>OX392387.1:0-651238 GCA_947623385.2 Cladonia squamosa | reverse complement strand
TGGGGTAGTTCAACGGTTGAGGATCCTTCAGGTGTACTGATTGCGTTATGACTGGGTTCTTGGCCGCCTCTGACACATTGGCACTCAAAACGAATTCACCAATCTGTGATTCGTCACAAAAGCCTAAGTTGACGCTATCACCATCACAAATGAACACCTTCTGTGGGCCCATCTAAATCAGTACGGGTAAATCGGATGGTCTTGAGAGCACGCCCACCTTGGGAGACTCCTCACTTGGCCATCTTCCGACCAGATCCTCATCTCGCCATTCGAATATAACGAGGCTGACTAAGGGATCATCATCGCCTTCGGGGTCCGTCTTCATGAACGTGGTTAGGATGAAGGGATCCACGTCTCCGCCCCATGCGCTCTTGCTGTACATTCCATTGCATTGCTGTCTATCTTGCTCTTTCTGGGTCTGAACTCGTGTCAGCCTACCTCGCTGTTGCCAGGTGCGGATGGAAATACTATTTGAACTTCGCCGGCGAGCGCTCGGCACCAGAAAAGGGCTAGCACCAGCAACGCTTCAGAACACGTCTTCATTTTCAAGGGAATTCGAGGCGGGTACAGAGGAAGGAAGCGGCCTAAGATAGAGGTGGTAGAACCATTCCCTTAAGACCTCGGACAGAGAGGCTGAAGGTCGAGAGCCGAAACGATGAGGCAGTATTGCCAGTGAAGGCTGAAGTTGTCTACCTAAGGTAAGCTTGCCTAGCGGAGCAGGGCTGAGCGGCTTCTCCCGCAGTCAACTTTTTTAGCCTCGCACTAGAAGCGCCCTGCTCATCCATAAGTTTTATTCTCGCTTCTGCGCTCTAACATCTAATAACATACGTTAGGCTGATTCTGCGAAATGTCTCTCATCAACAATGTCACTGGAGGCAAACCCACGCCTTGTGCAAGATGTCAGCATTTCGATACTGTTCTGATCGTGCGTGCGGAGCACCTTTGCAGGTGCGTAGGCGCAGCTTTCTGCGTGACCATTGATGGTAGGCTTATTTCCTGATAGAGATTGTTTTACAAAATACGTCGGAACAAAAGTCCTAAAGAGACTAGAGGCCAACAAGATACGTGGTGGCTTCAAGGAGGCCCAGAAAACCCTATTGCTGCCGATGTCTTTTGGAGCCTCCTCTGTAACTTTACTACATATTCTTGATCAGCAGCTCCAGAATCGAGCGCAACAGGGCCGCCATGGCAGTTATAATTTGCATGTTCTTTTCGTTGACCAGTCTACTGTTCTGGAGCAGGCAGACGTTCGTGCTGCAATGGAGCTACTAAATGAGAGGTATCCAGCCCATAAGTACACTACTATCTCGCTCGAAGATTGCTTTGATTACGGCGTTGAGTTCGAGGGCTTATCGAATATCGGAGAAGACCGCTTGCAACATATAATATCAAGCATGCCGTCAGCAAGTTCGACAGTAGACTTCATCAGCATAGCCCGGCGTCGCCTCGTTATTGCCTTTGCTAAGAAATTTAGAATTGATGGCATTCTTTTTGGGGACTCCACAACAAGAATAGCAGAGAAGACTTTATCGGAGACAGCCAAAGGCAGAGGTATCGCCCTTCCGTGGCTTACTGCCGACGGGTTTACGGAAGGCGTCCACTGCATCTTTCCGATGAGGGACCTACTGAGAAAGGAAATCACAGCATACGCGAGTATGGTTTCACCTTCCTTGACTCCATTGATACTGGAGGTATCGCCCCAAGTCTCTGCGTCTTCTAAGGATGCTACTATTGACGGCCTGATGAGTCAGTATTTTAAGTCAGTGGAACAGAATTATCCAAGCATTGTGGCCAATGTGGTTCGGACATCTGGTCGACTAAATCCTCTAGCCAAGATGGAAGCCTGCGGCGCCTGTTCTATGTGTGGAGACGGAATTTCGATAGATTCGTGGGGTGGGGAACAACAGGACAGCGTTATGTCGTCGCAACCAGCCAACCGGAACGGTCAGAGAACTGCTCTGACCTTATGCTATGGATGCGCAAGGACAGCGCTGAAACCTCGAGATTAGCCAGCTTGCATTGCTGGACTATTCTCGAACCTCCGACTATTTTCAGCGATGCTGAAGATCTCTGAAACGCTCGGGTCATCAATGATTATCTAGCGTTATGCTCCGCCGGAAATGCAACCCACTGAAATCAATGCCTGCGCAGTCAGTGACTGTGACACAGAGCTCCCTCCTTGAGTCAAGCCGACCGAAGAATGACTCTGGTTCTAATCGTATAGTGACGGGTCCGCTGAAGCCTTTGCCAGTCTCCTGCCCTTACGGACCCTATTGACTACTATCACTATAGTATGCGGGGTCTTCTTCACACACGATCCTTAACATGATTTCATCAGAAACGATCATCAAAGGCTATTAATCTGTATGACGATCTTTCTCTACTCTGTTCAAGCTCTAACCAATCCAATCGACACGAATCCACTATCAGGGGCCTTCACCCCAAAGACAGTAAAGTAGTCTATGACGAATCTCAATCATCTTTACACAATCGACTCCTCAGACCTTCTTCTCTTTCTACCACGAAAGGTGTCCCATTGGATGTTATGAGATGATATGCCTGTTTGATTGCCAGTCTAAGCGCTGCTCTGCCACGTCTTAAGCGCCCTGTGGTACAGAAATAGCAGGAGTCACGAACTCCAATCGCCACCATCCTTGTCGTTCGGAACAGTTCCGATTTGCTACTACAAGCTGCAAATGCAATGTAATTTCGTGAGACAATGCAAAGTTACCTGCCTGCGCCGCGCTACTACTGCGAAACGGGAACAATGGTGAGGCTGCGACATTGGGGGCCGAGAGGACTATATCGAGTCATTGCTATAAGACAATGGCTGTCTCAGGCTCAGCTGAGGAAATCTGGTGCGTTCTCAACCACTTTATATATACATCTACCATGCTTGAAGTTGCTTTTATCCTAGCCATTTCTCTTCATTGTGCTTCAGCATCTCCTCTGCTTCTTCATAACCTTCTACTTTCAAGAGCTGCAAATACCACGATTCATGAACCAACCGCATGGGCTAGTGATCCTTCCGGCCGTGGGACTGAGAATATCCTATACTCATGCTTCAATACGCTTTTCCTTTGCGCTTGGACCGCTTTTCATCCAAACGTACAATTTGTCGATTCGAAATTCTGGGCTCTCTTACAACGTTTGAAATGGATGTTTATTGCCGTTGTGTTACCAGAGGCCATATTGTTTTCCGCTTGGAGCCAGTGGTGGGCCGCAAAGGATTTAAGAGATGAGATCAACAGGCTCGGCCAGCAGATCTCTGGACCAACACAGTTCCCTACCTTCGCAAAATGGAAGCGCAGCGAATGTGTTGCTTGCAACCCTTGCAAGAAGTTGAGAGATTGTGTCAATACATATGAAGATCCTACCGTTCGCCGTCAGAAGCATAAAGATTGTGAATGCTTGGATGAATCCAGGACAGAGGATAACGTCCCCAACGATACGAGTGTGGAATCCAGCCAGGATCGTGACGTTCACGCTAATCTCCTTGACACGCCTAAAGCTTTCGCCCCTTGGACAATGGCTCAAGCGTTTTTCGCCGTCAGTGGAGGCGTTGCAATTGATATATCTCCATTCTGGCACCGACCTTATATAGCCCTCACCCCCAGTGGCATTGTCTTCTTGGCCGAGATAGGCCTCCTACCACGCTTGTCTAAGCAGGACGCTCAGGGTAGAAGCAGGGCAGATGCCATTGCCAAATCAATCACATGTCTTCAAGCCGGTTGGTTCTTTATACAAGGCGTAGCCAGAGTTTGTGCTGGCCTGCCGCTCACTCTCCTTGAGCTACATACTATGATACACATCATCTGCGCCCTAGCGATGTACGCGATTTGGTTCAGCAAACCCTATGGTGCGACCTCACCAATGATATGTTCCGAGCCAGCTATGGTCAATTTAGGAGCGCTATTGACACTGCGATGCCATAATGGTCGCGAGGCCAACAGGTGGAGCTGCTCTCTCAAAGATGAAGTCTCGGTCGAAACCGTGCGTTGTTTCCATCCAGACGCAGACGACGAGGAAATTTTCGCACATTTGGACGCTGCCAACAAAGCAATTGGCTTTTTACGCGAGCACAGCATACACCTGCCTTTCTCCCCGCGATTCATCATCCCAGGTAAAGAGGGGCTTGAATTTGAGGATAAGTTTCTTGTGATTGATGTGTCCAACATGCTGGTACGAGGTCGATTTAACAACGGCGTCAATAAAATGGACACTCTCATCGCCAGAATCCTAATTTTGGTATTCCCCTTACTCTACTGCGGAAGTCACTTGAGCGCTTGGAACTTCCATTTCCCAACAGTCGTCGAAATGTGGATGTGGCGAGGTGCCTGTTTGATCATGATTGGCGCTCCTCCTATCTTCTTGCATTTCCAGATCGTCATGAACCCGTTTGGGGAACCAAAATGGGTCGAAGAGATTGACGAAGACAAATGGGGTGATAGGTCCGCCATGGATAAGACACGCATCGTACTCAAGTATGGTTTTTTCATTATTCACTGGTTTCTTGCTGAATTATTTGTAAAGAAGTTCTTCCTGTTTTCAAGGTTGTATCTCTTGGTTGAATCGCTGGCAAGTTTGAGGAGTCCAGCGAATGGTACCTATACCACCGTCGACTGGACTGAGTATATACCGCACTTCTCTTGATATTGTTCTGGCAGATGAGGTCTGAGTATCGCAACGAACAGCGGGATTGTATTTAAACACCATCATTTGATTGTGGAATCAGTTTCAGCGTATTGGGGAAGAGCAAACACTGTCGACCACTCACACAAAGCATTCTACATGAGTGCTGGAAGTGCTCGAACATTTGTGGAGACTACAGTAATAACATTCTGGGTATTGAGTTGTAGGCCGTGGCTAATGCTGCGCAAGGGTATCAGTACAAGGAAATGCTAAAATAGAAAACCCGTCAAGATCCCGCCTTCGAAAGAGACACTCTGGGCCAATACGCACTCCTGACAAAGCTCGCTCGCTTAGCAATGCAAGATCTCTTCGCTAACTGAACGCCAGACAAATATTACTCGAAAGCAACTCAGAACCAGCCGTCACCGCGTTCTGAGGCAGCTGGACGAGGTGGTGGGACCGGTGCGACCTCTGCCCGACCTCCGCCAGTCCTCCCATTCTGCATCTGACCGGTTTGAGCACCTCGCTTCCCAAACCAACTACCACCGCTCTTTGCATTTTGACTCTTGTTCGCTGGATCCTTTGCGGATTTTGCAGTTATGCGTTTGTGCATGTCACCGTATTGTTCGTCATCCCTTGTCTGTACGTTGCGTGCAGGCTGCGTCTCCTGCCCCACGGGCGTGCTGCGGACAGGTTGGACCTTGCGAGATGTATTAGTTGCCGCGTGATCGCGTGCTGCGACTAGTGCTGCTGTCTCCATGCCTACATCTGCCTTTTCAGCGTCCGCAGCTAATGCGAGGTTCTTGGCACGCTCCTTGGCACGTTCGAGCAGCATATTTTCCAGCGCTTTTGCGCTTCTAGTATTAAAGCGAAGCATTGTATCCACGAGTTCTCCAACGTAAGGCGTCAGGCCAACTACGAAACCTAGGAACACATTGCCACCCATGCGGAGTAGCAACATCTCTCTGTCCGACTTCATTTTGCCCGTTCCGCTAGAGACCTGTCTTGCTTTGCGTATGACGAGGAAGCAGGAGAGCCCCATATCGACGAAATCGCCGGCACTGGAAATAGGTGAGTGTTGATCGTTCAGAAGCGGGACCTTTACTTACACAGGGATAGCAAATCCTATTACACTACTCCAGCCCATTCTAAACCCCATGAGATGGAAGCCACTGTCCAGTTTTCTCGCTCTATGCATAACTGTGAGGAGGATCTCCGCGTCTTTTGGAGGAACGCCTTGTGCTGTGTAATATGCTACATCCTTCTTCTTCTTCTTCGTCTTGCCATGATTGTCTTTGACTTCATAGTGGAGCAAGGAATAGTTGTCCTAAGTCACTATTAGCTATGTCGGAGCTGGCTTCGTTGGAGCTGAGCTTACTGCTTGGAGTTGGTTGGCTTGCTTGTCTTGCATGTCTTGCCTGCCTTGCTTGCCCTGCTTGCCGCCGAGCTTCTTCTTCAGGTAGCGCTGGCCAATCTTCATAGCCAATTTATCTGCCATGGTGATCTCGAATTGATATTCAGAAAAAATGAGTTTTCTATGAGGTGTGCCGTGGGAAAGGAAGTCCTCAGGGTATAAGTATGAGAAAGGAACGCTTCCGGATTTGAAACAAAGCTTTCACAAGAATTGAATGAGCAGTGAATGCGCGCGACGGCGTCAGAGGCCTATAATTGGGTCGAAGAAATTGTATGACAGATGTATCATATTGGAGCGTAGGCTAGGAATCTTCAAATATATCAGTGGGACTGTTTGAGATTTTGCCTGTGACCTCATGTTTAAATCCTGCTATTCGCTATCCAAAATTGGATCCCTTAGCTGCGTTATTAGCGGCGGCGACTCCCTTCACGAACAAAAGTGGCCTAGGGGGACAGGAGCTTCGACGCCACATGTGGCTCAGCTGTGGCTCATCCAAGCCCTATGACGCTAATCCGCCTACTCTATGAGCTGGTCAGCGTGCGCATACCTTCGCATAGAGCACTCTCATTCCACACTCTTACATTACCACATATTATTAGCCCAAACCAAGCAAATGGTCTAGATCCTTGCTCAATGAATATCCGAAACTCAATCACACGTCATCTCTGAGGCTGTAGAGGACTAATTGGTCTAATTTGCCTGCTTTCTGTGACTACAGCCACCCCGATCAGCTACATTCTGCCCATCATTGATCACCCACCGCTCTTCCCGAGGAAGGGATAGAAATGCTCGGCCGAGGAGACCACGATGACAGAGAAAAAGATGCAGCTAGTCGACTGTAAGTCTTACAGCCACCTACGACTGTCGCGAGCGCTTTTTCTATGCCTCCGATCCGTAGCTCTTGTCAGCAAGGCTAATTATACTAACACTCGCTCTTTCTAGGGCTGGATGACCTATGTGTGCGCTTTATAATCAATCTTCCGAAAGAAGAGCTCCAGTCCGTTGAGAGGATATGCTTCCAGGTAGAGGAGGCGCAATGGTTCTACGAGGACTTCATCCGTCCTCTGGACCCAGGGTTGCCATCGTTGAATCTGCGCGACTTCTGTCTCCTCATTTTTCAGCATTGCCCGATATTCTCCGCATACTCGGCATACCATCATGCTCAAGCATTCCAGGAGTTTTTAGCGTACAAGACACGTGTGCCGGTGCGGGGAGCCATCATGCTCAACCAGAACATGGATGAAGTGGTGTTAGTGAAGGGATGGAAGAAAGGCGCGAACTGGAGTTTTCCACGCGGCAAAATTAACAAAGACGAACCCGATTTGGCTTGTGCGATTAGGGAGGTCTATGAGGAAACGGGCTATGATATTAAGGCCGCTGGCTTGGTCGAAGACGAAAAAGCATCAAAATATATTGAAATGAATTTGCGAGAACAACACATGCGGCTTTATGTGTTTCGGGGCGTTCCCATGGACACTTATTTTGAGCCTCGCACAAGGAAAGAGATTAGCAAGATCAATTGGTGGAGGTTGGCTGACCTGCCTACTCTGAAAAAGAAGAAAAATCAACAAGAAGGCAGAGGGGAGGATCTTGCAGTCAACGCCAATAAATTCTACATGGTGGCACCATTTCTACCTCAATTGAAGAAGTGGATATCTATGCAGAGAAAGCTGGATAAAGCCAGGCGAGAGGGGGAAGCTCCAATAACTTCGAATGCTATAGACGAGGATTACAGATCGGTTGAGATACCAGAGACCAATGGAGTTGTAACCGATGTGCCATCGAACAACGACTTTGGATTGCTGGTAGACAATCTCCGCCATTCTGCTCAACCTGTCAATACAAGCGAGCCGCCTACAATAACTCAGACTTCGGCCGAAACCACTGATCTCACTGCTCAATTGAAGTCGTTCCTTGGTGTCCAGTCCTCGGAGTCTTCAAAATCTGTAAATAAACCTCTCCCGAACACGTCATCGACACCTGAAGTGTTCAATAATGCCAAAGCAAATGGCTTGCTCGCTCTGTTACAGAGCAAACCTCCCACAGAATCAACAAGACCGCCTCAGACACCGATGGAGCAAGTCATCGAGCAGCCCTCCGAACCCCGTTCTCCGCCACACCCACATCACCAACCACCACGCTTCTCTACTTTACCACCTCCGCCAGCCTTCCCAATTCCTCCAACTCAAGATCCAGCTACTATGGCGCATTTTCAACAACCGCAGCCACCACAGACTCGACCTATTCCTCCCCCACAACAACCAGCTCAGCTTATCCCTCGAGCCGCCCACCCTCTACACCAAAAGCCATTGCCACGGCCACATGGTCAACAGCCAGCTATGGCACCGTACCAACGTACTGGCGATCCTCAATTTGTTCAGTATAATCAAGGACCTGGCAAGCAACTTCCATCAATACCACCAGCTAACAAGCTACCGCCTCCAAGACTCAACGCTCAATCTTCTGCACTGCTCAATCTATTCAAATCTGGACAGTCTACTAAAGCTTCAGCAGCTGATGGAGGATCCAAAGAATCAGGTCTCTCTTCGCAACAGGCGCTGAAAGCTGTCCCGCCTGTAGACTCGAGACCAGATGATATTCTCAGCAATGGGACAGTTCCACGAACCCAGGTCCAACAGCAGTCGAGACAGTCTTCGAGTTCTACATCATTATTTGTTCCACCTCAAGTCTCGCCGAACGCCCATGTATCAAAGACAAATGAAGTCATTAAGCCAAAAACCGAACATCATGACAAGCTGCTAAGCCTGTTCCGCACCCCGTCGATGCCTAGTACAGAGCCAAGTAAAACAGGCACAACTTCTTTGCAACAACAATTAACGCCAGTAGAGCTTTCGGCATTGCCAGCGACACCTAATCATTCAAGAGAGGCTTCCCGCAGGGATGCATCTCCACATAAGCTACCACCAACGGTCCAGATCCAAAAACGAACTCAGCAAAACGCAACTAAGCATCAGAAGCCTGCTGTTTCTGCCACTGTCAACGGTCCCCTCAATGTACCTCAATTTGAGGTACTTTCTAAAGCCGTTCGGGATCACAACCAATCTCCAGCTCACAACAGCTATCCACAGCCACAGAAACGTTCTCCCATCACCATACTCGCTCGTCCTGGGAGTTCACACGCACCAGCATCCGCAGGACCACCCAAGATGGCAACTGAAGGCATACCTCTTACGAAGCAGGAGAAAGCTTCCGCCCCACGACTACAGACTTTCGTAACGCCCGTCAAGGATCAGCCGCCCACTCCCAACCTCAAAGGTCAAGATGGCCCTGTAAAAACCTTTCACCCACAGATTTTACGTCGTCCAGCGCACCTTCAAGACCTAAATGAACCATCGCCAATCCAGCCACTACCCTCACCCCAGCAGAGGGATTTCACAGACCGTCGTTCGACCCAGCCGGCAGATCATAAGAAGTCTCTACTTTCCCTCTTCACCCAGCCTTCACCGGCCCCCATCATCTCTCCACTCTCGGCCGTTCCAGCCAGTGCAATTGAACCCTCGCTCGATTCCAATAGTATCATTAGCCCGCTACCTCCCACGCCGACACCGCAACAGCAAGCTGATGCGGCGTTTGCGAGACTCAAGAAAACTGTTGGTCCGCTCTCCCAGCCGGACGGCATATCTTCCGATTTTCCTACGCCTCCGGTCTTGAAGTTGAATGATATCAATGCCGCAATGGCCGAAGGCTTAGTGTTGGGCCAGAGTAGTGAAAAGCCTACACCTGCTCCGATACCCACGCCGAGGACGGCACCAAAGAACAAGGAGTTTCTGCTTGGGTATTTGGAGGGTGTTGCTAGGGGCGCAAGATGATTTGTAGGTGCTGCGATGGCTGGACTGTTTCTGTTGGGATATTGCTGCGGCATTAAGCACTAATGACCGCTATTGCATTTGACATTTCAGGGACACTAGGTACGTGGGACAGGGGTCCTCTTTGCATATTGAACATGTGGCAGCAAGGCCATGGAAATTTCTAGGTTATACCCATCATAGCCGAACAAATATCTATCTAAATAAAACTCTCTGGATGCGAATGGCCTTGCGATTTGAGAGATATTTCATCTAAACAGACGAATCGTTGCGCGTTCACCTACTCATATGCTAGGCTCTCTAGACTATCAATATGTCTGCAACAGTCCTGGTTTCCAACCGCGTCCAAATACTCTGAAATTCTCCAAGCACCAAGCAAGCCAAATCAAGCAGAATCAACGCACGATCTAGATGTCACGACCCTTTCAAAGCACTCTCAAGAAACATATTAACACCTACAATAAATAGTCATGTTACGGCCTAAAGCATACAAATCTATGTCAAACGCCACCAGCCCGCAAAATCATTACCTCACCACCTTACAACATAACCTCCTACTCCAACCCCCATTCACGCCTCATTCGAAGCCCCCACCCCTTCCATTACCTACCACCTTTCTCACAACTACACCCATTTCCCCACCTCAAGCCCTTCCCTTCCCCTTCCTCTTCTCCCTCCTCAACCTCCTCCCCTCCCGCTCCACCCTCTCCAACTCCTCATACCCGAACCTCGTCCCAGCACTCCTCGCCGCCCTACCACCTCGCCCACCGGTCTGGCTTCTGGTATTCCGTGCGGGAGCATCACTTGGTGTGTCAATTGGTTGGCGGGAGCGGCGGGCACGCGGTGCAGATGGCGCTTTAGGTGCAGATTTGCTTTTAGGTTTCGGTTTGGCTTTGGATTGCTTGGAGACGCGGCCGGATTTCGCTTTCGCTTTTGGTTTCCTGCCTTTGCCTTTAGATTTATTGTTGGACGTGGAGCTGGGACCTGCGGGCTCTTGTTGCGTAATTTCATTTTGAGCTTCATCTTGGGCCTCTTCTTCGTCGCCTTCTCCTACTTCTTGTTCTTCTACATATCCAGAGTTGTGCCCTGGAGGGTCATAATCTGGGAACTGTTCATCCTCTGGAAGGCCATCATCCTCGGGAGGACCATAGTCTGGGGACTCTTCATCCTCTGGAGAACCGTCATCTTCGGGAGGACCATAATCTGGGGACCCTTCATCCTCAAGGGGACCATCATCTTCGGGAGGACCATAATCTGGTGACCCTTCATCCTCTGGAGGACCATAGTCTGGTGACGGTTCATTAGGATTAGAACGGCGCGATGGTGGCGAAGAAGATGGGGGCCTTGTGGGGGGAGGGTTGGCGAAAGGAAAGGTGGGACGAGCGGGTATGCTTGGAGGAGCGGGCATGGTTCGGCGAGTGGGTGGCCGATTGTTGTGAATCGTTGTAGGTGGGCTCATGCTTGAGCTAGGAGGTCTTCTGCGGCCCACTTGGGGGGTGTTAGATGATTCTTAAGCGGCGGAGAGGATCGTGAGATTACATGATGGGCTGCCCCTGCTGCCAGCTGAGGAGCCGGAAGATTCGCCGGCATTTGGAGTGGAACCCCGTAGCTGCCCTGCAGCGCCTGAGAAGCTATATCCTTGGGCATTTTCACCTGTGTATTCCACCATTCTGCTGGTGCGAGCGAATCTGGAAAGCTGGAGGAGTTGGGGGGCTCATGGTGAAAAAGGTGGTTTTTACAGAGAAGAATGACGGTGACGCCGGAATAGGACGAGAAAACTTTTCGGAATGTGGATATTTTGAACAATGGGGAGCGGACGCAAGCAGCCGTGAAAGCGCAAAAGTAGTTTCATCAGAAGAACAAAGAAGGTGACCAGAAACATCAGCCGCAAACGATAACCTTGATTCGATGATTGCTATGAGTTGCACGGAAACATTTTGAGGGCACACTGTGATCGGCTTTCATACGCACAGGTATACTGACAGCAAGCAGTGATTGCAAAACACGCAGTCGATGATTGTGTAGGCAGGAGGTACGCCAGTATCCATAGAAAGCCAGACACCTGACATTCCCAGCCTATCAGCCAATATTACCACGGATGCTTGCTCAACACCAGCCTGCTGGCTACTGCTTGAGCGATGTTCCACCGCTCAGAGCCGTCGGGTCTGGGGGTATGGATCTGCCAGTTGACTCAGCCCAAGTTCTGAAAGGCATCTCGTGGGATTAGTCACTGTTACCTCTGTGTGTGCATCTTCAGACTTGTCCCCGGGTACATTGCCCTCGCTCCCTGCTCTGACTGGGCTCGGTAATACATGGACAGGCGAATCGCTGCCTTTAGCGCTGCTCAATGGCTGATCACGGGTAAGCTTAGTCGCTAATGGATTGTCCTGGCCTGGTGCGACTGCAGGCTTATTGTAGGTGCTTGGGTCGTTGTTTTCATGGATCTGCCTGGCCTCCTCATACATCTCCTTGATTCTTTGCATCTCCAGATCGACACTAAGTTTGCAATCACTCTGGGCAAAGTCTCGCTCCCTCTGCTCGATATATTCTCGTACTTTACGTAGTAGCTGCTGATACTGTCGAAGGCTGTTTGGTAAACCTGAGCCTTTGGTGAACGTGAGAATTGCTGCGATGGCCGTATTGGCTGCGCCGAGACCAGTGATCTGATTGTGAGATCCATGACCAGCTCCAAGGGCGGTCAGTGCAGAGGCGAAGACGACTTGGGCTAGTAGACACGCATTAATGAGTAGAGCGCATGCATAGTACTCTAATTTGGCGTTTCTCTCTTCTGAAGCAATACGCTTGTATATGCCAACATTTGGAGCTGGTCGTCTTATTGCACGGGAACCCACGTCGATCACATCAATGATACCAACCCTCTCACGAAACCTGTTAAGCTTCTGTCCGTTCGCCATACGTCAGCATTTATCTCCAACGTTATGTGTGGGTGCAATATCATTCTCCGAGAAAGAAAGGCCTGCGGCACATGGCTGGAACTTCAACCGAAAATATTTTTTGACAAAAGCCATTCCGAGGACACTTACGTCGATTCCGAGAGTGCTCATGGCCTTCTCTAGATCCACGCTTGGTTCTCCCTTGCTTCGAAGTGTCTCTGGTTCCATGTTGGGGTAGAAACTCTCGTCAGAGATAACGGCAAGTATCACTCAGGAAATGTCAAGTAAGTAAGGTATGTAGTAACTGCTGCGACGTAGGAATAGGGTAATATAGACCTTGAAAGGGCTCATGGAGCGAGGAATAGAAACGGTTCCAAGGTCGGTTATAGGTCAAAAGCGCAAAGAACGTAGAGAAGAGATGTTCATAGAGAGTGAAAGAACACAATAAGAAGGCATCGCGAATTCCGCCAAAAGACAGTTGTTCTTCAGCTGTGACGACTTATTTTTCAGTCTACTAACGAAGAAAGTGCGATCAAGGTACCATGAATTAGGGTTACAAGTCGTGCCTGCCAAAGGACGACAGGGCGAGCAAAGCCCACCGACACTGTGTTGTGCAAGAGTAAGTGCAGGTTGAAAAGATAAATTGAGAGCGACTCGTTAGAGTAGCAGACTGTGTATTAGCAAAAATGTAATGAATACTGCAGGCTTGAGGGGTTGAGAGTACAACACCATGAGCCAAAGCAAGAAGACAAAGAGCTGGAAATGCCGAGCCTGTTGAGGGTGTCATATTGCCTATGGTTATCTTCCATGTTTACTACGGGTCCGGAGAGCATTGTCCGTACTCATTTCGAGGTGGCGTATTCCGTAGCCTTTTGCTGGAGGAAGTATGAGCGGCGAATGGTAAGACATATTATTCTAACGCCGTAACATTACCAGCGCTAGAGATGACGTCAGTTGTCAAAAATACACATACTCTCGAGAAACTCCGCATCTGCACCAGTCTTTCAATGCCTCCTCCAAAACCCTGCCATACTTTGAAGAAGTTCCCTCGCCACCTCCGACCTTATCTCTATCCTCAGTGCCGCCATAGTTCAACAAATCCCATCAATCCTGGGCCACCCTCCTTCGCACCCCTCCCCACCCGCCGGCTCATCTCCCTCCACGGCCGCGACGCACCCCACTTCCTCCAAGGGCTCACAACGCAAAACGTGCCCCCTTCAGCGACCACTACAGGATTCTACTCCGCCTTCCTCAATGCCTCAGGCAGAGTCTTACACGATGTTTTCATCTATCCGGCGGCGCATTCAAAGACCTACCAGAATACTGTCCTGGGAGAGAAGCATATGGGCGATCCGGGGCTAATTATCGAGGTCGATGCTAATGAAGTTGACGCATTAGCACGGCATCTGAAACGATTTAAATTACGAGCAAAGGTTGATATTCGTGTCCTTGAGGGGGGCGAATGGGGCGTTTGGCAAGCGTGGGGGGAGCGGGAGAAGCTCCCTGCTTATGACATCGGATGTTTGGACGATCGGGCACCGCATTTGGGATATCGGATAGTATCATCGGAGGGCACGAAGTTGGACAGCTCGAGGATGGGGACCGTCAAGGAGTACGAGATAAGAAGGATGTTAGCGGGTGTAGCGGAAGGGCAGGGCGAAATTCTGAAAGAGATAGCACTGCCGCAAGACAGTAATATTGATTATATGGGTGGAATAGATTTTCGAAAGGGGTGCTATGTGGGGCAGGAGTTGACGATCAGGACGCATCATACAGGGGTGGTGAGGAAGAGGATATTGCCTGTGCAGATATATGATCCTGGTGATGGGAACAAGCCACCAGATGATTTGACATATGACAAGAATTCGGAGATGGTGTTGCCGCCAAGGGGAGCTAATATAAGTCGGGTTGACAAGAAGGGGAGGAGTGCTGGGAAGTGGTTGGGCGGAGTTGGGAATATTGGGCTGGCGCTTTGTCGATTGGAGGTCATGACTGATACAGTGCTGACGGGGGAGGGTAACCAATGGAGTCCAGAGCATGAATTTAAGGTGGCGTGGGAGCCGGAAGAGGGGAGGGAGGGTGGAGAGGTGAAAATCAAAGCTTTTGTGCCTAGTTGGCATAGGACGAGAGCTGATCAGCAAAAGCTGCATAGGGTTTAACGACTGTAAACAAGAGTGTAGAGGAAGCACGTTTGATACAATACTTTGATCTTCTGGACTGTATGATTAACAGTGAATGGCAATAGCTTATGCAAGCTGGGTATCTTCCTATGACTCCAACGCTAAATTCAGACCCAATGCTTCTCGTTTCATGCATGTCTCGCTTGCTCCGCTTCCGCAGCGTCAGCTTCTCTATCTTGCCGCTCTAATTCTGCCGCTAGACGCTTTTTCTCTGCGTTCTTTAGTCGTATCATTGTCAATTCTTCAAGGCTAGGACTATTAGTCCCAAGACCCTTGCCAAACGGAGAACCTTTGGGTGTGTTGACGGCTGCCGGTGTGAAAGAAGCGAAAGACGGCTTCTTTCTTAGCCCGTCACTGTCTACTTGTGGCGAAGCGGTGGGCGTGGAAGATTGACTGTCAACACCGAAGAACCCGAACGAGCTCCTCATGCGACCATTCGCGGTCGGTGTGGATGGGACAGATTCGGTGGATCCCTTGTTCGATTGCTGAGTGAGGAATTCGGGTTCCTTATTAGCAGCCCAGAAGACCGAGTCAAATATTTTCCACTCTGGCCCTCCCTGCTTCTGAAAGTCTTCAACTGCAGCGTGGGCCCCAACCACTGATTTATACTGTATCATGCAGACGACTGCAAGCTGCTTTTTCTGTTTCTTCCCGAGGCGTAGCATTTTTGGGGACAGCAAGTCTGCGCTTTCGATCGGGCCGAAGTGCGAGAAAAGTACCTTAATATGGTCTGCTGTTATCGAACCTCCCTCACCTTCAACAGGCCAGCGTACTTTGACTGTTCGATCGATGTCTGACACACCTGACGGCACTTTGGCTGCTGCAGATGGATTAGGCGAAGCTGAACCAGGTGTCTGCGCAGCTCCGTCACTTATCTCCGCCTCTTTCTGCATATCTCTCCTCAAGGCTTCCTCCCTCTCTTTCCTTCGCCTCTTTCCATCCTCTGCCAGCCTTCGTATCTCCATCTCTAGCTTCTCTTCATCCCCTTGGCCTTCTTCTCTAGGCCTTTTTACACCTCTTTCTCTCGCTTCGAGGTCATTTTTCAGATCCCTCCTCCTACCCTCGAACAGCTCATTCTGTCTTTTTCTCTGTAGCCTGGCATTTCTGGCGTTATCGTAGATAGCCTTAGAAGCAGGATCTGACAAGAGGTCATAGCCAATCTGTGCAAGGTGGAATTTTTCCTTCGCGACGGGGTCGTTCCCAACCTTGTCTGGATGGTATTTGAGTGCGGTTCTTCGCCATGCCCGATCAATGTCTTTCTGGGACGTTTCGAATGTAATGCCTAGGAGGGTGTAGAAGTCCGTGTCTGAGGTAGCATAGTTTTTCAGGTCGTCAGAAGGCATAGCTTGTAGTCCTTATTGGCAGCTGAGGGTAGTGTCTCTGCCAGACGTGCCAATGTGAATTAATAACTGTCGCCACAGGATATAAAATACCTGCCAAGAATGGTAATACAATAGTGGTAATATATAATACAATGCAAGATCTTCTCGGTTCCCTATTTTCTAAGCTCTACTCTCCAGTATGAATTCGATTCAATGTATGATTCTAGAAACCATTGATCTGTCAATGCTGCGCGAAATATGGACCCTAGTATCGAGAGCTCTCAATCAATCCAACACGCTGGATTTCTCTGCCTCGTTTCCCAGATCTTGTCTTATTGAGCGCATTGCATATGCTCATCCTTGTTCCTATCCCGTGATGATTGTGTGAGTATTGCAGCTACTTGCCGGCCAATGAACCTCGAAACTCGCTGGGAACCTTGGCTCTTGGGAGGAAGTAGGATATGTCAGTCAAAGATCCTGCCGCCCATATCGTCCGAGGTCCAATCCTGTCTGCATTAGCATGTCCGGTAGACTCCAAGTACTTAGAGCAGCGGAATAGAGCATAAGTCAAGCATAGTAAAGGTTGCCATGCCGATATTGCTCAATATTGTCAGGTCCTTGCGAAGCCAATACCAAAATATTTGCTGAAACCGCTACGCCATTGTACCAGCGCCAATAGGATTTAAACACAACACTATGAAATGCGGGAAATGGCAAATACTGCCCACCAAGTATTTGTCAAGCGCCGGAGCCTCCTGATCGAGAGATTTTGACTTAAAGCAAAATCACTGAAAGGTATTTGTAATGATATTGATGGTGAGTTGTTCTCTATGTAAAATTGATGTTACATTCTTTGGAAAAAACAAGGTAACAACTATGGGAGGATTGAAAACCTGAGCTTTTTTAGGGCTTTAAGCAGCGACACTTTCTGGGCTTGAGATTAATTATTAGATCCCATTCGAAAGAAGGTCTGACTCTTTGAAAGGCCCTTCTCAGAAGGTCTTTGAATTAAGTTTCAGCGGGTGTACGCTTCGATATGCATGATTCATGCTCCATTTTATTACTATGTTCTGAAAGCGATGATCGTCCAGAGGAGGCGGTAACTGACTATCCATGCTGTTGACAAAATTAGTAGCATTGGTTGTTGAAATCGATCGTCATGGTGTTGAGAGGGGCGTTGATAGATGGAAATAAAAGGGAGAGTGGACGTCTCATGCCTACGAGGCTATTGGCTGGAGGCAGCACAAGTGCAGCATAGGCCGTAGGTAGGTGGAGGAAGATGCTGAGCCAAATGAAGGCTCTCGCAGTCATGTTGCAAGGACTTGGGGCACTAAGCATGGAGTGGTTGCTGGCCTCTCGTGGGCGGAATTAACTTAATGGAAACCTAACTCTAGAAAGGACATGCTGTGTAACCCTACTCTACGAAGTACGCTGCGGGTGTGGGGTTGTAAGCGACACGATCGCTAATATCCGCGCTTTCGCAAAATTGACGAAACAGATTCGATCAGTGGGTGGGATGAGCGATCCGAATGATGACATCTGATCCAGATAATTGGACTGCTTCGAAATACACTTGCCACAACTAAGATATATTCTTCTCATTACTGGAGCTCACGATGACTACCAAGCTTGTTCGTCCCGTGACAGCGCAAACGCAGGCAATGGCCACGTCTGCTCAATGTACTTGGGACGTTCCGGAAGACCTCGATACCTGTCTCTGCTCTTATAAAGTTTATTTCGAGTAACGATCACGAGCGCTGCCAAAACGACATACATGAGATACATCGGCTCCTGGGATACTTATTTCGTAATAATAATATTCTTCTAGCATCTTTCTGTTCGCTACAGTAACACTACGATAAATCGCCTTCATTGCAAAATGTTGTTTCGAGATGTGAAATGGCTTACTTTTGCCTGCCTCCTAAATGGCGGACTCGCGATGCCCTCGCACCACCCCATTCTCAACGCCAAACGTGATCTAATAGCGTTGACCAACCATCTCAATACCACGAATCTCACAATTCCGTATTGCGACCAGGCCGAGCTTGGCCATCGACCAACAATCCTCGATTGCACTACGGCCGTCAACACCATCCGCTTTTCACCGGCAGCCCACCATCTCAGGGTCTGGACGGCTGTAGATGCCATCCACTTCAGAGCAAGCTCAGAAAGTTGTCAAGTGCTGATCATATCCTCAACCTGGGCCAGCGAGGATATTTTCGCATTGATAGATGTGGCGGGCATAGCTATTGAAATAATGGCAACGTGTTTCCAGGTCGGGACTGGTACTACGCTGGGAGGTCGAGAATTGGTGGGTCCAAAGGCCGAATTTGAAGTTGTTATAGCGTATGTTGAGCCGAATCAAAATGATGAATGACCGCTACTGGTATAGCTGAGCTACACGATGTTGGGGCGTCAAATGGCGAGAGCGCTGAAATCTGTGCGCACTTTTTGACCAAAAGCATCAGTCCATTCCATGACAAGTACCGCAGCATACACGGGAAGATTGGTTTGAAGATTGCCACAAATATGCGAGGATCTCACATCGTGCAAACAATTTCTTTTAGCTTCGCAATCGGCCATTGCTGTGTCTCAGATGCTATAGTCCTAGCGGACTGCACTTACGCGCCAATAGCATTCTCGACCTGTGGCAAGAGTTCCCGTGCGCTATATTTAGGTGGCGTGCAAAAGATTCATCAAGTTGTCTCCTTCTAAAACGTTAATTCTGTTGAATTCAGGACCATGTTTTTAGAACTCGTACACTGGCTTGTTGGCTTCACTTGTCTATGTCCGATTGTTACCTCACTCGCTCTTCCTACACGAACCATCAATACAAGCTCCTCAGATCTGTTCCTTATGGACACAAGGCCACCCATTCCTCTTAGCACCACTGAAATAATGAGCTCTGGAATCCAATGCTCAGGATTTCTTTTTCGCGAACCAGCCGTCCTCGATTGCTTAGCAGCCATCAGAAACATTTATTCGACACCAAATGCAAGCGTCGAAAGCATTTGGTCACTAACAACAATATTCCTACCTAGTATGTTTAGGTCTTGCCAGAATTCTTTGACATCGTTGTCCTTGGCGAGCGAGGACGTTATCACGGTCACCTCGATAGGGAACACGGCTGCTGACATAGCCTGACGGTGTACACAAGGAATCATCGGTAGAAATACCGAAGCGGGCCGCCAGGTAGTGGGCCTGAAGCAGATGTTTTATGTTTCTGTCGGATTGGCATAGGCTTATGCACCGTGAGCCGAATAGGGTAGGTGCTTGGTGGCAACGATGGAGACTCCTGCACCTCTGACTGCCATTATGACATCTGCTTCACATAATCTTCTATTCGCGGATTGCTATAATGTCCCAGGTTGATGGCACCCTCTCCACCACCTGCACAGTGGTTGGTCCCACTCAACGTAGACCATCTCAAATTGTTAGCAAAGGCATGATGACAGGGTTTTGCTGTGCAAAGGGTTTTATTGATCAATAAAACATTGGAGATGTGGTTTTAGCAGCCATCTATGGATAACATTCGCTGGCTGTATACCAGCCCCAGGCGGGTGTTCCGGTGCCCCCAAGTGGCCGGCGAGCGGAACTCATGGCATCGCGTCGTTGCGAATGCCATTTGTTGGATGTATCGAACTTATACGTTTATACTTGCGACACGCGGCAGCGTGCGCAAAATTGCTTGCGTCGCCTACGCCCACATGCAACGCTGCGACTGTAGCTCCAGCATCTTAACTGGCATCAAAACTCGGCTGAGAAATGACCTGCGGAATCCTCAACCTCTCATGTTGCAGCATGAGGGTCAATCGTCACAACATGCCGTTTCCATGCATATGGTATACCTTGATCTTCGTCTTCATTAGACTCGCCCTCGCAATCGCTGCATCTCCAGCCATCAGCAGCGCCGAAGGACTAATCAACGCTCTCCCCACCGGCACGACAGAACTAATCAATATTCTCAATACCACAAGTTTTTCACAAATAGCCGAGTCTCTCAACAACACAAATCTCTCACAACTAGCCTCCCCTCCCAACACCACCACCCCAAACCCCCCCGACACCCCCACCTGCTACCCCCCCAGCGCTCCCTTCTCCCCCTCCTCCGACCCCTCAATCTCCGAATGCATCGCCGCCGCCACCTACATGAGCTCCCTCCCCGACGCGCACATCTCCATAAAGTGGTCCTCAACAGCACCCTACGGCTCCCGCTGGAACATGGCCTCCTGCGAAATCTATCTCGATTCGCCATTCGTTGAACCGATGGATACATTTGCGCTCTCAGATGTGGCTGAAGAAGCTATTCGGATTGCTATGTTTTGCGCTACGAGACAGGATTATAGGAGGACGACGGGGGGGTGGATGACGGTGGGGCCGGGGAATACGTGGGAGGTGAAGGTTAAGCCGAGGCAGATTCCTAGGCGGTGAAGTGATATAATTCGTGCCGGAAGGTGGTGGATGAGAGGGGTTGGAAGGGAAATGCATTGATTGTAATGTCGAGAGGCATATTGGTGGCGTATATATTGTGGTTGTCTTGAAGAATTATTGTGTTAAATAAAATCAGAGTAAGAGAAGGAAACGCACTGATTGTGACATTGAGAGGCATATTGGTTTATATAGTGGTTATCTTGCAAAAGTATTGTGTAAGATACACTCAGAGTAAGAGAAGGGCACATATATCATGCATGTAAATACACTTCAGCTATTTCACCGTGTACCATTTAAAAAAGATAACTAAAAATCGTGGTAGACTATATCAAAACGTTTCCAGCCATAACAAGCGCTTAATACAACGCCTTTTTTCGGTACTAGACGCTAGTGCTAATGCGTTTCCTGTTCAGCAAATATATCAAACCTCATGGTTTCCCCATTGGAATCCCTTCAACATGCCCAACCTGTGCTCCATTTCCCCACCACATTAACTTTCATCACCATCCTCTGAGCTCACATCTTCTTATAATCTCAATCCCAACTAATCCTTCAAACTAGAGACAAACAAGCTGACAGCATACACGAGGCATTCCTTCAAGATCTCTGAAACTCCGGCGAGGTTAGATTACATTGCGATCCAACTGTGAGAGTGTCTTGTTTGCGTGCGGTTGTGGGTATATATGGTTTTGGTTGGGGAACGAGCACCGGAGGTTTCGGAGGAAAGAGTAGGTGTTCTGTAATGCAGTAACGTGGAAAGGGTTTTGAAGTGGAGATTTGCGCGGTCGTTCTGTTTTGATGCATGAGGAATGGTCCATTCTTTTATATCCATGTATTCAGTCGTACTTTCATGCGACTCCCTGAAAGCGTTGCAAGTCTCCAGTTTTTTAATACATGCTAATAACAACTTCGTAGTAAGGGGTAGACCTGCCTCAGGTTGGTCTATTTCTAATAAACTTTTGCCGACCTTGGGTATATATTTTCGACTTAAATGCAACCAGCTCCTTCGCGTCAAGCGTGAAGTCCACGCTCTGATAGATCATCGACCAAAAGTTTTCACCCGTTCACGGGTTTCATCCCTACATGCTCAGCAGGCAGCCAGAACACGACCTCCCTATCTGCAGTCGCACACATGTTATATCTTGGATTCCATTCCACCACGCTGGCCCGTCCCTTGCACGGTAGTGAACACATGGCTCCGAGCACTTTTGTTTCCACCTCGACTTGCCCGTGTGTATCCCACACTATCGCATCCCCTTCTCCTCCACTTCCGCCTATCAGGTATCGCCCATCGGCACTGAAGCACACATCTCCCTGGCCTAATCGGCCGGGCTGTCCAGGTGGGGCTCGTAAGCCTGTAGGATGCTGGGTGGTCCGTGGGCAGTGTGCGCGAAGGGAGCCATCGAATGCGTCCAATAGGAGGTGACCCTGTGGAGCATTAGAAGCGAGGAGGAGCGATTTGCCGTCATTTGAGAATTCAAGCCTTGTCCAGTCAGGTTTGGGTTGGGCCTTTTGCTGGGATGAAAGGTAGGGGCGCATGTCAAAGGTTGCGAAAGGGGGCTTGTCGTAGTTACGGAGGTCGTAGAGTAGCACGCTGTGGGTGCCTGCAGAGGCAATTGCTATGACTGTAGCGGAAGGGTCGTAGGCGCATAGGTAGGGGGTGGCGAGATTGAGACGCGCTTGGGGAGAAGGAGAACTCAAGGTCCAGAGGCGAACCGTATTGTCAAGAGAGCAGGAGATGAAAGTGTCAGCGGAAGGGCAGAGGGAGAGCGAGGTTACGGGTTGCGTATGTCCCCGGAAATAGCGCAGGAATGCATTGTCGTGAGTGGAGAGGTAACGGATGCAATCGTCTTCTTTGGTGCTGGCATAGATGATGGAGGCAGAATGGTGCGTGAAGCGGGCGAGATGAGCGCCGTACTTTTGAGAGAGGAGGACTTTGACTTGCTTGCCTTCTTTGGCGTTATAGAGTACGAGGGAGTCGTCAGAGCATGCGGCAAGGCAGAACTCGCCAGAGTCGTCGAAGTCGAGGGAGGTGACCGAAGCTTCGGATTTGTTGAGTTTGAATTGCTGCAATTTTTAGCGCTATGATAACAATCGAGAGTGAGCATCTGCGCCTGTGCTACCTTTGTTGGTCTTAGGGTTCCAATGATTTCGGACGTCTTTTGAGTAGGTAACGGTCCACCTGGAGGTGGAGGGGGCACCACAAGAGGTCCAGCCATTGTAGGATTAAGCTACGCAACGCCGTCAATAGAGATTGAGCAAGCCTTCATCGCGAACCGAGCCTCCCACTTCTTCGGACACTTGTAGTCGAAGGACATAAGGATTCTTCGCCGCATGAAGTTGATCGTGTGCTGCAACAAGAGCGCACTGCAAAGATTTATGCATATCAAATTGAGTTCTTAGCCCTAACCCTAGGTATGCTCAAGTGACTATGGTGAGGTAGCATTATTATCTCTACGCTCATTGTCTAGGTAGGCTAATATCTCTAGACATGATATGCAAAATACATATGCATGACGAGCAAAGCATCAGCGGAGGTAGTCTTCTTCGATCTTCTGGTTTGCTCTCCGGTCTTATCTGCTGTTCAAGTCTTCGTCCACCCATTATCTTCGCGTTTGTATCATCGTCAAGCAATTCTAAGGAACGAGGAGAGCGAAGACAGCTTCTAACATCTCTATCTACTTACCACCGCTTTAGGTCTTTGGCCCCATGTCAAAGTGAAGCTCGCGTCCAGTGCGAGACAGCCTAGCACAATACTTCAGAAACGGTTACATAGCAATGATTGGTTCCGAACAGTGCTGCAACAGCGGAATCAACTCTTCATCATCATAGTCGCCTATGCGGCGGCTGTTCCACAGCGCTGGTTGTCGGCAAGAAATTTGTTGCATTATTTGCAGAGGCGCCTTGGTCATTTTCTTCTCTAAGCTTGACATAACATGAAAGCTTTGGAAAAGATATAGAACTATCTAGCATATCGCAGCATGTCGTGATAATATCCCACATCTGCAGATGTTAGTGCGCGCTTCCGATGTCATGAGATGGAAACGCGTAACTCTGTGCAGAGTACTCTCCCACGAGGGCGGTTCGAGGGTATACTTCTAGTCGCGAGTCTTTGCAGTGTCGGATGATCGCCACGGAAGCCAAAATAGCTCTTGTGTACCTAGGTAGTTCTACTTACAGAACGCAGGGCAAAGCTTACTAAGCAACTTCGGCCCGAACTGTTACTCCATATTTATTTCTTGAGCCCTGTCAGACTGGCCAGGGCTATTGGTAATCCTGAAGGGATGATGACAATCTTACAATAACAACACAAAGGATGGCTCGAAGACTTGAAGACACCTAATTGTGAGCAACTCGACAGGAGAACGGAGACTTCGCGCCTGATCCTCAATGTCCACCACCACTGGGTATGTTTTAGCAACGTTGTCGCAGGCTATCGGTGCCTTTGCTGATACATTACAACCCAGGGCTTTCATCGCGGGAGGCATTGCTGCATGTGGAGCTGTGACCGTTACCCATCCTTTCGAGACCGTAAAGATTAGGTGAAGCATTGCGAGGTGGAGAAAAGACAGCAAGCGCTGATACGGATATTCTTCAGACTACAACTCCAAGGCGAACTACAGTCGAAGAAAGATGCCCCTCGACTGTACAAAGGGGTCTTCCACGGTGTGAGTGTCATATTCAAGAATGAGGGTCCGAAAGGGTTGTTTCGGGGGATCGGTGCAGCGGTATGCTACTCAACTGCTCCGTTGCCGAATAGCAAAGCCTGAATTCTGCTTGCAGTATGTCTACCAAATGATTCTGAATGGCTGCCGTCTCGGCTTCTACGAGCCTCTCCGCAAAGGCATGACAACTGCTGTCTTTAAAGATGCCAACGTCCAGTCCCTTGGCATCAACATCTTTTCCGGCGCGGCCTCGGGCGTCCTCGGGGCTGCAGCCGGCTCCCCATTTTTTCTTGTCAAGACACGCTTGCAATCATTCTCGCCATTTCTTCCTGTTGGGACGCAGCATGGATATCGTAATGCCTTCGATGGCTTGACAAAAATCAATAGAAATGAGGGCATCAAGGGTCTCTACAGAGGCGTCGGAGCGGCCATGGTTAGGACAGGCTTTGGAAGTAGTGTGCAATTGCCGACATACTTTTTTGCGAAGAGGAGATTAGTACGACATGTGGGAATGGAAGAGGGACCCGCACTTCATCTGGCCAGCAGTGCGGCCAGTGGATTTGTAGTGTGTTGCGTTATGCATCCACCTGGTATGTTATCTGTTGGTTTCGACGGAAGTATCGCTGATTAATGAGCATGAAAGATACCATAATGTCTCGAATGTATAATCAGACCGGCAATCTTTACAACGGTGTTTTCGACTGCTTAATCAAGACGGTGAAAACGGAAGGACTCTTGGCTATCTATAAGGGCTTCTTTGCACATTTAGCAAGGATCTTGCCCCATACGATACTAACCTTGAGCTTGGCAGAGCAGACAAACAAGTGGGTGCGGAAGATGGAGGATCGAATACTCCCAACTATGATCAAAGAAAAGATCTAGCAACAAAATTGTACATCTGCGTACCTTTAGATTCAAAATGCATAAGCGGGATGGCGAGGATCTATTCTGCACAGGGTGTGGATTTTTGGATAGAGTGCACTGAGGGTTACATATAGACCTGGGTAGTGCAGATTAGAGCGCATCTCGACCTTTGTAAAACGTCCTCTGATCCTGCCACCTTCCATCATTCTTCGGGATTGCGAGCGTCTATGGCAATTTGGATGGAATTCTCCATCGGTAATGTGCACGGATGTTCTCCGAGATTGCTGTGTTTGTGTATCGCTTTTTCCTGGGTTCCGAGGGCAGCTCCAGGATTTCTCACCACCACGAGCTGTGATAACTACTACTCCTCCTCGGACCTGTGTCCGCGGATGGCCACAATTTAATACGTCTGAATGGTCAAGTCTCATACGATACACGATACAGTATCCACATCATAAGTTCTCAGATGTGACGCAGATGTGACGCAATGAGTTGTGCGAAGAACAGTCATACATGTACCTCTGCATTTAAGAAGAACTGAACACTCTGCGTGAACTTACTGACCTTCACTGAATCAGTAATAAAGTACTAGCATTTGACGGTTAAACATCGGTGATCTACCCATCTTGATCTGCGGTACCTTGCATCATTAGCTCATCTGGCGCGAAATCCCGTGACAAAAACAACCACGCGCTGAACTTCTCAATTAACATCTTTCGCTCGCGTTTCCTTTGTCTCCCATACCACTCTACTTCACCACTTTTCTTTGGTCCCATTGCACACCAACTACTACATCATCCCCAGAGAAAGGCAATTACGCAATGGCAACCCAGATCACACCTTCAAAGCAGGTATGACTCCATCGCCACACCCCGCACCTTCAAGACCTCGTCGTCGATTAAATGCTGATACCACATATGACAGGCCTCATCTGGCATTGAGAGCCTTAAGATGGGTGACTCACCCGCTAAGAAGCTCATCTTTGAGCCAACTGGCAAAGAGAACATTCCAGTCAATACACCTGCACCTATCCTTGACGACCTCGACCTCAAGAAGCCTATCGTCGAAGTTTTTGATGCAAAGGCCGAAGCAAAGCCAACAGTGGCACCAACAATCAAATCTGAGGAAGCAGATGAGCCACTGCTTCAAGAAAACCCTCACCGCTTCGTGCTCTTCCCCATCAAGTACCATGAGGTTCGTATCTCTATTACGCGTCACGCGTAAAGTGTTTTCATTTCTGACTTCAGCTAACACCCTTTTTCCTCTTAGGTATGGCAAATGTACAAGAAGGCGGAAGCATCATTCTGGACTGCCGAAGAGATCGATCTTTCTAAAGACTTGCACGACTGGAACAATCGATTAAACGATGATGAACGATACTTCATCTCCCACGTGCTTGCTTTCTTCGCTGCCTCAGACGGCATTGTCAACGAGAACCTCGTCGAACGTTTCAGCGGTGAAGTACAAATACCAGAAGCACGCTGCTTCTATGGCTTCCAGATTATGATGGAGAACATCCACTCAGAAACATACTCCCTTCTCATCGACACATACATCAAAGAGCAGAAGCAACGTACATATCTCTTCGACGCCATTGACACCAGTAAGACCTCTTACTCAAATCAACGCGCCTTCCACCATACTAACGCGTCCTAGTCCCCTGCATCCGCAAAAAAGCCGACTGGGCCCTCAAATGGATCGCCGACAAAAACTCCACCTTCGCCCAACGCCTCGTCGCCTTCGCCGCCGTCGAAGGTATCTTCTTCAGCGGCTCCTTCGCCTCCATCTTCTGGCTCAAAAAACGCGGCCTCATGCCCGGTCTTACATTCTCCAACGAGCTCATCTCCCGCGACGAAGGCATGCACACAGACTTCGCCTGCTTGCTCTTCTCCCACTTAAACAACCGCCCAAGCAAGCAAGCCGTCCAAGACGTCATCACCGAAGCCGTCACCATCGAGCAGGAATTCCTCACAGAAGCACTACCCTGCGGACTATTAGGCATGAATGCCGCGCTGATGAAACAGTACATTGAATTCGTCGCTGATCGTCTTCTCCTCGCTCTCGGAAATCAGAAATTCTACAAAGCCACCAACCCATTCGACTTTATGGAAGGTATCTCGTTAGCAGGAAAGACGAATTTCTTTGAAAAGCGCGTCGGTGATTACCAAAAAGCTGGTGTTATGGCTAGCACGCAGAAGAAAGATAAGGAAGGGCAGGAGGAGAAGAAACATGAGAATGGGGGGGATTTTGCTTTCGATGAGGACTTTTAGATGGGTGAAAGTCGCTCGAGGGTTGTATGCACCTGGTGCGTTTTGTATATGATATCTTTGTTTGAGTTAACAAGGAGGGGACTTTGACGCATGCATGCGTTTTGCATCCGGCGTTTGGGGTGGGCGACCGACTCTCTTGTGGTTGGATTGTGGAGAGGAGAGGGGGCGGCATAGGATAAGGTAGTCACAGCATTAAATGAAGAAGCATTTAGCATGAAATCAAGTGGATCTTGGGGAATACATGTCCCTTCCGTCCTCCTCCCTCCAACTTTTATGTTCACAGTAAACATCCTCTGACAATACCAAAGTACATAGAAAAACCAATGTCAATAATGACCAGAGAGCTGGGATTAATTACCTTTCGTCTCTGATCTTTCTCAAGCGATCCCACCCCAGCCTACCCAAACATCTCCCTCCTCCGCCCAAACAATTCCCTCCCTCTAACTCAGAGCTCTCTCACACACCCTCCACCGTATTCCTCCGACTCCTCTCTCCTCTCGCTCTCCCTCCAAGAATAGCTCCCAACGCCTGCGCTAACGCCCGTCCGTCATATCGCATCCCGCCTTCCCCTCCCTCTCCACTCACCCCGCCCTTCCTCCCATAAAGCCTCACGCACTCAACGCCCCACCTAGCCAGCTCCTCTTTATCAACGCTCGGCACGCCGTCGCCTTCAAGATGGATGAGATGCGTTATATATCTGCTCCAGAAGGGTTTGTTGTCGTTACCGTGAGGGGTATTAGGGGGCGGATTTGGGAAGGGGAAGGAATTGGTGGTGGTGGTAGGGGTGGGCGTGGAATAATGGCACGCGGACGTGATAGCGGAGCAGAAATCCGAGGCCGTGTAAGAGGGTGTTTCGCGGTCAAGGGTTCCGTTTAAGACTAAGATTTTATAGCGCGCGCCGCCATTGGAGGAGGGAGATATAGCGTCGCCTACGCCCTGGAGGATGAGGGAGGGGATTATGGAGGTGTATAAGCTGCCGATGCTGTAGATGATTGCTTCGGCGGAGGATATGGTGTCGAGGACTTTTGGGTTTGGTGGGGGCCGCATTTCTTGGCCGTAGGGGTTGATGTACCAGATGCGGTTGATGCGGGCGGGGAGAGGGTTTTCATGTGTTGCTATTTTTGAGAAGATGAGGTTGGGGGTGCGGAGGGTGGGGAGGGAGCCGGGGAGGGTGGCGTCTTCGATTGTGGGGTTGGTTGGAGGTGGGGGGATGGTGGATGGATGGTCGTTGTTGAGGGCGGTGGGCTCGCTGGGGTGGCTGATTGCGTTTTGGCCTGTTATGACGGTGCCGTCTGCTAGGCCGGCGGAGATGTGGTGGGAGAAGTTACTGATGATGGAGGGGAGGACGGCGGTTTTGGATTCGTCTACGCCGCCCATTATGGCGAGGAGGTAGATTGCTGATTCGAAGGAGCCGGAGAAGAGGCGGGCGCCGGTTAGGAAGAGGTTTCCTATGGAGGCGGATTGGAAGTTGAAGGTTGAAATTGGGGGACGGTTGCGTTTTAGAATTTCGAGGTGGAGGTGGGATAGGATTGAGCGGATTAGCATTGCTTGTGGGGTTGGGATGGCGTCGTAGAGGGGCGATGTGCCGGTCAAGAGGGTGAGGAACTCGGTGGCTGCCGGCTCGGGGGAGGGTGGAAGGCGGTGGTTGAAGAGGTTTCGTATGGGAACATGGGTTGGTGGGATAAGGCGGACGAGACGACCTGACGAGATGGTAGGTCAGTGGGTTAGTCGTAGTTTTTTGGAACAAAAACACCCCGCATAGGTGTTGTGAATAGTAGATAAATCCCAAAAAGACAATTTTTACGGTAGTAGAGAGAGAAACGATAAGGAAAACGAGATGTACGAACAACACATAAAGAAAGCAAGCCTACTCCTCACGTCCCCAATCCCAGGGCCCCCAAACACACGAATAATCTCGCTGGAAGAGCCACCATTATCACTGATAGGTATAACATAAGTCAAAGCGCAATTATTCTTCTCAATAACTTCATTGAAAACATCCACAAGGCTGTTAGCAGCAGAGCCGCCGCTGAAAACAACTACTTTCCGCTTTGCAACGTTGATCGTTGCCATGATGTCAAGAAATTGTAATCAGCAGGTAGGGAAACGAGGAAGGATTGATTGAACGTTTTGTGTTTCTTTCGATGGAGGAGATTTGTAGTTGGTCATTAGGGAATGGACAATTCTAGCTGCCTAGACGGAAAGAGGTGGACGTGTCCTCAAATAATGCAGAGTCTGAGTTTAACATCATTAGGCGCATTCCTACCGTATCGTCACCTTTCATGTTAGCAAGGCATGTATGGCTGTAGATTCTATTAGAACTGCGGTGGACTTTACGCAGACAGTAAGAGCAAATATTGAGTGTTGCATTAAAAGCCCAGCCCTAGGTAGGTTTAGACGAGGTCGCTGGCATAGGCCTATGTCTTTAGGGCGTTATAAACGCCAGATACTAGGTATTCTTTTACCCGGTTAGGTACTTTGGGTGAAGGGGCGCTAAGCGGGCGTTGTCACCTTTCTCAGGGCGGGCTTACAGGGCGCTATAGGCGCCATATTCCAATCCTTTAGCGGGTACTTTGGGCCAAGGGGCTTTAATTAGGGGTGTTTAGAGATACAAAACCCCCCTATTAGTCGCCCGTAAGCGGGCGTTGTTTGGGCAGCCTTTTCAGGGCGTGCCCGCGGGACTGTTAGCGTAAATCAAGACTTAACGTGTCGTTCTCCGTATTGATAAAATATTTGCATGAACGGGCCACCACCCCCGTCATAAAGAACACTATGTACACTAACTCACCCGCCTAGAAATGAAACATCTTCATCCTCATCAATCGTACAATCACCTACTCCTCTCCTTCTCCCTCTCCCTATCTCTGTCCCTGTCCCGTTCCCTTCTTCTATCATCTCTGTCCGCTCTGTCTCTGTCTCCTCTATCCGCTCTGTCTCCTCTTTCTGCTCTGTCTCCTCTTTCCGCCCTGTCTCCTCTGTCTCTGTCTCCCCTGTCCGCTCTGTCTCCCCCAGGGACGTAGCGATCAATGTGTTCGGGAGCCTCATCAGTTCGACGTCTCACATATGATCGATCTTCGTGCCTGTCCCTGTCACGATAGCGATCCTCCCTGTCCCTATCTCTGTCTCTGTCTCTGTCTCTTGGCCTATCACTGCCCCTACCTTTCTCTCGGTAATCGCTTCTCCCGCCATCCCCATCCTTAGAATAGCGCCTTTCCCTGTCTTTATCATAGTAAGAGCTGCGGTCACGGTATTCCCGATCCCGAGTAGATCGTTCCCTACGCTCCTCGGGCTTTTCATCTCTATCCTTTGTAGACTTGTCATCTCGGTCCCTCGTCTCTCGATCCCTGGGTTCCCTGTCTCTAACGTCTCTGTCCCTAGTCTCCCTATCCCTGTCTCTATTGGTCTCCCTATCTCTATCCCCATCTCTATCCCTGTCTCTTACAGGTGCAGCACCACCAGGAACATATCGATCAATGTGCTCAGGCGCCTCCTCTCGTCTCGGCCTGACATACGGCCGATCCTCGTAGCGAGTACGCTCTCTATCCCTACTACGGGGGCGTTCATCACGGTAGCGGTGAGACCGGTCATAGTCGTAATCATAATGCTTGCTTCTGTCCCTGTCCCTGGTGCTGTCTTTCTCTGTTGCTCTAGAAGCGCTGCGACTGCGAGGTTCTGCATCATCGCGATCACTGCGGGAACGCGCTTTGTAAGCTTCTGCATCTGCATCGCGCTTCGCTTGCATTTGTGCTTTGTAGGCTGCTTTGGCATCCGAATCCACTTCGCGCCGGCGTTCTTCATCCCGAGTAGAATGAGAGTGGCGACGCTCATGAGAGCGGGAGCGTTCGTGTCGAGAGGAGGGTTCACGGAAAGGGCTACGGCTGTGAGATGGCGCAGACGGTGGAGGGATTGGAGAGCCTTGATATGGTGGAGCGCTACTGTAAGCAAGCCTTGTTGTATGTCGAAATTCCGGCTTAATTGATGACTTGTTGCGATCCGCTGCGGGGCCTTTTGGAGGGGAGACATGAGGCTTTCGGTGTGGGGACTCCGAGCGCTCTCGTTCTACTTTCGGGGTGTTCTTAGCAGCGAGCTCGCGGCCCTCTTGGAGCAATAGGGCAAGGGCTGCTTCCTCAAGAGCTTTTTCGTCCACGGGTGGTGCTGGTGTTGTAGGTGTCGCAGCAATTTCTGGCTCTCGCTTAGTCTCCTTATTCTGTTTCTCACGTTCCTCTTTCTCTCTGCGCTTTCTGCGTTCAAGATCCGTCTCCCTCTCAGCTCGTTGAGCCTCGCGCTCTTTCCTTCTCCTTTCCTCGCTCCTCAATTTTTCAAGCTCTGCCTTCTTCATGGCCTCCTCAGCCTTCAACTTCTCAAATTCTTCCTCTTTCCTCTTCCGAGCCTCATCCTTCTTACGCTGCTTGGCCCTCTCCTCCCTTTTCACAGCGACTTGCTGCGCATATTCCTCATCAGTTTTGCTACCTCTTTTCTCTTCCTCCGCAGCAACCTCTTCACCCACTTCAGCTCTCCTTATCTCTCGACCGGCCTTCTTGACCTGGTCAAGATTCTGATCAATCAAGTCATCCAGTGTCTTCTCAATCGTCTTGTAGATATCACTCCTGTCGACTGCACCTTGCATAAGTGTAGCTGCTTTGTAGCGGTCGCGGGAGAGTAGTGAGGGGTCCCGATCAATCTCCTCTTCAGCGAGCTCATTCAGGGATTTTGTGAAGGCCGCCTTTTCCGGCTATGTGCAATACTGTGTTAACTTTCCATATGCACACTTTCAGTGACACTAAGTGATCTGTCAACTTACGCTCTCCTCCAATTGGGACCATACGCGCTTTCGCAGCGAATCATATTCTCCTTTCTTCTTAATTGTATGCAGCAAGCCGTCAATGGACGATCGTTGCGTTGAAGTCAACGGTAGTTCAGAGGCCTTGAACCTTTTGCGCGGTAGCAGTGCAGGCTCATCTAGCTTATGTTTACTTGCCATGGTATCCAGTGCGGCCGCACTGGATGACGCTTTCAAGCCAATAGGCCCAGAGCCCGCTTGTTCTTCCATGAACGTTGAAGGAAGTCGCAATCTGCGCTCTACATGAACACTTCAATGCCAAGACGGGCTCAAGATTTGCCGGAGATCAACCGATTCTCCGACTTGCCGACCTCTAGTCACAGAACTGCTCACCAGCACAACACTGGTTTGAAACACGTTTTACAGAGCTTTAGCTTGCCATTGAGGGCTTCTCCAACTGTACCATCAACGGAGAAGCTCGCTACTTCCTCCCCATCACATCTCGATCACCCTCTCATATTCACAATGTCTAAGATACTATTCTGGTCAGGCTTCGGTACATGCTCCCCTTCCTCCATTGCTCTTTCCCTAAGCTGTCTAACACCATCCCACAGGCCTCGCGGTCCGATGCTGGCAGCTAGGCATTCAAATGCGGCCCTTCCTCGAAAAACAGGCTCTCCTTGGATTTCCTGTCTTCATGATTGCCGGAGGCAGTTTCGGCTACTGGTTGGAGGGCAAGGAGCAGGAGGGGAACAGAATTTTGGCTGAGCGACGGCATAATCTGTTGGAGAAGCGGAAACGGAGGGCGGAGAAGGAGGGGACGAGTTTGGAGGGGAGGATTGCTGCGACTGCGGGGGTGCATGAGACCGCGGTGGGGACGGGGGGCAGTGGTGGGGCGGATCAGATATGAGGGAGGATTGAGCGAAGGTCCAACTATTGGTTCGACGGTATTTGGGGAGAAAATTCTGGCGTTGGTGACTGTCAAGGGGCAATAGTCGGTATTGGAGGTCAACCAATGCTACGTTGAGAGTCTATAGGTATACTACGTGAAATTACTTGTAGTGCTCGATTGGCGCGCTGAGCACCTTCCTCACATACAGATAAGCTACTATCGTAGTTAAGCTATTGAAATATTTATCGTATGTGCGCATTGCCATCCTGTTAATGCTGTCCGGTTGCAGTTGGCGATGCCTCTGGTTACTCTAACGTGGTTATTATGCAACGACTCGATCGGTGTTTCGCAAGCGCCTGGTAATTCAATTATTATGACCACCAATATCTGAGCTATAAGATAATAGCGAAACAGAAAATTAGACCGTTGTGTCTGCGGTGTGAAAAGGCAAAGGGTTCGGCATAGGTTACGGCCTCTGTCAACACAATCGTCAACACAACACCAAAAACAACACTTTCTCGACCGCCGAAATACAAAACGAACAAAAAGGGGTAGCAGAGGGTAGAAAGAGGCAAAATAATAGGGTAGACTTGAACTGGCCCTTGAGATCTAGCTTCCGTCAAGGAATATTGCCTCATAGTCTCTTGATGTGCGCAGTAGTATGCATAGACCCAGCAATGAACCTGTACACCAACGTTCCACTAGTAACTCCTATCCAAGACGAAAATTTGAAGCACTCGATCAGAGGACCACCATGCCCATAATAAAAGCTATTGATACTGTTTTGTTATATTTTAAGAAAACGGGGGAGGTGCATAGGCTAGTGTCAACATGTGTTGAAGGGATTGGGATATCTCCAGATTTGCCACCGCTGGAGGCAGCACCACCATGAATTTGTCTGTACACCTTCAAGAAGAGCTTCAGGCCTTTCGCCACCTCAAGGTGGACTATTGCACGGTTCATGAAGAGGACAAAACCAGAGGGGCGCTAGCAAGACTGGACAGAAATCTCCTCCGAAGTCCAAAGGTGTAAGTTGCGAAAACCCTCCCAGATAGGTTAGTGGCATGATCATCACATGGCGATGTGTTGAAGGGGGGAATGTTTCTCCATGCTGCTGGCCTCCCTTGAGGCAGCACCACCACGATCCGGTCTGTATAGCGCCAAGAAGAGCTTCAGAGGTTTCGCCACCTTAAGATAGAGAAATGCAATGTTCATGAGGAGGACAAAACCAGAGGGGCGCTAGCAAGACTAGACAGAAATCACCTCCGAAGTCCAAGGTTGTAACTTGCAAAAACCCCAGATAGGTTAGTGCATCATCACCATAACGTGATGTGTGTTGAAGGAACAAATGTTTCTCCATGCTGCTGGCGTCTCGAGGCAGCACACCACGATCTTGTCCGTATAGCGCCAAGAAAGGCTTCAAAATATCCTGTATACCAACACAAACCATCCTACTTACTCATGAGGAGGACAAAACCAGAGAAGCGCTAGTGAGAAGAGCCAAAATCCTCCACGACGTTCATGGTTGTAACTTGCAAAAACCTCAGATAGGTTAGCGTCTCCCCAGTATCGTGATAACACAGGAGAATTGAGTGGGCGATCTTATCACATTCGTGTTCCAGTCCATATTTATGTCACAGTCTCTCTTCTTAAATCGTTAACAATCATATACCTGCCAACACTTATCCAGCCCCATCTAAACCACACCATTTGACTCTTATGCGCCTTTACCATCGCCGTCAAGCCTCTCCACCATTGTGCGTAATCGCTAATAAAGAGTAAACTTGGCGGCTCCTCCCTTTTCTTCTTCTTAGATAGTCCAGCGGTCCGATTTGCGCCAACCAGCATTGTTATTGGCGCATCGAGCACACTGATGTACTTTCGTACTGTGTTCGTTGTTGTGAGGGTGTATAACTCTACTGGGCATTTCCAGCCTGATTTTCCCGCCATGAGGGAGGTAAGCCATTGTCGAGCGCCGTGGTAAAGGGAGATATGGTTAGGATGAGAAGAGACACCATGGCAGTCGAATGTTATAAGGGTGTCTATCGTGGCAGTAGGTTCGCTTGAGCTGGCAGAGACCTTACTGGCATTTGGGGAAAACGCGGACGAGAGAAGTTGCGCTATGTTAACCGTGGACCAAGTCGTGGTCATGCTGTCCTGAAATTTGGGATCTTCAATTACCAGAACATCTGACGTGGAGCGGAGACCTAGAAGTAAAGCAGATGCTGCAAGCTCCTCTTTGCGAGTTTCTCCTAAGCCATTGGCATTTCCTAAAATGCGATTGAATTACTACATATACGCTAGCAGCGGACGAATGGTGGGAATTGTATTAGCGATTACGCACCACTACTCAGACAGAGTATCTTGATATGATTCCCAGCCTCTGGTGCAGTTAAAGCAAGTACTGTTGGAGAAAAGAACATGGCTTCATCATCGGGATGTGCTATCAGGAGACAGATGCGCTTCCCTCGCAGAGTCGGAAGGGTGCCGCGTGTGATCTGGGCAGTATAAAGCCATGCTGTTGTGATTAGGATCGGGATGGCGAGATAAAGGTAGAATTCCATGCTAAATTCTCTATTATAGACTTACATCTATGCTCTCGCAAGGTGGCGAGCTGGATGAACATTGAAGATTTATGCAGGAACGTCTAAATTGCGAGGCTAGTGCTTGTAATCGCCGCTGCATTAACTCCGGCTCCAAATTGGCCTCCAGTCTATGCCATCTTCATTGGTACGACAACTTCATGGATAATCGCAAAGAGCGTCGTGCCAAAGCACGATCAAAGCGGGAGACTGTGCCTCTGCATCAGCCATCCCGCGAACCTTCAAGAAGTAAAACACTCGTTGAGATTGCTTCTGAACGCCAACTCCTGAACACCTCGTCTCAGAACCAGGCTCCTTCCATCACAACTACCAAAATAAACCCCGATGGCACCCTCTCAACCATTGATTTGGATATGGACACTTCAGCTTCGGAAGAAACGCCTTACCTGGATGTTGCTCTTTACACTACAACCTTAACCATCCTCCATTTCACCCTCACAGTTCTAGTACACCACCAATATGCGACCTCACCGCCTTCTCTTCCGTCTATCTTCTACTCCAGTACAGTAGCTTCACCCACTCCAGCCTTACTTCTAGTTCTAGTCGCCTTACTACATCCCCGGAGCGGCCAGCTCGTAACTCAATTGTTGTTTGCGGCTCTAAGTATAGCAGCAGGAGCTTGGTTAATGTATGCGAGCAACGAGGATCCGTACATGGCTGTAATGAAGAAAGCCCCGCCATTGGGAACACTATGGGTCTGGGCCATCGTGGAGATGAAATGGGAATGGGCTCTTGGGTGCCTGGGCGTTGTGGCTAGCTGGGGTTGGTACAAAGGATATTCTATCTTTTGACCAAGTAAGCAGTAAACCAGAAGGTTTTCGCTTTTATCTTATCTTCGAGACGTTTCAGCCTCAGTCTGCTGTTTATCTACCAGCCTCAATGCTTAAACTGGAGCCTCGATCGATGTGTGGGTCTTTAAGGGCATGCGCCAGTACCTAATGCAATCCACACACGGACTTATTCTACAGATTCGTACGTCTTCCAGGGATGATGGGATTTTATGGTGGCGAACTCTGATAGAGCCTAATAGGCATGGCCGAATGGAACGCGTCAGACAACCTTACAGACCACCAAACCACCAGGAATGCTCAGAGGTGGTGGCCGGAGAGTCAGATCCAGAAGGAGAAATGGAAGATGCTGGCACTACTAGTAAAGGTCCGTAATAGGTTGTGGCGCACAGCTGAAAGCGTCGAGATACATTGTTCTTTGGGTGAAAGCGGTTGCTGTATTGTTGACACGTTCTCAAGTCAGTCGTTAGATTTGAAGCCAGAGTGCTCCGCCTCCCTGCTTCGTAGCCCTACCAGTCATTCACTAGACAGAAAGGAGGATGGTGGATAGAATTGCCGGATGAAGTCTAGACAAAACAATTCCCGTAATATAAGTGGTTTACCCCGGATTCATACGTAAGATTTACTTATAGCGACGAATGAAAAGTCCAAGAGGTCAGCGGACTGCGGCTCCGCTCGACCTCCGCACGTTGAGCGGTGACTAACCCGACCAGCGCTTTGAGCTGAAAAGTACAAGCGTACCCTAACATCATACTACCACTTTATTGCGTGCCAGTCAGAAGGCCGAGGAGACTGAATTCTCATTACCCCCTCAAAACCGTCCCCTGACGTCTTACAGTCGTACCACGAACAAGTCCAACAAGGAACCACAGACCACGTGAAAGGCAAATTCATTTGTGATTCATCATGACTACAAATGCCTCGCAACGCCCCCGTTATGGGAGGCTATTTTTCATCCAAGATAACGCAGATATCGACATCAACAACGGCGACATCATCTCTCAACTTAGCCTCGCACCTTCCCGCCGCCAATCATGCCTATGCCAACGGGTATTCGGGCAAGTGCCCTGAAAACGTCTAAAACTTCAAAGCCCACCACAACACCTCCTCCAGATCGACCCGACTTGGAAAGGAAATCCAGTCACGAACGGAAATCCGGCGTCATGGAAATCTTCCATCACAAAGAAAAGCGCGGCAGCCTTGTGCCTGGCATCGGCCGCTCAAACTCCCCCACGAAGGGCAGTCCCAAAAACAGCCCAAAGATCTCTGCAGCAAAGCCTGCAAAACTCGTCATTGACATGGAATCACCACCTCTAATCTTCCACGGCAGCCCAGCCTCATCTACAGGCGCCCTCCTGTCAGGCCAACTACTCCTCACAGTCACCGACCCTGAGGTTACACTCCAAAGCTTGGAGATGGTCCTGGTCGCTAGGACAACCTTCAAAAAGCCTGTTTCTAAAGACTGCCCTGACTGCACCACCAAAAACTCGGAAATCTTCCAGTGGAAATTTCTGTCAGAACCTACGAAGTACAAGAAAGGCGGCCACACCTTTCCATTTTCATACCTCCTTCCAGGCCATATTCCAGCAACTTCTCACGGTGGACTTGGCGACATCGACTACGTTCTTGACTGCAAAGCCATCACTACACTCTCCGACTCAATCACCGTCACACGGCCTCTCACAGTCGAACGTGCGCTTCAGCCCACGGGTGATAAAGTGTCCATTCGCGTGTTTCCTCCGACAAATCTTACAGCCCGTGTAGTCCTTCCCTCCGTCATCCACCCAATCGGCGAATTTCCAGTCCAATTGTCCCTTACAGGGGTGATCGACAACAGCCTCAACAACGTTGAACGACGGTGGCGCATTCGGCGCATGAATTGGCGCATAGATGAACAGACAAAGATCATCAGCGCTGCATGCAAGAAACACGCCCCAAAAATTGGCGGAGAAGGGAAAGGAATACTACATGAAGAAGTGCGCTCCATAGGCGGCAGCGACATTAAGAGTGGGTGGAAGACCGACTTCGATACGCATGGTGGACAAATCGACTACGAGTTCAACGCAGCCATCAAAGCCAATTGCAAGCCGCTCTGCGACGTCGCATCACCCACGGGGCTCGAAGCATCGCACAATCTTGTTTTAGAACTTATAGTCGCTGAAGAGCAGACTGCAGGGGTGGGAAAGACTACAGCTATGCCAACAGGTGCAGCGCGAGTACTACGCATGCAATTCAAGCTGGTGGTCACAACGCGCGCCGGTATGGGCATCAGCTGGGACGAAGAAATGCCACCTATGTACGAGGACGTACCGAGTAGCCCGCCTGGGTATGCCAAGATGGATGACTTTGAAGGGGATTTGGGCCCGGATGAGGAATTGGAGAGGATGCGTCAGTAGTGGTGGTAAGAACTGTTACAAGTGGACGAATACTGATGATGTGTCCCAGCCGAACCTCCTTCGCGATCATCCCTTAGGTCAAGGATATCAGGGCGCATCAGCGAATTGTTCAACGATGCGTCTCTCCCTTGACTAAAATTGGGTGGCGCTTTGGTGGAACGACTGGGTTTCATTTCATGATAGTGGGATACTTCTGTTGTACCGCCTTCGGGTATGCCACTTTACAGGCAATACTGTGCATGTTTACACGGGTTTTGTTTTTCGTCCTAGCGACATTAATATCATCAGCATTAGCGTGCAGCGATTTAGCGAAGTCCCGCAAGCAGGTATGACCACAGGGGGTTCCTTATGGGCAACGCATTTTTGATTCTCCCCCCAGAACCTGTTGGGAAGGTGTCGGTGTTATTCTTAAAAAGCTTCTTAATCAAAAGCATGATTGCCAATAAGCAACTTGTCATTAGGTGGTTTTCAGCGGTACCAGTGTGCATGGAATGCGAACATGAGTTATTGAAGTTCAGAAAGAAGTTATTACTTCTCACTACAATGAGTTGTGTCTGCAAGCTGACTGTTGATGCTATGTAACGTAACGACCACTACCACAACGACATCAACATCAGACACAACTTCCTCTCCCAGCCTCTCCACATGCATCATATTGTCATCCACCATCACCTCTACACAAGCCCAGAAATACCCTGCACCGTTCACCCGCTCCCAGCTCATCACCAACGCCTACAGCTCCCCACTCTCCCTTCCACCCACATACTGCACCTCAAACACCACCCACATCCCTAAGCCTCTGCTCACAAAGCGGCTTTGAGCACCGATATCGCTACAGTGCTCTTTCTCCGCTCCTTTCATACCTTTAGCTTACCTTATTGGTGGGTTCATTCAACAAGCTTTCCCAATTTACACGATGGCTCTAATGAGTCGTCGTTCTACCCGTACAGATGTTAATGCAGGGAGGAGCCCTAAAGCCAAGAAATTGGGCGGCTCGCTGCGGGAGGTCCTTGGGTCGGGCCTAGCCTACACAGTAGGAATTCAGAATCAAGGGCTGTCGATCTATCAGCACCTTAAGGTACTTTATTTCACATAACGTACCCCATGCTCATGCAGCTCGCTAATGCGAGAGATGCATCTCATTCTACATTCGTCTATAGTCGTAGAAGCCTGCAACCCGCTGCTCGATTGACCTGTTCTCAACCGCAATGTCTGATATGGGCTAGGTGAAGCGGTCGGTGCCAGCATGGCTCTCTATATAGCGAACTGCTAGCATAAATTTCTGCCACTGTCGAGCGAGCCAACTGCTCTCAGACGCCTCTCAAGATGCCGAAAGAACCCCCAGTCGTCGATATTCACACCCACATCTACCCACCCACTTACCTCTCCCTCCTCCGCTCCCGCAAAACAGTCCCATATTTACTCGACCTTCCTGACAAGACCCTTCCGCCCCGTCTCATCATTCTTCCCTCCGATGATGATCCTTCGCTCCCATCAGAATCGAGAGGCAGGCCCATCGACGTCTCATATTCCTCCATCGAAGAAAAGCTAAAATTCATGGCCAACCACCACATCACCACCTCGGTAATCTCGCTCGCAAACCCCTGGCTAGACTTCCTCCCTCCAGAAGAAGGTCCCAAATGGGCTACCACAATAAACAACGAACTAGAAGAACTATCCACCCAAAACTCAGGCAAAATATACGCCTTCGCCACCCTCCCTCTCTCCGCCCCTCCTCAAGCTATCATAAAAGAAATCTCCCGGCTCAAAACCCTCTCTCACATCAAAGGCATAATCCTCGGCACCACAGGCCTCGGTTCCGGTCTCGACGACCCAACCCTCAATCCCATCTGGGCATCCCTCGAATCCCACTCCCTCCTAATCTTCCTCCATCCCCACTACGGTCTCCCATCAACCCTCTACGGTCCCCGCGCCTCGGAATACGGCCACGTCCTCCCCCTCAGCCTTGGCTTCCCCATGGAAACCACAATCGCATTCACACGCATGTGGCTCAGCGGTGTCTTCGACCGCTATCCGAAATTAAAACTCCTGATCGCGCACTCGGGGGGCACGATACCTTTCCTAGCCGGGCGTATCGATAGCTGCGTACAGCATGAGCGGCATTTTGCTGAGCGTGTGGATAGTCAAGGAGTGAAAACTCGCGGGCCGGAACGGTCATTAGATGAAGTTTTACAAGACAATATTTACCTCGATGCGGTAATATATTCCGGAACGGGTATTAGAGCGGCGGTCGAGAAGGTTGGTGTTGAAAAGGTATTATTTGGGACTGATCACCCTTTCTTCCCGCCGTTGGAGGAAGGAGAGCAGAAGTGGATGAGTGTGGAGACGAACTTGGATGCGGTGGTAGAGGGGCGGGATGGTGTTGGGATTGGGCGGATATTGGGGAAGAATGCTATTGAGTTGTTGGGGTTAGAGGAGGGTTGAGACGCGGGCCTTCGCCTACTACGAGAATGTGAGGGCGTGCATTTTTGGACTTGGAATAAAGTCAGGGAAAGACCCTCCTCTTAGGCTATCCATTACTGGAAGTGGGTCACCAGGTAGAATGTTGCATGAATGATGGATAACATAACCCCATTAATATTCCCATGCAGTCGGTCACCCTTAGACGAAACGAAACAATCACATACTTAGCCAGTATACCTATGCATCTAACCCTCATCCGCACATAAAACCCGCACATCCCTCACTCCACACCCAACCACCATACATACAAAATACAACTAACCCACATATCTAACTTTCTCAAGAAAAAACCCCCCCCCCTACCAAACATGCCTACTCAATCCCCCCCAATGCTTCCACCTCTCCGCAACCCCCGAACTACCTTTGGAACCCCGATATCTATATATCACGAACTCTTGCATAGGTTGAGAACTCATAACCTTATCTATACATCCATCCATTCATCTACTCAAAAGTCCTACCCTTGTTTTACCCCCCCGCCCCCCCCCTCCCCCCAAAGAAGAATAAAATACTTCCTCCACTCATAACCCTAATCAATTCTTATCACACATATCCCTACAGAAACTAAGGTACTTTAGAGTCCACTATTCCGCTAAACCGGTAGTGATTTGTTATATGTGGGAAGCGGGTTGATGAGAATTTATGTACAGGTGGCTTAGCTAGGAAGGTTTGGTTGTATATATTGGAGGTGGGGGTTAGGATGGGGAAGGGATGAGAGGTGGGTGGGGGGAGGGGGGAGGGGGGAGGGGGGAGGGGGGAGGGGGGGTATGTGAGGTGAGGTGGTGTTTGTGTGGGAGGGAATGGAGGGTAGGGACTTTGTGGGAGGGATAGCAAGCGCGAATGTGGTGTGGGGCTTGGGGGAGTGGGGATTGTAGGGTATAGTGTGTGATAAAAGTAGGCAGCGTGATTGTGTGAAGATGATGTGAGTTGATAGGGATTGGGGATCGTGGAGGAGGGATTCAGGGAGTTCGCACACATGAGAGATGGTTTTGTGATATCTAGGATTTTCTATTCTAATCATTCTGAGGATTCGATTTTTTGACAAACATATCCCCATCATCCCGTTCTTACACCATCATCTCCCCTACAACGGCGCTTCTACCTGCAACAACACATCCTCAATCACATCCTCCGGTCTCACACCCTCCAGCACCGCTTTGACGGCCTCCAAATCGCTACCATATTGCATGCTTCTTTCGTTTTCGGGACTAGTGATTGTTATGCGATGGGGATAGATTTTTCGAGCGGCGAGGGAGATTAGAGAAGGTGTGACGAAGGAGAGGCCGTGGAGGGGGGCGAGACATCTGGGAGGTAGGGTTAGTGGAAGGAGGAAAGAAGGCGGGAGGGCACGGACTTTGCGAGGAGGTTGAAATGGGTGGTTGCGCGGGGGGAGATGCCTCCGGCGACGGCGCGGTGGAGGCGGAGGAAGGTGATGATGTTGTGGAGGTAGGTTTTTACTTCGGTGCTGATTGTGGTGGTTTGGGTTTGGGTTTTTAGGGTTTGGATATTCTGGAGGGAATGGTTAGTTGTAGAGATGGAGGGGGGGGAATGGGTAGAAGGGTTCACCTCCTGTGTGAGGATTGTGGGTTGCGATGGGGACATTGCGTTTTGGGCTACAGAGCGATGGACTACGGAAGATAAGGAAGCTCGATCATCTTCGATCCATTCGGAACCCTCTTCTAGATGCGCAAAGCCATCCTCTGGGTCGTGGTAGTGAGATATGAATATGTGATCGTTCTGGAAGACGTCAGTCTGTAGTCAGCGGTAGTAGCAGCCAAGAGGGTATCTTACGAGATGATGAGTCAACCGTATTCCGTCGACGTCATTGAGAAATATGAGGAGAAATGCCTTCGGTGCTGAGTGTACGGCGGTATGGGTGAACATGCGCCTGGTCCGTAGGAGCTTGATAGACCTTCAGCAGATCTCGCAGATGCTAGGGCGCATGGCGGACTTACTTCAAGGACTTGTATCTGGATATCATTATTTGCGTTAGATAGACCCGTGATTATAACGATGTTCGCAATGCTTTGGTCTTCCTGTCCAACCTCCTCTTCTAGCAGACTCTTCGAGCGGTTTCTCCGAGATGAGTCCTACAGCAAGGCAATGTCAGTGTTAAAACAGTAATGAGGATAAATACACAATTGAAAAGGCTGAGAAACAGCGGAAAAGGGTTTCCTGCCAAGCTGTTCGTCATTGAGACTCTGTAGGTCACCTGGAAAATCAAAGTTCGTCTCGCTATATTCTCACGATGTTCAATATTACTTATCACCTCGGGAAAAGATGTATGATCATCTACTCCAAAGTCCCATGAGACTTCCGTAGGCTCAAAATGCTCCTGCTAGGAACGCGCCTGCATGCAAGGCCGCAATGGACTAAGACCGGAAGAATCATAGCCGCAGAAGAATGGAGTACATTCCCTTCTTATGCTTGGAATTTTTAGAAGGAGAGATACGATACGAAAGCGTCAAATAGACTTGCGACTTAAGTCTGTACGAGCTTTAAACCTACATGTTCCGAGTGAGGGCCATTCTCTACATTGTCAGGGTCTATCCTGCGATGGTTCTCGTTCTCCACAAGGATTCCATCACTAAAATCTTCCCCAATTGTAGACTCATCGCAGTGGACCACAGCATGCGATAATCCGAAGAGATTGGAAGCAACCTGGCAAGCCCCTTAGCCAGATCTATCAATTGGAGCTGGTGCCTATTGTACCAGTCGAAGTTCTTGCTCCAGGGATTCCAAGGCACTGCTTTCCGTTTGAATTATACAGTGCTCACCAGCCACAAGGCTCAAGAGTATTGCAAGTTCCAGATCAGTAAGATCTTGCACTCTTTCTACCAATGGAGAGGTCTCCATCATTCTGGGTTGCCAAGACGAAGTACGAGCATATAGGGCATCACATCTTTAAATATGCTATCGTTCTTCGTTGCCTTGACTTCATTTCTGCATGGAGTATCAGTTAAGCCCATGACTACCGTAGATGAGGTTCAAACAGACTCACTTCGATATTCCGTTCCGGAGCTAAGGGAGGTCTTGCAGCTGTTGATGCAGCTGTTTGGATAGGACACTCTTGTATACACGACAGAGCTACAATGTCAACTGATACTTGGATCTTCGTCATTTGTCGCCTCGCTATGCTGAAATGGTGCATGCTTTAACTACACCCCAATGTCAAATCCTACTGCTAATTGGGAACGAGTTGGAGACCGATTTTACCGCAAGGTAAAGCTCTATGATGCCGTATTCGATCAGGACTTGGAGCTCGAGAACTATGTTATAGCAGGAGCTCCATGTTCTGGCGCTATTGGTATTTCCTTTTCCTACTTGTGTTCGAATTTTAGTTGCTAAGTTTCTACTAGCATTGTATAGAGACGAAACCAAGCTCTACACGTACCGAGGAACGCAAGCTTCGAAGTCAAGCATTGACATCTACAGCTGTTCCGGGAAGCTCATACGGCGCATTAACGTGGGTGATACCTAATGGGGGAAGTAGCAAGATTATCCTATCGACCGGCTGATGTCTCTAGTGGGATAAAGGCTCCATACGAGGATTAGGCTGGTCAGAGGATGAAAAATTACTTGTCGTGACTGAGGATGGCACGGTCAGATGCTATTACGACCTCCGGGGAGACTTCACCCAATTCTCGCTCGGCAGTGTACGTCCGGACCTGAGCCAAGACTACGGAATCATGTGACTGATAAATGAAGCACTAGGGTGCTGAGGAACATGGCGTGAAGGGCTGTCGCTTCTGGCACAATGGCTTTGTGGCAATCCTCTCGAACAACCAGCTTGTCGCGATCTCGAATTACAACGAACCCCGACCGAAGCTTCTGGCCATCCCACCTGAACATCTGGTACATTCATGGACTGTCATCCCACCAGCGTACACTCTGTCTCGATCGGTGGAAGTACTCCTTGCAATCGGGCAGACAATATACGTGGTCGATTCCACCGATGCTGAGGACCGAGTACTCCCCAATGGTCCTTTCAAACACGTCAGTGTGTCCCCCAATGGCCTCTATGTGACACTTTATACGGAGGATGGCAAGGTATGGGTGATTACCAGTGATTTTCAAAACAAAATTGGGGAATATGAGTCCAAAGCCAAGACCGTTCCCAAAGACGTTCAATGGTGTGGTAATGACTCCGTGCTTCTTGCGTGGGAGGATGAAGTGCATATGATAGGACCCAATGGTGCTGTCTTGAAGTACCATTCCCCCTGGAGACTTACGTATCATGTCTATCCTAACCCTAGGCAGGTATTACTATGACGGATGGGTCCACTTATTAGCGGATGTTGATGGTGTGCGCCTCATGACTAATGATGTGTGCGAATTCCTGCAGAAAGTTCCAGGTAGGTTTACTCGACTCAAGCATGTCGTAAAGCATTGACCTTTTCTAGATACTACTGAGGATATATTCAAGTTGGGCTCCACTTCCCCAGCGTCCGTCCTGTTGGATGCTGTGGACCAGCTGGAGAAGAAGTCGCCTAAAGCAGATGAAAACATTCAGCTAATACGATCTAGTCTGCCTGATGCTGTTGCCGCCTGTGTGCAAGCAGCTGGCCAAGAATATAGCACATACTGGCAAAAACAATTGTTGAAGGCAGCCTCTTTCGGCAAATCCGTCCTGGATCTCTATAGTAGCGATGACTTTGTTGATATGTGCGAGAAACTTCGAGTGCTCAATGCCTTGCGTGACTATCGCATCGGGCTGCCACTTTCATTGGAGCAGTACGAGCGCCTCACCTCGGAGAAGCTCATACAGCGTCTCATCAACCGTCGTGAATATCTACTTGCCATTCGAGTATCAGATTATCTTCGACTTCCAACCAACAGAATTTACGTTCACTGGGCCTCGCAAAAAGTTCGCAACTCTACCGCAGACGAGGACACAATATGCAGCACCGTAGTGGACAAACTCAACAACAAACGTGGCATCTCCTTCGAGGTCATTGCTCGCGCCGCCTACGATGAAGGTCGCAGCCACCTTGCCACACAACTCCTAAACCACGAATCCCGCGCCGGCAAACAGGTCCCTCTCCTCCTCTCCATGTCCGAGGACGAGCTCGCCCTCGACAAAGCAATCTCATCCGGCGATACCGACCTCGTCTACTTTGTCCTTCTCCACCTCAAAAGGACCCTCCCCCTCGCCTCCTTCTTCCGCCTCCTAACCAACCGCCCCCTCGCAACCGCTCTCGTTGAATCTTCTGCGCTCGACCAAGACCGCTCGCTCCTCAAAGATCTCTACTACCAAGACGACCGCGCCCTAGACGGCGCCAACCTCCTCTTCTCCGAAGCCCTCGCCCAAACCGCCCCTCAAACCAAGATCGACAAGCTCCGCCTCGCAAGCAAATGTCTCGAGGACCACAGCAGCAAAGACCCTACTGCCGCCCTCTACCACAAATCCTACCAAGAGGCTCAGGCGCTCATCCGCCTCCAATCCTCCCTCGATTCCGACCTGCACGCCGGCGAAAAGGTATACACAGGCCTCAGCCTAAACGCCACCCTCCACCGCCTCATCCTCACGACCCACGGCAAACGCGCCAATAAAATCGCCTCCGACTTCCGCGTCCCCGAAAAAGTCTTCGCCTGGATCCGCCTCCGTGCTCTCGTCGCAAAACGCGATTGGACCGAGCTTGAAGAAATCGCGACGAAGAATAAACGCAGTAGCATTGGCTGGGAACCCTATTTCAATGAGGTGCTGGGGGCGGGCAATACGAAGCTGGCAGGGGGTGTATTTGTCGCTAAGTGTACGGGATTGACGGTGAGGGAGAGAAGTGAGATGTGGGTCAAGTGTGGGATGATGGGAAGGGCGGGAGAAGAGCTTGCGAAAGCGAAGGATTTGGAGGGGTTGGAGGAGTTGAGGGGAAAGGCTAGTGGGAGTGGAGCGGTGGAGATTGAGAGATTGATTGCACAGTTGAGACCGAAGAGGTGAGGATGTGTAGAGATGGATCAGGCCATGCAATAGAACTTTCCAGCATTGAAATGATCGTCAAAGACATGCTCACCTATGCATACTTCTTTTGAATCCATCATCTGCTAATTCAGCGCGATCCCCCTTGGCTCGCCTGCCAGAGGCCAGGACCGAGGAGTCGCTTCGCACACCGTTGTCAAGTAACATGATAATGACTTTGGTACGTCCTTACAAATGCAAATTTTTATGCCAGACACTCACTTACGATATAACGTCTCCTTTTCTTACAGGTCATCTCTCACAGATCCACCTCCACTATATACGGGATCTTCCAACTCCAGGCCTCTACTTATTGCCCTCTCCATCAACCAACTCGTGTTCACTTCGTCCTTCTCATCAATAGATCAATAGAACCTGGCTTGCGCGTGTCTCTTTATATCTTCTCATTATAGCTTCTCATTGCAGCTTCTCATTGTAGCTTCTCATCACATCTTCTCGTAACATCTGCTCGTTACATCTTCTCGTAACGTTTTTGCATTACATCTTCTTATTCCACTCTTCACAGGCTAGACATCTCTTCTTCGTCAAGAGAAGCTTTCTTCCGCTGAATCTCCTTCCGATTCCAAAACAAGTAGAACACGAAGCATAGTGTTGTAGAGGGTACTGTGAGAGCAACCCAGACCCATACTCTGCTGGGACCATCAATCCAACCGCCTCTGGCAAAGAAGGGCATCGCTAGGATCGCCTAGCATAACATGTCAGCATTCGACTTGCCGGGGCAAGTCTTCGCTCTGAGGCTCATACCGCGAAAGAAGTACCGGGAAGGAAGAACGTGGTCAGAAGCGCAATCTGCTTGGTGTCAGCATCTTTTCAATGTTGATGGGTGTGATCAGTGACCGTCTTCATAGCGACACTATCTTTCTTCATCTCTTCGGTCAGTCGTTGAGACTGAAGAGCCACACGACGAGACAGTTTAGTTTCAGCTTGAGTGGCTTCGAGTATTTTATTCATCTCCTTTGCCATCTGCTGGGATTGTAGAGCCATAGCTCTCGATTGCTTAGCTTCTTCTTGCGTTGCCTGTAATATCTCTTGCATTGCCTTGCTATTTTCTACGAGTAGCTTATCGTTCGTGACTTGTGTGTTATCAACAAGCTAGAGAGCGTGAGTTCAAGATACTGCCATTCTTGGGCTAATTTTGAAGACCCACCAATGCAAGTACGTTATCAGTTTTGAGCTGGAGCTCGTTCCTAAACCTATTGATTGAAGATAAATGTGTTGTGATCAGCCCAACCCCTTGACAGACCGTTTCGTATGAATTGGCACTGGTGAGGCCCTGGTCTTCGAATATTTGATGGAAACGATTGTGGAATTCCGCGATCCCTTGGACTGTTTCCGTTAGGAGAGCCAATTCAGACCCATAACGGTGAAGATGGGCGGTCATGCAGTGAAGAGCTCGATTAGTCTCAGAATTCAGATTTGGCTCTTCTTCGACAAGTAGCTGCTCCTCCTAAAATTGCTATCAGCCTGGACGCTACCAAAAAGGCAATTGTCAATACTCACATATGAGATCAATTGATCGTTGAAGCTGCTGAGAACGTTATTCCACCAACGCAAGGCACTTGTTAACAGCACAGCCTGGATGACAAACGGATCTTGTCCGCATCCGTTCCTATTCCGCTGCTCTAAGCTTTCTCTGACTCTGAGGATTGGTTCTTCAACAACTTTGCTCCAGCGACCATCTTGAAAGTTAAACACAACCGTCGAGCTAGTTCTGGTTTTCGGATCGAATGTAAAGTATATTGCAATCTGTGACCCCCGAACATCGACTGCGGGCTGTGCCAGGTGCAGATAGTTCAAGGGGTTCATCTGACTCTTACCCGCGGCGGTGGAAGTATGGCTACTCTTCCTGTCTGAGCACTGCACTTGAACACGTACAGGGAGTAAGAACCAGAAGTGGAAGACGCTTTGGACAGTGCGATCTGGCGGAGGAGGAAACCCGCTACCCGAAGGTTTATGGAGCTCCGCAAGGGATGCTATGAAGGTTGGAGATATATCAAGCTGGGACCGTAAAGTCTGAAATGCGGCTGCCGAGATGCGAAGCTTCTTGGAATCTTGAGGCCATGGAGAGGCTCCCTTAACGAGATACCTATTAATAAAACTAAGTTTCTTTAGCAGTATTATTTTCCACAAGGAGAAGGGGATAGCTAACAAGACTTTGCATGTTCCAGCATGGTCTCTTCTTGCCTAGTAAACAACTCTGAGCGAATTCAATTTGAAACGCAGTTAAGGCAAAAAGCACCTTCAAATGCAGTTCAAGGCTGGTGGCGTCCAGGACATTATCTGTGACAGCTACCGCACAATATGATCAGAAATCTTCATCTGCACATAATGGCTCGTGCCGAAGTACCATGGGAGTCTGTGCTTATAAGTCTCACAGACGTCTCTGTCGACAATATAGATGATTCAAATATTTCAAGGCTTTGCTTGAGAATGACTCCGTTTTCACTGAGTTGGGGGTGAACTTCAGAGGCTCGTCATCGCACACATATATGCCGGGTACGTACAGGTGAGCGAGATAAGCCGATTGATTGTATGGCCATGGCCAAGATTTTAGCTTTCGCTGTGAAGAGACAGGCTTGGGACTCTCTGGTGACGCTGTGGTCTCCGCCATTGCGTTTTTGATAGACATACGGAGATAGAAATCCTAGCAATGTAGGGACGTGCTGGATGCCATCTAATAGAATCATCTTCAGCCAGCTCTTCTCAGACGAAGTCATCTTCTGATCAGGCTGCGAGATCGCCCCTTCCAGCCTGAAAGTCCCGATGCGAGGGCTCCCCGCAAGGCGTTGATCGGTGGGTCAAGCGAAGCCCGGCACCGCCACAGTGACTGCGTCCTACAATCCACCAATTGACTTTTCCTCTGCAAGGTCGGCGAACCACCCCACTCACTGCGCACTTGATTTACTGCGCACTTGATAGCAACAAGTTGCTTGCCTGGGTCTACAATTTAGTGTTGGCCTCTCCTTCCAAGAGATTCGAGACGATATCGCCTCATACCGACAAGGTAGTCCAAAAATTACCGAAGAGCAAGAGCCACTATAAAGCAAGTCAAGAGATGAGCGGCAACCCAGCTTATAGTAGCGACTTTCCATCGGGTTGGGTAGCCCAGGGTGACGAGGATGCCGAACCATCTCGGCCCTCCACTCCAACCCAACAGCCTGAACAAATACCCCTCCCCACCTCGTCACTGACGCCCTCATCAGGGACAGCTACGACATCTTCGCAATATCTAGCCTACTTTCCGGACTCCTGGATCGCTCCCCCCTCGTCTTCACCTTCGCCTTCCTCTTCCCGCACTTCTGCGACACCGACCCGGCTCCAAACACCGTCTTCGATCGTCCTGCCAAAGCCGTGGAATATAGCAAATATCATCACGTCGCCATCATTGTCACCTTCACACATCTCTCTGAGCTCAGTCATAACCGCGAGAAGCAGTCCTCATCTCTCGCAAACCCCACTCCGGCCAAATAGTTCGATTCATTCCACGGCGAGGACACGGAACACTTCGTGGGCGAGTCAAACACAATCGCACGATTCTCTCGTCCGACAAAACGATGCAGAATGGATAATAACTTTGAGGAATAGCGTTATAGTGCAACTGTCGCCTCCTCTAAAACAGGAAAGACCCATAGCCCAGGAACAGAAGAATACAACAAGACAATTACAGCATTCAGATCCGCGAAGTGTTCCTAGCTGGATGCAACTACAACAAGATCTAGAGGGTTTGGATCTGAATTACACAAACTGCAAGGTTGATTACGATACTAATGACAAAGTGGATTGCGTAGAGGGTATAGGGGAAGATGACTCCGATGAGGGCTACGGAGATATACCGCATTGGGCACCATCTGTGTCTGTTGCATATTCTGCACGCGCGCCGTCAACTCAGTGAATGATTACTTCATTAGGGAAACGGTCTTGCAATATCCTTGAAGTGTTTCAAGCACCCTACACTGTCCGGGATGTTGCCTCCGATCTACTTTTCAAAGACTTATTCTCCTCTGTTCCATCCTCTACATATCATTCTAAATGCTTCTAGTGGTTAATCCTCGATCTGTGAGATCAAGTCTTTCGATAGCCCTTCACTAATTGCCAAAGGCTTTGAGATGACTTTGAGCACGGAAGGGTTGACCTTCAATGCATTGAAACAATCGACTGGAGAGACATAAGCACCTCCGTGGCGGGACAGATGGTGTAAGTAGACTGCTGTAGCGGGCCCTGTACGCTTCTCAACATCCTCAAATTCCTTCACGGTCCGGAAGGTGGCTAGCGTATTCTGATCGAGCAAATCAAGGGCAACAAGCTCCTCAATCGAGATGCTCGGTTTGGGCTCATTGTCCGAGTCGCCCTCAGAGACAGCTTTTGAGTGGTGGGGGTTGCGAGAGAGCATTTCATCGATCTCGCGTAAGGTTTCCTTCTTGCCAGTGCTTGGGACTGTCAAGTAGACCTCTGTAAGATGGTACATGAGCCGCTGAAACAAAAGTGTAAAGAGCTGGCCTTGGTTGTTGCCTTGATCGATCATCAAGCGAATTGGATCGGTCATCAAGCGAATTATAACCATGAACCCTGGTAACGGGTATCGAAGCATAGCTATCTCCGCGTTATCAGTGTCGGCAGGATTGAGCAGTGCACGGTCTGAGAGGACCGTAAGCAGACTATCAGAGCGATGAATGGCACGGCGCCCATGTCCAAACGACGAGCTTAGTGTTACGGGTACTGAGGCAACAGCTTCTAGAGAACGTTTGGTCCACTGCAAAGCCTCCTCATAGAGCTTGATGTCCTCTGGACTAGCCTCTCGGGCTTTATTATCAATAACCTTCTTATCCAGAATTGCAATGAATAGCGCACTCAGGTCGCATTTTCGAAATCTGCCTTTGAAGGTTGCTTCCAAGCAATCAAGCCAAGCATCCTGGTTGCTTTCGAGAGAGGTCAGAGGGAGAGCAGCAGTAATAGTTTCAGAGTGAGGAGACTTGAAATTGCGAACGAGGTATAAGGCGCATGATTCGCAGGAGAGGAAGAATGATACAACATCTGTTTCCGCGAAACTACTCATCGCCAGAGGAAATGCCAACGGCGACAAAGATCCCTTGGGGGGAAAATTTGGTGTCGAGATTTCTGGCGGCTTCTTGATCAGTATTGCTAGGACTGAAGTCATATGGCAGAGCATGCAACGTCCAATGAATTCTCCTTTGGTAGTCGAACGGTCTCTCCGAAATCCTGGAATAAAGAGGAAATCCGGTTCGTCATTTTGGAAAATCCCGTGGAGGCTCTCCTGTAAGTCGTCGCTTATAGCTGAGATGGTAGATACTGGTTCAGCTACCATTCTAAGATTCCTATCTGATGCTGAACGTACACGCTCGTTAGACTCTGTGATTGTATTTTTCTTTCTGGTATGCTCATTGAAGACTTCCTGGAATCTACGCCCATTTACTGCATGCGCTTCACGGAGCCTTTTACGGAGTCCTTCAGTCTTTGTGTTGTTTCCACTGGACCCCAAACACTCCAGGAGTTCTGTGACTGTTCTTTGGGCGAGGTTGTTGACGTCGGGTCGGCGCCTAGTAAGTTCAGGCTCCGGTCTTTCAAGTCCTGCCAGCCACTTTTGCAGCTCTTGGCTGTTACCCCGAGTTGTTTCAGCCATGACAATGGATTTGAGACTATCCTCATTCTTAATGATCCGCGCGACTGACTCCTCATCCACTGCTCCACAATAGAGATCTCCCATTCGGACTGTTAGATCTTCCTGTAGCGCTATCTCGTCCAGCTCAAGCTTTTTTGGAGGTGCTATTCGGATGCGGGAGAGATCCTCGTAGGATATGTGGGGCAAGTCTACCCAACTCGTATATATGTTTATTACAGGTTGGATATAGGATGACTCTGATCTTGGGAGGAGTTCTTTGAAACGCCCTTTGGCCTGCAAGATTGACAAGCTGCCACTCGGAACATCTTGAAAGAGAAACAAGCAGTCAGGCGTGACAGCGTAAGTCGCAAGCCCTACGGATATATTGCAGTTCGCTGGAGGCCCAACTAGGGTTGACCCAAAGATAACGATGATACACGCAAGGCCATGCAATCCCAACTCTGCCGTAGCAATTGCGAAATCCTGTAAAAGCGAGTTCTCAATATGACCGTCCGTGAACAGAAACCATAAGCCACAAGAAGAAAGCGCGCGGAGGCTTGTTGCAGAGGAATAGAGCACTTTCGGATTGGTTCCTCCACTGGCCTGGAGAGTCTTCATCTTTTTCGACTCTTTTGGCAGAAAAATAGGAGGCAAAGCTTCATCGCACCATGGAAGTAGGCGGACTGGGTTCTCATTTCGAGGTGACAGCAACGAGCAGATCTTCTGCACAGCTCCAATCTCCTCCCTCAGCGTCTCCCCATAGGTGCTGCCAGATTTGTCGATAGCTACACAAATGGATAATTCGCCGATAGGTTTTGGTTCGACTCGAGACGACATCTTGGCTCTCCAGTAAATCAATGTTACTTTTGGGTATGCTGGGAGCTTGAGCAATGTTCTTTCCTAGTAAAGGTGTAAGTCTTAGTGTTCGATAACAACAGGGTTGCGGGGTAGACATTGTCAGGAAGAATGTCGAAGTTCGCATCGCCGTCAGCCTTGACAGACAAGGCAGGCAGGCTTTGCAAAAATGCGGCACAAGGCTTTTTCATCAGCGGAGGAATATTGGATTCCCGCACCATACATACCCTGATCAGAATGCGAGTCTATGCAGCCGAACGCGTCAAAAGTGGGGCTGTAGCGCAAATTCCGGGGCTTATCGTAGCACTGCCCAACCGCAGCCTTATCCAAAAACTCCACAAAAATTATTGATTTGCTTGCGAAATTTGCTCAAAGACCGGCGCTCAGTACGCAGTAGATATTTATCGACGTGATTACTGGAGGAAAGCACGAAGGAGGCGGAGAGCGTGCGTTGAGCGAGCAGAATGGGGTTGGAGGGGTAAGGAGGCAATTTATGGAGAAGAAGCGGGAGCTTATGACGCCCGCCTGCAGGTAAGCAACACAAGGTTGGATATTGACCTATCATCTGGAGTTATCTATGCAGATAGATAGAAGTGCTTGTGTTTAGAGGAATAACCCTGTAAAGAAGCGATACTTCAGCAATTAGAGATAGTAGGATCATAGCTTACTAGTTTGGTATTCGTTGTTTGTACCACAAGGAAAAACATCAATAGTGAGAACGGGTACAACAGGATGTCCTGTTTAGTCTTATGCCATTTGATCAATTTCTTATAAGCATGCTCGCCATGATCTTAAATGCTTCGCTCTCTATCTATCTCCAGTTCAAATTCAATCTCAACAATTTTGCAGCCGCTACTCCGCAGATTCTGCACCAGCTTCCTTCGGGAACAATGCTTCATTGTCTGATTGGGCTTTCTCAAAGGCATCTTTGAAGAGGTTGGCATCTGGATGGTCACGTTTTAGTAAGGGCAGGGTGAATAGTGTAGGAACGATTGTTACGTACTCTCGCTATTAGCAAACCGAATAGCCAGCGTTTGTGGCTCTGGCTCTCCCTCACTAACATCCGCAGCTGCGTTCCATACCCAGCTTCGATCACTGCCCACGTTGGGTGAGAGCTTCATGTCAGGGACCACTGCATGAAACAATTCACATTAGCCTTGGTGCTCTGAGCCAATCCGTTTTCCCCACTCTCAACTTATAGCCCCATCCAAGCAAAAGAGACTCTCGTCCGCACTCACCGTAATGATTCGCACAAACCTTCAGCGTCTTATCCCGTCTCATAACCAACCTCGTCTTCCCGTTTTCCCTATGCTTCAACAACCTCACGTCCCCCGTGCCACGCTCTTTCCAGTCCCTACTGCCGCGATCGAATTTAAACAGCTTAGCGCGCATTTTGAAAACTTGCTCTTCGCTCTCTTCGTTTGTTTTTGTTTCGACTTTTTCCGTCAGGTGCACGACGGGCTCGAAGTGGACATCGGGTGATTCAGGGGCATCTTCCTGTGCAAGAAGAATTGTAGTTAGTATCGAAGCCAAATCAACACAGTCACCATATGAGTGCCAATATATGACCAAGCTGTGTAACGAGGATACTTCAGGAAGAACATACGGCCTCTCCATCCTCATGCTCAGCCACCGCATCCCTCTCCTTTTCCTTCTCATCCCTCTTCGCCTTCGAACTCCCACTCCTATCCTCCTCCCCTCCCTCCCCCGCCCCCTCATCCTCCTCCTTCTTCTCTTTCTTAGCTCCCCCCCCAAACATGCTAAATACGCTGTCCTTCACACCCTGAGCCGTAGAACCAGCCGCTCCCGCAACACTGCTAGCTGCATTGCTAGCCAAGTCGGTGTAGGAAGCTGCTGGAGCTGCGGATGTTGATTCTTCTGCTTTTGGGGCGGTGGTGTCCTCGGTGGTGGGGTCTGGCTTTGTATCTTCGGTGGCGGACATATTTGAGGGAGTGGGTGGATGTTAGGTCTGTAGGTAGGCTGTAATGTTGAAAGCTGAGTTCAATTATCAAACGGTACCAAGCTAAATGCGTTGACAAATATAGCAGGAGGAATTTATTGCTTGTATGTGTATGTGTAGGCAGGTAATTGCGGGTGTTCTACAGTACTTCTAGGTTTAGCGCCAGGCTTCTGCGTCAGGGCAACCGCGTGGCGCTAAGGAAATTCCTCGGGGTTAAGAGCAGAAAAAATTGCAACTCAGCTTCATCTATCCCTTATTCTCAATTTACACTTCCAATTACAGTATTGTCCATGGGTTTAATCGGTGATGAGTAACATGAATTCATAAGTAAAGTACAGCGTGTCATATGTTGCCGCATCTGACCTGGTTGCGAGCAACACCAGAGCACCCTCGCTACATGTCCCAACCCGATAAGTCCTAACTTAATTCCCTGCCCTCCATGCCATTCCACGCGAAATAGAACCAACGCCCAGAGACCAGTAACTCCAGAGCTCAGCTCTTGTTAGCTTATACTTCATTAGCCACAGGCACCCCTCGCCGGTGGAATCCGCCTCTACTCTTAGCCTTGACCTTGACACTCCTATGCTTGGGTACACCCCTCAATCTCCACCACATCTTCAAGGCAGCTTTCTGTGACTCGCGCAGCTGCTTTCGCCTGATATCCAGTACCCCCTGTGCAACTTCTTTCACCTTCACCGCTTTAGCGGCTCGAGCCAACAAGCGGGTTTGTTGGGAGATTATAGAAGTTTTGTTCCGGGTGTAGAGGCTTATATCACTGCTGACTTGTTCCGCTCTTGCCCTGATCGTTTTAGAGATTATAGCCTTGCGCTCATGGATTTGAGCATTGAAGTCTCGAGTAAAGTTCCTTGTCTTTGCCACGAGAAGCTTCTTCGTTCTCACTGCGATCGTGTAATGTGATTGAATGAAAGCCTTTTCTGTCTCTCTCTGAGCCTTGACCTTCACCCTCTGTTGCTCCAGGGATGCAGCAAGCCCTGTCTTAGCGTGGCCGTACATGTTGCTCAGTGTCGTCTGTAGAGAACGTAGATCATCGCGGACTGACTCTCTCAAGGCACAAGTTGCTTTCTTCCATCCAGCCACCTTGAGCCACGACGAGCCGAAATCTACTTCAAAGACTTCATTGATGTTTGGCTTTGGGCCTGTCCATATTGAAACATTGAGCAAGCCGTAGGCGTCTTCGCGGGGAATCTGCAAGGCATGGACCCCATCAAACAAAGTAGTGAGCCGATGCTCAAGCTCTGTTGTGCCACGCAAGACTTTAAAGGACAGCTGAGGCGGCTTCTTCAACTTGCTGAACCAGTGCGGTGGTCTGAGCACTATATGACAGTCTCCAAGGACATGGACTTTGAATTGCTCAGACTTGTTCGGGGCTGAGATATATGCGTCCAGTAAGAAAGACGCGATATCCGTGTTTGGGGATAAGCTCCTTATGGTTGAAACCTGAGTCGCGGTGGTCTGTGCCGTGCTTGTAGCTAAAGTAGCAAAGCTAGACATGGGAGGTACGGTCGATGCTAGCGTTGTAGTTGCGACAGCGGTCGTGGGAAATATTCTGCTGCTGGAAACCTTTGAAGCTCCCAGAAATCCGGAAACACCCAATCCAAGGAGAAATAAAGACATCAAAAGGACGGTGAAAGAGACGGCGCATATAGCCATGGGCTCAAATCGCTCCAGGCTCTCAAGGAGCTCTCTTTGACTATCAGAGAGATAAGAGTCAAGGAAAGAGTAAATGTACGACTGGATGCTGTTCGCTTTGTATATTGACTCCACCTTGCCTTTTTGTTGCGGGCGAGGCCTCGAGGCGCCGTGAGCAACAGCAAGGCAAGCAAGATTCCGATTCATCTGGCCTGCGTCAATGCTTAAGAATGTTGCCAGGTCAATCGGAGCACGCTTGACGACCTGGGATAAGCCGGGTTTTGACAGGCGAGATTCAAGACAGATGTGTGGGGTCAAATAATCAAGAGGGAAATGCTCCTTATATTTGGACCATGGCTCGGTCTGGCTGATGACAATTGACTGCACAGCATGGCGACTCATTATCGTACGGGCGTAGTGACGGGTCTGCTGTGCCTGCGTAGAGTCGTGCTCCGGCAAACAAAATATTGCAATATCAGGGACCTTCCAGTCGCCTGTCAGCGACAACTTGGACCCATTCCATATGGAGTAAACAGCTTTTCCGTTGGTCATTTCCATATGTAAGGTGTCATGTCCATTCTCTTGTTTTATCCACGTAGCGTAGTGACAATCCTCAACAATCAACTCCAATCCCGACGAGTCGATAAGGACCACTTCCGGGGCAGCCGCCTCGCCAAACCCAGATATTGGAACAATGTTGAATTTTGAAGGTCGTAAGCTTTCCGAATCGGGTGTCGAGCACCTGAGCGAAGCGGCTAAGGCTGTGCCGATTTTTTGAACTATTGGCTCTCGGAACTTAGGAGGCCCAACATATAGTATCTTATATGATCCTCCTTCAGGTGTCAGGCCATGGGTAGTCATAGTCTGTTTCACGGTGACAGCTAACTGGCCTGGGAAAGAACCCCCCAAAGTATCGTATAACTCGTTTGATCGTTCGAACTTCTCTAGGACCTGCAATGTATAGGAGACTTCGGTGAACCTCGAAGAATTCAAATTGATGACGCTGGGTTCCTCAAATTGGATAATCTCCTGCTGTTCGTTCGGCTCGGTCATAATATGTTCCAACGGTTCGTGCTCTTGTGTTGGTTGATCGGAGGAGAAATGTTCGGTTTCGGAGGAGATATCCTGGCTACCGAAGATAGCAGAGTCTAGGTCTTGAGAGGATTGGTTGTCATGATTGCTTGGTGGTGTCTGTTGAGGTTGAGCATCAACCTTGTCAAAGCCATGCTCATCACTTGATGTAGTGGACTCTGTCATAGGATCTTGATCTTCGTAGTCTGTGCTAGCATTGCTTCTCTCGTCTATGAATTCATATGAACTATCTCCAAGGGAGCTGGATGTATCATCGCAGCTGTCCTCATGGTTGACATTCATGGTGATGAGTTGTGACTGCGACAGCCAGTTCTCAGGTGTACCATGTACAGGTATAGTGGGGAACTTTAGGGTGACGGAAGAGACAGTGTGGGAACTGGGGTCTTCTTCCCGAGGCCGCTGCATGAGGTCAGTGAAGGCCGACGGCGACAAAGGAACATCGGGTGCTTCAGGAATGCATTTGGTGTTGGTAGATACGTAATTATAGGGACTAAAGAAGATGTTTAGAGAAAGTGAATGTGCGAGCACCTTACCCCGAGTGTGGATCCTTGCCCACAGTGTTGATAGCCAAGGCAGCCTTATGACTCTTACGTTGGCAGTCACGGGAACTGCAGGTACGCTGCTGATGAGGACACGAGCGATCGGGATCGATACTGAAGTTCAGATATGCGAGTGGTGAATGCGAAGAGTTATAATCGGATTGAACCAACGTTGTCACAGCTACGGAAGAGGTGATAGTTGATGGCAAGGTGGTCAGGCAGATGTCACGAAGAGGAGGTGGGGCGCGAACCTTGGAGCCCCGCGCTAATCCGATAGAGCTTCTGCCTTATCGCCTTAACGTAACCTACCGACAATTGGACTGTTCAGGAGCATAACCACGCCATGGGAATCGTAGAGGCTTCTCTGATATGCGTATGAGCTTGCTGTACAGAATCCTAAACAGAGCCTCCTCCCAAGCCGCTGTTGATTATCAATATTGCCATCCTCAATATGTACGAGCGCCCTCGAACGCCACCCAATGCGATACGTCAAGTAAACGACGCTTGCTCGCAGAAAGCCCATAGTAAGTGCCACGCAGGCATGCCAATATACGTAAAACAGCTTCAGAAGGGAAAGTCATGGCATATATCGTTGCTAAGCAGAAGCCCATCCGCCTGCTACGTTGACCCATTCCGCAAGACAGCTTCCTTGCTTACCCTCTACATCAACAATGTCCGTATCACACTTGCACCTACAGCCAACTCCATTTTCTTTAACGGAGTCCCAAGTCTCCCAGTACTCATCTTCTTCTTTTCTCTGCTTCTCGTCCCTTGTCGTCATCTCAAGGAATGGTGGTCTTGCTAACTGGCGGTTTGGGGGTGCATTGGCTGGGCAATGCTGTATTGTTGTATGTCGATAGCCAATGTCTCTGAAGTAGTGGATGTCTGCGGGCGACAACAAGACGCCAGCAGCGAGTGAATGAATAGGCGCATCTCCCCACTGATCTTTAATTAGCAACATGGAGATGAAAGACAGAGGATATTATTACCCTCTCCATCCAGAACCCCCCACTGCGATCCATCATATCAAAAAAGTCATTGTACGGCTTGCTCCTGAACCAGTCTAGCCTTGCTATCTCAAAGTTACTCCAAAAGTGGCACATGTTGTAGTTCTCGCCTTCCATGGCCTCTGGATCGACATCTGGTACACCGCCCTGCCCTGCCTCGCTGCTAAGAATTTCTTCAGGTAATGGGGGCTTGTGCTTTGGATCATCGGGCGGAAGCGAGTCGTCTTCTGGTGCTACAGCAGGTTCGGCAAACATTTCCCAAAGCCCCTGGGATGTGATATTATTGACCCGTTTGTATGCTGACGCGTACCGGAAAATATTTGGTACGGTCTCTTTTAATTCTTTGACTGCGATAGTGAAGCCATATGTCTTGTTCGCGCGCTCCATGTGTATAAAAGGATCACTAAGTCTCGTAAGCATTAGCCTTGCTTACTGGAAGTGCTACCTACTAGGTTAGATCGCAGAAGTACTTGATGTCTGGCTCAACCCGCCAGTACCAATCGTACTTTTGTAGAAGCTCGTGCTTATAGAAGAAGCTATCTCATCGTCAGCGCACTGTTAGATTGAAATTTTGGTGAGTCACATGCCCTGAATAGAACCTGCACATGTGATGGTAGCTCTCCATGCCACCATACATAATAGCGGCGTCTCCTTGCTTCCTAATACCCTCTTTTGCCGTCTCCAGATCGACCCAGTCAGGATAACCCCACATATCAGGGTCTATTTTGCCGAACTCGACTCTAGCGCTGGTGTGGTTCACAATCGTCTCCTTAAATGTCTGATCGAAGTCTCCATCGTTGAGGAAAACATATGGATAATGAAACCATCGGTTGAAATGCCTTTCCATCGATTTAATGGACTGAACAACACCCTCCAGCTCTTGATTTCTCGCCAAGACTACCAGCGCGGCGTTCGCCCGTGGTGCATCTGTTTCGGGCTCGACGCATCCGGTTACGAAGACTTTGTCGTAATCTTCGCTTATTTTACTATGGAGAAGTCAGTGTTTGCTCGGATCCTGCGGCGAATGATTTAGAACTTGCCGTATGGATGGGGGCGCTCCGGCAGGCATCATCAATCCTCCAGGTGACGACGGATGTCGAACAATAAGCACGATTATTAATATTATGACAATACATGGGAATAGAAGTACAGCGCCAAGTGGAACGGAAATCTTTGAGTTGCCTTTTAGTCGTATGCGCCTTTTAAAGAATGATAACCTAGGTATAAAACGATCCTTCTCATCGGTCAAGTCCGCCAGAGAAGGGAGGGACGGAGTAGATGGCAGTCGCTTGATCAAATTGCCGGCAAAACCCATGGTTGCGACAAACTAACGACCACAAGCTCAGAGTTGAAGGGCCAGGGGAGGGGATTGCGTGAAGGGAGAAGCCACGATGTGAGCGAGACTGCTTAGAGAGAGTGTAGGAGGATATCGGAGGCTTGTTCACGGTACATAGATGCCCAGGTTTGGTTGGGAAGCAAGAAGTGCTGAGGCGGTCGTGGGAGAGGTTTGTAACGAGTGACACAGGGATAGCCCAGGATATTCGAGTGGTCTGGAGGACCTCAGCTTGCAGGTATACTGCCCGTCTCTTTAAGCAGTCATGTGATCTTTAATCCTTCATAGACCCGGATCCTTCATTTGTTGAGACAAAATATTGGCGCGGAGAGGGCTCGATAGGAGATCTCGAATCGATCACACAAGGGAATGCAGCTGCTTTGATAGCTTAAGATCCTGCCACGAATGGGTAGTGGGCATCCAGAAGCAAAGCTCTAGGTGCTCCTCAACAAAGCATTCAATCCAGCAGAAGTATTGGTAAATAGATGTCGGTCAACAGATAGCATACGAATAAGGTGTCTGTCGGGAGAAGCTTTTCTGCCTTATCCGCTCCGAGTTAGCCTGCCTTGGCACAGCTCTTGGCGTAAATTCCGCTGCGGGCTGCCAATAAGTTTCTGCTTGTTCGCCAAAAGTCCCAGTCTACACGCAGATTCGAGCTTCACTGGTCCATCATCCTTGATAGCTTGATGAGATTGTGTGTTGTCCGCTGGAGGTTTACAATACAAGAAGAGGAAACTATACCAATTGGCATCAATATCTTGCTCTCCAAAGATCTTGCCATTCTGAACAAGGATTAGTAGACTAGACTTTTTAAGATGGGTCTCATTGCCGATTACTGAGACCTATGCCTCGGGCTCCTCTGGTGGTCTTTGTTTGGGTTGGAAAAGCTGTTCTACAATGACCTTTAACGCGAAAAACCTCAGCTATGGTGCGACGCGTTTTCGATTCCCAAAGGAGATATTCTAACAATGGCACAGAGTCTAATGAACCAGCCTTCCTCCGCAAACTGAGGAGCGAATATCAAGGAGGCGACTCCGCTCGTCATGAGCGGCCACTAGCGCGGCCTCGGAAGCATATCAAAGACGGTGAGGAGGACGACCAGCCAACTTTCGTCGTGGAGGGCAGTCAAGATACTCTATCAAAAGCTGAGTATGAGGCGCTAATGGGCGTTGCGAACGATGAGAAGCAAGATGGAAACGAAGCCGTATCCGATACACAGCCCAGTTCTAAGGATGAGAAGCATAGAGAATGCAGCCCCGAGGTTTCGGATAGTTCTATGCCAGTAAAGCAAATAAATGCTTCGATTGGAGCGTCTAACAAAAGACGATTTGCAAAGATCGTTGGGAATGAGGAAGAAGGTGCTGCAGAGAGCCGTGACGAACACTCGGCACGGACTACGAGAAAGCCTAAAGCGAAGAAAGCGAAGAAAGTCAAATTATCCTTCGCTGAAGATGCACCAGAGACCTGAAGGACTAAGTAATGGCTATCAGATGATAGAAAAGTATTTTATAAGGTCCTTCAGTAAAGTAAGGGCTCTAGTCTGGGGTCTCGCTACTGTTTTACTTCAAGCTGGAATTCTCAACCCCTCGGACGTCTGACCCATGTCCGATGTCTCGTGTTCTCTGAAACGCCACGAGAAGCCATGCAGAGTCTCGATGTAGAATGGCGAATATACCCAAGGATAATGTCGCCATACAGTGGGAGCCATCTGTGGTACGTTCGACGAATTGGGCTTTTGGGTCAGGAGAGAGCTTTCACAGGACTGGATCGCAATGCTTATAGTAATGGCGTAGCGTAGCACGATTTTTGGAATACCTCCAGAATTTCTTGCACCAGCGACATCGCTGGTGATGGAGTTCCATACGCAGCGCGCCCCGTGTGTCGGCGCATTCGGGGAGAAGCGAATATCATAGTCAAATCAAGATTGATGGACGGAACCTCTTTATCATGAGCCCATGGGCGTGGCTACCGAGTAAGGCATGGACATGTGACTTACGCGCTACACAATTTATCTTCCAGTGGTGTCTCGTGAAATCTGTATCTAGTCCGTGATCCCGAGATGACAGACACATTGCTCAATACCTCACTCACGGTGGCACCTCGGGAGAAGTTTTATGTGACGTTTGCTAGCTGGATTGTATAAATGGCATTATGTAGGACTTACTCATATTGAAGAGAGTTCACACTTGAGGCCACTGCTGGTCTTGAGGCCACTGCTGGTGCTGCCAGAGGCGCAGAATGGCGTCCAGCTCCACCAAGACAAGGGCGGGTATGCGAGTAAGAGGATGGGGCGGGGTAAGCAAAGTTAGGTACAACACTAATTGAAATCCCTTAAAGTAACACATCCCTCTATCTACCATTTGTTAAGCAATAGAAAGCTATGATTAAGTGTTAGAAACCCTCAAAAGTGTGATTTCTAAAGTTTTCATTGATAATAATATGTCGGATGTTAGCTCTATATGCATGACTTATGCTCTGTTCTCTTACTACATTATGACCGTTGAGATCTCCTCGAACATAGCTGTTGGTGTCATTCACACTCGAATTCGCAGGTAGGTCGGCGTGAATGCGGTCAAGCATTGCCTTGGCTACCGCCGGGTTAGGGACAAAGATAGTTGTATATCCGTAGACCGCTTATCTTCATCTTACTATCATGGTTTGTATCGCCCTTAAGGTGGAATAAATTCGATCAAGGAGATACAATACGGTGAGGTTTAATATGCCTAATATATTACCTCGACTAAGTGATATATCACCCAGGCTCGGAAGGGACAGAAATATTGGCACCCCTCGCAAAATGTCAACCCTTTCAGCAGAAAACATCCTTATAATAAGTAACTTTTTACTTAACCTTTACTCAAAAGCTTTTGTAATCTGATGATATTTAATATATTTAAGTTGATTAATAAGTAACCTCTATTATATTAAAGCAGTTATAGGTTCATGAAATTTGGCTTTAAGCTGAAGGTGCCAATATTTTTGTCCCCCGCGAGCCAGGGTACAGCAACACCCCTACTCACCTGGCGCCCTCGCTAAAGCGGTAGGGCCTACCTAAGCTCGCGGGGGACAAAAATATTGGCACCCTCGTAAAATGTCAGCCCATTCAGCACAAAATATACTCATAATAAACAAACTTTTAGATAATGTTTACTTAAAAGCTTTTATAATTTGATAGTTTTTATACATTTAAGTTGATTAATGAGTTACCTCTATTATATAAAGGAACCTATAGGTTTATGAAAATTGGCTTTAAGCTGAAGGTGCCAATATTTTTGTCCCCCACGAGCCTAGATGGTTCTACCTAAGGCGAGCTACGGCAGAGTATTTTAAAGCGGTGGGCCAACGCGTGCAATCATCAACCATGAGATAGTACCTGAATTACATGGACATAGCCTAATAAACAGAATTACCGACTCCAGATATCTTATGTTTAGGGCATGTCTTTAGAGATATGTGTCGGGCGCATGCCTTGGGGGCTACTCCGGGGCTCTTTAGGGGCTTGCTCCGGGGCCTGTTCTGGGGGCTTGGGGCATGCTTAGGGGTCTACTAGGTCATTCGTAGATTAGAAAGTTCCCTACTAGTATATGAAAAATTACTTATTAATATAGGTTAAGATCTTAACTAGATCATAAAGAAACTACTGTATTTTATATGTGATATATGTGATTGCTATATGGTGTTTCTCTGAAGGAATATATGTTGGCTGGCAACCTTAGTGGTGCTAAGATGTATTTCGGGATGGGCGTTGTACGCACCGCTAAGCGGCGCTTAGAGGGTATGGGATGGGGCATGGAAGTTTTTATCCCTTCATAACTGCTAGACAGGCACAAAGTCCCCAGTGGTCAGTATTACGGCCATGACAAACCTGGTCTTCGTTATGATCTTAGCTTCCATTCTCGCTAGAAAAGTTCACCCTTCAACTGAAAGCACCTATCAACTGAATAGCCCTGTAGGGTTGGACCTAAAGCTGGCGAAACTGCCCCCGAAGATACTCTAAATATGGCGGACGGCTGACGGTAGGACAAAACTAAACCACCAAATCAATTTTCCTCTTGATTCTTAATAAATTTAGGAAAGTCGTCACTTTTCAAGTCGACAAAATTCTACAAGCTCTTTCTGACTTCTCCGTAATTCGAAAGTCTTTTTTGCAATGAGACACGGTCACTAAGGCTGCCTGTCTGACCTTGCTCTCTTTCGAATTGTTTGTACGTGTTTTTTGTTGCGCTGAAAGTTTTTTCCCAGTCGCTCGGCGACCGGACATTAAGGTAAATTCATGAACAGGGAGGATATCCGAGGCTGTCTCACGCCGGTGGCGTTTGCCGGCCTTGATCTTAATTTATTTCAAGCATTCTCTCAGTACTCTACCCAATATTCGAAAGTTCTTCTTGAAATCCAGCTTCGTCAATCGATTTTGAAGCAAGTGTATGTCATCGTTGTCATCTTTTCTGTGCCTATTGCGAATAGCTTTGGCCAAGGCAAGATTCTTGATCATTGGCCCTGGTCCTAACAATGCAAAGAAAGGACAAGACTTTCTCGATTTAAGTGCGTCGAGAATTGCTTGGTGATATCGATGCGTGGGAATGTATTGGAGATCGTTTAGTTCCACCCTTGTTGCATGTCTTGTCGATCTGGACATCGGAGTACAGCAAGAGAGATATAATGATGGACTCAGTGTTTTGGTAGAATTTGATGAAACCTATGCTGATTCCTGATGAATCATAGAAGCTAGAGTCGGCGTATTCAGAATACTCCTTGATGAGGCTTTCAATGTCTTTGTCTATCTGCTCGAATCGTTCACCTACTCGTGAGCTGCTTCAATGTGCGTGATCAAGGTCGGCTTCTTTTTACTCACGCCACGTTGATTTCTTTCAATCATCTTCAGGGTTTTGGGAAATGCAAGCAGCACTTGCAGCCATGGTTGGAATAAGATATAGGCCGGTGCAAATTTCTCAGAAAAGGGTAAAAGTTGGTGATTTTGAGACCAAAAGTGCTCAGGCTCAGCAATCAGCCGCATGGCCATCGTTAGAAGAGACCAATCACCATCTTCCGCATGATCTCATAAAGGTATGGAGTCCGCTGAAGCTCTGTCCGTCAATTTTCACTGTGGCTTTTCATGATAGTGTTTTCATTGGATGATTACTCTTTCAAAGAGGTAGGGCAAGGGACAAAGGTCTTGAAGCAGCCTGAGAGGGATCGTGGAAGGTGGTTCCAACAAACTCCAATCAGGGTCAGGAAATTTATCTTACTTAAATAGCGAGGCGAGAGCAAAAGTTCGAAATGCAGATGTAATGTCATTCACTTCCTTTACCAACTCGCGATGAGACTACACGATCACGCGGATGTCCATCCTCCGGGTTTCTTACAAACCTGTTACCCTACTCAATAATCGAGAACGTCTCCTTGACCAAGCTTCTCTAAGGACCTTCTAGGAAACGTAGCATTTCTCATCTCACCTTCATAGATACCTGCACGTCTACTACCTTTTCAGTAGGCAATATAGCCGGATTAACGTGACGTTCGAGTTCTGGTCATCATACGTCCACATTATCTGCCACACATTTAGGATCAAACAAAGCAGCATCTCCCTCGCAGACTTGCTTCATAGAAGCCCGGACACTTACCACATTTCAAAAAGCTGGACACTTCGGGAAATGGGGCATGTAAAATCACAGTGGGCTTTTGTTTAGCAGTGATTCATGTCTCAGCAACGCGGCCCATGACGCACGGTCCCAGATATTGTGTTGGATAAGATTCAGCGAGATATCAGAGGCCTCCTTTTATATTTTTAGGCACAGCAACTATTCATTTTGTTTACGGTTTCGTTTGGGATACTAAAGAAGGTCATCAAATTGGTAGCTGGTTGAAGTAAGCTACATCTTTTAGTCATACATGTGCTTTTTGATGTCTTTGATCTTGTTGTATACATGCTCCCTTGACGAACTCGTATCAAACAGTAAATGAGGTATGATGTAGTCGTAGCCGACCCCTCTCTGCTTGATCATGCTCTTCAGCACCGCATCCATTGAATGAACATCCTTCAACCATGGGCCCAACAAATCACTTCCTGCAGGCAAACCCTGCTCTTGCTGCCGGACAAAGGACAGGAGTGAAGCAGCGAGCCCAGCGGCGATTGGCGTAGCCGTTGAAGTTCCAGACATGACATTGACAATATCATCATGGCCATTCTTCCCCATGGGCCAGTGAGAACGGACGTATTCCCCGAGCAGACTAAAATTGACATCTTTTTCATCTGCTGTAGGGTTGAAGGCAGAAGGGTTGCCATTTCCATCGGTGGAGTGAATACAAAAGACGCTGGGATATTTAGCCGGAAAGGCTCGGCCGAGATTTGCGCCGTCGTTCGATGCTGCTGCGAACATCAATGTATTTTTGTGTAATGCATTTGATATTGCTGTTTTCATGGGCTCATGGTATTCTCGAACTCCAAATGACATCGATATGATGTCTACATTCCACTCAGTGATTGCGTGATCGATCGCCTTGACGAACCATTAGTGTAAATATAAGTTTCGCTTTGGGTGGAGCAAGCCTTACCTTTGCAATGACATCGTAGCTGTTGCTACCCAGAGTCTCCTGATTTGCAACTCTGGCGATGTAAATCTCAGCGCATGTGGCAACGTTTAAGAGGAGACCAAGAGCATGAGTACCGTGCCCAATCTCATCTTGAATGTCCCAGGACTCCGTTTCAGGTACAAAGTTCTGAACTCCCTTGATCTGTGGATGGAGTTGTTGATCCTCACCGATTAGGAGCGGATTTTTAGGATCAAATCCAGAATCTAAAATTGCTATTCGTACTGGCTCGAAAGTGCTGAACGCGTTCTCAATTGATCCCACACGTGGTTGCATGGCGACGTCAAACGAGTTAACGTGGTGATAAATTGAGGACAAAAGACGGTCCATCCATCTGTCCGACAAACCAGTACTGATAGATTCTTAGTAAAGGCAGGAATCCTGTAGGAAAAGGGAAATGGCTTACTCTTGTTCAGGAACCCTGTGATAACTCGCATCGAAAAAGTATAAGCTTCTGGTAGAGGAGGCCGCAAGATGGGACCGGCTTTGGAAACCCCGACCATTTTGGGTCCGCACTGGTAGAAGCATTGTTGGATTGTGCAATGTGTAGCTCGGAGAAGTTATATTGGAGGCCGGATGCGAAGGAACTGCCGATTCTCCATTGCCTCTGGCAGAGGTTCCCGGCCTACTTGTTTCGCGGCGGACAACTTCTCGGCCGATCATGCCCCAACAGACTTCATTCTCCTGGCTACCCAGAGAATTCAAATCCTCTAACCGAAGGCGCCACGACTTGAACAACTCGGATTCAAGTCGTTTGATGACATTTTGATAGAAGAGCTTTTGCACGCTAGCGGATTCAAAGCTAGTCAATCCTCCAGCAGGAAAATATTCCCACTGTAGGCATGCTTTGGTAGCGAGATAGTAATCCACACCAGCGTCGACTTCTAAGTCTTTCAGAACATCAAGGCTCGTATAGTAGTCTGAGTTGACATTTCGGACCGTCGTTGTGTCATTCTGCCATGATTCTACGGGTGTGCAGTAATGAAGTTCACATAGGAGAATGCCTAGCGCCAAAACACTTGCATTTGGATGTACCATGTGTTTGGAGCTGGCTGGTTCGGCTTGGCCATTTCCACTGTACTTCTTGCTGGCCGACATGATCGGGACCTGCTCCATCGCTAGAAATGGTTTTGTGATGTTGGGTAGTTCTTCGTCCTGCAGCGGCTGGAAAAATTGTATCATCGAATGATTAAACGATGGCCGCACCCACGGTGTCTCCAAGAACGGAAGTAACGTTGTTGCAAGTATGACTGCCAAAATTCGTTTCCCTTTAAGGGGTAAAACTGACGAGCCACCGTGTAGTTCCTGTTGACGCTTGAAAAGAGCCGACAAAGACACGGTCCGAGGCATCTCCGAATCGCCAAAGGTTTTGGGTTGTGGTCGGAGCCTTTTGAACAGTCCGTCCTCAAACAGAAGATGCAAACAATTTCGTTGATCCAATGACTCCGTGATACACTGGCATATGTGTACAAACTCGGATAAGACACCGGGTGCGACTTCAGACCCGCTCATGGCCTTGCCATTCTTTACATCCCTAACCCGAACGTGTTAGTCGAATTCGTTTCAACGAAGCCTCCAGGGCTTACTTGACGGTAATTTTAGCTTCCTGTAATGCGATTGCAAGCAGAGACCGAACGCCAAAGAAGACCTCGAAGCACGTTTCCAACTGAGAGCTCTTCTTTCGCTGAGGCACTGAAACCCTCACGCTCAAGCCTGAGCACTTCTGACACACACAGGTCCAATGTGTCTGCAGTCCTTGATGCAACGACATCGAATGCTTCCTCAACAGAAGAGCAAAGTCTGCTTCGGGCTCATCCACGTCATCGACCGTATTTAGCTCTTCTCGAGTCAGAACTCGGCGCTTCTTCGCCTCCCTTTCCAAGCATGAAAGCTCCTCGATGGCAGCGTCATTCTCTCGCTTGCGTTTACTGATGCGGATGGTTGGGCCGGGATTGGTGCGCCCTTCGTGGCTTGGACGCTGGATCATTCTCTCAACAGCGTGAAGCTTTGGGTAGGGCTGGGGTAAGGTCTGCATCACAGCCTTAGGTTTTTTAGCCGGAAGTGAGAGGTTGAAATAGTGAAATTGCCATGGAATGGCATTACTTACGGGGCCTGATTCCCGATCAGAGTCATACTGAACGAGATTTTCGAATGTTCTTAGTGTTCTCGCCACTGACTCAGGCTCGACATCGTCAAAGTCATCGGTTTCATGCTGCAGATAGGCGTCCGTCCGCATCCAAGCATTGCGCGCCTGTGACCTCAGCGATGTGGGTAGCGTTGACTTTTGTGGCGACCTTCCCGCGAAGAATCTCAGGATGCTCTTCAGCAGGCCCCGAGAGCCTTCGTCGTCCATGATCGTCTATCGAGAAATAGAGAACTTGAGGGGTTCCCAGAGGTCCAAGTCAACTCTGTCACGCAAGGCTCACCACCGAGGGTCGTAGCTCATACTAATTAGTCCGTCCTTCAGAGGTTCAACACAGCTCGGTTGCACAAGGCTGAGAGGAGGACTCTCATCAATTAGTCTCTCCAGAGGGGTAAACTTAGCCATGTAACATGAATCGAAATCAGATACCCGGCGATACGCTCACATAGACCAGGCTGAGCACCAGTGGGTGCAGAGACTCGGTCGGTTGCTTCTATACCTCAGGCGTTTTTGTTTTTTTCATACCATAAGCTAATTTTCCTTCTTACCCCTATTTGTCTAGGGATCCGGCTAAATTTCGGCCTGCCTCGAGTCTCTGCACCCCCTAGTGGAGCTCATCACAACCACCACTACCACAACCACCTCTCGCATTCGGCTCAGCATCGCTTCTGAGGCAACTGGGTAGAAATATGACGTCTGGACCAGAAATTAAAAAGCGCCGCGGGGGAGACACGGCTGACAGCACTATGGAGGCGCCAATGACCTGGCCGACGGCTGAAACCCAAACGGTGACATGGGATGAAATTTCCGAATGGCAGCGCGACAACAAGTTCATCCTCAACGGCTATCGCCGAGAAACGGCGGACTACCTGGCGATTCTCAAAAGCCTGACTTTCTTGCATAACGAGACTTGCAACATGTACACCCATCTGGTCGGGGCCGTAGCCTTACCTATTATTTCGACCGCCATCATGCGGTTCCTCTCTGAGTCTCAATTTCTCAACGTCTCGGCAATAGACTATGTCATGTTTGGATTTTACTTTGTATGCGCGGAGTGTTGTTTGGTCTTCAGCGTCCTTTATCACCTATTGTCATCCCACTCATATGACATAGAACGGATCTGGCATCGAATGGATTTGCTTGGGATCATCATCATGACCGTGGGCACTTTTGTTCCAGGCATCTATTACATCTTCATATGTGAATCTGGCTTTCTGAAAATACACTGGGCTATTGTCAGTCATCCTGATCGACCCTTCGACCTCTACCTCCCTTCTCCCATAGCCCTCCCGCAGAAGATCCGGCAGTATGCTGATGTGAATTTCAGATCATCACCTCTGGCACCGCCACAGGGACTCTGATGTCGATGCCCAAATTCAGAACGCCACGCTGGCGGACGCTAAGGACGGGCGCCTTTGTTGTGCTCGGCTCGTCATCATTCATTCCTCTGCTGCATGGAACCCAGCTATTCGGACTCAAATACATGCTTCAGTATTCGGGCATGAGATGGTATCTGCTAGAGCTTGGTTGCTATTTGACTGGAGTCATTTTCTACGGGGTAAGCTTTCCCGTTTACTGCCCCTTTCCCCTTCAACTCACTACAAAAGACAAATATTCTGACTGGCAATTGCAGACCCGAACTCCCGAGCGCCTTGTCCCGAGCAGATTCGACATCTGGGGCAGTTCACATCAGATTTTCCATGTCGCCATCTTGTGCGCCATATACCTCCATACACTCGCCCTCAGGCAGGCTTTCACAGCGTGTCATACGTTGGATATTTGCAAAGTTCAGGCCGCCTACCGAGCAGGCCACATGTGAAGGACTGGCTTATCTTCAAACTTACAGAGGAGTTTCTCAGCCTTTAACACGCACCGTTTTATACTTTTTGAATAAATGATTGTACCAGCTATTCAAGATGCAATGTAATACTCAGATTTAGATATATATATCGCGTAATAGATATGGCGTAGCCTTAAGCCCAGTAAGATGTAATTCAGGTCTCTTGCCTGTATCATGTTTGTTGATGAGACCGGTGGACAACTATTATACGACCTAGAAAGAAAAGCCAAAGTGTAATGATTTTGCAGATTAAACAACTTGGTTACGCGGGGACACAATATATATTACCATTTTCGGCCACATCGGGAACGAGTACTGCATCTTTAATGGTAGAGAAATCCACGTCGTCCACTAAAATAGAATCTGTTTCGCCGTCCTTTCCATCTTTTCCGACCGCCATGAACGCACCCTTATTGTATTCTTCTATCTTGAGTTTCCGCCCAAACCTGAGCCTCTTGAGGCGAAACGCAAAAACAAATTCAGATGCCCGATTGAACTCCGTCTCATCATCATTTATCCTTGTCCATTGACCTTTCGGGCCAACAGTCACACCGGCGAGGGCCACGTCGATGCCCACGTTTCCTGTGACTGCTTTTTTTTCCGCGCTCGAATACTTGATACTCGCACCCTTGACAAGCTTGATGCCCGTAACGAGGAAGAGCGAGCTGACGGGGGCAAATCGCTGCTTGGGCTCCTTCAAGTACGCCTCCACAGAAGGCGCTTTCACGGCTTCCTCCACGTACTGCGGCGTTGGCTCAAATATCAACGTCGTCACCGTGTCAAATTCAAAAAGACTTGTCGTCCGGGTTGACCTTTCCATATCCATTTCAGCGCCGAAAGGTAAACCTCCTGTGACCTGTCGCAGAAACTGGGCGTAGACACCCAGCCCGAGCGCCGTCTCAGCCGAAACGGTCTTCTTCCAATCGGTCTCCACCACAGACGGATCCGCGTTGGTCACGGGAACAATATTCGCTCGATTGAGAGGGAATTGTGGTGTCGACGTTGAGCGAATGATGGACCCGAGACACAGTGGACCCGCTGGAGGGGGAGGGATGAAGTCCGATGTCGGGCAAAGAAAATATGTCTTCGTGAAAGACATCGAAATATAGAGTTCTGTCTTGTCTGATCTTTGACTTTGGCTAATTGGCGCTTGCGGGGCTGTGGAATCTTAGGGTACGGCCCGCTTGAGATATAACGGTGTAAGTGAAGATGGCGCTTAAAATGGGTCAGTGTCAATTAGCATGGATCGTAAAGGGGCTAAGGAGTCCCTACAGTGATTCTTTGAGCTTCTGGCCACTTCAATACACAGCTGCTCCGGAGAGCTTAACCGTAGCAGCGATAGACGCGAAAGGGCTGAGGATAGCGCCAGTGAACAAAGGATCGGCTTACGAGATAATGCACCCGCCAATGACAATGCAAAGTACTGCAGGCAATTTTCTTAGCCGAGGTCGGTGCTGGCCGATAGAGATTGTGCGCCACGTTCTCATTTCCATTCTGTTGAGGGCCTCGGCATTTTTTTTTCGTCATGTTTGCAAGAATTTCAGACCCTTTGTCTTATTTAGATTGAGCAGAATCCCCATTCACGCAGCCATAAGGTCTCACTTCGCGGATCTTGGGCTCAATCATAACCTATCCCCCTGCAGCATAGGCACATCGTCACGGCACTTCCGGTTGACATGGAGCTGGAATCCACAGAAGACGTCTTTCTCCATGACAGCCTCGACCTGAGCATCGCTGAACATGCATCGCATTGCAGTGATCTGTTCAAAAGATGCATCGCTGTGCCGAGAATTGCGCCGGATCCGACCATTATGGACGACCAGAGGGCACGCTTTACGTTGTGGACCTCAAACATGGATGTCTTTGGACCGCCCAACATCTCATTGGATTACAGGCTCAGATATAGTCCAACAATCGTAGGGATCATCCATCAGCTGTTGGACGTCATCTACAACTCTCTGACATCACGTAAGTTGTTGTTCAAGCACGACAACACCAATTATTGTCTTTCTCTAACAGAAGTCTCGACAACAGTTAAGCCAATCGACGAGCCAACGCCGACTCTGAGCAGGAAGAAACGACGCATATCTAAATCAGGCAATGCGGAGGTTACCAAGATGGTTGACGATGATTCGAGCAACACGGACAGTGATGAGGATCAAGCACAAAAGAATTTTTCAATGATCACCTATACCATTGGAGGAACAGTGACACGGCTCTTCCGGTTGTCCAATGCTATCCGAAAGTCCTCCAAGGCTTCGAGAACACATAGAATAGGAGAGTATAGAGATGACGAAGGAGCAAATAATGCAATTACCGAGTTACGTCTTTATACAGATTGCTACATTCGCTTCCGATTTCCTCAAGCACCAGAGAGCCTTCGCTCAGCATTGGTCGAGGCGAATGCGCAGCGACTTCGACGATTGTATTATCAGAGATCACACCGCAGACGAATTGCCTTGAGCGTCCAGCGTCCACAGGCAGACCCAAAAAGCGTTGAGCTACCGAAAATCCCGGACAGCACTCCGGCTGTACAGTTTGCCCCAAGTGCGCCGCCGAAACCAAAGGCAGTTGACCAAAGGTCTGAACCAACCGGGCCTCCATCGGCACCTGTAACTTACGCAACTACAGCTCGGCAAACTGCGGTCCGAGCATTGTACGCCGACTCCACGGTAGAGGTTCCTCGAGCCAAGTCTGTCCTAGTAAATAATAAGTTGTCGTTCCCTCCAGTGCCAACAACAAGTGAGTGTCCGTACTGTGGCGTCATTGTTGAATTCAAGGGTTTCACAAAGCCTATGATGTGGAAGTAAGCATGTCATTCCAGTATCTGATCTTGAAAACGTGCATTCTGACTGGCTGCAGCGACCATGTCATCAGAGATCTAGAGCCTTTCTCCTGCCTAATTATCCACTGCACAGATTCAAATCATCAAAAGCGTGGTTGGTTGACATTCGAAACATCGAAAGCCTGGTTGAGCCACATGCAAAATGCCCACGGACATGCATGGGAATGCAGAGCTCCTTCTCACGATCCAATCATTTTTCAACAGGAGATCGAATTCCAGGAGCACGCTCGTGAAGAACATGACGTCCCTGAAGCGCATATAGGGACGCTGAGTGGCGCAGCCCGCCGACCAATTCGTGAGAAGATTCTGAAGTGCCCGTTTGGCGATGACTTTTCAGCCCCGGAAAAGGCCGAATCGAATACCCTCTTCGCGAACGAGGCTCTCCATCTACACGTCGCCGCTCACATGAAAGAGATTGCTTTGCTTGCGTTGCAGAAACTCCCCAGCGACGATGACGAAAAGCTTGAAGATGTAGGTAGCGACGTACCATTAGAAGCTGATGGATTTGCAAAGTTGCGAGGATCTATGTACAGTGTGCTGGATGATGAGTCTCTCAATTTTCCGGATGAAGTCGGAGATAGCGTTTCCAACACTCTCGAAGACGGCATAAATTCCTCTGTCGACAGACTCGATTTGGAGGACAAAGACGCCGCTGGAATGACCAAGCTTCATCATGCTGTGCTCGATAACGATGTGTCTTTGGCCAAGTCCATCATAGAACAAGGTGCAAGTTTACGCAGCAGAGCGAAATACGGGAAGACAGCACTCCATTTCGCCTCTCTGAGTCGGGATAAAGACGTCGATATGATGGAACTGTTACTGGAATCCGAAGACCAAGAGATCCTGAATGTGAGGGACGAAAATGGCCAGACACCTTTGCACTACGCTGCAAAGAGCGATTTCGCTGATGGGATAGAGCTAATGGTTAGAAAGGGGGCCGTTCCAGATGTTCTTGATCACTATGGGTTCTCATCGTACCTCTGGGCCGTCGTTGCTGGGCGATTTAGTGCAACGAACGTCCTACTGAACCTCGGCGTGGATGTGAATTCTGCCAGTGCGGATGGAAGATCTGCATTGGGTTGGGCGGCCCGCCTGGGTCACTCACAAATAGCTCGATTGCTTATCAGCAAGGGAGCGAACGTCATGTATATGACTCGAGACACGTGTATGGTGCCATTGGAAGACGCGGCAGCAGCTGGGGACTTGGCCACGGTAGAATTGCTGCTCAATATCGGTGCAGATCTGCATTATCGTGATCTCGATGGTTGGTCCGCCATCCATTGGGCGGCCGAGGAGGGTCATTCCGATGTTGTTTTTCTGTTACTGAAGGCAGGAATCGATGTCAATGCGGTCAGTTCTTATGGTACTTCAGTATTGCATTGTGCTGCAAACGGAGGAAATCACGTCCTTGTGAGCAACCTTCTTCAACGTGGAGCCGACACTCGCAAGTCGACATGTCACGGTTGGACTCCACTGCACCATGCCGCCTTTATGGGTCATTGCCAAGTCTTTCAGTGCTTCATGCAGGCTGTTCCAATGAGTGAGGCGACCATGATCGGCGCTTCTCAGGACAATCATGGCTGGTCGGTCCTTCATTTGGCAATTCATGGGAGACATTTGCAAATTGTCGGAGACTTACTTGGCAACTCCATCACTTCAGAGTGTCGGCTCCAGCGCGATGAGAATGGTCTCACTGCGGAAGAGTGGCTGGATTTCGAATTGGACGGCCATTCTTACAAGACTGTCGGTGACGTGGCCTTTGGCAAGTCACGGTGTTGCAGGGCGGTCACAGGATTACGGCAAGCTGTTTATGACGACAACTTTGCTTTGACGGAACTCCTTTTGGAACAGGGATCCCATGTCAATGGTATGAATTCGGGACAAAGGACTGCACTGTACTATGCCGCGAAAAAGGGCCACATCCGAATTCTCAACATGCTCTTAGAGAATGGTGCAAACCCAAACATCCTCCCAAAAGGACGCAGGACATGGGAAGAATTCATTTCTGACGACTCTATACTACAACAGCTTCGAAAATTCGGCTATGCACCGCGGATCCCGTATGCAGAAGAGGAGAACGGGATAAGGCGCCTCTTCAGAGGCCAGCAAGGCGAAGCCTACACTCTAGATCCACCGCAATTGCCTCCCCCACTGGCACCGACATCAGCACTCAGACTAAGTAGACCGGCGCAAGAAGCGGAGGACCGCCCTCGTTCCCGCGTGGGCAAATTGTTCAAACGGCTAAGAGGAGAAAGAATGAGCCTTTGACACGAGGTTCAACAATAGAAAAAGGGGGTAAGCCGATGATGAATGTAGTGTGGGTCGTTGTGCGCCCTTGGCTACACTACCACCTCAACTACTTCGAAGTGCACAGCACGTACGTACCTTTGCAAAGAGATAGAAACGTCCAAATTCAAGCTCAAGCTCTCGGTCTCAACGACGCTCCGAAAGGACAGTGGACTTGTCCATTCATTCATTCATTCATCATCTTGTACCTTACCTTACTTTACATAAGGACATGACATGAAACCAGAATTCCCAAGGAAAAATACAGTATAGCCTCGGTTGGATGAAAGCTACCTACACAGGTCAGGTGGGCATTCGTATCTCCTGTGGCTACCAAGAAGGGGCCATGTATAGGTACCAGAGGGAAGGATCTTGAATCGGTTAATTGGCTGGCGATACGCAGAGGTATTACTATCAAAGTTAGACATGATGAATAGATGATGTATTTAGCTACTGAAGCAAGATCAGTTCCTTCAGCCAAGCCCTTGGAGATTTTGCTCTTTGAATTTTTCCTAGTTCTGTTTGTTATTCTAGTACATTCCAGATGCCCCAGCCCCGTTTAAGAGGAATGGAATGGACGTTGGGAAAACAATGATTCGAGCAAGGTAAGATATGAGGATATGTACATAAACTCAAGCCTTTTCCTAGCTGAGCGGTTACTTCTGTCTTTTAACTTCATGGACCGATAATCTGATCCAGCATGCCATCAACCCCGTCAATATGCTCTAGATGTCCCTTCACCGTTTGCCGCCGCGCCACGGGCATCGGCAAGTCATACTGCTTTCCGATGATGAGGCACTCCACCAGAGCTTTGTAGGCCCGCTTCTGGATTGGTCCGTCTTCTTGTTGCTGGAAGATTAACGCGCTCAGCGTTTCGGGGACCGCCTCCACGATTACCCATTGGTGGTGGGCGCTGGGGTTGCTTTTGATACTTTTGTTCTGACAGAGAGTCATGCATGCCGCAGGAGGCATGTTGAAGAACCGGTCCTGTGCCTTCTCTCCTCGCGAGCGCTGCGCGAATTGGAAGATCGCGGTCAAGAAGAGGAGCAAGCGCGGGGCATCGTGGTTCTCGCTGATGGCGGCGAGCTCGTTGGCGCATGCTTGATTTGCATCGCCGAAGACTTTTTCCTCGTAGCTGCCGCCGATGTATCCTTCGTAGTATTCCGCCACGACGGTCGACCAGTACTCGACCGGCCGCGGGTCCTGGGTCCCGAGCATACCGAAATGAGAGGTGAGCAGGACCGTCGCCCGGGCCACCGTCTCGGCCCTCCGGCCGCTCCAGATGCAGGCGTCGGTATCGATCAGGAACTCGCGCGCGCCGCGGTGCAGCGATTCCTCCGCGCCGCGATGGTAGGCGAGCAAGGTCCAGTTCGCGAACGTCTTGGCCGCGATTTCGACCCCTTCCCTCCAGTCGCGCTGCGCCGATCCGAGCATCACGCTCGCGCCCACGATAACGCTTATCACTAGCAGCGCTTCCAGATCTCTGACGGAGACGATTTGGAATATCACCTCCGTGAGGCCCGTCATGGCCGCCAGGTTGCGCGGGTTCTCGTCCTCCACCAGCTGGGCGCCAAAGTTGATGTACACCTGTGCCCATTCTCGCATTCGGTCCGTCTTGTTGTTCTTGACCACGTCCTGCAGCACGTGCATCGCCTCCCAACGGCCATGGGATGAGTATTTGCGCTTCAGCCACATCGTCACCAAGGTGAGAATGAACGGAAGGCGGAAGGATAGGGTGAGGGCTTTGATGGAGAGGCCAACTAGTCTCGATGATTGCTCGTATCGTGCGGCGAAAAGCTGTTCCTGAAGCCCCAGCAGCTGTTTGGCTCGCTCTTCCAGCGGATCCTGGGGTCCTTTCAGGAACTTGACTCCTGTAGGCTGCGGCAATCCATCCACCCGCGCTCCTCGTTCAAGGAGCAGCATGATGATCTCCTTGGAGCTCGCATAGATGGCGCGAACTAGCGGTGTGTCGTTGTTGCTGGCTTTTGCCTCGATCCGGGCGGACCGGTCCAGCAGCAGAGACACGACGTCGCGGTGCTCGCTAATGACCGCGACATGGAGTGCAGTCAATTTGCTCCGATCTTTGGAATTGACCCGAGCACCGTAATCGAGTAATAACTCCACCACGTCTCGGTGGCCTCGGGTGGCGGCCCAAAAAAGCGGTGTCCGGCCATAGTTATCCTTTCGCCGGGTGAGACGGCGGGAGGCGACATGATCGGACGCATACTGATCGAGGAGCATCTTGGCCCAGGCTAGATTGCCGAAGAAGGCGGCTAGGTGTAGGAGTGAAAACGAGGGCGCAGCGCCGCTGTATTGCTCTTCTTCCCAATAGAATCTCCACCAGTCCTCCCGGACTGGAGATTCATCTTCGAAAAACTGACGTGAAAACTCGGACGGGACGTCGAACAAGTCAAGGGCTTGGCGGAAATGCTCTGGCCAGTATAAGCTAGCATAGGCCAAGAGAGTGTTGTGGAGAGACGCATCGCTGATGCTGCCGGGAGATTCGTAACTTGCTTCAATGAGTGACAGGCAGCTGCGCATAAGTTTCCGGTGGGTGTTATGGTTCATGTGGAACATGCTGATCCCTTCCATATTGACCTGGTCGCTTTGGAAGAACTCCTTCGCCGACTCATGGACAAGATTCACGACGTCTCCGTCGATTTTCACTAATAGCCCACAGGATGCGAGCCTATCTTTCATCACTTCGGTCGGCATCAGGTCATCAGACGCCTTGGTCTCCGATGCTATTGTCAATTCATATACCGTCAGAGGCCGTGCGGCGAGAACGATCCATTGAAGGATGGGGACCAGGCTGTCTTTATCTTCGACTTGTTGAAGCAGCCGTCGATAGACTCCACTGAGGCCCTTAGGGACACGATGAAGGATGTCCTGAAGTTTGCTCCAGCTCCTTCCTTTGAGCTCATTTGCGACAAACCCGACCCACAAAAATGTTCCGTCAGCACCGGCCATCAAGGCTTGCCGAATTTGCAGGAGCATATCCTCTGAAAGATTTTGCTTGGATGCCAGTTCGTCAACTTTGGCGAAGATGTATTTCTCAACATCTTTGGAAATCTCCATTTCCGAGTCATCGAGTTTGATCCGACGATATCCGCCGAGCTTGCTCTCCAAAAGTATCGGATGGGGCCGGGAGAGAAGGATAAGCTTCAGGCTTGCCCCAGGTGTCTCCTCAGATTTCGAGATGTAGTCCCCCAGGGCGTCAAGAAGCTGCTTCAGAGATTCCTTTTCGCATTCATCCAGGCCGTCCAGTACACACATCACCTGCCCAGATCCAGTCTGATGAAGTAGTATCAGAAAAAGCCTCCACAGAGAGACAAAGCCGGAAACGGTATATTTGGTCGTTTCAGAGCCATCGAAGTAGCTCTTAATGTGTCGTGCTAGGTGCGGCTGGGAGCTGAGCCACTGGTGTATGATGCCTCTCATGATGGTCAACGCCGTGTTCCGGTTTTTGTCACGGTTACTACAGAAGTAATAAAGGAGGACGCCCTGCGTTGAGTTGACCACTGGCTGCAGCACCTCCGTAAGATAGATGGCCAGCATGGTTTTCCCTTTCCCAGGGCCCCCCGAGATCCAGAGGATTGGTGGATCGCCGCCTTCCATCCACTCAAGATAGCTGGGGTGTTGTGTAAGCCACTCGCAGGTGCCGTCGACCCTCCGCCCTTTTAATGCAATCAGAGAGCTTCGGTCAACATCTGGTCTGGTCAACAGCAAAGCATCGAGGACAGTGGCGGCCGCCGCATATGCGTCCGCTGCCAGAGACAGTGGTTTGGGGGCCGTGGGGATCAACAACAGGATCTCCTTGGCATATGCTGCGGCAGCAGCAGCGGCGTAGGCATGCCAGAGCTTAGACCTGTGCGAATCTGCATAGTCACAGATTCCCCTTATGGCTAGGCAGTGAGTGGCGTCCGTCAAGCCCGCCGCTTCCGTCTCGAAACAAAGGATACCATGCTCACGCGCCAACTTGTCCCGTGTCGCGCCATGGTACAACAACTGACTAGCAGACGCAACCAGGCCATAGTGAACTTTGGGGTTCTGGGTCCCCCGCGGTGGCCGCCGGCGGACCCTGTTCGGATCGCAATGGTTGCACGGGTTCTCTTCGGATTCGGCAGTGGTGTGATCATAGTCTGCGTCGAAAAGAACGTCCTGCTCCGGACCTGGATGGGCAAAGGTGAAGGGTTCCTTTTGCACAATCTCGGAGATGTAACGTGGTATTTGACTTTCACCAAGCACACTATTCGTCTCCGTCTTGCCCGTTGCTGTCAGAAGTACGGTTGATGGCTTATCCGACGCCCCAGTGCTGGTAGACTGATCTTCTGCGCTCCTCCTCTCAACCTCGTACCAGCTGAGGCCCGGCCGGACCCCTATCGGTTTGCCCACGACAATATCTCCCAGATGAATATCCTCCTTCGTATTTGGCACTCCCCCACCAATGCCAACCATCAGGCTAAACCGGAGGGACTTGAAGCTCGCACGCATCTGCATGGTGATCGACGCGGCCGAGGTGGTTCCATACACGCCGGCAGGCGAGTATGCCAGTACGACATTGTGACCGCCGACACTTCCTAGAACGTAACCGTTGGTATCATTCGCACTCGTGTCCGCAGGTAGATCGGCGTGGATATGGTCAAGCATCGCCTTGGCGGCCGCCGCCTCCAAAGGCAAAGCGCAAACCCATCCGACTGTGTAGTCATCTCGGAAGGCCATTTCTCAACGACGCGCATGTCCGCGGCGGGATGGTGATGGGAAAGAGTCTTTCCGGGTTTGTCAAGGGGTAGATAAAAGGATGGACAGAGAAGAGGTAGGCCTCGTACGGAGGCGCCTTTCTGCTGAACCGCTCTTACTGTATTGCCCTACAGGGCTGGACCTAAAGCTGGCGAAGCGGGCCCTGAAGATGCGCTAAAGCTGGGACGCTTTGGGGACCATTCTCATCGCCCGAGGGACCTGATTTGGAGGTCCTTAGGGGCTTGTTCCGGGCTATACAGTAAGAGGGTGCCGCATCACCCCAGCTCCCTCGCTCCTGGGTGACAGAAATATTGGGGCATCCCTTGCAAATTGCCAGTCCTTTCAGTACAGAACAGACCTGCAATCAATGATTTTATAATATTTTTTACTTAAAATTCTTTTCAATGAGATAATTTTTAATAAGTTTAAGTCAATAAGTTTATTTTTGTTGTGAAGGAGAAGTTATGTAGGTTTATAAAGATTGGGTTTAAGCTGTAGGGGTGCCAATATTTTTGTCCCCCCGCGAGCCTCGCTAAAGCGGCAGCCCCCAAGCGAGCTTCGACTGAGCTTGGGGGGGCTCATGGGGGACAGAAATATTGGCATCCCTTGCAAAAGACCAGTCCTTTCAGCACAGAATAAACCCGCAATAAGTGATTTATTGACTGATTTTCACTCAAACCCTTTTAAATTTGATGACCTTTGATAAGTTTACGTTAATAAGTTTGTCTTTGTTTAGAAGGAGAAGTTATCGATAGGTTTATAAAGATTGGTTTTAAGCTAGGGGGTGCCAATATTTTTGTCCCCCGCGAGGGGGGTTTCTGTCGCCTTCTATTGCTTGCCAAGCCTTAACCCATCTACACCTACTTAGCGATGAGTCTGCCCTGCCAGCTCCAGTCTGTTCCGGCATTTACACTGGATTACGCACTGTCATGGACGAGGAGGGAAGTGTTGACACTCTATGTACCTCCAATGGCGACATCTCAAGTCCAGAAGCTATTGTTATAGATGGAGGTCGTCTCGCCGAGGATTTGCTCTCAAAATGCCACACTCTACTTCGAGAGCTGGAAGAATTTCGCAATTTTATTACAGAGCAGAAGCTGGTGCAAGAGCCGGCGGTTGAGATACGCAAATTTCAAACGTCCGTGGCAACAGAACTGAAGATTCTTCAGAAAGTACATCATCCGCGCCTACCCTCACGAGATCTAGCTATTGACTATTTACCAGCTTGCAGAGTCCGATCTCACTGCCGAGAAAACTCTTCATACGCTCCGCTCGTCCAATCTACCATTCTATGGGGCCATATGGGAATCTGCAAAAGCAAGCGAAAGCGTGGTGACACTCCATAAGCGTTTCTATTGGGATAATCAGCCGACGCGAGACGCAAAAAGGGCTGCTCAAAAGAGATGTGCGTTAGTTGATATAGTGGCTTGCAATGGAGAAGAGTGGATAAAGGTGTCTACCATCACAGAAAGTCGACTGGTGTTTGAGATCGCCAAGGCGCAATGGGAAGCAGCAGATTCTTCGTCTAGTGGTGATGACGAAGATGAGTCAACCGCTGTGAACGGCGAAATAAATGGGCAGAGCAGGTCTTCAAGGGACAAAGAGGATGTCTTGGACAGGATAGAGCTGGTTAAAATCGCTGACGACCTCCTTCGCGCTTCTAATGTTCACCGCATCCACTACAAAACTCCACAAGTCCGAATTGTCCTGCCTAAGATATCCTCAGAACCACCGGTGGAGCTGCTGCCTTTATTGTCTCGGATCCGCTCGACGGGAGCAATTATCGATCTTGGACCGCAAGATGCAGGGCCACAAGCGCTAGAATTATTGAAGACGAAGATTTTCCCTCGTCTTCTACCTTCCCCACACCCACCGCTAACGGACACCTTAAATATTGACTGTACGATCCTACTGGCCCTTGTCTCCGACCTCTCTCATACTGCCAATCATCCCATATTACCTGGTTACAATGTGGCGATTACGCGACAGATTGAGCTTGAGACCCGAGAGCATCTCCTCCCTTCCAGTCTTTGGCCTGCGATGGCGCACAAAGACTTAGTATGTACACAAGAGGCAGCGACCAGAATGGTCGAAATCGTAGACACGATTGGAATGCCTAAGGAAAGATCGAGGACAGAGTTGTTGCTTGTCCACGAGAGTGAGGAAAGAGATGGAGAGGAGTTGAGAATTGCATTTGCAAAATATAGCGATCACTCCATACCTTCCACGTGGCGCTTGCCAATACGCGTTGTTCCCTCCAGGACCGGGTTTTCGGATATCAAGGCTGCGATTGAAGCCGGCAGCTTACCGCTTGTGGCAGAGCACGTGGCTGAACAGCTGACCGACATCAACCGTAGCGTCTTCATGTATGGATGGATGCAGCGTCTGACTACTGTGAGTAGTAATCGGACAATGGCCAAAGAGATTGAGAACATTGTCGAAAAAGATGGCACAAGAGCCATGGGCCCTGAGATCTGGCTTCGTGAGCCTGCTCGTAGTTTGCTTGGAAAAGAAAAAGAAAGACGCAAATGACTGAAGGCATAGCGTCAGCATAAGCATCAGCATCGGCGACTTGGTCCCTCCAAAGCGTACGAAAAATGTTTCCTGTGCTGAGGCTTTCTACATCCATGTCACGGACTTGTTTGACCACCGAAATACTGTCCCGGGCCAGGCAGGCATAGCCCTGTTGCGAGTAGTCCAATGATTGTTAGCCCTGTGGCCATCGTCGCACCATGAGGAGCTGTCATTGCCGCGCCTTTGATATAAGCGCACTCCCGGGTGATCATGATGGAGTAAATCCCCGACTGGTAGATGGCCCGTGAGCAAAACCAAACGGAAAATCGTCCGAGTCTTGTAGATCTATGCGCGGCAACCGTTACAGACGATGAACAAGCACGATGGTGGAGAATCTAATGAGTTTGGTTACTTGCGCTGTCTTGCGCATGCGAGAGCTTAAACATGGCAATGGTATTTCAACATCTCACAGCTTAGCCACACATGAAGCTACTCACGCCCTGTTTCAGTCCAGATTGGCGGACCGTTAGTGACAACAGAACCGATGCGTGGTCAAGACAAGGGGCCTTCTTTCGGTTGTGAACATTGTGGACGATCATGACTAGAATAGATTTGTCACAGGTCAATTCCGACGAAATAAACTCCAGTCTTATGGAATACTCCCTAAAAGTAGGCATGGACCGGATGTTCTTTGTCCAACAATAAGACCAATAGTCGACTTCCAATGTTTGTGATGAGAGGACAAGATCGTCTGTATCTATGCGGCCATCTATTCCGTATGAAACTAACAGAATCCTTGTGCTCTTAGGCTATTAACCGTACGGTCCCGCGCCTTCCTTTTCATACTTTCATACTTCTGATGCGGTTAAATTCCTTTGACGCGGCTATACATAGCTGAGTAGACCCTGAATAGCAACGCTACGACTTGTTTCACTGGACATTATCCCAAGGACTTTATTCCTTGTCCGCGCTGAAGCAGTATTCTATGCCTTTTTTTGGATTACTTTTCGGGTCGACGGGAGATCTAGGCCCTAATGTTCGTCCCGTTTATGGCATGTCTATGGCAAGGCACCTCGTGGAGGCGGTGGCAGTCTATCTCGCTATAAAGAGCGTGTGATATCCTGCTAAAAATTCTTGATATTTCAAGTCTCTGTTGCACTGAATCTTACGTGATCATTTCAGTCCCTACAATGAACCTTGGCTCAACTACCCTTTCATCAAGCTATGTCCTGGCGCCTTCTGTCTCAAACATAGGACATCCTATCTATGTCGCAGCTCCCTCCACTCCAGCGACAATCGCAGACACTAACATAATATACCAAGAGCCTCAGAGTGGTAGAGCGGCAGCGGTCAATGAGATCACTTCTGTCCAGCAGGTAATACATTTCTATTGGTATTCATACTAGAAGACTTCTGTCTAATATTATCAAAACGTTCTGGGATCTAAGCGATTCTTTAAGCGCAGGGAAATCTTGCCTTCTCCTCTCACCTGTTTATGTTATCTGGTGAGGTGTTGCTTACTTAAAGGTTCGCTAGTGGATGACAGAAGTCATCATCGGAGGTCAATCCTTTAATTTGACCGTCGATACTGGCTCTTCCGATCTGTAAGCCTCAAATGGACAGCACTTACCTTATTGCTTTACTGAAGGTGTTTGCAAATAGATGGGTTTTCGGCAAGGGTTGCACGCCCGCTCCAGGCGTGAACTACGCGTCAGCAGTCCCTCATGCCGAGTATAAATGCATCAGTGGACAGACGTCCAATTGCCAGAACCAAGGCTCGTTCAACATTTCCTACGTATTCGGCTTTGGCGCATCCGGGGGCTTGGTATTCGACACAGTCAATATTTCCAACGCTATCGTTCCGGACATGGGCGTAGAAGTGGCAAACGTATCGGGTACTTCTGCATATTACCCCGCGGATGGCCTCCTGGGATTGGGTTTCCAGAGTCTCAATACGGGTCAGTATTATGATGGAAGTCTTTAGCTTGACGATATAGAGTAATTATGACTCGCAGCTGAGCCACAGCAACCTACCTTCATGGAAAGACTCATGCCGAGATTGCCAGAGCCTCTTTTTACTGTGGACTTCATCCCCCAAGAAGGTGGAAACATAGCTCAACTCGAATTCGGCTACATCAACACTAAAAAAGCGAACGGTAACATGAATACAGCTCCAGTCAATAACGCGAGTGGCTTTTGGCTAGTGGAGGACATGAGCTTTACGATTGGTGATCCAGGCACAGGATTCCTTATTCCGATCAACCAAAGCATGATCTTTGGTCCGTCCTATCTCTATATCTTCCGTACCATTAATCTTGCAATTTCTATGTTTCGAACCTTACCTAACACAAGCATTGATTATAGATACGGGAGGATCCAGTCAAATAAGCGTCGATCCCCGAATCCTCGCTTACTACTACGGATATGTTCCAGGATCCGTGCTCGTCGACACCGGCTCAGGCATCAGCTACAACTTCCCTTGCAACGCTACACTCCCTGACCTCACCTTGAATATCGGCAATGGCACAGCTATCTATCGCTCTTCGCTCTTAAACTCCGGTACCGTCGACGCAGCAACCAATAGTAAGTCTTGCATCAAGCCCAAACCTCCGTCTTGCAATACAATTTAACACTTGAGTGCTCGTAGTGTGCTCCGGACCCCTAAGCTCCAACACGAAAGCCACAGGCCAGCCAGGAAATATGGGCGCGCCGTTCTTTGCATATCATTTCGTCGTGTTCAATCAAGGTGTGCCCGAGATATCATATGCGCCCTGGCTACCTTTTCCAGGCACCCCTGGCACCCCGGGAACGAAGGAACGAAGAAATCTTTTTGAGCGGACTACCATCCCGGAGAGCGAACGGGGGCCGGACTTCTATAGTAGATAGGCTGGCTGTTTGGTAATAGATTGTACTAGTAGAGCATGATCTAGAAACCTAGTCGTCTACCAATCAGCACGAATGTAGAACTTTTGGAACGGAAATTCTCAACTAATATTTTCTGCGTTTAAGTAATCCTGCTAGCGGTAAGGTAAAAAAGAGAGTCATGCCTTAGCAGCCCATTGATCCGCCACTTCCAAAAGACATCGTCTCAGAGGATTTGACATGGACCTTGCTTGAATCCACTAGAAACAGGCCTTCCCAGAGATAGGTATACATTCCCATGGGAGTTATAATCTAGCACGTCTCCGCCTCTGATCTTTCTAACTTCCCTTATTATTGAAAACCCAAATGTAATGAAATGGAGATTAAGGTATTTGTTACTTTAGACTGTTAGAGGTATAATGTTCCATGATTGGTCTGTCTTTGGGTATGGTCATTTACCCCGAATGTGTTGTGTATTCATATTTGAACGTGATTATTCATTAATTCTACGACCACTTAAGCATATTACATCAAGACCGCTACCATCCCAATGCCCATACACATAACCACCATCCCGCCCATCAGCCATATATCCCCCTTCAACCCCGCTCCACTCCCCGTATAAGCCTTCGCACCCGTCGCACTCGGGCTTCCACCCGCAGAGCCCGTACTATTAGCAGCAGCAGTAGGCGCATCGAACGCACTCATGATATACGCCCCTAGCCCCGTCGGCGTAACAGTAGCAAGCGGTATAGTCATCGACCCAATCTGTAGTCCCGATGGCCCCAATGAGACCACCGTCCCAGCAATCGTAACCGCGGCTCCATCCAAGGATACCGTAGCGCCACCAACGACAAAGGAGCTTGGTGCAGCAGTAAATGTCTGCCCGCCTACTGTGAAGACGGATCTGGCTGTTGGTGAGGCGAAGAGTATGGTTGAGCCATCGATTACTGCGCCTTGGTCATTTGAGAGGATGGAGATGATTTCGCCGGAGATGGTAATGGGGCTACCGCCTGCGCTGAGGACCGAGCCGTTGGGGAGGGTGATGGCGTTTCGTTGAGCACTGGCGCTGGGGGATGATAGCAGGGTGGCTCCTGCGACGGGGGGGAGAGCGTAGGTACTGCTATCTAGGATGATGTTGTTGGGGCCTACGGATATGATGTACCCAGCTATTGTTATTTGTGACCCTGGAGCGATGGTTGAGGTGCCTATTATCAGACCACCGTTGGAGGCTCGTTGGATTGTTTGGCCGTTGAGAAGGATTGGCGAAGGGGAGGGGCCGGGGGTGGGGAGGGCGTTTGTGGTACCGTCGACTACTACATTGGCCGAACCCACGGATATGACATGCCCGGCTATCGTTACTTGAGAGCCGATGAGAAGAGTTGAGCTGCCTATCAGGACTGCACCGTCCGAAGCTCTTTGCATGGTCGAGCCGCCGATGAGGGGCTGAGGAGGTGGAGCTGGTATGGCGGTTGGAAGAATATGGGTGTTCCCGTCGACTACGACGTTGCCTGCACCTACTGAGATGGTGTGGCCACCAATTGTTGTTTGAACTCCTGGTGCTAAAGTTTGACCTGCTATGATGACCCCACCATTCGAAGCACTTTGCATTGATAGACCAGCAACTGTGATCGGTATTGCTGGGGGAGTTGTCAAAGGCGCGAAAGCATAGGTATTGCTGTCCACGACGACATCAGAGGGGCCCACGGAGACCTGATGGTTGTTAATCGTTGCAGCTTGCCCTGGCATGACCGTGCTGCCTCCGATGATGAGACCACCATTTGGACCTCTCGTGAGCGCAGCTTGTTCTGGGGGGCCAGCAGGCACACCTTGGCCAGGTGCAGCTGGAGATGCAATACCAGAATACTGGGTAGGGTTGCCTGGTGGGACATCTTGGGGCGCATTGTTCTGGGGCGGAGCATTGTCTCCTTGAGGAGTACCACCCGGGGGCGCGTTCTCCTGTAGAGGACCATTGTCTCCTTGAGGAGCATCAGTGCCAGGACTTGGGTTTTGCGGTTCATTATTACTAGGTTGTTGATTATTATAAATAGCTGCGGAAATGGGCTGGAGTTGAATATCGGGAGATGTGTTGCTCGCAACTGGGGCTGCCTCGGGCTGTGGTCGCGGATTTCCAGGTGCATTGCCGCTACTCTGGCCGGTATTCGGGCTTGTAACTGGGTTTGTAATAACGGGACTTAGCGATGAGGCTAAAACTTGATGCAACATAGAGAGCTCTGCGGGAGACATATCATTCGGATTTGCATTCTCTGGGCCAAATCCAAACTGATGATTCGAAGGGTTACTTGGCGCGGAGGGTTCTGGGGCCACATTATCAGGACTGGGATTCGGGTTCACAAGCTCTGAGACTGGTGACAGATATCCCGGAATATTAGGAAATCCGCCGTGTCTATGACGAGGAGAATCCTGACCATTGCCTGGATCAGTAGATCCAGACTCGGTAGGACTATCCCCTTCATTTGGTGTAGTGGGTGAAGGGGCGGGCACTGGGATAGATTGCCCTGGGACAGCCGTCTGGACGGGATCGGCAGCTGTAGTCGTCGCTTTCTCTGGCTGTGCAGGGTCTTGACCAAGAGAAATTGGGACCATAGCAACGCCAGCTGTAAGGGCACTAGGTGGGTCCATTGCTCCTAAGATAGCAGCTGAACAAGTAGACCACAGAGGATCTGCGTTCGAAATGTCCTGTGGGAGAGAGATATACGGATTCTGCATATAGTTGCCCCATACCCCGGCCTGGCTCGGGTCCGTAAAACATTGAGCAACGTGTGAAGACGATTCTGAGGCAGGAATAGGAGCATAGAGATCGGCGTAATTTATGGATGCCCATTTGACCGGAGACCCATCACCACTACCAAGGCTGTTGACGCAAGCGATTGAAGAGAGATCGCCAGGATTGTACCCGATGGTTGTGGTGTGGACTCCACCAACCTGATGGTACGTTTCGGTCATGGCTACGCATGACGCTGATGCAATGGCTCCACTGTAAATTACGTAGACCGACGGAGACGTGCTATACCTTGCGTCAGTCGATATAACTCTGATACCACAGAAATACTGACAAAGTGAAACCATTCTCCACAACTGTTGATGCCGTTGATAACGTATAATTGGTTGCTTTAGTAGTAAAATTAAACGCTGTTGCCGGCGGTGCCCAGAAGACAATACGCACTGTAGGTACGTCGATATCGCAGTAGCCGCAACAGCGGTCTGGAGCTGTCCATGAAGTTGCTAGCAATGTTTCAGTGGTAAGGGAACATCCTGGACTGTAGTAGTAGCCGTATGCGTGCTGTCCGGACGTGTAGCATACTGTAGTGGTCAACTCGCCCGTAGATTGAGTAGCATACCATGAGTATACCTCGCTTTGGCAGGAGCATGATGCTGCATCGTGCCAAGGATCAGTTGAAATGGGCGTGCATCCAACCTCTATATATGGGATGTTGATGCTAGCATTGGACGAATGGGAGGATCCAGATGTGATTGGAAAGCCTGAAGCACCGGCAACGCCTGATGGCTTGAAAGGGTTGAATGGGGTCGCTGTTGTGGGAAATGGTGCTGTGGATGGAGTCGGGGTGTTCGCAGCACTAGAGGTGACAGCCGAGAAGGTAATAGCATTCGAAGAAGATGCGCTTGATAAATTCGACGGAGAAAAGAGTGACGGAGCAATTCCGGTCTCCAAAGAAATGATGGATATAAGCGACAAGCTCGCGGAGTTTGAAACAGCTGACGAAGCTCTGTAAGTACCCGAAAAGCTGCTCAGCGTCGAGGCATTTGTGGTTGCTGAATTAAAATGGGATACAGTATAAGATACGGATGGTAATGAATTTGATGATGCTGCTGTAAAGTAGGGAAACAGATCAGTGGAAGTTGCAACTCGGAAAACCCGCGTTCATAATCACGTTCTTAGCAGCAAAGTTTCATAAATCTCAGCGACGAGAAAGAGTTTGAGATTGGAGAAGGAAGTGTGTACAGTGACCACTCGTCAAGACAAAATGATATGCGTATTGCAGGCTTCCAACTGGCAAATAGAGTGTAGACAAAGATTGAACATTTCTCGGCGGTTAAAGGAGTAACTTACTAGCCGTGACATTAAGGGTAATTGCAAATAAAATGTAAAGAATGGAAACAAGGAAAAACATTATAATGGCGGCAACGGAGAACGAGTGACTGCGTAACACAAGAAGTGGTGTGCGAAATGTTGCAAAGCAGTTGATGGACCCATGGCGTCAGGTGGCGCCCTTAACTACTTGACCCAGTTCTTCAGGGATCAACGGAGATTTGATTCATTAGGGTTGCTGTTTTGATTCATCAGGGTTGCTGCAACGGATCTCACATCATCTGGAGGGACAAGGTACGATGCTAAACCGAGTGGTGGACATCGATCCAAGGTAGTTTGCTGTGCCTCATAGAGCGCGTAAAACAGCATGAAGCTGGTTTAGGGTGGTTTTATTGTCAGCACTAGGTAACGGCTCTGGATCAAAGTATTTTTAGGATTGGCACTGAAGGGAGAGGGTAATTATGGCAGTGAGATACCGCAGAAAAGGTTCCGAGGTTGTTCTGTCCTTGATCAGCACGTTGTGTTACGATTGGACAGACTCATTGGAGCGTTCACTAGGTAACGGAAAAATCAGCTGAGGATGGATATTTGCTTACATAATCAATTGTCCACACGCGCTGGAAAAATTGAAGTCTTTCCTCAGTCACTCAATGGATAGAAGCTCGGATAGTTAGGGCGTCACAAACCCTGATCCGGCTGGACAGCCGACATGAGGGTCACTGCGCCATCTTTGTACGGGTTCCCATCGTGCAGCTGTAATGCTGAACGGAATAGCGAAGGCCACACCTTTGCAGCTGATTTCGGAACCTCGGCAATGCCCACGACGAAAGGAGGTAAGCCAAATGCTTCCTGTATCCTGTGGAGGGAGACGATAGTTATAGATAAGGCTCTCAAACTAGTCCATTAAAAGAAGGTCTACAGGGAGCATTCCATGAACTCACGATTTTCAATCTCTTGGCGCTCCCCGTAGGCCACTGGGGTTTCTACCCGGACGACTAATTTTGACGTCCATATCTTTTCCCCTATAACGACATCACAAATGAAGCAAACTCATACCTTTTTCTTTAGGTCAATGGGACTCTAGAAAACTTTGGCCTGAGCAGATCTAGATGCGATTGGCCAAGAATACCTTATATCCGATTCGCAGCGGGCCATCAACCGTCCTATGCTCTACTTTTAAAGTACCTGCCATGATATAGGGGCTTATTGCGCAGTTCACTACAAGAGCATGATACTCAAAAAGGGATATTTGTCCTTTGGATCCTCGTTTACCCCATGATCTGGTCGTCCCTCAAGGAAGATCTGGCCGCAGAACAGACCCCATTGCCAAATTAATTACTCTGAGAATGGTTGGTTGGAGTTTCGCCAGCTACTTACTGCTGTAGTCCTCTATCAACGAGCGCAGTTGCATCAATAATCCCCAAGGGGGAAGGTGGTTAAGCTTGCTCATCTCCTATTTCCTGCCTTATCACTGCGCCTCGTGCGCAATGCATATGCGGGTGAGACGTCCTGCAGCGCCCTGCAGCTTGGATTCTACCTACATCAATCGATAAGTCGGTCAATCTTTTCGCTTTCACAAACGAGGCAGCTCTTGATGGCAGGTATCTCATTGAATGATCCAATTGAACTAATAAGAATTACAATGATCCGGGAGTGCAACTTTCAATTGCTTCCTGCCTATCCAAACAGCCTTCGATAAAGATCGCTACCACGATAAGACGTTACAGTTGAGCAATATACCAACAAGGCTTCACAAGCCGAACACCTTGCGCCTCGAAGCTTCTCCGTATATCCCATATGTCATATCCCGTCAGCACCGCGCAAAGCCTCAACGCCGAAACGTCACAGGCTCTCATAACTTCTCAAATTGTCCCTCGACTTTTGGGTTCGATTTCTTTTTAGGCTTGGGCTCTGTCGATTGTTAGGTTTGAACATTATGCCTCTAGTGACCGGCGCGCCTTACCTCGCTCGGTGGGATACTGGTACTTCGATAGCTTCGGACCCTCAGTGGGTTGGCTTATAGAGTCTGTGTAGCGAGGCTGTGACTGTGAAGAGGTCTTGTTTGTCTTGATCACATATCGAGGTTCGGTGTTAGGGTCGTGGCGGAAATTGGGGAATCCGTTAGGCATCGTGAATGGAAGTAATTGGTTCGTGGGTGAGGTTGTGCGGTATAATGGGGAGAGTAGTGTTGGGAGATTGGTGCGTTAGGTGAGGCAGAGCTTGTAAAGCAGAGCGTAGACTGTTTGCTTAAGATTATCGGGGATATTGATGAGAAGAGAAAGTCAATTGAGGAGGTTGAGACTTATATAGACGAAAGGCGCTCCTAAGAGAGATCATAGCACTAATATGACTCAAGGCAACAGCGTTTACATGCACTCCGAAAAACACTACGCAATCCGACATGGGAACCCAGCGCGTGACTCACCGCCATTGTTAGTGGCATTGCTTTACCCTGCGCCAGGTCTACGCACATTTATTCATCTTCCATCATTGGACGAGGTCTCAGGCTTGGAGAAGGTCAATCAATTAGGTCTGACTCGAAGCTCCGATTAAGCTTAATAAGCGAATTGACCTATTGCTTACTACTCCGACTTAATCTAGGCAACTCCGGATGCGGGCTGACACTTGCGTGCCACGCCCGCCTAATACTGTGATGAAATATAAGGCTGACCTTGGGTATTTCGATATTGTCAGCAATGCCAAGAGCTGAGAAAAATCATAAGCAACAGCGTCGAGAGACGAATATAAATGTTCTTGGTAATTACTGGCATTGCATGACGTCTTGATCGTTCACAAATACTCACGTACTTTGTGAGGGCATGCGAAGTTGCTGTACGATCAGAATACCTGGGGTATCAGAAATTTCCGAGCGCCGACTACCGGGCACTCTGATCATTTTGTATGCCGATGCCGATGATGTTACTCCGCAACCCGCTCCCGCAAACATATTATTACTTTTCCAGAGTAAAACTTGATACTCGCCGTCCCCATGTACTTCCTGAGTCATTGTTATCTTCTTTGGTTGTTGGGTATTGATTCCAAAGAAATATGACGTCACGTTGTTCTAGAGACATTCAGGTCTCCGCTTTTCGTCCCTTAATTGGCTTTCCCTAAGCACATCCTGTCCCCCTAATTCTGCGTTGCCACTCGCAGAGTTGGTATTTAGCGTTCATGTTCTTTCGCTGTTCAGCCCTTCCTCGGAAAGATGTCCTCAGCCGAGAGTGCCATGCCCAGGCGGCGCAATGGCAAACAGCAGGCCTGTGAGCCTTGCAGAAAATCCAAGCAAAGATGTGATCATACCATGCCAGTCTGCTATCGATGCAAGCGGCGAAGAGTCGCATCCGAGTGCAAATATGGGCCTTCATCAAAACTCTCGACCAAGAGATCCATTGCAACTGGTGTGCCGTCAAGCACCGACGGGGTATCTAGGTCTGACGCAGCTGTGGATCTAAGGGGCCCTGATGGCTATGAGATATTTGCTGCAGGCTCTACCTACGTCCAAAAATGTCCCAACGGATACTTAGGCCCCACTGCGTATTCTGCCATCTTCTTAGAGCAGCAAGGCAAACTTGACATGGGACTCTTGGACCCATGCAAGGGTTATTACAAATCTACAGACGATGCCCAAATATGTGAACATTCCCATGATCTCAGTGTAGCGCACAAAATAGGCTCCCATACGCCGACAGCTGCAGCAATCCGATTAGGCGCAGACATTCTCAAAGCTATGCCAAGCCAGGACATTTGTGTACGACTTATCGAGCGCTACAAAGTCTTCGAGAATATTGTATTAGATGAGCCAATCATTAAGAATGTTCATCAGTCCTGGTGGGCTACTTATGATTTTCAGCTCAAAGAGCCACGAGACGCCACGCAGCTCTTCGCTGTCTCTGAACAATTGTGTCGCAACGCCTGGTCATTCCTCGGGACCGAGCTACCTAGGAATCAGAACGAATGGGTCACTTCTTGCCAAGGGCACAATTTCCGGTGGGAGGTGCTTGGCGTACTTTTAAGTATGTTTGGTCTGGCGGCCATAACTCTGCCTGAGTGTGATTCTCTATTTGCTACTCAGGAAGAACATCGCAACGACAGGATCAAGTTCGCGTGCAGTATGAGGGATCTAGTCGAGGGCTGCTTACTTCTTTGTGATCACGCCGATAATGTGAGTACTCTGGGTGTATACTTACTACACTGCTCGATCACTTTGCAAACGAGCTGTGAGACTGGCAAGACTAGTGAGATGCCCATATTGTTTCCTGAAAATCCAGCTTACAGACCTGTATAGGTTACTTATTATGGAAAAGGCATGGAAGCTTAGTGTCGAGCGTCACTGCACTCGGTCTACACAGGGAGCCTAAAGAAGACTACCCAGATAACTTCATGGCTTCAGAACTTCGAAAAAGACAGTTCATTGGTGTGTTCGTGACAGATAAGAAAATGGCAGCAATGAGTGGGAGACCTCCTCTACTCAGCCGTCGATACAGCACTTGTCACCTTCCCCTCGACATAAGTGAGGACGAATTGCTCGCAGAAGAGCCCAGATTGAGCGAGATAAAGAGCAAGCTCGACTCACATGGGTGGAATACCTCAGGAGAGGTCTACCCATCAACGTGGGCTCGCGCCCTGTTATTGATGAATATAATTCGGGAAGAAGTTCTTGAGGTCACATTGGACGCCTCGAATGAAAGCTCGGAACCGATGCTGGAGTACATCCATTCGGAGCAAGGGAGTATCGACACTAAACTACGATGCGCCAACATAAGCAAGCGTTGTGACGACTTCTATGCTCGCTTGCCCCAGAAGATTCGTTATAACCCAAAACAACCTAATCTTACAACAGCCCGTATCTTCCCTCGGCAGGTCGGTCTCCATCTACTATACCTTCACTGCCACTTCCTCCTAGAGCGGCATTCTGTATCACGCACAAATTCCAGCGGACAGCGGCTAGTTGACCTATCCATAGAAATGCTAGATGACGTCCTAACGGTCTGGGCAAAACGAGACTGGCTCTTAGACTATCACTGGCGATTCACACACTTCGTAAGTACCCGTTACAGTCTTATCAAACCCGACTAAACAATCATTTCGCAGTTCACAATGTATGGCGTTCCAAGTGCCGGAGTTCTTTGCGTCGAGCTCTTGAAAGCCTCGAAGTCGCCAGACTCAGACAGGCCAGTCATACCACGCGCAGAAGTAATCCGAAAACTCAGCGTTTTCGTCAGCTGCCTCGAATGGGCTCGCCCTTCAGGTGACACATATACCTTATGCGGGCACATGCATAAGATTATAAGCCATATCATGGATCAGGTTCTATCGATTAATGTACCACTTGAGCATCATTCCGTGGCATTGGATAGGGAATCGGATGTACCATTAGATCCTCCAGTAGATGACGACACAGACTGGCTTGAGTGGCTCAGTAATGTTGACTGGACAAAAGGTAATTGGGCCGACTTTGGCTGACGGTGATTAAAGGGCCTTTCATAGCCTGCGCCGCTTATGAATTTTCGTCTCATCTCAGAGATTAGAAACCTCATGATGATGAACACAGTCGCAGATCCACTTCATTGTCGGGAAAGCCCAAAGTAATCAAAGGTTCAGTGATCAAGCAGCGTATATCTGTGTGAATGCCTTCGAGAGTGAGGCTTCTCAACTGAAATTGTTCGTGGCCTGACCACAAAGCTTGGACACCTAATATTCGCTTGTAATAGATCTGCCAGTCTAAGAGTAAGAGGTATCAGAGCCATATGGAAAGAATGGTCTCACTTGAGTGTCGACTTCAAAGAGCACTATTGATCACGGTTTTCGTAGGGTTAGGGCAATGTCGAAAGGCGGAATCCGTTCCGGACTGTCGATGACGAACGACTGAACGCTCAGTGATCCTTTCCATACTGTTTCTTTTCCCTTTGTATTTTGTTTTCGCTCGTCTTTGGTTTCTCATGACTTTCATAAGGACTTCAGAGTCATAATGTTACTGGCGGGCGTTCCTTCTTCATAATTTCGGATCAGATATGGAGCCCTTTCCAGCCTTCTTCCAGTCGATCTACAACAATTGTATTTAGTACCCTACCTACTCTCTGCATATTCATGTACGATAAAGTCCTGAGAGCCAGATGGCTATCTACGATACAGCAGCTTGGCAGTCGCCAATGGCAATGCCACCGGTCCTACACCACCCCAACCTACAGCACCCCCTCCCCGTCCGGCATTTCAGAAGCAGAAGTCCAATCAGCTGAGGTCTATTGCTCCAATCTACTCCAGTACAATTCTAGAAACCCTGAATATATTTGAACCAGCCCTAACACCCTCACCAGAAAATTCGACTCCCCCTCACACACTCTCCTAGCCTTCATCCCCCCAGCCACGCAAAATGCCTACCTCGCCCTCCGTGCCTTCAATATCGAAACCTCCCGCATCGCCGACGTCGCCTCAACCCCCATCATCCGTACCATGCGCCTCCAATTCTGGCGCGACAACATCAACTCCGCCTTCGCCATGCGCCCACCCAAGCAACCCGTCTCCATCCTCTTAACACACGCACTCGCAGACCTCGATGCCCGAACACAAGGAAAGGGGAAAATGAGCAAGACGTGGTTCATGCGGATACTTAGTGAGAGGGAGAAATATATGGACGGGCGGCCCTATCCTACAATGGAGAGTCTGGAACGGTATGCGGAGAACACGTATTCGACGCTGATGTATTTAACGCTGCAAGGGTTACCAGTGGGCAGTGTAGCAGCCGATCACATCGCCTCACACATCGGTAAAGCAGCCGGTATAACAGCAATCCTGCGTGGCCTGCCACTCGTTGCCTTTCCCTCCCCACCAAACCATCACAGCAACACCAGTAGCTTAGGTGGCACGCTGAATACCCAGCGCAGGGCACAAGGCAGCGTAACGCTCCCGCTCGACGTAATGGCTCGAGCTGGTGTCAGAGAGGAAGATGTATTCCGCGTCGGAGCCGAAGCGTCCGGTCTTCGAGATGCGGTCTTCGAAGTCGCGACGAGAGCGAGTGATCATTTGATTACGGCAAGGCAGATGCTGAAGAATATTTACGCGGGGCAGGATGTGGGACATGCGTTTGAGTATGAGGGGGAGGAGGAACATCAGTATCAGCTTCAGCAGCATCAGCAGCATCAGCAGCATCAGTATGAGAGAGGAGCGGCGGGGGGGAAGAGTGCGCAGCAGAGGGAAGAGATCGAGAGAGCATTCGGCGTTTTCATGCCTGCTGTGGCGACGGAGTTGTGGTTGAATAGGTTGCAGAAGTATGATTTTGATGTTTTTCGGGAGGAGCTGAGGAGGAGGGAGTGGAGGTTGCCGTGGAGGGCTTATTGGGCGTTTAGGAGGAGGATGTTTTGAGAAATGGAGGGACGTTCTGGGGTCTAGGGGACATGGATGAAGGGATTCTCTTGTACCCTAGACAATGGAATAGGATTGGAGAAATCTACGCGAGGACGTGCATTCAAACCTTCAACTCTGGAATCATTAGTCCCTATTGCGCTACCCCCCACAAAAGCAATACAAGTCCATCACCCCACTACTACATCACAAGTCCCACCACAGCAGCATATCCATCTCCCAACCCCCCTCCCCCTCCCCAATAATCCGCTTATCGAGCATAATCAGTCATCCCTATTGTCAGCTTCCCCCAACTCATACGACAGACACTTCTACAATATCTCGTTTACGTTGCCTTAAGGAGATTCTGCACTCTGATAATACTTGCTATAGACTTATTAAGGGCATTGCAATAACTTTCGCAGCTTTTGCAGCTTTTTTAAGCACGGATATATACATATCAAAGAATTTCAATCGCTATAACACTCTACATGGAGACGGTGAAGACAGCAACCAGCTGATATCTTCGGATAGTAATCCTGATGAACATGGACTCACATGACTTTGTCGATTCGACAAACCCCGTGACAAGTCCTCAAAAGATTCCCCATATAGATAATTTTTGCTTTTAATTCGCAAATACGAATAGCAAACCTACTGCACAGAAGTATGGAGATCTATTCGCCTAAGCTTCTGCATTCATAAGAACATCATCTCACCTGGCAGTTAGAAGGTTGCGAAGACAGCCGTGACCATGGCCAACAATAATATAGTAGCCGAAGTGTACGCTTCTATATTAGTTCCACCTGAAGCGTTGACTTGGGATGGTTTAGCCTGAGCAGCAGGTCCCAGCGTCTTGGCAGCGGGATTGAAGGCCAAACACGCAGTAGATAAGTTAAGAGCAGTCCAGGTTTTGTTAAAAGGCTGATCATCTTTACCTCCAAGGATCTCTTCCGTAAATGCGACAGCAGCATCGAATCCGATGGAGGGGATAACGTTTGTTAGATTCGTAAAGATCTGGTCCGCGGCAAGGGAAGACGGGGCGGGGTCACATGTCGAATTCGCGTTGTGTACCTGAGTGACTTGAACATCGAGCTTGGGGACATCGAAGTAGGTATTGACGTCAACGCTTGCCGCTGCATCGGAAAGAACGTCGACTGAGAAGAGGAATTGAGGGCGGAAGGACAGCTCAAGGCTCATTTCCAGGTCACCTGTAGTGGATGTGAAGGGGAGCGGGGTAAGAGTCGATTGGTTACTTGTACGGTTAGAGCCCACGACCTTTTGAACAATGGTGATGATACTCACAACAAGAAGGTTGAGGTTTTTGAGAGATGTTCAACGGGTATGAGTACTCCAGAGCCGGGTTGCACCTAACCAAATCAGTTCTGCAATTGGTGAAACGGATTGCATGGTGGTTGGCGTTACTAACCTCGAAATCGAATCCGTGTGTGAAATTCACATCGTTGGTGGTATTGACCCAACCATGGATCTCCGGATTGAACGTGGCTGTGAGTGTCAGAAGCTTATCAAACTGTAAACCGCGTTAGTATTGCGCCATAGTACAGCACCGTAACATACTCTATGTAACTTTGTGACTGAGTACAGAGGCACAGTAAACTCATTCGTATTGTTTGAGGCCGTCACATTGATTGCGAACTCGAAGTGGGCGCTCAAGTTATTAATCGCCGCACCGACCCAAATGTCACTGAAGTCAAACCCTGAGTCATTCTGGAAAATGGCAGGAGGCTGGATAATGTCATGGCCAATACCGCCGCCGCCTGAAACACTGATCTCGCCAACGATGCTGCAGTCGATACAACTGACAGTGAGATCTTTCTGTCTAGACACGAGGGGTCAGCGTTGCTGCTGATTCCAGTGAGGGTGGTCAAGGAGTCATAGAACTGACATTGGTGCCCCCAATGGCGAGATAGGGGGAGGAAATATTGTCCCATCGATGCTTATATTCACTGATCGATTGAGATCTCCAACCGCCAGAGCACCCGAGGGAACAGCGGATGCGGCTGCTGACGATACGGCTGCTGACGATGCGACCACTGACGATGCGGCTGCTGACGATACGACCACTGACGATGCGGCTGCCGACGATCCTGCGGATGCTTGCGAGTCCTGCCTTGGATGGAGAGCGGAAACCAAAGTGGCCAGCACAGCAAGTGCGAGTGTGGTGAGGTGTAGACTCATCGTTCGGAGTAGGTTACTCGAAGTTCCTGCTGTTATCCGTGGTCCTAGTTGCAGGAAATATAAGCGTGGGAAAAAGTGCGAACACAATGTGGGAATAATTCAGTGAACCTCGTTCTTATATACCTCGCAGGCTCTAGAATACAGATCTCTTGTGAAACCTAGTGTCAATTTGTGGCTGTCTCTTAATACCACCGTACTGATCTGGACTTCAACGGAGGACCAATCCCGGCCCAGGGTGCATGTGAGAAAGATCAAGCTGACCTGTAGAAGACGTCTCGCTCTGATGCGGTGCAGTCAGGGGGGTTGTGGAGCGTAGCCTTGTAACAATAAGTGTCCGCTAATCTCGCTAGCGATCATCGACCGGAGAATATTTCGTCAGCATACACAGCCCGACTCACATACACTTGTGTGCATTATCCGTGGCACGACATATTTGGAAGTCTTCAGAGCACGCGTGCATGGGCCGATTACAAAGCTGCAGTTTTCTTCTCATGGTCCATGCAGGTGTCGGAAGAACCAACTGCCACGGAGGGGTGCTCGCTTATCTGATGGGCAGTGCACTGGCATCATTTTCAGCCCCCGTACACGAACAGTAGCCTAGTCTCATACCATGGAAGTACGAATGAAGAACCGAATGTGTGAGATATTGCCAGCCTTGCGGTCCGAGCACCGTTTGCCGGTGCCGTACGCTAGCTTTTCGGCCCATGTGCACTTTTAGCTGGGCTTTGGACGTGTTTCGAGATGGGTGGAAGTTGTCTGAACTTTTGGTTCAATCAGATGCTCGCATCCTAAGAAACGCCTGACAGCACGGTACTAGCTGGATCATTCCAGGCTCATTGGATGTCATGACATGCAGCTCCTTGTCCCAGTCTTTTGCATCGACTTAGGCCATTTGGTGCCTTTGGTTGCTGGATGCATATGCCAATCGGGACGAACTACGGCTAGCACCAGCGCTGTGAGTGGAAGCGTTGACGAAGCATGCTCGATGAGTTGTTCTGCGCCCCCGCGGTATAGCTGTGTACGCCGAAAGTGGATTGAACGCGCAGCCTTCATTGACAAGTATGCATAAAGCAACCACCAACAATAGTTGTGTAACAATTGAGCCAAATGCCAGTCAGGCATTTTATTGGGACGCTTGCCTAAAGGCATTGAAGGGGCGGCATTATTGGTATCCGATACTCATATTTCGACAATAAGCACGGTATTGAATGTCTTCTCGGTAACCAATCACCATAAGGGAGATTGTTTCCGGTGTCCAATGACAGTATATCATGCTAAGAGCCGTTCCGTTTCTCAGTGTACAGCCAATAAGATGAGGCTAACGTTGACCCTGCATGAGTGAGTAGCCAAAAGGTTCTAGAGCGGAGCCTTAGATGGTTGCAGGCCAAGCCTCACTTTCCAATGATAAATTTAGACCTCGTGCACTAGACAAAGGAAAACACAACGCAGAGAACATGCAGGTTTAGTGATTACAAATTGTACCAAGCAGATACTCTCTGTGTCGGGCCGAGGCGATATCATCATCTCAAAGCATGAAGGAGCTCAGCACTAGAACTGAGCTATATTTTTTGTTCCAGACGTGCCGCTGCATTCTACCTCACCTTTCTTATAGCCTTATCGAAGCAGTTGGAGGCTCTTCAAACCTCCCTGGTCTTCATTGGCCGCTCCGATCGGAGAGCTGACTCTCACCTACTTCATACCCTGCTGATAGTGACTGCCGACCCCCATTCTGGTTAATCGGGCACCGCCATGGTTGCATGCACCGCAGCGAAGTCCACATAGAGTAGGTGCGTAAGAGGAAAATGGGGGGACAGACGAAAAAGCCATTGGCTCAGCAGATCAGTCGCTGGATTAGCTTAAGTAGCAGCCTTCGTCCTCTTACGACAATTCTTTTTTGGAACAAAATGATAAAATATTTGTCTGGTCCCTCATTTAATCGTATTATACCGTAGGTTCGATTTCCGATGGCGCTGGTACAATGATGTAGAGGTTTCGTTGGAGAGTTGGAGAGTTGTGATTGTTATGCGCTAACGTAGTACGGTTAGATCACTCGGCTGCACCTGCCCCCTCACCACTCGACAGTCTTGTCTGGTCTGAAACGCCAACTTGAAATTTTAAATACGCATGAAAAGACCGTGTAGCTGTACTTGCGGAGGTCTATCCTCTCGTGAAGGCCGATTGCCACCTACGCATGCAGGTCTGCGCGGGGTTTATCTTCAATGCTAGGACGGTATTGAGAAGTAAATTAGTTTATCAAAAAGGTCCCGGGACGGATTGTGCTCGAAGGTCATTGTGGCACCGGGAATCTTCCTACCAGCGATATTCTTGGCTTCTAACAGTGTTCTATTGATAAAGTTCATCATCATACATCATATATCATTGCTAACAGGAAACACGAGTCCATTTCCGTTCATTCACTCTTCGTACCCCCCCATCTTTGTACGGGAGCTTCGCTTCAGCAGCGCCCATCAAGGGACACAATTCCCTTATTCCTGACGCCCACGCCATCCTGCTCGCCGTTCGTGTGATGGAGCCAGAAGCGCAAATGCCTGCGAGCTTCATATCTAGGTCGCATCTGATTGGAGTCGGTCGTTGCCACTGGAATGCCCGCGCCGCTTGCCCACCAGCGGCCTGGCGTTGTACAGTCTAGTTAGACGCCCACATCGTTCTTCCCCCTCGCGAGCGGCATTCTCTATACCACTCCGAGGGTCATTGCATCATTGTAATCGTGAAATCGGTCTCATGGGTATGACAATCAACACCATCCATGATCAAGCAAACTTTCCACATCATTGTCGAAGCTCGAATACGCAGTTGCTTCTGTCTTCGCCGGCTTCGAAACATCGCTACCGATACTGTCGAAAAATGCGCCGAGGCTTTGTCGATGAGCGAGGAAGACGTTGCCGGCGATGGCGATGGTGTTGATGCTGTCGTAGGTATATGAAGAAGGGTTCTTGGTGCTTTTGGCGTTGGTGTAGCTGAGAGGGGAGGGACCGAACAAGGCGGTGGTCAGGCCGAATAGAGCGAGTCTGTGGGCAGTCAGAGAAGCTGCTTTGCGTTGTACATTGGGCTTTTCTTACTCAATAATAGGCATTGTGAATGATTTGATCCTTGAGGCGATTGGGTTTCGATTGCGATACTCCAGGATGGTAGACGGAATGGTAGGATGCTTGTAGGTAGACGTGGTCGCGAGTCTCTACGCTAACCAGTACCTGACAGAGGAGTTGCGGTCTTCAGCGCAAGCGGGGATTGTTTAATATATAGAGAGTCTTTGCGTGTAATAACACCTCGTGATGCAGCTTACTCGGTAATGCTCGTGTACAGTCAGGTAAGACGATGATGACGGACTAGTGATGTATGGACGACAGAATTTAAGGCTTTAACTCAAGAAGAAAGATATTTACAGTTCGGGCACAGGCACCTACCAATATATACGATCATCAAACATGACTACGGACTCTTTGCTTGGCGGATATGAAACTCTCCGCTTCCAGGCCCCCATGAAGATCTGAACGTTGGGTACCGTGCCACCGTCATCGCTAGGGACTCTGCCTGAGGGACCAGGTCCTATAGCACGCCTTAAAAATTAGTCTGACGATATGTTTAGTCTGACTGGCTGCTGAATGTTGTTGTTGTTGTTATTATTGTTGGATCGTTGCGGTAATAGAGGTTCAGGACCAGGCAGTGCGACAATGCCAAGACCGGGAAAGTAAGAGTATCGCTTCGCCGTGGGGCGCAGCTGTAGGGCTCATCGGTTAGGGAGGGCCTGGCCTACCAGCTGCATGTTCCGGGGTCCAATTGGGGATCGAGCGTGCCTTACTTAGGTAGATAAGATATCAAGCAGCCTGTTTCAGCTTAAGCACTACCAAGCACTACCTTACCACCACACTCAGACGTAGGGCCAAGCTGGTAGGGCCCCAGAAGACGATTCCCATCACTCTTGCCTACTTGCGCGACTCTATTGTCCTTGCAGTGAATGTTATCAGCTATTGTCGTATAGCTCACGCTGATGGTCATGACCGTGTCACAGTCATCTCATGATTACCATATATAGATGCATCTCACCTGCCAACACCCGTTGTGGCGAGAAGCCTATCACGTGTTCATGTTCGGAAGTGACCGATGCCCATCTGCAACATAAACAGAGACCGATTGCTGACAAGTGAACGCTCGACAAATGAACGCTTAGAATCGTTGTGTAGACCTGCCTGGTGACAACGTGAAGATGGCACGGAATAACAACACATCTTCCTAGTGGGAGGCCTTGTTCTGACCTGCAGAATGGGGCAGCCCTTATGGACAAAACCAACTAAACAACGAAAATTGCAACATCCATGACATCTTCAGGGTATCCAGGCACTATATTTCTTACCGAGAGCTTTCCCTACCTCCGTCGTCAGGCAGCCCACAGCTCTTGTCTTCCATTTCCAAATCGTCGTTGGTGGGGAGAGGGGTTGATTTATGTCAGACCATCCTATGCATTCGCCGCTTCGAGCCAAGCATTCGTGTAACGCAACCTGTCACATGTGCTGTACCGCATTTCACCCCCTCATCGAGTATATTTTCCAAGTCATTGATTGATCTGCCAGGATGCTCGCCCCTCGAAGAGCGAGCAATCTCGCATGCTAGGCCCTCCTAGCGAGTTCGGCTTTCGTAACATTTCTGAGAAAATCGAACCCACTGAAACACTCATGACCCTCTTCAAGGCGTCCCCCAATTTAGACGAGGAATATAGGTCATCATTGAATAACCAATTGCCCGTCCGCGTATCTCCCACTCATTTCGAGTGCTTCGCCGGCCATGAGTCCGTGAATATACGCATCTTTAATCAGCTGAGACGCGTCCTTGTACCTATCGAACCGCAAGATCCTGCAGTGTACAGGACACAGACGGAATCGTGGGGCTTGATGCCCTTTGATTCGACGCCAGTCCTTCCATTTCTGGTTCTGAAAAACAACATCCAACATTTGCAAATGTCAGAGCTTGCAAATAGTTCACTCCGCCCTCAATAAATGATATCAGTGAGGCGTTGCTACACCTCTTTCCAGCCTAATATTGGGAAGCAGCATCGTCACCACTGGGGAGGCGGTTGACCTCATTAACGACTAGTGTTCTCCAGTATGCTTCCGGTAAGTTACTTTGCCTGCATCAACGAACGCGTTGAGACAAATGTAGGCATTCTACCTCCCAGTCGTACACTCCACACTCGTGGCGAGGATCTATGCTGCTTCCATTCATCTGGCGACTATGCACAACCCTCAGCACTTAATCAATTTGCAAGACTTGGACTCGACCGTGGTCAGCTCCCTCGACCGCATAAATTGGACGCCTGGCGTTGCCATTGCAGCCTGCTTCATACTCTTACAACACGCGAAAGGATCTATGGTGTACTTGGGTTCCAATCAGGATATTAGGAGTCGAAGCTTCCCATTTGAAGCCGCGAAGGATAATAACGTCAGCTCAGGATCAAAGAGCAAGAACGGTTTCACGACCCTGATACAGGTTCACCAGTACGGCTTCTTATAATCTATTACTTCAAGGCCAACATTTGCCGCTCTTCCTCGAACGGTATCAACCTAGGAGTCCAAAATCATGATCATGTTTCCCTTGCAAGTGACTTCTAGCCGCCAACTCAGCACAGCTTCCTGTCCCGCCCAGAGGCCCTAGGACTAGAGACGACAGATGAGACAATCTATTGCCTGCTATGAGGGACTGATAGTCTTTTCCAAGTCTGCTTTCTCCAATACTCCCAAGATAGGCATGGCCCCTAGCTATTTACCAGTAAGTTACCCAACTCACGCAAGCTTCTCACTTAGTCCTAGTATCTTTCTTACAACGATCCGCCTCCCATGCGCATGCTCCTCCAGCCAAACAACAATCCCTTCCACCCTGCCATAAACCGCCCTCATGCAAGAGATCTGTTCGACTACCTTCTCTCTATCATCCTCATTTATACACAAAGCACCGATCTAGATCTTATGACCCGCCGGAGGCAGGCTGTCCTCCAATAAACGATCGAATATTCCCCATAAGTGTTGGTGGGAAAGTGCGCCTCAATACCAAAATCCCCTGGTTTGCATTTGTATGCTTTTAAAATATTATATATCTGGAATAGAATAATCTCAGCTCACTCATAATCATCAAGCAGTCCCAATTATGAATAGTTAGCTATATTTCGTAGATTAGATCAGCTGGGAGGCTGTGTTGCCCACTACCTTATACCTTGATGCGAGGCCACAGCCACAGCCACAACCACCGCCACCCGTCATCAAGCATCAAACCGCCTATTGTGGCATACATCAATAGGTATCTGAAATCCTAGAATTTGTAGGCACGAGGCATGGACAGCTAGAACAGGAAGTTTTCTTAAAGCATTTCAAACATTGGCTGCTGCACTTTGATATAATGGCGCTCTTCTGAAGGGCGCTCTTCTAGCGCTATCATGAACTTACAATAGAGACTTTTCCGCGTACTGCAATGCAGTTTTGGCAGTTCATACCTGCTCGCTGATATGCAGCCGAAGAGCTCCTCAAAGGCTTGGCTACCATTTTGATGGATGAAAACTCGTTTTGCATTGCTCCGATCACGTCTCCGTGCGCTTTGTAGACTTCTCTGGTCCGGTGAATGAGGGTGCCTGTTTTGCAAAGAGAGGACATAGGGCCAGTGAGAGATGCCTGTAGTTTGGGTTTAGGATAGTGGGATGAAGGGCTGAGATAGTGCAGCAGCGATGTACCATTTGAGAGGAGAAGATGGTCACTTTGGACGGTAGAAATAGAACTTACTGTGCAGCCAAGACAAAGACTAGATTAAGAACGAGATGAGAGAACGTGTTAGGTCTGAGAGAGTAGATAGGGAGCTCTGTCTAGGCTTGATAGTGGACGCAGAAAGATTGCTTGGACAAACGCACGGCATGTATGCTGTCACTCATGTTGCTTAAAGAGCTCGGAAGGGAAATTGGGTAGGGTGGACATATGGAGAACCATGGCAACCTCATGCAGGGCCACCAAGTTGCATGTGTGTGGGACTCACGACCTGTCAAATCCATCTTAAGTGACTCGGCTGTTGCATGTGGTCAGTCCATCAATGGAGTAGTGAACGACCAACAAAGGAGGTCAAGATGTTGCAGCCAAAGAGCTCCCACTGCCGCGTTGTAGCAACCATAAAAGCTTTTGGTTCCGTAAGCGTATATGCTCCCAAAGTAGCTAAATCAAGCATTAGACGCTCTCATTCTGTCCGTCTGAAGTTCGTGGGGTATCTTCAAGCACTCGCTATGCAGCCCCTGATAACCTGCCTTAAACGCCGCTGAAGATGCGCCTTAGCCTGTTCCTGATGCCCTTCTTGCCATAGCACTTATCATGTCAAATTTCTCTTTCTTTGCCTTTCGCGACACTGCTCTTCTTCTTTACCTTCATCGAGAGAGGGACCACGTGGCGGTTGTCCTTACGCTCTGTCGGCCTGAGGACTTTCTTCCGACAAACAGGGCACTTTGAAAGTCCTTTGCCAGGCTCGGAGCCTTGGTTCTCGCCTGCGATGAGGGCCTCCATGAGGCATGAATGACAGAATAGATGGCCTGGAGAGTATTTATGTCAGTCTACGGTCAAGGAAAAGTGTCACAGAGCAGGGTCTCACCACAATGAGTCGCTGTCAGATCCGTCATTGACTCCATGCAAATGATGCACTGTAGTGTGGACAGCTTGACGGGTCGGTTTGCCTGCTCCTGTTGTGCCTTGATGGTTGCCATCCGCTGCTGTTCAAGCACTTTTGACAGCCTATTATCCTCGTCCACATCCCTCAAATCCACCTCTTCGATTTCTCTGGATCGAACACTAGACTGCGATGCCTCCGTCTTCCTTCTCTTCGCAGGGTTTGATGGAGCACTTGAGGTATCTCGCGGGTTCTTGCTTGAACGTCTCGCTGAAGGCATGTTTGGTGGTGAGGAATCAGCCGTGAGATCAACAAATTCGCTATAATCTTCTGTCTCAGGCCAGGGAGTATCTGATCGTCTGGACGAGCTGCCTGATGCAAAGAAGTCTTCAGAGAGAACAGATTCTGGGGTCGTAGGTCGTGGAAGGCCTCGCGTAGGAGGCGTTGTAGGGCGGGAACGGAAGGTGGGAGTATTGAAAGGCCGACCGGAAGAGTTGGTGTTGAACCCAACCGGGTCTGACTGCAGTGGGAAATTTGGAGGGTCTAAGTGCGAACGCTTCCGCGTTATGGATGGGGGCATAGTGGGATGAAGGGATGAAGAGCTGTTGGGTCGAATATTATCGCTCCGCTGGTTTTGTGCAGAAAGCTGGTTGAGGGATTGCGTGGGTTGTGAATGGAATTCTCTGGGAAGTGGCGAGGTATTATATTGCTGTCGTGGTTCACTGCTCCACGACTGCCCTGCATCAGAGGCCGAAAAGAGGGTCTCGTATAGTGCAGGACTCCACACATCATCATAGGGGAGATCATCTGAGCCGTCCATTGATTATATGCAATCAACAAAATATCAAAGTGAAGGCGCCCCCTCCAAAGCTCAGGAACAAGCGGTCTCCAATATCCCAGCCAATATCCCACTTGTATGAAATATCTTTGGTTTCTGTGGGAGAAGAGTAAGATTTAGTCTGAGCAGAGAGTCCGGCATGCAGAGGAAGAACAAAGAATTGTAATACTACCAAGTACTCAAAGAAGACATAAACAACTTTGAAATGACGAGCGAACCCTCTGAGGAAGCTACTTCGTGTTGTTAAAACCGAACCTCGGGAGAAAGAATCTCTTTTGGGCTTAGCTAAATCGCGGCGTGTCGGTGACGCTAACACCTGCAATATCGCGTCGATTACCACACCAGGAGGTTGCTTGCGGACATGATGGCAAATTCGCAGTCGCAATGAAAGCCAAAGAATGCTTTGTTTCATTCGCAGCAAGCAAAACGCTGTTTTTCGCGTTCGCTTGCCGCGAGCTCCTCACGGCCACCTAACACAAGCCAGGACCTCTCCTCTCACACATGCGAGGCGGCGATACGCCGTCGAAGCTGGCTTAAATGGATCGCTTGTCGATAAGGAGCGCAGTAGCCTTGCGTGTGAGGCTCTTCCCTCAGACTCCAGTCTCCACTCCTGAGCTAATTACATAATGTAGTAGATGCATCGCCTCGATTTAACGAGATAGGGGTTCAACAGCTTAGCAGTCAAGTGCATCCACAGATCTTCTCAGGGCCTCCTACAAAGCCTCCCCAGTATCTGATTGATCTGAGCAAGGACCACTTAAGCAGGCATCAGTTATGGGGAAAAAATCAGGAACACGCCCCACCCATCGCATTCGATCTTCCGCAACTCCAAGGCGCTACTTTGGATGAACATTTTTACAAGATAGGCAAAGATGCCTCAGAGCCGTACTACTCTCAAGCTTTGGAATATGCGAGAGCAGATCTTCCAAGGCCCCCTCGGAAATGGACTAAGCAAAGCGGCTGGACGATGTACCATGAAGATGGAACTCATGAAGCGGTGGAAGCGCCGCAAGAGGAGATGTTGACCTTTGATACCGAAGTGATGTGGAAGGAAAGCTCCTTCGCCGTTATGGCTTGCGCTGCAAGTAAGACGAAGTGGTACGCATGGCTTTCGCCTTGGCTTATGGGAGAGTCAGAGTCAGATCGACATTTGATTCCACTGGGCGATCCCAGCCAAGCGCGCATTGTCATTGGGCATAACATTGGCTATGATAGAGCAAGGATAGCTGAAGAGTATGATTTGCAGCAATCAAAGAACTTTTTCTTGGACACGATGTCGTTGCATGTCGCTGTGAACGGAATGTGTTCGAGACAGCGGCCCACTTGGATGAAGCATAAGAAGAGCAGGGAATTGAGGGATAAAATTGCCACCGAAACCAACTCGGTTGAGTTGTCGGCTCTACTGGAAAACAGGATGTTGAGCGAAGAAGAAGAGGAACTATGGGTCGGCAGAAGCTCAATCAATTCGTTACGGGATGTCGCTAAGTTTCATTGCAATGTGACTATCGATAAAGCGCAGCGCGATCAATTCGGAGAGCTAGACAGGGAAGGCGTTCGGGAGAAACTTGACGAATTGCTCGACTATTGTGCCGCCGATGTGGCAATTACACATCGTGTCTACAAGAAGGTTTTCCCTGGCTTTCTGGAAGTTTGCCCACATCCCGTCAGCTTTGGCGCTTTACGACACGTTTCATCTGTCATTCTACCCGTCGACAAGTCATGGGAGACATATCTTGAGAACTCGGAGAAGACTTACGTCAGACTATCCAATGCAGTAGAAACACGCCTGAACGACCTAGCGCAACGAGCTCTTTCAATGAAGGATGATCGAAATCAATACAGCAAAGATGCTTGGCTCAATCAACTTGATTGGTCTGGGCAGACTATCAGGATGGTAAAAGGCAAGAAGAAGGACGATCCTCCAAGGCCAGCAGCACGCCAGAAGATGCCTGGCATGCCGCAATGGTACAAAGACCTTTTTCCCACCTCGAAAGATTCCAATATTGCTTTGACTGTGAGAACACGCATTGCACCACTGCTTCTCCGACTGTCATGGGACGGCTTTCCTCTTGTCTGGTCTGACAAATATGGCTGGACGTTCAAGGTGCCGCTTGCATCAGCTCACAACTACGCTGATAAGCCACTCGTCAACTGTGACATGACTGATGAGAAGAACCTGGATATCCGGGATGATAACAAATATCGATACTTCAAGCTACCTCACAAGGATGGGCCACAGGCAAGGTGTGCGAGTCCATTGGCCAAGGGATATCTCCAGTACTTTGAGAGTGGGGTCCTATCTTCTGAATTCTCCTACGCGAAGGAGGCATTAGAGATGAACGCTTCATGCTCTTACTGGATCAGCGCTCGAGACCGTATCCGGTCGCAGATGGTAGTTTACCAAAATGATGCTATGGGCGTTCCGCGGCAGCAACCGCACCAAGACTTGGGTTACATTCTGCCTCAAGTCATTCCGATGGGGACAATAACACGAAGGGCAGTCGAAAACACCTGGCTCACGGCTAGCAATGCCAAGGCCAACAGAGTTGGCTCGGAGCTTAAGTCTATGATCAAAGCCCCACGAGGCTATTGTTTTGTTGGAGCTGACGTCGACTCGCAAGAGCTATGGATAGCGAGTCTTGTAGGAGACACTCAATTCCAACTTCATGGGGGAAATGCCATTGGCTTCATGACCCTCGAGGGTACTAAAGCTGCAGGCACTGACCTGCATTCTAAGACCGCGAAGATACTAGGCATTTCACGAAATGACGCTAAAGTCTTCAACTATGGGCGCATCTATGGTGCTGGTCTTAAGTTTGCCTCCACATTGCTTCGTCAATTCAACCCCAACCTCTCGGAGAAGGAGACGCAGGACATTGCCACCAGATTGTACAAAGAGACTAAAGGCACTAAAACAACTCGAAAGGTTCTGAATGATAGGTCATTCTGGCGCGGTGGTACAGAGTCCTTCGTCTTCAACCGGTTGGAAGAATTCGCAGAACAAGAACGCCCTCGTACGCCAGTTTTGGGCGCTGGCATTACTGAAGCTTTAATGCGCCGTTACATTAACAAAGGCGGTTTCATGACATCCCGTATCAACTGGGCTATCCAATCCTCTGGAGTCGACTACCTTCATCTCCTGATTATCTCGATGGACTATCTCATCCGCCGCTTCAACATCGATGCCCGCCTTGCTATCACTGTGCATGATGAAATCAGATATCTCGTCAAAGAAGAGGACAGGTACCGCAGCGCAATGGCCCTACAAGTCGCCAACTTATGGACTCGCGCCATGTTCTCTCAACAAATGGGCATCGACGACCTCCCTCAATCATGCGCTTACTTCAGCGCTGTAGATATCGATCATGTGCTTCGAAAAGAAGTAGACATGGACTGCATCACCCCCAGCCACCCCCACAAAATCCCCCACGGCGAAAGCGTCACCATCACCCAACTTCTCGATAAAGGCTCTAAAGCATACCTAGACCCATCCATCGTTCCCAATAATGAAATAAACCTAGGCCAGTACCCGTACACCTCACGTCCATCCGTTATGGCCGAGCTCCGCGAACGCACTGATCTCAGTTTCCTGAAAGCCCAGATTTCCAGCGAGCCAAAGGAATTGAACCGTATCATTAGAGATATGAACACAAACTCATCATCAGACACGTTATCCACGACTCTTAGTTCCACAGAGAAAAGCCTCCCGAAATCAAGAGTTCGCAAATTAAAGAACTCGACGCCCTCATATGCACAGCCTCAGCAGCCAAGATTAGTGGAGGCGCCGTATGAGTATGAGGGCGTTAGTAGGTTTTGGAATGAGTTGGGGAGTGCAAAGTATAATAAATCCTGGAATATACGAACACATGTGCCTGCGAAGAGCTCCTTGTTGAATGATGGGCCCAGATAAGCAGGAGAGGTTGCGTTATTGGTGGGATTGGAACGGGGGGCATTACTGGAAGGCCTTGTATAGTATAACGTGGCACTGGATGTCAGTGATAAAGGCGGCGTTGGGAGAGCTTTCGGGTAAATAGCCCTTGTATCGATTTGGCATTGAGAGCGAAGGCGCTGTGGCAGGTATTCCTATTGATTACATGACTGTAAATTACGATACTTCCAGCTATATATAATATATATGGTGTGCGCTGCTGTCAATTTACCGAGCGGACACGTACAATCAAAATCAAGAACTTTTATACCATGAAGACATGCATATAGAAATGCCAATATGTGCGATGCGAATCCTCCCAAAACAATTTTCCCCTTATCTTGTACACGTGTCTCATTTTTTCCTTGCCCAACCCCACCGCTCCATCAATCAAGCATAAGCCGCCCACCCACAGAACAACACCGCCAAATTCCTCTCATCCGTCGCCACCTGAATCAACTCGTTAACCGTAGCCTGCACACTCAAACTCTTACTCAGCTTCTTCTTCACAACCGTCAACGCCCTATCCGCCTCCCCCGGTTCCTGATGCGCCTCCTTCCCCTCCCCCTCTGCACCCCCTGCCAACCTCGGGTCCTCGGTCGCGGCATCCTGCATCTTCTTAAGCCGTAGCGGTGACACCGACCAACTATATAAGGGATCATATCTAAGCACGTCGAGAATCATCATTATGCTATAGGATTCGTTGCGGAGGGCTTCGAGGGTGAATTCACAGCAGCGACGGAAGACACCTTCGGTTTTGGTGATGCCCATTCCGTCGACGATATCGCGGGTTAGGCGGAAGGGAACGACTTCCGGGACCGGGAGGACGCGGCCCTGTTCAAATGCGATGCCGAGATCAATGTGTACGACTTCGCCTGTCTTTTCGTCGAGGAGGATGTTATGCCCGTGTCTGTCACCAAGGCCGAGGACGTGCCCGAGGATGCTGATGGCGGCTGTGGAGCGTGTGTACGCGAGGCGCTTTTCGAACCAAGAGTCTGGGGTTTCGAAGCGTTCCATGAAGAAGTAGCGGAGGACAGGATGGAAGTGGTCGCAGACTTTACGGAATTGCTCGATGCGTTTGGCGTCGGATTTATCTTGGACGTCGAGGATAAGTTTGCGGGCGTTGTTGGGCTTGAGGTCCTTGGGAAAGAGGCGTTGGTGCGCAGGAAGGAGGTATTCGTGTAGGGGGATGGTGTTGGGGACGAATTCGATGATGCCGGCTGTGGCTGTTAGGGGGAGGACTTTGTAGGTTCGGATTTTCAGGTTGCGTTGGCGGGTTGCGCGCTGGGTTCGGAGGAGATTGCTGACTTGTTCGAAAACTTGCTCCATTATAGAATCTTGTCGTAGGTCATCGTTGCCACTTTTGAGAAGTTGTTTGTACTTCAATCCGTCTGTGCCAATTGCTGTAACAATTTTGGGCATGCTGACCCCTGAAGCTACCGTAAAAGTCGGCTCGAACTTTGCAATAAAGGGAATTTTGCTGTAATTACAGTCTGGCCGTAGCTCGATCTTTGCTGTAGGTGGAGGGACTTTTGTACTCGTCACATCTTGTTCTACTTTCCTCCCTGTGTTGAACTGGCGAAGAGGTACTCGGGAACCCTGTTTGATAGAAGGAGAATCAAGCTTTTCGGCGGCAAACTTTACAAAGTGGACATTGGTATTATGCAAGGCATTCCACCTTTCGTCGATACGCTTGTCGCAAGCTTTCAGCTGCTGCACAATCTTATTCGCAGCAGCGAATCGCGCTAAAGAGGTCTCGTCCTTGCCTCCTTTACTTTTACTCATGGCGAAAATTTGATACATTCCATGATAAGGGTGATCAACGCATATCCTCAGCACCAACGAGGCTAGCAGTGTCTGAAACTTTCCCGGCACGTCCAGTAACCTTGAAGACCATTGGTTCATGAGAGGCGCAAATTTTCTGCTTCCTACCTGGTTAACGTGCTTTGAGACTGCAGTATTGGCCAGCTCGCTGTTGTAGTTTTCAAGCCACAGGGCAGAAAACCGCAAGGCATCATTATCGTACTTGTCGCAGGCTTTGAGGCAGAGTAAGTAGTTTTCTAGACTCTGACGGAGGAACATCTGTCTAGTATCCCGAAGTCTCTGAAACTCCCTGTCATCAAGGTCGAACCATTGTTTTGTCGTTCCGCGAAATCTCCTCAAGTTGTCGCGGTCTTTTCCCTGAGAGCTTGCGGATTTAATCATCCGGTCGAGATCCTGTATCTCAGACTCTTTGCGCTCGCGAAGCCTTTGTATGCGTTGGAAGTCTTCCAGGGTGTCTGGGTTCTGCAGCTGCTGGTCACAGAACGACGCAAATTCATGGAAGACTTCGCCTGCTTCATCGCCATCTGAAGCACCACGAAGCTCTTTAATTGCCGGTGCAAGGTATTGATTGATGATCTCGTCGGGCTTCTCTAACCGAGCTTCCGAGATCTGATGCCCCTTTAAGATATTAGCTGTTGGCAGGACGCTCACGGGAAAAGGTTCTCGTGACATACTAATTTTGCAAGTAACTCCGGTTTGCCGATGTGGGCCAGTTGAGCATGCGATCCCAGCGATTGTTGGAGATCTTGTAGCATCCGAATTGAAGCCGCCATTTCCCCTTGAGACCACAAAACATTCGCACTTTCAAACTTCACAGCAGCCGAAATATCAACGCCTGCTTCTTCACATGGTAGAACCAACTGGCTGAGATATGTTGACGTTGTAAGAGCATTCTGAAGAGCGCCATGCAGGCGACTCATTTTTGATGAAGCCAGGAGCGACCGGCTTTCCACAGCGCGAGCATCGCGGGGAGACGTTCTGAGCAGCTCTTGCAGCTTTGGTCTCTTACTCAATGTACTGAAAATAGTCTCTCGGCATGACATAATATCCTTCACATGGTCGAAACTGAGCTATATCAGCCTTGAAGGAACGGACACCTGGGCTACGGAATCACTGACCTCTCAAAATGCATCCAGTGTTCGCGATCTTTGAACCTGCCTAGAACTTCATATAGGTGCTCGGGGCGTCTCGAGGAGTAGACCTCATCTGCCTCTGCTAAAGTGGCTAGACTGCCAAGAGTTGCGTGCAGCGACAATTTTGCTCCTTTGTAAAGGCAAAGTTGATTCATAGCTTCGCTAATCCCAAGATTTATTGCTGACTCGAGGTCTGAAGTATTAGAGGCACTGTTAATACCTTGGAATGCTCTGAAAATTGTGCTTGCACTGCTCACGTAAGTTGCGGGGGCCGAAATGTCCCACTGTTCCAGTTTGCGAGCAGTACGTAAGACTGGATCAATGGCATTTCGCCCGGCATTTGCCATGTTGTTCAGCAGCGATTGAGATAAGCCATTCAGATCGAGATTGTCAAGAGCACACACTATGCTCTCCTCGTCTTCTTTGCGACCTACGCCGAATTTCCGGATTTGTCCATCATAGTACGCACCTCGGAAGGACAAGCTTTTGAATCCCGCCTGTTCATAATCGAGTCGAGCCATCATTGAACTTAGACTCGATGGTTGCTGCACGCCATAGAAAGCGTCCTGCTCATCAATATTTTCGTAAATGGTGAGAAGGAGATCGGCCGGTTCTTGAATTTTTAGTCCGGATGTGCGTCTTGTAGTCTTCAGCACCTCGGAATAGTCTATCTCGAGGAACATCAACGCTGACTTGAACATGTAGCATTTGGTAGCTGCTTCGGCAGCCTCTTTATAATCCAGATCGAGCCATCTTGCCCGGTCAGCCTTCGAGATCTCGTTTGGTAATGGCTGGGTCCTTAAGTAGAGTATAGCTTTGAGTAGTATTTGGGTCGAGCGAGTCACTGTTTCTCCGTTACTTGCGCATTCACTGAACCAATATTGACAGGCCTTTGACATGATGTGCTTGGTGGTCTGTTGACCGCCACATTCCCGAAGGAGTACGAGATGCAGTATATAAGGAAAAGCTTGCTCGGCAAAGCCTTTAATGGATCTTATAATTAGGGCCAACTCCGATAACAGTGGATCGTTAGCAGCTGTATGTGCAAGAGCGGTGCATAGCGCCTGGACCCATTGTTCGGTAGGTAACTTTGTATCGAAGGCTAAGTCCTCGTGGAGCTTCGTACTATGTGGCGCATGCACTTCAGCCGTAGGTGAACGATAAGGTCTCCATAGCAAAGCTGTCATCAAAGAGGCGGGAAGATATCGCTCACATTCAATGAAGTCATTGGTCCCGCTTGTTCTAGAGACGATGGACCTTAACGTAGCTTCACCCTTCCCCACTCGGCTACTTTGGCTTTCCGTAAGGATGTCGCATAAGAGCTGAAAGATGTGTTTCCTCGAGTACAACGAGGCTGGTATTGCTGGATCTACCGTCGTTTCACGTTCAAGATCTAGATGTAGTTCATACAATAGAGTTCGGTCTGTAAGACCTTGACCAGCATACGCGCGTCCTAGGACACGTCCAGCCCATATAAGAAAATTCTGCGATGAGATATCTCTCTGGCACATTTTCCAGACCACCGGTGCGTAGCATCGAGCTTGTTCGTCAGATCCAAGTATGTCATCACGGAAGTCTGACGGCAGATCAAATGATGTACACAGGAATCTCAGTATTCTATCTTTGCAAGGTTCGTCGAGAAGATTCCTTCCCGATCGTTGATCTTCTAGGAGCTCTAGCAGGAGGTCGCTCTCATAAGTACCCTTTCTGGTATTGCCACCAGTTTGTATCTTACTCGCTGCATTGACTATAATCTTGAAACATTTCCTTGATTCTTCTGAGAGGTGAGCCGACTTGTAACGTTCCAAGTAGCTAGCGAACCAGGAATGAAAGGCTTGAGCCCTGGACATGGTGGCTCGGAACTGGCTCTCCTGTGTTGTGCTATCCTGCGTAGATTCAAAGAAGGCTTTCATAGAAGTTAGCGTGGATACTGCGTGGCCAATGAGGAATGAAGGAGCTTCCTCGAGGTATTGGGAGCCATGGTCCAAGAGGTATTGAGAAATTCCAATAGCTTCTTCTGCGCACTGTGCATCTGTCAAGTAGGGTTCTAAAGAATGCAGAGCCATCTCTAAAGGGTATTGCTCCCGCGCAGTAGTTCCTGCCATACATATCAGTATTCTAAGTCTCCGCAGAACCGAACATGCGTGCAGAGATCCTAATGCCGGATGAATTCCGTCGAGGACTTCTCGATAGACAAAGACATAGAGTGCAGGTGTCCACAAGGATTCTACATCATAGCCCGCACGATGACACAGGAATTCGATCTCATCAAATAGAAATCGGCTTTTGAATGAAGGCTGTTGATTCAATGGCAGGACTTTTTCTGGACTGGTACCGGACAATATCTGCTTATAGGTAGAGTATGCCAAAGCATACTCTGGATGCTTCTGAAAGCCTTTCTCTATTGGGTCGTCCAGATCCATTGTCTTGAAGAATATAGCTAAAATTCTTGCAAAGTTCTCCACTGTAAGTGAGGAGTACTTCTCTCTGTCAAAGCTACTCCGAAGACGAACCTCAGCTCTCAAACCTTGAGAGTCTGTTGATGGGCGTACTGCCACATCTCGAGCAATGCTGTAAGCTGATGCCTTACTGAATGACTTTTCCAGTAATGTTTCGAAAGCTATCCCTAAGTCCTCTACCAGCCGTGCCGCTTCGTCGTCTTTCCCTCGCATCATGATTTGCCCTACAACCTCATCTCTCACATCGCCAAGCAGGTCCGAAAGACTACTATAGGCGAATATAGAGTACGGTATGGTCTTCAGAGGCTGAGATACAAGCCATGTGTACAGTATCTGAGAGGAGAAGAGCTTGAATAGATCTTGGGGTTCTGTTAGATTAAGCGCAGCAGTGATGTGCTCCAGACATCTTCGAGCATGACCCTCGCAATCAGGTGCAACCCTTGGGCACTCTAGTATAGCGTAGACGCAGCGTCGCAATAGGGTTGACCAAGATGCAGCGAGCCGGGCGAGTAAAAAGAGGCGCAGCGCAATACCCTCAATCCATATCAGATTGTTTGGAAGAGTTGCTATCACATCTTCAAGAATATGTTCGTGCTCTTTGAGAACAAATAAACCGAATATATCCGCGATGTTACTCCCAATATGGAACTTCACCACCACGTTCCCTTCGCGGAGAACTTCGAAAAGACAGGTCCTCGCTGACTGCAAAGAAAGACTTTTGGCATACTCGGGGCGTATCTTGATGATTTCATGCAGCATAGACGAGAGGCAGATGTGGACATGAGGTGAAGATATGCCTTTCTTGAGGGCAATGTTGATGAACCACGAATAGAGGGCTGCCCCTGCATCCGCAATCTCACCAGCTTCTTTGTCGGTCCACATATTGGCGAGATAGGTCATGATCTCCAAAGACACACCCATGGCGACCTCAGACCTTTCCGATTCGTACGGGCGAATGAGCACTTGCGCAGCATATTGAAGCAGAGTGTTTCCGTCCTCTTCCGCGATTTGATTTTTGGAACCAAAGAGCTCCCTAAGAAAGGATCTACTTAGGAGGAAGCCTTGGGAGGGCAGAGAAGTCAGATAGTCGACACTTGAGGACGTGGCTTGCGCAACTGCAGATCCACCATCCTCAGATGTCTCTACCTTGGACATAAAATAGACTCTGGCAGCCACTGAAGCGTGAAATGCGTTAGTGTTGGTCGCTGCTGGAACCTCAGCATGAATGTCATCCACGGCAGAAAAGTCTTCCCGACTGTTGCTCCTTTGAGACTCAAATTCGTCATCCAAGTCCATTGCATCTTCTCTATCATCAAAGCCGTTTGATTCTTTTGAGCGTAAGACCCCATCCCAGAACTCCCTGTCAAACCCTTGCGACATTGCAATCGTACCTTTGGTAAGAATATCTGTTCCTGTGATAAGCTGCTCGATAGATACGGTGGACGAGCCGAAAGTAGCGAAAAGACCGTTGGCCAATTCCCGTCTCTCGCGATGGTGGAGTACGCATTGTCTGAGGCCACTCTTTAGCTGATCTAAATTACTGCCGAGATGGTCTTTATTCCGGACGCCTTGCACTCTAAAGCTTGATAGTAGCGCATATCCAATGATGCCGAAGGAAACTGAGATGCGTATGATATCCGTACTGATGCTAGAAGAAATGTCCGAAGTTGATGGGAAATAATCCCGCAGAAGCATAGATGCCTCAGAAACTAAGAGGTCTAAAGTGGCCTTGGCAAGGTCCTGGAACTTCGCGTTTGTAATTTTGATACTTGATGACTCAATTTTGGAAATGAATTGACGATGACCTTTGTTAGTAGATTTGTCTTTGGCCAGCAGCAGATACCTCATGAGTTCTCGATCCCGCTGACACCTCAGCCGTGTCTGGGAAAGTAGTCCAAGGTTCAAGGCAGGCTGCTGACTAGCTTCAGGGGGTGAAAGCCCAAGACACGTGCAAATCAACCTTAATATGCAGAACGCTGAATTCTGTTGAGCTATGTACATTGCGTGATGGCGATCCCGCACTTTGGCTGTATATTGTTAGCCAAAATAAGGCGCTTAGAAATCAATGAGACAGACCTGGGCTCCATCGACCGAATAGCCACCGAAGAACGCTATCGAATGGCTCGGAGGCAGAGCTTAGATGCTCTCGACCCCTAAGGACAAGCAATATCGTCCAGAGGGTCGTCGAAGAATCGTCGCATTCGGCTGGACCATTGAGGTCGACAGACTTAATCATACTCTCGACGAGATCTGCGATGTCGGGGTATTGTACAAGGCCGCAATCAAGAAGGACCGCCATCAGTTGGCACGCTGCTCTGCCAGTACTTGTAGATGTGACATGTCTTGCTACTAGGCGCCATACTTGAAGCCAAAGGTCTTTGAGGCTTGCTGCGCATGCTGCTTGCTGACATGCGGCACTGTTGACTTGTCAGCTAGTTCGAGAAAGAACAACACGGACCTACGAATTCATGACTACCATAGCCCAAGATGTTATGAGGCTGTTATCGTCTGAAAGGCATAGTAATAGCGTTTCCAGCCTTCCTTGCAAAGCGCCTTCTTCAAATTCGAGACCGTCGAAGACGAAAACTAGCATTTGCAGAGCGTACAATTTATCAGGGCCTTTCGTAAGATCAAATATATCATCTATGGGGTGAGTCAGTCTCTGACGTTTAGGTTGATTGTCCTCGGCATCAGGTTCCATAGGATGTTCATGTGTTGCGGTGTTAGCTTCCAATGCTATTATAACTGCAGCGCTGATTGAGATCAAGCACCAAGGATGTTCTGCTCTGAAACATCCTGACCGTACACCAAGCGTCTTCGTGCTTAATGGCATCTGGCGAGTTGCGCTGCAAGTGCAATCGCAGAACGCCAAATCGTCAAGTTGTAGCTGTTCTCTGTCTCTGCGCAAAGAATAGTCGTTACGCAGGACCTCGACCAAGGCGTTTAAGGCTTCTTTATTGTCACCTGCCTTATCCAAACGAATAATACGAGGTAGAAGAACTTCTCCATAGGATAGAAGTATTAGCAGTGCATCTTTTAGTGGAGCGTCTTTCGCTTCCCAAAAGCCTCGGATCAGGGGCAGCATCTGGGTCATTACTTGAGAAGCAAGTTCAATGTCGTTGGCAACGACGCGGGACATAATTGAATTAATACATTCCAGGGCGGCCTGCTGGATCTTACTGACTTTTGAATACGAGTGAAGCAAATCCACAAGAGTTGTTAGAATAACATTTGCTCTGTCAAAAATAGGAGCATTTGGCACCGACGTTAAATGCTGCAAACAAAGAACCAGATCCCGGTCACACTCTCTAAGCCGAGGATAGGCTGCACTCCGCTGCGATGCATGGACTCCAGACCTACGCCCGAGGTCTCCTGCTATGCTAGGCGTTACGGAGCGGCTGGAGTAGTTTTGAGTCAAACTAATTCTGTGAAGGCCCCTTGCCCCATTGATATGACTGGATTCACTCAATTCAGCTGGCCTCATCAGGTCTCGTGTTGTTTCAAGACAGAAGTCAACCAGCTCGTGCCATTCATCACCTAGGAAATGCTCTGGATGAGCCTTGTATTCCAAGAGAGTCGCAAGCGCTTTGAGGTAGTCGTTCAAAAGAGGCTCACAATAGCCCGCATCCGCCGTCGGCAACGTTTGAATGATGTGTTCCACTAGAGCCTTGACCGTTTTGTAACGTAGGTTTTGAAGAGCTACTTCGACAGTAATCCGAATGACGCCTGCGCACGCTAGCAAACGGGCTTCGACTTTAGGTTTTGTGTACTTGGTAGCTCGGGCAATATTGGAAACCTCCAGCTTAGCAACACGAAATACAGCTTCCAAGATGACATGGTAATTATCGTCTTTGAGCTTTTTGCTGTTCTCCATTTAATGTCGCAATTCCTCTGACAGTTCACGGGCAGTATACTCACAGTTGCGAGCCTTGGCGATTTTCACTGATGATTTTCTTCAATCCTAGCGGAATTTAGCGGGACTCGAAATCAATGGAATAACCATACCAACGAGGCCAGCCAATCGCTCATCCACCTTTTCAGAATTTACTTTTGCTGGTACAAATCAATTCACGCTAATCCAAATTTCTGGTCTGACACTGACTGAGTGCATCATTGATATCTTTCCGGCCTTTGACCTCCCCCATCCTGGGATCTGAACGCCAGATCGTTGGGGAAGGTCAATATCTCGAGCGGGATTATCATTCCTGTAAAGTCCAAGCAAAAGCAATTTTGATGATAGGCTTTGAGCATATAATGTCCTCAGGATTGGATATATAACTATAGAAAATCTTTTTCGGCTTTACAGTGATTAGTGATTGGATGGTGTTCACAATTTTAAGGCAACGGGAAATCGAAGCGCGTTTGCCGATCCGTAGTCGCGTCCTCTTCGAAAGACAAGCCTTTTCAACAATATCAACTTTCCTCTCCGCCTCACCGCTATTTGCCCATGGCAGACGAGGAAGGGTTGGTGGGTCTGCGAGGCCTTCACCAGGACCTCATTGCCCTTGAGGCTTCTCGGTTGCGCAATATTGACCGACTCTGGGCCGATCTAGAGAGGCGCGTCGGCGAGTTCAGACAGCTTCTCGACAAGCCATCGAAAAGTGATGCGAGCCGCAAAGCACTTCAGTCTGGTGAGATATTATGTTTCAATCCAGCTACAATAGTGTTCGAGTACTAACCAGAGACTTTTAATGCAGGAAAGATCACAGTTGATGAAGACGAATATACAGTAAACAAAGAATTTCAAGAGAGCGCCACTGTATTAGCCGATACATTAGATCTCGACGAGCTTGAGTCTGCCCGGCTTCTCCTTGAATCGCAAGAGGAGGTCGAACTTCTCAACAGGTCCAATGTTGGGACTGCGGTGATACAATTTCACCAACGCAGACAGTTTCTGTTAGAGTGCCTTCGCCTCCTTCTGAAGCAGTCGGTTGCTCTAGAGCTTGGGGAGGATATACGTGACGTATCCGGTCAGCTAATAACCTTAATTTTGGAAGCCAAAGATGGCCTTGTTCATGAAAGCACGCCCTACGTGCAGAAATGTCTTGGTGCAATGGCAGATATCGAGAAATGGCTATTTGCATTGGGGGAACGTCAACAGGCAACACTGGCCTTGGGTCAGACCCTAGAATCAGAAGCGAGCGAGGTCATGGAATTTCAGCAACAGAGCCTTGAGCAGCAGCATGAGTCACTGGGGGCCATCGTCAACCATATCATAAAAGCAAATCGGACTGGGATCGAAGATTTCTCAAGATTGCTAGAGCACCTGCCAAAATTAGATAGGTGGAGCGATCTTGCGGTGCACTATATACCGATCATTGCTGCATTTACATCGCAATTCGGGTCCCCGGAGGGAGGTGGGGATTTGCCAGTTGTGAGGCTACTCAGCAACAGGATATTGGGAAGCAAAGACGCGTCACCGTGGATATTACGGAATCTTCAGGCTACAACGATAGTTCTATGGCTTGCCGAATACTCTGGATGGTATCTCGAACAGCCAACAGGGTACGAGCTCGAACATGTCAATTTCGAGGCTGAGGCTCGCAGCCGCTCAGATTCATTCATTGAAGCACTCCAAGACGGAGCCTTTCAATGTATATTGACTATATGTTCCCAATTCATACCAAATGAATGGTATGACCCAGCGAGGCATGGTCTCATCCAGCTTTTGCTTCGTGACTCTCTTCCTCTCCAACGCAACTCAGCATCCACCTCACCACATTTTCAGGAACTATTAATGGAGCAATTTGAGATTTTTGTAGACGCCTTCATCACTAACATGCCTGATACACTACGCAGACTTAAGCTCGAAGAGGATGACCAAAGAAAGAAATTTCGATCCGCCTTACAGTCTAACGTACCAGGCGGTGTCACAGAGCAGACATTCCATCTTGAGAGGTTCCTCCTGATCATATCTTTCTCTTTTGATGGGCGGGTTGAAGCCGCGCAAGCTTTCTGGGGTGACATGGATAGTAATCTTTATGGATTCCTGCAATGGGCCTCAAAGAGACAATCCACACCTTGCCTCGGTGCTTTCTGTGATATGCTTCGCTCGATATCGCGTGACGAAGACTGCGCGGCTTCCGCCCATAGGTTCTTGCTCGAAGAAAGCACGATTACTTCCTCCAAGATACGCCGACCAAGTTCTTTGAGTTGGGCTCAAATATTCGATGAGCTTAATGTCTACACCTCGAAGCTTCGTGAGCAGCCCGTGGGTCTCCGACAAGCAATTAAATATGGTGCCAGTTCGAATTCAGATGATATCGTTGAGCCAGAGAGCCCCTACATGCTCGAGAGCTACATGAGACTTATGGCCCACCTCTGCGAGCAGAGTGCTGAGGTGAGAGCGTGGATAATATCCCAACCACACTTCTCGATATTTGAGGTGCTTTTCCAATTATGCCACAGCTCGGTTCCAGCCCGTCTACATGCATGCGCCTTTACGGTTATCCGTGCTATCCTGACCGATAAGACAACAGAGCTTGGCCTGTTAGTGTGGACATCCTTAGACCAGTGGGTTTCCGGCAGATTGTCTTCAGCGCTAAATCTGTCTAAGAACGTTGCAAGCACCCCAGTGCGTACCGAACAGAACACATTAGAAGCTATTGCCGCAGACTTCGAGGAAGCGAAGGACTTCATCGACCTTTTGCAGAGGCTCGTGGGCCCAGCGATCCAAGATACGACCCTGAATGACCGATTACCATTCCCGGAGACGCTTGGCTCTTCGTATCGTATGCCTGGCATAGAACCCTACGTCGACTTCGTCTTCGACAAGGTGTTCACTTCAACCACGGCACGCTACGAAGAGCCTCTTCAACAGAGGATATTGACGTTCAACATCTTGAGCTTCGCTGTCGCGTGTCTAGGCACTTTCAATGAGGACCTCGTCGTTTTAGCTCACAAATCGACGATACCTGTGGATGAAGCAATGAACACGTCGTCTTTGCTGACTTATGTCCGCCTCCATCCCTTCGCCCGCGTTATGGAATGGATGTTCAACGAGCGCGTGCTGGCTGCTCTTTTCGCGGCAGCTCATCACGATATTGGCGAGGTTTCTACTGCGTCTTCAGAATCTCCGCTAATACTGTCACTTTGTCGTAGCCTAGAAGTCATGATCCTGATAATAGACCTTCAGACAACATTCTTAGACATCGTGCGTCCTATGATCAAATTGCATTCCACTGGCCGCAAACAGCCTGTGCTGAACCCGTCTCTGGCATCTTTCGAGGACAGTATTGCACTTAATTTGGGAATCATAGCCGACTTGGGGCTATATGCTGGTGTTGGTAACCAGCATCTCACCGTGGTGTCTCTGAAGCTGCTCGGCAAGCTCGCAAGCTCAAGGAAGCTCAACGTTTCCTCTAATGCTGCATATGGTCATAGGCTGTATGGAAATCGCCTTATTAGTGCAATGGAGCAGCACGATGACATGGAACGTATAGCTAGATCATTGACTGTTGCAATGCGCTTCGACCCCCGTGAGCTTAGTCAAGGGATTGATGCGCCTGGCTGGACCATCAAATTAGTTATACTCGACTTCCTACTTCTCTGCTTGACTATATCACCCAATAGGCCGACTCTTGCACATGCCTTACTCGGATTCGCCTGTAGAGGATCGACGGTTGATGTGGAAGAGGAGAGCCTGTTCGCTAATGGCCGATCTCTTTTCCATGCAGTACTAGAGGTCGTCATTGGTTATCCAAATGGTGATGAAGATACAATGCAAGCATGGTCACTGGGCCTTAAACAAAAGGCTATGCAGGTATTGTCAACTCTATGGAACTCACCTCTCACATCCATCTTCACTTTATCCCAATTAAGAAAGAATGACTTCCTGTTCGCATTATTTTTAAGGCAGGCTCCAATAGGACCAAGCACCTCATGGGGTGGACGATTGTTAAAAGACGCAGACTTCCTGTTCACAGAGTCTGCAGAAGCGCTTGTGCAATACCTCTCGCACCGTTGTTCCTTACTTGAGTACACAAGTACAGAAACTCGGCTTGCTGCCGTTGAAGGAGTGCCTTCGTTGAAAGCTCGGATATTCTCTACATTACTTGGATCGACGTCTTTGCCTGATGGCGAGCAAGCGGCAAACCCGACCATTTTCGACTTCCTGGACTTCATAGAGTTGGATGTCTCCCATGGTATTGGTTTCCCTAAACTCAATGTTTTCGCTGGCTTAGACTTTAGTGTCGCTACTGTTGCGACCATCCCCGACGAAAATGCTGGATGGAATATGAGATTAATTCAGGAGATTATAGCGTTACAAATGAACCAACTACGGAAATCAGGCCGGTTCCATGATCCCAACGAAGAGCAGCGGGCTAGTGAGGAGGCTGAACAAGTTCTTCTATATTTTCAAGGTGAAAATAGTCGTCTCAAGCTGATCTCGGCAAAATCAAAAACAACAAAAGCGTGGGCCAACTTGCTTGTACTCGCGGTTGGCACCTCGGATCTTGAGCCGGGGGGCAGAGCTGCCTTAATACTGCAGGCTTTACAGTTGGTCGTTCCAAAAATTGAGGAATACGTAGGGTCCAACGTATGGGAGGCAGTTGACATTACGAAGTTGGTCCTGGCCTTATTGTTTCAGTTCGACTTTGAGTCATCTGCGCTCGATAGTTCCAGAGCGGGGGATGTTGCCAATGACAGGCTCTTCCAAGTATTCCGTACCGCCTTGCGAGCGGTGAATAGGCCGGGTGTGGATATGGATTTACGGGAGCTACTCTACCAAATCTGCTATCGGTACCTTACTGGCATGTCCCAGGTGTCGGACGCCCCAATTCGCCGTCGCCATGGCACACAAACACTGAAATCTACTGGAGAAAGAACCATGGATATTATATGTGACGATGCTTATGGGGCATCAAGTTCCTGTCAGATCTCGGCACTGCTTCTACTCGATGCATTGGCTCGTCTGGCTCAAGCAGATAGCTCAAGTTATGTTATTGACTCCTTGACAAGAACGAATTTCGTCCAAGTTTTCGTCGAAAGCATTGAGAGAATACCACAAGAGTTACGGGATACGCATGCCAAGGGTAAGCATTCCGTGAAACGTTAGCTGGATGGTTCTGAGCAAGCTTCCTCACAGATATTTCTCTCCTCATGTCTTATTATGAGACCAAGCTTTCCTTGCTCATGACGATCTCACAAAGTAGGACGGGGGCCGTCCATGTCATGAATTGTGGGATATTTCCAGTCGTGCGCGCGTCAGGGCTCTTTTCAGTCGATCCTGATATCGGTATTGGTGAGTTTTGCGAAAGAAGCCTCCAGGTTCAAACTAACCTGCACAGAAATAGATAATCCAGAGGCACTCAGCAAGTATTATAGGCTGCTTCTGTCTCTTACGCGGGTCATTGCCGCCATTGTCTTGAGTCGGGGGCCTCAGAACGAGCAGACCATCGAGAGTGCGAGAGAATTCCTTATCGAAAATCGGCCTTTGGTTGTGTCAATATTCAAAAGGCAAGCCAGGATAGGAGGGGTAACTTTCGACAATGAAGGTGTAGACATTGAGGATCTCGCGGAGCTCTTAGTATTGCTGATTGCGATGACGAATTTCTTGGATGTAAGTCAAAGCCACCAATTTCCTTTTTCGAGACTCACAACGTGCCTAGTACGAAGAACAGCGAGATACCCAGAAGTCACGAAGAATAGGCTTCGTATGATTAGATATTATATCACAAAAGTATTGAACATATACAAACCGATGTTTCCAAATCGCAATTCCTAGGATAGCTCTTTGTCGTATTGCATGAACGTAGCTCATCCCGTGAAACAATCCAATAGATTTTTGTATACTGGTAGGAGTTTACGCTATCTGGAATTGCACCACTCCTCGATACCCCTGCCATTGATAGATGAATGTCATCATTGGTGATCAGAAAGGAGATGAGATACAATAGGACCTATTGAAGTGTCTACTATTCACCGGTATGCCTGCCACCTGCGCAAGGACGTTATCCATGGGGAGCATGCAACACAGGAGTGCTGTACCGAGTAGCACAAACAGTTGTAACGGGCAAGTCACTTAACTCCGCTAACGCCGAGTAGGCTATGTCACGTCGATGATCTATTCAACTGCGTAGCCAATCACCATTATCAGAGCTTTACAACCTAAGAAGACACCGCATGTGTCTATTTAGTATCTAGATGCCATCGGCAAAGCATAGCGGAAGCAAGTCCGGCTTTCAAAGACAGGCCTACCCTCCCCAGCCAAAAGACGAGCCCTATCCTCAGAAGACCATTTCAGAGCTGTTCGCTACATCCAAGCAGGGGTCGAAAGACCGTGGGCTTGAGGACCTCCCTGGTGCCTCTCCGAATAAGAAGCCGAAGCTCAGTCACTCTACAGCAGAGTCCAACATGGCTTCAACCTCACCACCTAGAATAATACAAGAGGGGGATAGATTCAACTTCTCTAACCCCACCACACGCCGGGCCCCCGAAACGATAGATCTTACCAATTCTCCAAATGGTAGTCCGGCTAAGAAGAAGGCGGTCAATGGACGGCCCACAAACATTACACCTCACACCGGCCCGAAGATGCTTATGGTAAAAGGCCTCAAAAAGGTTTCGAAGCCTGACCCTGATGAATACTACAACCGTGTCTGGGCACAGCTCGATAGCGCACTATCGGCAATATTCCTGAGAGAAAAGCTACCATACTCTATGGAGGAGCTCTACAAAGGCGTGGAGATTGTGTGCAAGCAGGGCCGAGCCCGCGGAATATACGAGAAGCTATGTGAGAAGTGCGCACATGATGTTTCAACGCGGATCAAAGAGCCTTTACTTCAAGCGTCAACTACAGACTCGGCAGTGGGGGTATTGAATGCCGTAGTCCACGCCTGGTCGACTTGGAGTAAGCAAATGGAGACGATCCGCTCGATTTTTTTCTACCTGGATCGATCATATCTTCTGCACTCGAGTCTCCCCCCCATAGATCAAATGGGCACCACAAAATTTCGCGATTGCATAATCCTTGAATCAGGAATCAAGTTTAAGCTTATCGAAGGAGCGTGCGAGTTGGTCCATGCTGATAGGCATGACAATGAGGAAGCGCGCAATGAGCGTCTCTTTCGCGATGCCATTAAGATGTTCCAATCTCTCACAATATACGAGGATTTCTATGTGCCTAGCTTGATGGCAGACTCAGAAGAGTACTTCTCGGCTTGGGCAGAAAAATCTGTAACTGCAAACAACCTAGCTGGATATGTCGAGGAGTGCGGCAAACTTATTGAGCGAGAACTCCGCCGTTGTGATTTGTACGGCCTGGACCAAACGACCAAGAAAGAGTTGGAGAAATACTTGGAAGACATCTTGGTTGATTATAGACAAGCACGTCTTATTAAAGTAGACGATGTAGGGGGTCTACTGGGTAGCGATCGTTCTGATGCAGTGTCCCAGCTTTATGATCTGCTGCAGAGGCGTAGCCTTGGTGAAAAGCTCAGACCTGCCTTCGAGGCTTTCATTATCAAGCAGGGCTCTTCGATCGTCTTCGATGAGGAGCGAGAACAAGAAATGGTTATAAGGCTTTTAGATTTCAAGAAAAAGCTAGATTCGATTTGGGAACATTCATTTCACAGGCATGAAGGGCTAGGCCACACTCTTCGCGAAGCTTTCGAGACTTTTATCAACCAGAGCAAGAGAAGTAACATGACATGGGGAACAGATAACCCAAAGCCGGGAGAAATGATTGCAAAGTACGTCGATATGGTGTTAAAAGGCGGTAGCAAAGCCATACGAGCCTCTGGAGTCTCACAAGAGGGTTCTAAAGCGGCCGAAAACGAGGACGCTGAGGGCTCCAGCGAAGACGAGGACGTAGAAATTGGGAGACAATTAGATCAAGTCCTCGACTTGTTCCGGTTTGTGCATGGCAAGGCCGTGTTTGAAGCGTTCTATAAACGTGATCTTGCACGCCGGCTATTATTAGGCAGAAGTGCTAGCTCCGATGCAGAGAAGAGTATGCTGACGCGTTTGAAATCCGGTACGTTGGGCGAAGGACACCTCGTCTTCTGTGTAATGTTGTGACTAATGACTCGCAGAATGCGGCGCCGGCTTTACCCACAATCTAGAGCAGATGTTCAAAGATATTGAAATGGCAAGGGAGGAAATTTCATCCTACAAGTCCATGCTTGAAGAAAGGCAAATGAGACCTGACTTTGATCTGAGTGTCAATGTTCTGTCCTCAGCTGCCTGGCCGTCTTATCCCGACGTTATCGTCAATGTACCAGAGAATGTTCTGAAAGCCACTGCAAGCTTCGAGCAGCACTATAAGATGAAGCATTCTGGGCGACGGTTGACTTGGAAACATGCCTTAGCCCATTGTCAATTGAAAGCAATATTCCCGAAAGGCCCCAAGGAGATCGTTGTCAGCTGCTTCCAAGCCGTTATTCTTATTGCTTTCAACAAGAACGAATCGATGTCTTATAGCGATCTTCAAGCCGCTTCTGGTCTAGGTAAGGGGGACCTTGAAGCTTGCAACTAGTCTACCGGCGTTGCTGACTGATCCCAGATGATGTCGAACTGCAGCGAACACTGCAATCGCTTGCCTGCGCTAAGTATCGAGTCTTGAGTAAGAGTCCCAAAGGCAAGGACGTCAACCCTGGCGATATTTTCACCGTGAACCTCAACTTTTCTCATCCCAAGTACCGCATCAAAATCAATCAAATACAAGCCAAAGAGACAAAGCAAGAGAATCAGCAGACGCACGAACGGGTTGCGGCCGACCGCAACTATGAAACGCAAGCCGCTATTGTCCGCATCATGAAGAGCAGGAAGAAGATTACGCATGCAGAGCTCGTTTCTGAGGTGATTACTGCTACGAAGAGTAGAGGTGTTCTGGATCCGGCGGATATCAAGAAGAACATTGAAAAGTATGTGCACTCATTAGCTATAGCATTGGACGGTACTGACATTCGCAGGTTGATTGAGAAGGACTACATGGAACGGGACGAGGAAGGACGGAACGTTTATAATTACGTAGCATGAGCATGAGCGTTTGAAAGCATTAGAGGAACCTAGCATAAGAGCAGACATCTGTCGACTGAGATTTGCGAGTATGAAGTGGCTAAGGAAATAGCATACACAGTCCTACATGAAATCTTCAACAACAATGTCCATCATTATCGCTCAAGACCAAAGCACGATGATACGTTCGTGTATGCTAACTGAAAACGGTTAGTCTAGCCTTGTATCATATCTCTTGCGACAATCTATTAACCACAACTCCAAATCTCTTACCCCTTCAGCTCCGCGACCAACGCGCTGCACGCGCCAATCAGCATGGCAGCAGCGACAGCCAAAAGATTACGACGGGTGTAAACCCTCCGTTTCCCCCCCACCAACCACCCTCACGATCTCATCCAACACCACCTCATCCTCACGCCCGAATCCTCTCAATTGAATCGCTTACCAACCCCCCCCCTCCACCCTCACCAACACCACCCCAAATGCCCTTCCCCCTCCTCCTCCTCCTCCCCGGCGAACTCCGCAACCTCATCCTCCGCCACCTCCTCACCCACACCACCCCCATCCTCACCACATCCGCCAACAACCTCTCCCCCCCCCATCCCACCCCATTAAACCTCACCCCCTCCATCCTCCGTACCTGCCACCAACTCCACGCCGAAGCCCTCTCTATCCTCTACGCCGAAAATACCTTCCAAGCACATCCTACCTACCTTACTTCCATCCTCTTCGCTATCGATCCCTCTCGTACCATCACCTCTCCCCTACTTATAAAGTTAGTGAGAAGGTTTCATATTAGGGTGAGGTTGGATTGCGATACTTTTTATACGAAGGAGGAGGTTGTGAGGGCGTTTGAGGGGGCGGAGACACTGGAGGTGGAGGTTTTTAGGGCGAGTTGGGGGGTGGGGGGGTATGAGGCGTTGGAGGGGTATTGGGGGGTGAGGGGGGTGGGGAGGGCGAGGGTGTGGGGAAGTGTTGGGGAGGGGTTTGCGAGGTGGTTGGAGGGGTGTATGGAGGGGAGGGAGGGGAGTGTGGTGGAGGGGTGGAGGGGGGAGGTGGGGGGGTATCAGGATCGGTGAGGGGGGAAGGGGATTTGGATGGGGAGGATGGTTAGGGTGGATTGGAGGAGTGGGCTGGAAGGACAGGAGTGTGTATATGGAACTATGCCAGGGAAGAAGATTGGACGGGGATCGATATCGACATATAGATATCTGATGAGTTTGATCTAGACATTCGTGGATATATAACTTTGCTTCTTGCCGTTGCTACCAAATGTAAGGGTTCGTCTATGAAGACGAATAAAGCAAAACAAGCAAAATAAGCGATCTGGTGTCAATGGTATGTGTATTGTATTGATGTCTTCGTCTAAGCTGTAAAGACTACCCAATAGGTAGTGGTTGCTATTGGCAACGCAACCATAACAGTTGCCCCCTCATAGTTTATGCCGTCCCGTCCTCGAGGCGTATTCTATCTATGTCTTCGCTAGAAGGTACCAAGCTGCAAAAGCACAGAGCAAAGCATTCGTCCTGCAAGAATCCATCTATGGTGTGCCGCTGAAAACATGCGCATTCTCATATATACATTTCGTCGTTTTCGGCCTTAAAGATAAGCCAGGGCTCTTCTGGGTTTTCCAAGCTGCCTTTGTGGGTAGTGAAAGCATTGGTGATTAGCTCTCAGTGTTCCAATTTTGGTTATTCGAGTCTGAGGGGGCCTTGTGCGATCTGCTGCTTTAATTGAACACCTTGCCTTAATGCTAGCCGTCAGCCCCTGTAAGACTTCAAGGCCTTTTTAAGTCAGGTCGACCGCGCGATCAGGGCTGGTATTCTCGCGATGACGTTTGCTCGGGCTATTTTTGCCACTATCCAGCGCTAGGTGCTTCTTCTCCCTCTTCTTAGAGGTAGGAACTACAGCGATCAGATCTGATCTCTGCATGAAATTTCTCTGTTTCGCCCGGTTTAAGTACCTGGTATCGGCATTGCGTCTCATAGGTCGTGAGGCTAGTGTAATAATCTCCTCCACCTCCCTGTCGTCGGTGATGATGATACTATGCATGATGACAGCCTGTTTAGCAATGGCATCTTCTTCTATCCACAGGACTATTGACTCCGTATGCCCAACACGAGCACGCGCAGACTCTGGTGTATATGGCACCTCAAGTATACAAGCAAGCTTTAATATGGTGCGGCTGTTGTACAATCAGCTGGCGGTGGCAATTGTACCTGTTCTATGGCTTTTCGCCACCCAGCTCTTTCGTGTGAAAACGACCTAAAACTTTTCTTTGGGGCGGCTTATCAAGCCGCCAGAATAGGCGCCACCTAGTAGGATTACATCAGCAGCAATACCTGCCAGCCCAGAGGGCGACGGGATTTGAATTCGTCGACGAATTCTTGAGCATCGCCGAGGGCATGCAAGGGGTACCAGGCATCGAGTTCATTGCCATAGCCTTTCCACTTGACTGTGTACCTATCTTTGCCAGGTTCCTTGTCTAGGAACCGCTCGATCTCGTAGAGTGGGTTGACAGGATTAGGATCGTCTTCCTCGAATGGTGGCGACCAATGTGACAATGCACACAATCATTGCCACGAAGGCCCCGTGGCCGGAGAAAGTGAGATGCCAGGACATCTCTACGCAAGAGAAATGAGTGGTAGAGTTGTGCGTCTTACTCCCCAGGAGTAGCCAACTGACCTGCGCTGGGCACTTCACCATTGCGTAACATTCCCTTTCGGAGTTTGAGTGTCCATTCCGTGCTCCTTGGAGTCCAGATAGCATAAAATTTGGTTTAATGAGCGTGGCTTTCACTTCCTCGAGATGGTGCATTGGGTACGCTGACTTGATCGTGTACCGATTGACAGGAATGACGTTGTGGACGATGCGAAGCAAGGGTGACCCAACGACTACAAAGACGGTCACGAGCCTTGAACCCGGGGACATTGCCTTCATCAGCTGTGAACTCAGCGATTATACAGCGGAAATTGGTTCGCAAAGGACTGTCAACCATTTTGTAATTCTATCAACAAGCTAATGAGTTATCCCCCAGAAATCATGTCCAGGAAAGCATACACCACCACCTGGCTTTCTTTTCGTCTCCTGCTTCTCTTATCTCTCCACTCTGCCAGAAAAATGATGATAACTGAGTCTCCATCTTTGGCTCTGCTGTCACGGTATCTAATATCCTCGGAGGAGGATTTGCGGAATCAAGAGCGGCTTGTATCACGCGACGGTGGGGTGCCACTGGAGTGTGAGTCAATTTTCGTGTCTATGCACACAATGGCCGCAGCAATCCTTCGTTCTGCCGCTTCTGCTATACTGCCCTATTAGCAACGACCTCTTGAAGCTCGATTGACTATCGTATACAGCTAGTGCCCTTCCTTTGTCATAGCAATCTAGGTATCTACACGCTGAGATTGTGATAGAGCTGCCACATTTAACATACGGGGCGGCCTTTCTCTTCGTATCTGAGACCCTCTCGTCAAGACCGGGATTCCGTTTCTGCCTAGAGCAATGGTATGATTAAGAAGTTTGTGTCCTCTCTTGTGGTATTCAGCGGAAGAGGCTTCTATGCCGACATTTTCCTCTTGCCGATGAGTGTTATAGGCCTCAGCCGTTGGCTGCCCACTTCTGATCTCGTAGTCTGACATCGCAAAGCTCGGCATATACACACAGCGGTTGCCGAAGGATGTGGTATTAGAGTGGTGGATGAAGGACTCCTTAATCATATAAAAATAGTCAAGTTCTTTTACGACGATAATAAAATCTTCGAAATGGCCGCTCCTTCGCCCGGAAAAGTAATATTCGGATCATTCTGGTCAATATCAGTGCAGTATTGATGTTCGATGATTCTCGACCATTTGTATTAGGTGAGTAGTAAGACATCATGAGCGCGACATTTAGGAGAGGCATAGATGGAAAGATTAGGATGGGGAGCAAGGCGAAGAGCCTTCTTGTGCTTCGGTCATATATCCGTTAATCATACGATCTAACGGTTTAGAAACTTGCGTGACGAGCGCTGCATGGATGTACAAAAGGGTACCCTCAATTGTGAATTTAAATGGGGCATATGCGACTATAGATGAGGCCGCCATGACAATATTTGAAAGGGTCGAAGCCCAATCTGTAAATGACATGGCTGGGGAAAATCCAAAGGAGAAGAATAAATAAGATGGACTTGAAAATTGAAACGATTGTATAAAGGTACCTTGGGCCTTCTCAGAAACCCTTCTTACTTTCAAAGCAAGCGAGGTCGAAGATGAAAGGTGATGTATTTTGACCTAACCATTGGCGACGCCGCGAGCTGCCTGCCGGGGCCTGTTGACTACCCAATTCGAGGTCTGGAGTTTGGTAGGGATGAGGGCGGAGCTGGAAAACCCGTGACAGGCTGAAGTATATACTTTTTATTAGTGACTATTCTTCCCAGCATTGCGATTCATCACTCGAGGTATAATGGTCCCCACAAGATCTTCGGTCATCCTGGTCATCGTGGACATAGGTCTTGACAATAAATACTGACATGTTGTCCAGTAGGATGTTTCCACCGTGACGAACTCTTGGGCAAATTGTATTTGAATGGTTGACCGGGTCGTTTCGTCATTTCAGCCTGTTTATTGTGACCATCTTGTACGCTGGGTATTCTGGCCAGGCCTCCCAATGTGAATTGATAAGTTGGTCAACATCATGGACTGGAACCCAACTGTGACTGCTTCGGTCGAGTCATGATCAATCTCATAGGTGAACACTATGAGACTGTGAACAATTGCCAGGAGCGCTTCGGTTTCCTTTGCAACACCTGCCTCATCAACGATGACGATTTTCGGCCAGGTGATGGTTCGTGAAGTCCACAGAGAAAGGAAACGAACTTGCGAGAGTTCTCCACCTACCCCATGCAGTTAGTACTCTGGCTCAAAGCTCCAAGGGACCACGGTGGACTCTGCTTAGGGTAGATTCGTGGGATTAGAGCAAGTCGTTGCCACGTAATTCGCGCTCTGCAACGTTTCTGCGAAGTGAAGAATGAACTTGCTCTGCCTTTCTCTCTGTAGAACTCGCCCTCTGAATCCTTACCGAAGTGTCCTCCTGACGTCACAGCGTTGTGGTTGTGGCTGTCGACTTCCGTGTGATCCACAGTGTTGTCGGGGGTTTGATGGTGGCGATTAAGACGTCCTTGTATTGTTCTTTCGCCCACAACAGGCTCATGTCTTCTGGAGTCACTATGGTACTTGTAGAGTGTGAAGAAGCCGGGGGCTACTTGTTTCACTTGCACTTGGCTGTCGTTTTTCTCCACGAGGCTTGCTCTGGGGGTCCAACTCAGTAACGCACCCTTCGAGTCTCGTTGTGGAAGGAAGCGCTGTAGGGACAGGCCGCTGCTTTTAGGGTCCAGTGTAGTGTACTGAAAATTTTCGTTGTGCGCTGAGTCCTGAAGGGAGCAGGCCTCGATTTGGCTTCGAAATCCTGGCGAATGGTTCCTTTCTTGGACTACTTCCGAGACTCCGACCCATCTCCAACCATCCTAAATGAATTCGCCAGCACGGACTGGTAAGCTGACAATAATTTTGATTCTTCAAGATTTCTGACCGCCTTCATATACTTAGGTGGGAGCCCGGTTTTCGAATCCGTGGCGAGCTGGGCAACCCAGCAGCCCTTGGGCCCGAAAACAGCCGGCGAAACAACAACCCCACTGTGGCTGTACCTGAACGAACATTATTTCCCCAAACTAACAAACAGAAATGCTTTTTGCTAACCCTTTGGCTACTCTTATCAAGAAGCGCCGAGCCACCGCCGAACACAACGCCCAGAGCTCCCTCGAGGTTTTGTTGTCTCCGTGCATCGGCCACGGATCAGCGCGAGGGAGCCCTCTCTTCGATTTCTCTCTTCTCCTTCCTCTCCCTCTCCTCTGCTTCTCTAATCTCCCTCCTCTCCTTCCTCTCATCTTCCTCTCTCTTCTCTTTCTTCGCCTCTGCCTCCTTCCTCTCCTTTCTCTCCTCTTCCTCTCTCTTACCCGATTTTGGATGTTATCTTTCCAGTCTCCCAGTACCATAACAGGATCAAGTATGGTTATACCTTTCTTAAGCTGCGATTGGTTGATAATTATGGTGAGGCTGTGGTGGAAAAGATATTTCGATCTCACCACCAACGAACTTCTCTGAGCTGCATTGAAGCTAGGGCCACGGATCGCCTTTTCACCTCCGCTGTAAAATGGCGGCATATATGATCTCTTATACGCTGATTGCCAGCGGGCAGCAGAATTTTAAAAGACCGATTACCTTTAGGTAATCGTTAGAGCTCTGAGAAAGCTGGGTGACTAGCCCCTGAACTTCTTGGGCACTTTGCTTGTTTGCAGATGTTTCACAGAGACAGTCAGGAGTGGGCCCAACGGAGCTAATGATTCCACATGTACTCGTACAGCTCTTGACGTGCAGAATCCCGACTGCAACGGAGTATCAACCCTGAACGCTGGTGCCTAAAAGCCGTTGTCTAGTGGACAATACTCGAAGTGACCACGTACCGGCCCTTCTCTCGTGGTTGGTAATCATAATACCATCTAAGTACTATAGTTATCTCAAGAATTAAGAGCAAGAGGAATGTGTGACTTGAAAAGTTCAGAATTCATCTTAAGATCATGTGACTGAGACTGATGGAATAGCTCTTGATAAGAGAAGAAGGGCCTGTGTCTTGACACGCTGAAGTTCTGCACACATCTTCTTGGGTAAACCCAGCCCTTCTTGGACGCAGAAAGCATGTAGATTCCCAGTGGATACCTTGGCCTCGGTATTCTTCACCATGTCGTCGAAAAATCATTTGCGATTTGTGGGCGGAGGAAGTTCCACACTATATGTATAATTCCTGCTGCGTCTCTATGACTGAAAGTAATTCCTGTGCAGGATGTAAAGTATGATTGAAGATGATATTCGCATTAGTCTTTCCACTCAAGCTCATTAGACCAGGTTTGTAATCTTCAGACCCTCTCGTGTTTCCCTTCCTGAGCATGTCTGATAAAACACATTGGCTCTTGTAGCCTCCTGATATCTGCAACACTAAGACGTGCTTCACTTGCCTTGGAATGCATGTTCTCTAACATGTCCTGAGAAGATGCATTGGCACCTGTAGTGTCCTAATGACCGTTGCCGTAAAGCATCCTTCTTTGCTATGGCAAGCGTTCATGTGACACTGAAGGCTTCGCCTTTAGTAGTCATGTACCTGTGGTTCTCTCAGGAGTCCTTTTCAATTTAATCCTGGCCTATAGCTGAGTTCCGTCGAAAGCTGTACTCAGTGATGATCATTCAGCTTGTTTTTAATTACCTTCGGTGACGAATGGCCTTGGTCCTGCGAGGTATGAACTCACCGCAATGCACCCTTCTTTGCCCCATTGACGGGACTTGCACCTCTGGCAAGGGGGTGCAAGCCCCCGCACGCACGTAACTGACTCGCGAAGGCAAGCGAGACAAGGGAGATCACTCACTAGGAACAATTAGTGAGCATGCAGTGAGCGCGCCAACGGCGCAACGACAGTGGACGAGACTTCGATGCTTTGAAGCCTGCGCTCAAAGCTCCTATAGCAAGGAGCTCCCATAGCAATTTAATGCTGGTCCACTGCCGGCGAAGTCTCCCAGTAGCTTCTTAAGATAAAGAACTGTTTGAACGAGTTCGATCCCTTGGTCTTAGCGCCACAACAATCCTCCAGCACGAATACTGTAGGTGTCTCTTTTCAAAGAGCCGATCACGCAGTGCCTTAATTCCGGGTGGATAATTGCAAATGCTACATATTGTTTTCGGTATTGAGACTGCAATCTATTGCTTTGTGGAGTCCGCAACTGATGGTCGGGGTGGGATTCGTGCTTCTGGGGTAAGGTTTCCTTGTTCAAGCTGAAGTAGAAGGCGTCGTGAACTCGGCCCATTCTACTGTGGTTTTTGGGAGTACGACGGCTTATGAACGTGTAGATAGTCAAATTGTTGTTGTTTGCAATAACCAACTCATCGTCGCATCTTTTGCTGACTCGAACTTTCAAATTTAGGTCTTCATTCCTCAACAACGATTAGCGACAACTTCTGCAAATACTCCATATTCTTGATTTCTGCGAGAGTCATTACCCTGTCTATAAGCATGAGTAGGCCGTAGCGATGGTAGTGATGCTAAAGGCTGTCGTTGCTGTGGCAGTGGCTGTGGCGTCGAAGCACGCAAAGCGAGACGAGCTTTTCTTTGAGATAGATGGATGCTTCCAGGTCCAATGTTTTGAATAGCGACTGCCAAGTTCGGATTTGCTGCTACTTGTCGGATGTCCAAAAGGAGTGCCTTGACACTGGTGTATAGCGTAAAGAGCGTCTTGATGGGTTGCTGAGCGATGGGAGTGAGTTGTGTAATAGTACATGTCGACAACTTTGATCTTGAATTGCTCAGCAGTTCTTCATGTTGAAGGAAGCCATCTCGCCATGATGATGGCGACATAGTAGCCCCACGACGCAGTGCTTCCGTCCCTCATTAACGCCATGTCCCTCGACGACCAGGTGATCTAGTCGGAAACATCCAGCGTTCCCGCAGAGGAGAGAGGCCTCGTACCTCTCACGGTCCCCCGCCAATTGTCGGAACAGCAGCAATTGAAACGCCGCCGCGTCGTGCCAGGCGAGTATGGCCATTCGATGGAGCTTTTGCTCCATTGGTTTGGCGCCGTTCACGCTCGGTATCGGCGGATGGCCTTGGCAATACCGTGAATTGTTGCAGTCCATAACCAGCGTGCTTGATGGGGTCGATAGGAGAAGCAATGCCATCGTGGTGCAACTCGGATATTTCGCAAGCACTCTCAGACTTTAGAATCTCGGAAGACTTTACTATTTCCATAGTCTCAAGATCTATTACCATAGGTGCCTTTCGCTGCTTGTGGACGGGGTTGACAGAAGGAGTAATGCCATCGTGGTGTAGCTAAGATGTTTTGGAAGCATCCTGAGAAGCGGCTGCTTTCTGGTTATTGTTCACTTTGATCTCCAAAGGCGCGGCAGTCGTCCTCATTAAAGCTGTTCTAATGACGTTGGCATCTTCCAAGCTAATAGGATGTGCCTTCACAGCCAGCTATGGTGATGCCACCCTTGGACTTATCCATTGCTCTTTCACTCAGTATTCCTAGGTCTGCATTATTCACACGACTCTCACGACCAGTCTTTCACACCCAGGACTTGGAGGACCGTCCAATCTAGATGCTCGGTATTGTTCGCGAATAAAAGGAATGTCCCGAATGTTTGCTGGTGCTTGTTGAAGACCACACCAAGCACGAGCGCCTATTCATATTCATTTGATGTGACTCCCAAAGCAGATGTTCGACATTAAAACATGAAGGGTTCCCACATAAGTGGGAAGCATCCTGGTTTCCTTCACGATCTTTTCTGGCAGACCATAGCGCCTGATGATGTATTTCGATAAAGTCGTGCCCGCCTTGACCTTCCCAGGTAACCCTAACATAACCACCTTGCTGCTCTTGTTAGCTAGAGCGATTGCCAGGTGACTTGAAAATAGCCCCATACTTTTCTGAATGATGGCAATTCTTCTATCAATGCTAGTTGGGCAAATTTCGCTCGGCATCTTTCGAATATCCAGGTATTTCGTCATGAGAAGACCCTCTCGGTATCTTGATATTTGGCTATCGTGCTTTTTCTCTCCCCAACGGTGGACTACTTCCCTTTATTCATCATAGCACGAGCGATCTCATACACCTTCTTTGTACGGGCGAACACGTGTGGTAAGCTGTTGGGGTACTTCGCTGTCTTGGGACAGGGCCGCTTTGGTTTGCTCTCTCCAGCTGATGTTTCACCATACGTGTAAGGTTCATTTCCGTACTCTATGTTTTGGAGGATGAGGGGGCGATAACAGGGGACGAAACCCCAAAGGCAGCGGCAGTTCTGAACCACCCCGAAGGGTCGTACTCGTCGAACGAGAAGGTTGGCGGCGCCGAATGGGGTCTGGACTGGAAATTGCGGTTATATCGAGGAATGGCCATCGCTTTTCCACGCTTATAACATGTTGAAAGAAGCTGGCGATTACCATAAGACGTAATCCAGGCGGATGCGAGAAACTTCTTTGATATGACACGTTCGTTCGGACGGCAGCATCCATTTCGGCGGCTCTTACTGAGTGCGTACTCAAATTCTTTCGCATACTATCAGATTTAGACTGGACGTGACCACAAATGCCACATCTGATGCCATTGTATAGTATTTCAAAACCGGAAACAGCTTCAGGTAAATTGCCATTTACAGACTCACGATCCTCTAGGTCGACATATGGCGGCCAATCGTTGACACGCTTCTCATAGAGCGCACCGGTTTCGTTTTTGGCATTCATCTTTGCGCAAACGAGGAAGAGGAACGGGGCGATCAAAAAAGTGTAAGTTGAAGGCCGCCAAGTTCCCTCCCACCCACCCATGAACCCGGCATATGTTAGGCCTAAACAGCGGTCATGCGGCTCCTAATGCGAGAGCGGGTTCGCTTCCCTTGCCCCCCAGTCATTACCCAAGTTGTACGGAGTAACGCAAGCTTAAAGATTCGACGTCACAAAGGTAGCCTCGCTCAGAACAAGGTTTGGGAAAAATGATAGTAGTTGCAAGTATGATGGATTGGTATACATATATAGATAGTGATCGGGCCTCAATTCCAAATTAGCAGCCTCTGAGACAAATATTCATCATGTAGTCTGTTTATTCTGAACTGTCCTCTGCTAATAGTCACTGTTTATTGTGCCAAAGTCAATGGCAAATGGCTGCCTTGTCGCCGCTGCCTCAGTACCAGTGGGAGCTGGGGCACTTAGGCACCGCGGCCTAGGTTGAGTAAAAGAATGGAGAAGTGACCAAATCATTTCGCCGAGTGAGCCTTCTACACTGATGCTGGCTCCAATGCCTGAATTCTCACTGAGGGCCGGATTCTCCAAGAATGACCGACCAGGCATTTCTTGGTCCTGGCTTGCGTCTGGTGGAGGCAAAGTAATTGAAACGTTGAATAAAGTCTCGCCGGCCCATTAATGAGGTATGTTTTCGGGACTCCTTTGGCTCATTGCCTCTGTAGGTAGTTCCGGGCCAGTAGAGTCTCGACAGTCGTGATAATGTCCTCGCTTTGGCCCAGTGACTCTCACCATGGTATACAACTCCCGTTTGTAGGTAGGGTACCTGCGACGAGTAGTGGGAAATGTGAACGACTCATATATGATGGGGACCTCTACCTGGGAAGGGTTTCAGGGATAAAGCGTGACTCGGTTTTGCGCCAGCGAACTGTTCGATTGTGAGTTCCCATGGTAGATGAGATGCTTGCTTGAATCTAGGCGAGTTGAATGTGTTAATGCGCCACTTCCTCTGCATACTGGGACCATGTCTTTCCGTGAATAGAGATGTTAGTCGAGTTCTAAAAATCATGTCAGAAAAATGAATGAGTTGAAACGCAGGAATATATAGAACAAAGAAATCAAAGCTCCTCTCGAAGTCATCGCTTCCAAGGCATAAGCCTCAAGTGGGATTCACTCTTTCACCAACCCTGGTCTTGTCCCAAATGTGAGCCCCTTAGTCTCAGTAGAAATATGATTGCAGCGAGTGCTTGTTGAGCAACGATATGTGGAACCTTTGCACTGCCCGCAATCTCACCAATTGGTCCCATCCATGAGATCTTGAGCATCAGTTGCTGCACTGAATTCTTCGGTGGTGTCGCATTCGCATTGGCCACATTATTGGGGGTGAACCTGGGTTCCGAAATTGTAGGCGTACTTCAAGACAATAACATCTTCCTTAAGGATGAGACGAAACTTAGTGATCATCCCCGAGACTCATGTCCCTGTACTGTTTACGGTAGCGATTGTTAGCATGAGCAGCGGCGATGCTGTCGGTAACAGTGAACATATGCCAGCTGGCTGACATTGGGCGCGACGGCAGATGTGCTCGATGACCGGGGTCTTCGAAGGGGTTATCGGCCTCGGTGGTGCATCCATTTTAAACGTTCGAAGGTTTATCAGATTCCTTGCACCACTCTTTCATGGTAAGTCCTTGTAACTTTCGAGTATCCAGCACACTGAAGCCAAATTCAGAAGGATTATCAGCATGAAGGCCTTGCCACCCCTCGCAGTCAATGCATAGAATGATCGCATCTCCATAGAAGTCTAAAGCAGGCGAACCTACCCATAGTCAGTAACATATAATTATTCAAACAGTGCAATGACATACCTGCGAAATCACCGCGACCAAGCTGAGTGTGTTCCATGACTTTGAGCGTTGACCAGGACTCCCAGTGTGTATCGTTCCCACCATTATGCAGGTATTCCGGAAGGTTTTTAAGGAACCTGGTCGTGACAAACCCAAGGGCTATGCTCGGGCTTGACTGTCTCCCAAAAAGGTACAATAAACACTCTGCACAAGTCTAGGTGAGTACTTCTTGTCCAGTTCCAAAATTGGACGGCAGTCACTGGGGAGTGGATCCAATTGTAACCACGTAGATGCAACCCTTTCACTGCAGGCATGCGTTCAGAGGTTTTGATCTGGTTGTCAGGTACAAAAGCTTCGTGGCCGTTCTTTGACTTGGAATGTATGAAGCAATGGATCTGCTAGTAACTCCATCGTCACCGACGTGCACTTGCCATAGTTGCACCTGTGTATAGAAGCCACGCCATCGATTCTTCTCGCTAGGCTTAGACTGTCTTAGAAAGAATTTTCGAGTGGACATCCTAGTGCTCTGTCATCCAACCACTCAGATGAGTCAGCGCTGATATTGCGAGGTGGCAGCAACGTGGGATCCGTAGTACGACACTGGCTCTTGATTCGGAAACGGACCCTCGGGGCCGGAACACTGCGCAACCTGCGTGGATGCTTTTGGAGAGTTTCGGTGCACCATCAGCTTTCAAAATATAGTAATCATTCCTTCGGCCTGGAAACCGAGGATGAGTCCTTGCCACCAAGCTTCTTGTAAGTGTCCGTTAATGTATAGTAATCATTCCTTCTCCTTATGGTAGCCCTGGAATACTTCGACATCAAGGTCCAATGCCCTAATTGCTGCTTGGGATGCAGTTTCCAGGTGGAGCAAGCGAAGCATGTACGACCACGCAGCTAATTTGGGGGTAAAGGCGTCTGGACCCTTGGGCGTCAGGTCATTGGGATTAATAGCTGCCGCCGAAAGGTACGCCAGAAGAGGACTGTGCATGGAATTGCTTTTGAGCTTCTGTTGGTTTATGTTAACCAACAATGCTTGTAGCTTGGCTGTGAGTCCACTTGGAAACCGAGGATCAGTCCTTGCCACCAAGCTTCTTATAAGTGTCCAGCTTGAGAAGACAGCGAGGATGTGTGATGAATTATTGAGTTACGAGATTTACGGAAGGTGCTGCTGTGTGCGGAACCAAAGTGGGCAGTACATCCTAAAACCTCGATGTGAGTTGTCAATCCCCAATGCTGTAGCCATGTAAGCGTTGTGCATAAGCATAGGGTCAGGGAAACAACAACTGACCTTACGCCACAACTGATACGTAACAGCACAATAATGCGGTCATGAACCGGCGGAGTTTTGACAGTATCACCTGGAGGCGAGCTAACATCACTCCTCAGGTAGGTCAACAGTGTTCCCTAGGGGTAGGTTTACAGTGTTCCCTATCAACGGGCCAATAATGTTTCTTGTATGTGCGCCGCGATTACTTCCCACAGCTGGCCCGAATGTATTTGACGTACTCGTAGTCAATCACACGAGGACTGACTGGCTGTGCTGATTTCGGGAGTCGCTGGTCTCGTTCAAAGCGACTGGTCTGAGGGTGTTTCCTCAGAATGTCTTAAGTGAGATACTAGTCTGCGTAAGGCCAGCTGCTGTTGCGTATCACAATGTTGTACTCGCTCCAAACAGGGTATGCTCAGGCGCAGCTTCTATTAGGCAAGGTGTTCTACTGTAGAGGCGTTTAGAGAAGGGAGAAGGTATGAAAGGGTTGAGGAGACTTTGATATAGAAGATTAGTGAGAAACATGAGCAGGTGGCATTCACGCCGTTCACGTTTGAGTTAATTATGCAGGGATGAAGATCTTAAGAGATGGTAAGTGGCTTCACAGACGGTCCGTGATGCTTAGAGTCTCCTTCATCATCGGTATCATGGACCAGCTCTTGTGGGGCATGCCGCTTGGTATCGCTTAGGTTGGAAAGAATATTGCTCCGAGTGGCGACGGGGTATTGATCGTGCAGGTATATTTATATAAATATTTTCAAATTCTCGGTAAAGGATCTGTGGAATCGTTAGGTCCCCCATGTTTCAGGTGGCGAGTTAGCATTGTGATGCTTGAAAGTGATTGAGGGTGGTAGCCGAAAAATGAGGAAGAGTTAATTCAAGATAGTAGAATGGCTGGAGCACATTTGGACAGCTTTGAGATGTAGAACCAAAAAGTTGGCTGGGCCGTGACAGTAAGATACTAGTACCAAATCTTTAGAAATGAGATTAAAATGTAGTAGACCGCCGCCAAACACCACAAAGTACTTTTGCCCGCTGATACGCGTGCAGATATGAGCTTCTGCCAAGAAAATAGATAAATTTCATGACGGTAGAGATGGTATCATCGCAATTTAGACACTCCTTGCCGCCGCCGCCGCCGCCGACTCCTCGCAATGCTGCTGGTGTTGATGTACACGCCGATAGACTCCGGGTCGAGAAAACATATGAAAGATATCAAAGGAGAATCCTATGCCTGGCGGCATGTCAGTGGTGAATCTTTGGAGCGGAGAGAGTGACATAGCGTACTGTTGCAGCAGATTTTCTAAGGTGGTGGAATTAATATCCCGGCCAGCGGGAATCTCGTTGATGAGTGAAACCAAATTGACAAAGCATTCACCAGCTTTGTAAGCCAGAATGCCTGGAGCGGCGATCTCGTCCATCTCAGCATCGAGGAAATGAAGTTTGACAAAGCGTGTAGTGGCATGATTTCGTGCAACGACCTTGAGTGCGTCTTCGACTTGATTGCTGATAGTTGACTGCATTCATCTTCGTCAGATATACTGTTTCGCGTATCATATAAATTCCTTACCTCATCGTCATAGATCAGCACCACCACTGTAGTATATGCATGTACCTTCTCGACAGCATCGAGATACCCTGATGGATCAACGGTGACCAAAGATCCATATCTTCGCTGACTCGGACTCTGTCGCCTTGTCCTGACGTCCTGGTTGTTTCGGGACAGCTCGTCTATTCTATTCGCCCTCCACTGTCTCATGAAGTCATCTTCCTCATCATCAGCAGAGACTTCCGGACTGGGACTCTTGCTCTTTTCTCGCGAGAAAGAATTTGAGAAGGCATAGAGTGTTTGGCGGAAACTTCGCTTCTTCGCCGTCTCAAAGGAGCGCGCGTCCGCTATGACACCTTTGGGACCGGTATTGGCGTCGAACTGAGTGGTGGTAGGAAGGTAGGTGGTCGCGTGAGGCATGGCTGTGGTAGAATTCGCTGTTAAAGTTCGTTCGTCTTCGTTCCCAGAGTGAAGGGTTGTGCTATCGTTGTCTGAAGAGTCCGATCTGTCCTCTGGGTGACTTCTGAGTCGTGGGTGTTGGTTGTTATTGTAGAGCGCATCGAACTCGTCTTGAGCGGCGTTTGACATAATGTAAGAGTAAGAGGAAGAGTAAGAGCGTACGTGGACGCTATGGCAATTACAGTAGCAGTAGCAGAGTTTTCGGTTGTTGCTACTTAGTGCCCGGCTGAGATGCGTTGACCGTATGGGGTCGTGTTTCAGCGTGGCTGATCGCTCCAGAAGGCACGAGAGCAAAGAAGGAGAAATCAGAGACGGAAGCGTGGAAGCTAGGCAGCAGAGTGAGCTTGCTACGTGTACTACTGTGATTCAAAGAATAAGGTACCTTAGTGAAGCTGGTCGGGATAATGAAGTAGATTGACGTTGGGATTCACCACGTTGGATGCGGCGAAGCAGGCTTGGCGTGTGAATGGGTTAGGCTGTCAGAACAACAACTAGCAACAAGAATGAGAACAGCGGTGATGGACAAATAGTTATATTAATATTCGTACGGCCTGAAGGTGAAGGAAGGTAAGTAAGATGAAGAAGAAGAAGAAGAAGGAATCGAGAGGGGTCTATTCTATTACGAGCTGATCTGGGGGGAAGGCTTTTTCTGGCTTGGATGGCGTGCAGGTAAAGTAGATAATATTAAAATCTCTCGTGGGAATTATTTTGGAATGATGGGGTTGGTTAGTGCTAAGATGTTACCGCGTGAGACTCGGTGCACCATCTGTGCATAGGCGCAGGGGAGGAACGTGGCCAACAGGGATGGCTCAGACCAAGCGAGGGAGCAGGGGTGACAGGGTAACAGGGTAACAGGGCCTACAAGGGGCCCAGACGAGAATTTGAATTGATGCGCATGAAAATGCATGACGGACTCACGGAGGGTCCGAGGGGGTGTTCATTGATAGGCTTACTCTCCGCTTGATAGGCCTGCTTTCCGTGCCAGTCTCTTAATGCAACCCTGTTGGGGATCCCCCCCCCCCAAAGCACCCAGGCGCTACTGTCTCATAGTTGACCGCCATGAACCCCGACACCCCCCTTAATTTCGCGGCCCTACTATAGACTCTAATCAACACACCTAACACCCTACTGGTGTACGCCTCCTTAGCACCATATTATTTGCCACTCGCCATACCTATCCGGGCTTGCTGTCACTGCCCGGCGATGATGGATCATTCCTCGATGAAACTCTGTTCAACGCACTGATCCTTGTAACCATGCTTCCAGCCCATGTCGCTCATGCAGACCCTCCTGCTGTGTGTCCCCCTCAAGAGCAATCTTATAAAAAGATAATGCAACTTTATCTCTCCTACACACCACTGCCAAATAAAAATCCTCAACGACTCCAAAAGCTGTTGGCCGCTCTTCGGTCCGTACCCATGAATGCTCACGGAGTCTACAGGCAAATGTGACTCTGAAGCTTTCTGAACATTTCGGAATATTTTCCCATCCACCACTAACCGTCCTGTTGATCCAGGGACACAGCATCGTCTGAGTCGGCATCCTGCATAGCATTCTCCTTCGGTACTCCGTCGTCCCCACTCCTTGTCACTCACGGATGCGTGAGCGCGCATGAAACTGCATCTGTTTCCCCGTGATCAATACCTTCCCATATCTCATGTGGGTCCAGGGGATGAAACTTACTCTTCGGATACTGTGATATGGTGCTTTAAGCGACACGAAGCGACCCGTGTAAGCCCACACTTTGTCAACTGTTCCGTCATCTGTGTCCATGCGTCGTCATCGAAAGCTGAGCTTAGTACACGTAATCCAGCTTCCTGCTTGATGGAGTTAGTTGCTTCGCCAGGTGAGTACCCGTCCTCAACCGGAAAGCCTTCCCTGGAGGGCTATTCCAGAAATAGACTACAAAGACAAAGCCAGCCTTGCCATTGACAGGCCCCCATTCTTAAAAGGGCGAAGGAGAACTGCATTGTACATGTATTATGTGATTCCTGTAGAACGAGCATGCATAATTTATGAGACTTCAAGTTGCTATCAACATAAGCCGACTGCTCCTTCGTCGGCGGGGTAATAAGAGCACTAGTACGTAGTATAAGGGGCGGGTCTGACCTGAACGCTATAGACAAATGAAAGATAATACAGGAAGCTTTAACCTCCGATCCTAGCTTTACTTCAGGTACCACATCAATATGTAGAATCCCAGGTGCAGCATCGAAGTCCCAAGACAGAAAACCAAACCAATATCAATAGGCTACATGGCAATGAAAAGCCGAGGGTTAATCGGACACCTTGGCTATACCGACATAATGTTGACGGCATTCTCCATTTGTCGGGTGTTGGTGAATGCTGATTTACCCCGTTGCGACAGATATCGAATAGAGAACGGAAGTTTGCCGTAGTCCGCCCAGAAGTAGAAGGGTCATAGCAATGTCAAAGTGATTCCGGGGTTGAAGATGAACTTTTGCATCCGAGACCGAGCCGGACAATAATAGTAGGTGTTAAGGAGTAGAAGTTTTAGAATTGGTTTCGTGGTCGTACCGGAACAGGTAATCGTTGTGCCGGACAGCTCAGAATGCATCGACACGAAGAACAGTTGCATGTGTCGTAGAAGTAGATCTCCTGAGATATAGTACCTCCACATTGACATTCCCAAGAAGGTTCCCTATTATCATGCCTCCACCGTCCACATATCTCGCCGCATTGCATCAAGAAGCGTTATTGCTAAAGTGTCTCACCGATTCGGACATAAAGATGGTCTGGTGCTTGTCGAATAAGAGGTAGATCGATTGACGAGCGCTCGGCTCTGCGAAGAAAGATTTCGCTCGAGACACGGCGTCTACCAACGACAAGATGGGCACAGTGACTACCATGCCCAAACCTTGAGCTGTTGCAGAAAACCAATATTAGTCTATTGACAAAGAAAGCTCTCCTCAAAATTATCAAACTTACAGTAGAGTCCCAAGATCCTGTACACAAGCTCATACCATCGTTACTTACGCCCAGGCAGCTGACGCGGTTTTCATGGCCATTCAAATTACCAACACGATCGCCACGGAGGACATCCCAAACCTGGTAGAAAGTTTGTCAGCGTGAGATTCATTCCTCGTCCATGGCCTTTCTTCACTGACCTTGCATTCAAAATCATCATAACCGGCAAAGAGTAAGCGTCCAGAGACGGAGAAGGCAACCGATGTGATACCACACAGAATTTGGTCACTAGCATAGGTATTGACTTCGCGATCTGCACGTATATCAAATAGACGGCAGGTTGCATCATCGGAACCAGTACCGAAAGCCTGACCGTCAGGGAAGAATTGCACAGCATTAATATCTGATTCGTGCCCTGCGAACGTCTGTACGGCTTTGCCAGTACGAATGTCCCATAGCTTTGCAAAGGCATCGCAGGCTCCAGAGATAAAAACATGTTGATTTGTTGGGTTTATGCTGATGCTCATTACATCTCCGAGATGATCCGCAAATTCAGTAACTTTGGATCCGGTTTCGACGTCCCACAGCATGCACGTCATATCACCTGATGAAGTTAGGATGCGTCGGTCGTTAATGAAACGGCAGCAGGAAAGGTAGCCGGAGTGCCCTGAAAGCTCTCTCGCAACACGAGTGGGCCCTTCCCGTGACGACAGATTGTACACTGAGCAGATATTGTCGAGGCCTCCACACGCTACGTAGTTGCCACTTGGAGCATAAGCGCAAGTCATAACCCATGAGGAACGTAGGGGTATAGCATGGACTTTATTTGTCGTGTACGCGTCCCAGATGATGAGCTTCCCATCTTGTGACGCTGACACAAGATGTCTGCGATCAGTAGACCAATGCATGGCATATATCTTGGCAAGATGCCCTTTGAGCAATTTTCGAGCCTTCATGCCGATGCGAGGTAAAGGCTCAGTATGGTTTTGGGCCACTCCACGCACTGTGGTCACATAGATCAGTATAGATCCCAAAAGTAGCGAGAGCTTGATTGCCCTTGGCTTATATTCCATTAAGAGTTCTTTTGCAACTTACGAGAGGTGTCTGCCAACTCATCCTTCTTGCGCTTTATTTTGTCCTTCAGGGCCTCGGCATCACGTCGTGCGGCTGCGATCCTGGCCTGCATCTGCTCCCCAGACATCTCGGCAGACATTCCGGCGAAGTCGCTGCTCCGATGGAGGATGTATTTTGGAAATATAATGATACAGTGGTTGAGAGTAGTTGGTGCTGTTGGTCTATAACGTGGTGATGTTTGGAAAGGCCAGCGACCGGGTTGGGAGGGCCGACCTGGGGCGACTGCAAAGCAGTCCTATCGTATAAAGGCGGGGTATGGTACCACTCAGAAGTACGTCAAACTTCCTGACAGTGGCGACGATATGCTGAGTAGGACCAATTGAATGGTGTTAGTTGGGGGTCGATGGTGGACAAGCTGTTAAACTTGAGTGTTCAGGGAGGAGCCGACTATTGGCTAAAATCGGCACTAGAGCAGATGCCGTAAAGCGCGCCTCGTACGATACTCGTGAAGTACAGGCTGGCTCGGCTTGTCACTTAAGGTGAGGCGACCCCAAGAGCATCACTTTTGAGAAGTTTTGATATCACTTCCACAGAGCATCGTCGTCAAAAAAGCACGGACGTAGGAGAGGCAGTGGTATGCCTCATAATTTGCCGACCCTGCCCAATCGTTCCCACCGTGGTCTGATGTACCCGCCCCTCTGCATGACGAATGGTATCATGGTCTGAACAAGGACTTGCAGTGTCCCTTGCTACTATATTGCAACCCACCGTCCCCAGTACCTTTCTAGTCAGGTGCTCCATGTTGTATCCTATTCCTATTGCGTAGCTCCTCGCTAACACTGATTCAATAGCACCTTCACTGTCCACAATGAATAAGGTATTTCTTGCCCCGTGCTATGTTTTCAATTGTATATCAAGTACTATTACACAAATTCTCGGTTCCATCACTTCAGAATGAGATGCTTAATTCTATCTAGATCATTTTCACACTAACATGTTTGCATTGAGCGGGTAAAGACCTGGTCTGGCAATCATAGATTGGAAGATATGAGCGAGAATCACTTGAGATCGCTTAGGTTGATAGTGTCTTTTGCTGAGTATGAAAAGGCGAGAGCTTGAGGAAGGATCTTTAGCCACGACTTCCAATTCGAGGAGAGTACTTTCTCAATCAATCTTCATTCTAGTGCTGTAAGGGTTTTTACTGGCCAGTGAATTTTTACTTATGGTCTAATTATAGGTTGTCAATGTTATCGAAAGTTCAATGAGATATGGGACAACTAACACCTTAGTTAATACAATTTAATCTTGCAGTAGGCCTCGAACAAACAGACCCACGGGGTGAATGCAAGTTATCTTAGCGCACTGAGACAGAAAATAGACTTCCGAACACTGTGCATTATGCAGAATGGAAAAGCGAGGCAACGCATAAGGTATAAGACACGACACATGCAAGAAGCAAATAGTGCTGCGGCTATGGGAGATTCCCCCACGCAGTGGAGACGAGGATCCGACAAAAGGCGGACATCCAATTCCCAGTTACTGGTGCGCAGCTTTACACAATAACATCATATTAGTAGTGGATGTTCTCAGAGTAATACAAACAGATATGTAAAAGAGTCAGTATTTTGAAAAAAATACTCGGCAAAGGTTCAGGAATCAAATGTAGAGAATCTTCTCCAGCTTTCGAAGCTTGTTGGATAGTCCATATTTTTATATTAGACAAGGGGCACTGGTGGCGGGCAAATTGTCCAGCGCTAATGATCGATCCTGAGCGGCACCTGCAAACGCTGTAACAACATAACTCCATCCCAATCCCATCACTAACATCGACACACATTCTACGAAACGGTATTTAATCATCCTCACTATTGCTTGGGACTGTTGCATGTTTTGCTAGGACGTCTGAGTGGCAACACAGCGCGCACAATTCCCTACCTGTGGCTTTGCTTTTGCTTATTGATCATCCCGAAAACCTTTACTCGAGATGGCAGCAGCAGCCTTGGTCTAACTCATACCAGTGGCGGTATAACCGTCATACCTCCCTCTCGCCTCATTGCAATACGATAAATCATAATTGTCGCACCTACGAGCTTGCTTGTGGTTGTGGTGGACCCTTCATATTCACGGCCTGCCGACCTTCCCCTCCTTTTCATCAAACCCATCGACCTCAAGATACCCTTCGATCGAAAGAGCCAAACTATCTCTCCTTCACTCGGACAAGTCATTCAAACATGAGAGAAGTCAATTTCAGTATCCCAAATGTCAACAAAGCATCGGTGGGCATTACCACCGCACTGTACGATCGACGAGCCCTCGACTGTACCTCCACATTGCCTTTGATCAATTCCTTGAACCATCTAGCCTACCTCACGACATCTTCCGCACGGATTCGAGATATTCTTACCATCGATGGTGGTGTCGAAAGGCTAGTATGTATCTTGAAACAAGGCAGAAGCCAGGAGATGATGGAGATGTGGAAGTGGAACTTGGCGTTCCAATGCGTTGTCAACATTGGAGTTCGTGGCTCGGAGGTCGTTCGCACAAGGGTTGTGGAAGCTGACATGGTCCCTGTAATTGCGACAATACTTGACAATTACATCAAAGTCATCGACAAGTGTCGAGAGACGGCAGAAGCAGAAGCAGCGAGCCGTCGACAATCACTCCAACTACTTCAGCAACGGCAAAATCAACAAAACCCCAGAGCTCCTAACATGGGCTCTTTCGACCGTCAATCGTTTCAGGATCGAGGCAATGCCGCATCGGAGACCAGGCCTTTCCGCCGTCAAGATCCACCCCCCTCCATTCAAATACCACAGAGTCTACCACAACCTCCTCTTGAGCACACACAACAGCATCCAACATCCGACATTGTGCCAATGGACTTGACTCCAACAACGGGCCAATTCGCAATGACCTCTCCCCCAGAACGGACGACCTTTACCCGCAATCACCATCATCATCACCATCACCACCACCACCACCATTATCACAGGAGCCAAGATGTTCGATATCAAGCCTCTGGAGGGTCAGGAAATAGCAGCCGGTACACTGCTATGCAGTCTATTGGTGCTGCGGTTACCCCAGGAGATGCGGCTGAGGGATTCGGGCTTCGCCCTGTACGGGACGCTGATCGACTGCCATCTATGCTACCTGCAGTGCCTGCTCTACAAACAGGCATCACATCCCAGCCAGAATCACCCACTACGCCGAGCGCCCCCTCGACACGGCCCTCAATCCGCACTAATAGGGACAGAAGAAGGCCGTCTATTCGCCAGCAACTGTCTACCTCGGGTGATTCTGATGATGCTAATGGGGACGAAGCTGCCTCCGAAACGTCCGTGACTAATGAAAATCTTGATGAACCAATGATTGATATTCAACCGACTGTAGATATCCAAGAAGCTGAAGATCAAGATCCCATGCTTGATGCTGTAGCCACGACCTTGGGCCTTACAGCACCTAATGTCTCCGAAGGTCAGGAGACGGAGACCTTCAATATCACCCATCAATCTGCCAATGATGGAAGCATAATCACGGCAAACGTAACACCCACAAATACTACCATTGGTTTCAACCGAGCTCCAGAGCCAATGATTGTGACAAACGCAGGGACCCCAGCGATGCCGCAAAATACACATGCAACGTACCTACGCGAGCGATCTGCACCCCCAGGCGTCCTGGCGGCTACACCCCGCGACGAAGATGTCTTGATGTCATTACAACTCCTGGCTTATGTGTCCAAGTACTGCAACCTACGAACGTACTTCCAACAGTCCCATCTTGTCCCTAAGCTGAAGATTGGCAAAAATCTGAATGCTCTTGATGAAAATGCTACCAACGAATGCCAACATGACGGGGAGGCAGATGAAGAGGAGTACTTACTCCCTGACGATTTCAATATATTCCCTCTTGTCGAGAAATTCACAGTCCGCCACCACTCACCAGACATGCAACATTGGGCGGGGGTAGTAATGCGAAACCTATGCAGAAAGGATGAGCAAAGGGGGGGAATTCGTCAATGTGCATACTATGAATGCGGCAGGTGGGAGGAATGGACAAGGCAATTTGCCAAATGCCGTCGGTGCCGCCGGACCAAATATTGCAGCAAAGAATGTCAGAAAAACGCATGGGTCTTTCATCGTCACTGGTGTCAAGTTGCTGCTCAATAAACCCACCAACACTCCTTTCGTGCTTGACTGTATCCACTTCGCTTCTTGTAATTAGCGGCATTCACTGCGACCGGCATTTACTTGACTTTTTTGGCGTTAACAAAGGCGACTTTGGCATCCACGAGTCTTTCCTCCCGAACGGCACTATCTCCTCGTCAATGACACGCTTATGCTATACTGAGCATCACGAATCGAGTTTCATATTTCGTCCAATTTCACGGCGCATATTCCTCGAAAAATTCCTTACGACCTCGGCAATGGTACACTGCTGCTTTCTGGCAACTGTTGGTCTTTTTGGGCTCTGCTGTCGGGCGGGAGTATCGATTAGCTACATCTACCTAGCACTCCTGGTTTTTGATACCCTCCAGCATCAGCGTCACCGCACGCCATAACGACCGCTGTTGGTGACTGGAATAGGCTTTGAAGTTTAAGAGCGCCTCAAAAGGGGTTGTTTTAGTTTTATTTAGTGAATTTTGTATTTACTATGCTACGGGTTTTCAATCCTACAAAGCACACTATAGCACAACAAGCCTTGAATTCATCCTTCGTGTGTTTCCCACAGAAATTGAATTTTGTTGAAACGGGTTCTTCAATGCATAAAGAAATTAGACTCTGTGATGAGGACTTTTCAGCCTTTGCTCCCTATATTCCCTTGTGTTACATTTTACAAGTCTAAAATGTGATGCAAGTAGATGTTGGCCTAATGATTTAATTGCTATGATCAAATTGTTGATTGCTCCTTTCCCCAACCATACGTTTCAGCTAACCTCTTCTGCAAATACCCCTCTGCAGTAATCCTCTCACCGTTCTGTTGCTTATTCATTTCACTCCGTGTCTTGATCATCTCACTTGGCACCGCTTCTATCTCAATTTCATCCAGGGGATGGCAGAAATAAGCTATGCTATACCTGTCCTCGCTTTCTCCCTGTGGAAAGACAACTCTGTGGACAGTGCTCTTAAGAATACCCGCCGTCCAGAATTGCATAAGATCTCCGATATTAACAAGTATTGGTGGGAATGCATCGGATTCTGTGCCCGGCGGATAGACGGGTACAGAGGACCAGGACTCAGTGGGACTGAGGACTTCGAGGCCCGGCTGTCCAGCTCTTTGGAATAGAAGGGTCAATGAACCTGTGACCTTAAGTAAGACGTTGGCTGTTGACAGTTAACATGGATAAGAGCTTGCCGTAATCACTGTGAGCACCCGCTCGAATGTCCACGACGTTATCGAATGCTGACTCGTCTTTTCCAACAGCTGGATACTAGTACGGTGTATGGTTAGGGCTTTATATCCACTGCCTCAAATAGGACCTACGTACGTGCAGAAGCCGCAGAATCCTACCAGAAGGACCTTTCGAAGTATCATGACGAGAAGCGAAGAAATCCTCACCACCTTTGGAAGGATCAATCTATATCTTCCATTAACACTACGTCAACGAGACTCATGACCAGATTGCGTGCCTTGAGTCCAAGAGCAAAGAGCTTGAGGAGTTTGATGCAGAGCTCATGGCAGAGGCCATAGAAGTGATGGATGTCGGCCTCATGTGGAGCTAGAGCTGGGGCGAGAGCCTGTTGCGCTTTGCCATCAATGAACTCGGCGATATTCATAGCTCTGAGCGGGTTGGTCAGCTCAGCTACAGCATTGTAACGCTGAAGAAGTACTCTTTGAAGTCTCCTCTCTAGCCCAGGGTTAGTTGCATATATTTTAACGAGTTCTTACACAATCACCTTCTGGTGTTTTGGATCTAACGTCTCGGCATGCATCGACGACCATCCTATATTCTTCCATGAAGACCTGTTAGGGATTCAGATCAAGGATATGAAGGAGATAATTACATTGGCAGAGATGGCACAGCTTCGTTTCTCTTCAATGGGTGAAGCGAAGAATGATTTTGACTATGAAGATTATCAGATAACTATGTCATCTATCTAGAGAATGAGAAACAAGAATTTTGCGGCTGTTATCTAACCACTGCGAATGTATTGTCCAGTATTTGCGATGTAAATCCTAGTCCCTCACCCTTTACAAATACAAAGCCATACCGACTGACGGCGTCTATGAGCTTATCAGCGGTTTGTGCGGTTGCGTGGGATAAGTCGATGACAGGGATTTGTAGGTTCGTGCCATTGCTCTGGGAAGAATCCATCTCGCCCCCACTTATGCAACTAAGTTATCATAAGATGCGATAGAAGACTTTAGTGTTTGTCGTATGCAAAAATGACATGTGCATTGAACATGCGGGTCAAAACACCGATAAATAACTTATCGTAAGGCTGAGGCTAGCGCGGTCGGCACGAGCATCTCCAGCGCCGACCGTTGCCGATCCTTAAAGCTCCGACAGCTCCTGAGCTCCTGCTTCAAGTCTGTTTACACCGTGTCTGCGTCTTTGCCTCTGTCAATTGAGGCACTTTCCAGTACGAATACTTTGGAGCTATCATAATGGGCAGTAAGTTATTTGTCCGCTCTAACTGCGAGCTCTTCCAGATGCTGATCAAATCTCGCTGTAGTCAAAATGTTTAACGAGTGGTCGAGCAAAGTCACCAAGACTTTTGATCTCAAATTCCTTAACGACTGTACGATTGGTATTGATGCGAGTTACTTCTTAGACAACCTGTTACCCAATGGTCTCCACCTTGCTCTGGGTGGATCTCCTCCGTGCTTGGAGACCAAAGTTGCCGCTTGGGTCCACGACTTAAATACCGCTGGCCTGAAACTGCATTTTGTTTTCAATGGACTAGACTCCGGTGTTGGCAGTGATCCAGCTGCTAATGCCGCAAGGGCCGCCCAGATCAACTACGAAGCCTTCACTGCTTACGAGGAAAAGAACGCAGACCTGACCAACCAGACTCTTCGAAAAGGTACGCTGCCACCTGGGGACCAGGTTAAGTTGGCCTTTGACAAGGGTCTAGGTGTCTCAGATACTGCAATGGTGTCGGAGATGCTGAAGAAGATTCTACATGAGCGCAATGTCCCATTTACTGTTGCACCTTACAGCGCTCTGGCCCAGGTAATGACAATATTGCCCATCTCTACATATTCGTCTAATCGCACATAGCTTGTATACTTTGAGGCGCACCCAAGTCAATTTATCGATGCTGTCTACGGGCCGTCGGAGCTCTTCTGTTTCGGAATCGATAAAGTGATCACACGGTTCAAACCTGAGCAGGCCTTGTTCGATTGGATCGATAGGCGGGACTGCTTGACCGAGCTCGGCAACGTTCCTAGCCATGTCTTCATAGACGGTCTTATGTTGGCTGGCTCAAGCCTCCTCCAAAAGTTTCCACCATTCTCGAGCCAGACTATACAACCCTCCTTACGCAGTATAGTTCACTCAATTTCGAACGCCGGGGGTAGTGTGGCTCGACTTTGTGCGCAATATCCTACAGATCCCAACACTAAGGCATACCTCGATCTATATAAAAGAGCAATGACAAGGGTCAAACACCATGTTGTCATTACGGCCGAAGGAGACGTGGAGGCTTTGGATAAGGAACATGCGCCGGACGATGTCCATGAGTGCATTGGTTTACGCCTACCAGAAGAACTCTATATGTACCTCTCACGTGGCATGCTTCGCCCCCGGGTGTTGAATTGGTTGGCCTCCGCCAAAATCAACATAACGCAGCCTCTTGCGGGTGGAGATGCTCGGAAATATCAAGGACTAGTTAAAAGCCAACTGGAACCAATGCGGAAACAGGCACTGTCCCTCTTGACTGAACCGATTCATCGTTACTTCCATACGAGGGATATCGTAACGAAATTGTGGTTTGACCCAAGTTATGAAGGGAAATTCAACATGAAAGATCAGCCTAGCATAAGAGATCAGCTGTCCAAGTGGAACGTCAGAAACGCCCAGATCGAAGATGTAGGCATTTCATTCAACCATGAACATAGTCAAACTAATGATGAGACTAGTTCTCCGGCTTTGGCATGCCACCGGGCTCTCTCTCATTCGCTCTTTTGACTTTAAGCAATGTTGATTTTGCGGGAAAGACGGTAACGCCCAAGCCTAAGGCGGGTTACGAGGTAAATTCGACCCACACAAGAGCTGGCAAGTTGCTGACTCTCATTAGCCGCTCAAACTTCCAAACGAGATACTTGCAAACGTCGTATGGCGCTTCCTTCAGCTACGGGGCTTTGTCAATGAACAGCATCAGCTCACAGAATGGGGCAAAATCCTAGAGACCGCTCTGGAGTCGGCCGGTACGGAAAAACATCAAGAAGAGGCCGTGTTCCTTGCCATCGAGTTGTTACGTCTAGATTTGATCAGCCCTGACACAATGTTTCTGGGTTATGCTGGTGCTCCCGTGAATGGTTCTGGTAAGTAAGCAATCGGGGGTAAAGGAAGCAATGAATCTGACTCTCGGTCTAGAGAACGACAAGGCTTCTACCATGATGGTGTCCCGAGTCGCCTGTTTTGGCAAAATCCGTCATAACACGAAAACGTATAGTGGGACCTTGAGTCGACACCTCCTCGCTTATCAATCAATGATCTCGAACGTACAGGCAAGCCTCCGTGATTTGATTGAGATGATTCTTGTTGCAATGTTTTTGGAAGGGAGTATCGACAGGGAGCGTGATGACTGGATGGACTTGTCTCTAGGGTATGCTCTTAGTTCCATCAAGCAGCAGGATGCTCTCGGCTGATAGTGTGGCAGTTTACCATTCTTCGAGCAGCACTCCTGTGCAATGGGAGTATTGACAATGTGCTACCTGGACTACTTGCAAGCGGAACCAGATCCTACCTCTGAGACGGTTCGAGAAGAGTTGAAAACAAAGTGCCAGGAATGGTTCCTGAATAGTGATTCCAGGGATAGCCTCAATGATGCTTATAGAATCTGGGATTCGGTGAGTGGCTCTTTCGAGGGCGTGGGGACCACGCCGTTACTGATGGCTTCTGTAGGTTTACAAGGGCGTAAAAGCTGCTGGTGATAAGGTGAAAATCCGGAAGCAGTGGGATGAGACCAACGAGTGGCTCTCTGCTAGGAGATGAGTTCCTGAAGAGGCTCAATGATTGACGTAGATATGAGGCTGAAGTGGAATGTGAATGGATCTCCAACAGCAATTCCTTCAAGGAAGGGTAAGTAGTATCTAAAGAGCAAGGTCAGGAATTGACATCCTACCACAGTGGGGCTAATTGTAGTTTAGACAAACCAACAAATGATGGTATAGGAGAACAGTTTCTCGACTATGATAGGGTAACTGCGAGTACCTACAGAGTGCTAAGTAGACAATAATCAGGTAGAACCAACTTGACTTCGGTCCACCAAGAGCCCTTAGATTGTCGTTACGGAGGAGAATTAGAGGAATGCTGCTCAAAGGGAGACTTTCTACATAGTAATGTGGCGTGCTGTGGGTGGCGAATTCCACTAGCGCGAGTGTCAAGCTAAAGAGGTAGCCGCGACTGTGTCCTCAAAAGTTCGATTTCTAAGGAACGACCCACTCAATCAAAGGGGTATAAGCCCACTCGCACCCTCTTTTCTTCCTCCACGTTCTCCATATCCATATTTGCAGTTGTAAGTGCTTTTGACGGACTTTGACACACTATCACTCTATCACAATCATGGCTCGATTCAGCTATATCCTTCTCACTGCTCTTGCGGCGCTGGGCGCCAACGCAGCCTCATCAGTCCTCGACCTCATCCCTGAAAACTTTGACCAAGTCGTTCTACAGTCGAACAAACCAGCCCTAGTCGAGTTCTTTGCCCCATGGTGCGGCCACTGCAAGAAGCTCGCTCCCATCTACGATGAGCTGGCCCAAAACTTCGACTTCGCTAAAGACAAAGTGTCAATCGCAAAAGTCGATGCAGATGCCGAGAAGGACTTGGGACGAAGATTTGGCGTGCAAGGCTTCCCGACGCTGAAGTGGTTTGATGGCAAGAGCGATAAGCCTGAAGACTACAATGGTGGCAGAGACATAGAAAGTCTCTCATCATTCATAACAGAGAAGACGGGCATTAAACTGAGGGGCAAGAAGACTGCTCCTAGTGCGGTGGAGATGTTGGACGATAAGTCTTTCAAGACTGAAATTGGTGGTGATAAAGATGTTCTTGTGGCTTTCACGGCTCCATGGTGTGGACGTAAGTCATCCTTGATCCGGCTGCTACTCGATTGGTCGCTAACATACCCTAAGACTGTAAGACCCTAGCTCCTATCTGGGAACAAGTAGCTCAAGACTACGCCGCCGAGCCCAACGTTCTCATCGCCAAAGTTGACGCCGAAGCCGAGAACGCAAAAGCCACAGCTAAAGAGCAGGGTGTCAAATCATACCCTACCATCAAGTACTTCCCTAAAGGCTCAACTACACCCGAACCCTACGAAGGCGGACGAACTGAGGAGGCTATACTCTCGTTCATGAACGAGAAGGCGGGAACTCATCGCATGATTGGTGGCAAGCTCGACGCTTTGGGTGGCACTATCCCCAGCCTCGATACCATTGTCGGCAAGCTCACTGGTGGCGAGAGCTTTGCTAGTCTCGCCGAGGAATTGAAATCGGCTTCTAACGGCTTGAAGGACAAGTACGCAGAATATTATATCAAGGTCTCGGAAAAGGTTGCTAAGAACCAGGGCTACGTTGAGAAAGAATTGACTAGGCTAGAGGGTATCATTAAGAAGGGTGGTCTGGCGCCGGAGAAGATTGATGACTTGACCAGTCGGTCAAATATTCTAAGAAAATTCAAGGGTGAGCCGCCACTTGAGGAGGAACCTGAAAAGCAGGAATTGTAGAAAGTATGGCTGTATGATTAGGTATACATGAAAGTCTGAGTTCGGGATTGTATTATTGGACGCTCGCGCATCGCGACCCCAAAGTGTCTTCTTATTGCCTCGCCTTTTCTCTATCATTGGCCTTTGAGGGCTCACACTTAGCCCACCCCGCAGAGAATCGGTCTTGCGCATATCAATTGTGCTTCTTCACCCAGAGCTCAGGTTCGTCTTTTGCTTCTACATCCCATAATGATCATTCAGCTCCCACTCGTCGCCACCCTTGCCCAGAGCTTTGGCGGGAAAACATGCACTGTTGAGACGATCAGTCCAGAACTGCCATCTTACATCGAATGATAGCTCACCTGCAGGGTCCGGTTGCAAGACACGACTCCGCATCCTTTCGTATTCCAAGTCCCCCCAGCCGTGCCACATTAATCCAGGAACCAAACCCCCTATCCCATTTAACCAAAGACACCTTGCCCGCCCGGGAGCATCCTTATGCTAGGCATCTCTAAACTCCACCCAACACCATGCAAGAATCCTGCTATGCTAATATAACACCCATCTAATTCCCCTCCGTCGCAGGATCATTTCCCGCTTTGATGGCAGCCTCCATATCATCTAAGCGTTGAGCCATTTCGTCCACTAAGGTCAGTTTCATTTTAGCACCTTGCAATCATTTCCTTGTTGGAGGAAGTACGCACTCTTGGTAAATATCTCAGCTGAGACTTTGGTGAATTTGGGACCGATCTCGTTGAGGAGCTTGTCTACGGCTTTCACGAGGTCGTTGGAGGTAGTGGGGGTGCTCATGGTCTCCACGCCCACGGGCTTGTCGTCGGTTTCAGACATGGTTTATTAATTTGGGAGATTGGGTGGAGAGGAGGTGGAGGGATGTGTCTGGAGGCGGGCTATGGGCGATTTTTGGTAAAGTGACTGGGATCTGTAGAATAGTTATTGGCTTGCTCTCCTTTGGTGCGAGAGGAGGGAACTTACCGAAACTCAGGTTGCCTGAAAGGTGAGGCTGCTCTGTGCGATTGTTGGATCGAAGTGGAACAGGCCAACAGCAATTCTCGCTTGTCCGCAGGAAGTAACTCAATCTCTCTTCAGGCTGGATAAGAGTCCCCAAAAGATCAGAGAAGAGGAACCGATTAAATAGAGCTGCTTCTACCCACCAATCAGCATTCACTCCCATATCCCCGTTAGCGCCGTGCTACCGGTCGTGTCCCTAATTATTATCCTCGAATGATACGGATATAGCAGTAGGAACAGCCAAAAATCTACGCGAAAATCTACGGTACATATTTCTCGCAGTCCCAATTGCAAAAACAACAGTCTCACTATGGCGAAAAGTAAATTACTTACGGCGCTCGATGCACATCGAGGCCGAAACTACAAAGTTGAGAAGCAGAAAAAGCTACAAAAGCAGGCTGCTAAAAAGAAAAGATCAAAAGCTCCAGTATCGAACAATTCAGAAACGAAGGAGGATGGCGTGACAAAGCTCAATGGTACTATTCCTATGCCTGAGGCCGAGAGTGAAGGTTGGGAAAGCGATGGGAGTGAAGCTGCAGAGCCTGGACCTGTTCGTGGACGTATGTCGAGCTGCACATACACGATGCTAATGAACTAAAAGATCGACACTTCCGGCCTATTTGACAGCGAAAGCGACAGTGAGAGTAGTTTAGGAGACCAGGAGAACCAAAATTTAGAAGATTCGGGTCCAGAAGAAGAGGAAGATGGAATCCCCCTCTCCGACATTGAATCTCTCGCCTCCGAAGAAAAAGCCGACCTCCTCCCCCACCAACGTCTCACAATCAACAACATCTCCGCCCTTCAAAAAGCCCACAAATCAATCTCCCTCTCCTACTCAACCCTCCCATTCTCCGCCCACCAATCCCTCACCACCTCCAGCCCCGTCGAAATCACAGACGTCAACGACGACCTAACCCGTGAACTAGCATTCTATAAACAATGCCTGGACGCAGCCAACGAGGGCCGTGCCCTACTGAAAAAAGAAGGCGTACCTTTCTCAAGACCGAATGATTATTTTGCCGAAATGGTGAAGAGCGATGAGCATATGGGGAAGATCAAAGCGAAGATGGTAGACGAAGCGGCGAATAAGAAGGCTGCGGCTGAGGCGAGGAGACAGAGGGATTTGAAAAAGTTTGGAAAACAGGTGCAGGTTGCGAAGCTGCAGGAGAGGGATAAGGCGAAGAGGGAGACGTTGGATAAGATTAATTTGCTGAAGAGAAGTATGATTTTTCCCTAGCGCAAGCACTCCCGGCGGATTTTTTAGAGGCGATGGATTGATTACTGACGGTGTTTTTTAGAGAGGAAAAACAACACAGACACCGGTACGGCGAACGAAGAAGATCTCTTCGATGTAGCGCTCGAGGACGCAGCGAAGGAAGATCGCTCGTCGAGGGCTGGAAAGGATGCTGCTGGGAAGGGCAGACCGCCGAACAAACGACAGAAGAAAGATGAGAAGTTTGGGTTTGGGGGCAAGAAGCGGTTCAGCAAGAGCACGGATGCGGCCTCGACAGCGGATATGAGAGGCTTTTCAGCGAAGAAGATGAAGGGGAAGACGGGAACCAAAAGGCTGGGGAAGAGCAGGAGGGCGAAAATGTGAGGGGGTTGTGTAAGAGTATCTGAGGCAAAAGCTATGAGCAATGATGGCGATATCGCGGAAATTTTCTGGCATTTGCGAGGAGTTCTAGCATGATACCCGATAGGTTCATTAGATCATACAAAAGTGTTTCAAAAGACCCTTCAAGGGAAGCAGCAGATTTCAGGTCAGCATACTAAATGTCCCAAAAGTCCAATTCTTCAAATAAAGCACCGCACGCGGTATGGGTATCCCTATCCTACATCACCATAATAAACGAGGCTCACCGACCTCAATACCTCCTCCCAAAAGGAGCCGAGAATTTGCGCTCCAGGCTATCAGGTCCTGGCTTCTCATCTGGGCCCGAAGCAAAAGCTTGCAGCCGACGGACGAGGTTGCTAAAGTAACTTTTATCAGCAAACGTGTCTCCCTGCCAATCGACGATAATGCAGCATGAAAGGGAACTCACTTAACAGGTAAATACGGCCTACTCTCATCAAGGACGAGATCGATCTTCTCCTGCGCTTGCGTAGCATGGGTCTTGAAATGCTCTTTTATCCGATTCTTCCCAGCTGCTGTGGACGCTTCATGTACCCTATGATAACAACCTCCGAACGTACATGTCCAGAGATCGCCTGGGCCTTGGGGATCTGTGGAGGGGAGATCGTACGATACGACTTTGAGCTCGAGGTATTTCCGGGGGAGGAACTTGGGGCTGGGAGGATGATCATCCGGGTCTGGAGTGAGGCGATTAGTTGGTGGATTGGTGAGGAGCTCGAGGTCTTTGGCGTTGCGGAGGGTGGTTATTGGTGAGTCGTCAGCGACTAATTCTTCGTCCGATGGTGCTTGACTGTCATTTGCTGAAGTCATGGCTGCTGGTCCTTTTCGACGACCAGCGGCTTTCTTGGAGTATTTTCCTCCGCTTGGTTGGAGGATCGATTTTCGCTTGCGGGTGACGACGTTAGGAATGGCGCCCCTTTCGTCGTCGCCAGATGGCGAGATACCTGGGTTAGAATCGGTAATTGGGGTGTGGGGCTGTTGTATTTCTGATGACCTTGGTCTCCCTCTTTTCCGGCGCTTGGGCGCGCTGGCTTCTGAGTCTTCGGGTGATTGTGATTTTCTCTTTCTGGGGCGGTCTGAGTTGTTTTCTATGCTCTGGAGTGCCGTGGGCTCTTTGGCAGGTATCCTTGCAGCGGCATTGGAAAAGTCATCCTGTTTTAGCCATGAGCTTGTCTTCTTTACTCGCAATAGTAACGGCGCGCTCACTGGGAACTTCCATTTGAAGTAATTGAGCATTGGGCTTCCGTTCCAATTCAGTCCTTCCTGATCATCAAGCATGGACGTCATTAAGTATTGGCGGTGCTCATGGAAGGCTTCTCGGACATCGTCGACATCGTTGAGCGAGGTGAAATTCTGTCCTCGACTAAGGTACTGTATCGCGTTAATGACGGGGCCTCGTTGAAATGGAATGCTAACATACGTCTTGAAAGACTTGATTGGCGTATTGATCAGTTCGCTTTCGAGATAATTTTGGATGTGGATTGTGCGATCTCTTTAGCTTGTCTGCAAGCATGTAAAACATAGAGGCCGCCTCGTTCATCTTGTCATATGTTTCTTGGTACGCATTTGATGCACTCTGTATCTCGAACCAGCCAGCCTTGCCAGCGGCCCAGAAACCGTATGTACCATCCTGATACTCTGCAAAGGCGTATGTCATTACATTGCTGACCTCGATAGCCTTGTCTTTGTATTTCTTGTCTCGGACTATATAATCATGATTAGTGAAGGTTGCTCATGCAGAACGAAATGAGTAGGCATACCCAGATGGAGCAATTCATCGTCAATCTGGTCCAACTTGCCCGACACATTCACTACATTCTCGGGATGCGCCGAGAGCAGGCTGACATCCTTGCCAGTCTTCTGAGATGTCACACGTATATTTTTGATAGGAAAACTTGGCCAATCGTCAGCATTCTGCAGCGACGGGTCTCGAGGCTCGAGCAGTGACTCTTCTTTGACAAGCATGGCGTGAAAGTTGATACACTCGTCAAAACGATGTCCCGCATCACGTCGGGTTCGCGTCTTATGATGGTTTGGGGTGTCCATACCAAAACAGCCACTTCGAATCTAGTACCTTGGCAGATTTCGCTTATGATAATTGATAAATATCCGTGATCGACATCACCTCGCGTGGCAGAAGTCTGATCTCGCAGCATGCATTTTCTTATTCTAGACAAGTTTATAACGATATATTAGGCCATGGACCTTGAATAGTTTATACCTTTCAATTAAGCCGGCGACACATTCTCAGCGATTCGGAAGGTAACTGGGGTGGCTCGTGCACCAAAATCCCTCACCTAAGCATACAGCAACGAAAACAGCTTCCCAATCAAAGACTGCAGAGTAAGCGTGCTAGCTGAAAGTGTCGAGGTTACCTAGAAGGAAAATCGAAGACCTTTTCTTTGCCGTGAAGAGAGCGGCATACGACAAGAATCAATGATTTGGCTGAGAAACGGAGAGATTGATAGCCTCTCTGATAATGCGAACGATTCAAACCCCAGCTTTAACTCTGGGCAATTTTCATTGCTATTTCAGATCCATCCTATCTGCAAGTGGAGTGCATCACAGCACGAATACATCAAAACTTTTGAGTTCGGTAAATCAGCCGCGGTCAACTTTACGAACTAGACATCAGCCGACCAACTCCCCATCTTCCCAGTGACTTCAAGCTGCATTCCATTGGGCATTGTGACCAGATCACCTTTATCAGGCACAATAGCTTTGTCGGGGCTCGGCAGAAGAGGCTTTTCTTTCGGTGGGGGTTCCTGCGGCTCATCGAAGTCCGCATTCGGCTGCAAACCAATATGCACATCGAACTCGTAGAATTGATCAGACCGGCCGCTGAGTGAAGGCGTAGTACATGAGATGGGCACATTGATGATGGGGATCACCGCCTGCGCATTGTAGGAGCCATTGGCTGCCCATGTGCTGGCATCGTCGTAGTAAGCCGTCACGGACGAGGAGGTGATGCCGCCTGTGAGCCCAAAAGCATTGTCCTGAGTATAGGAGCAGAGGTACTTGAGCTGAAACCCTGTGGACATTTATCGACCCGTTAGCTTGGACGATGTCATGATTTGCATAACTCTTACCTGTGGATTGATCGATGGTTTCGACTCGCAGGGCAACACCTAGGCCCTGCATGAATGTGCTATCTTAAAACCAAATAAGTAAAAGTGCTTTACCAGGATATTCAAGGTGGATGGAACGAACCGTTGTCAAACACGAGTGACGCATATTGGTAGATACTGTTGGGAGCAGGCACAACCATCCCATCTGGCATTGTGACAGTACCCTCATCGTCAGTACAGAGACTAGGGACTTCTTCAAATAACCTACTAGAAGCCGATGGAAGTTGAATCTCTTGTGCGGAGGTTCCCCCGTCGATTGTTGCGTTGTCCAGGGCCCAGTCACTGCTGATTAGGTATGCCTGGGTAAGATCCCAGTTGTAGATGTTCACGCAAACTTTGTAGTTCTTAAAGACTACGTTGGCAATAAACATGACCAAGTAGAAGACCACTGCCCCTACCACAGCGAAACCGATGGCACTGGCAAGCAAGGTGGCAATGGTTCTCCAGAGTATACCCGCTAGTACCTACCCGTTGACGAGCGCGATACCGCCCGCCGCTATGGCGTCTTCCACTGCAGGTGCAACAAGCATACCACCTATTCGTCTGGCAAGGAATTTGCTGACCACTGTGGCGAACACCGTAGCGATGGCGCCCGCTGTCAGTTGTGCAAAGTTGCTATCCAAGATTGTATTCGAGATTCCCAAAGTCTGGGCATTCTTGGAGAAGGTTCCAATTTGGATCACTGGTTGGGTTATAGGGGCGGATCCTCCAGCACTTTCACTGCTCGCAGCAGACGATGCAAAAGGAGCCGTGTAGAACCACATGTATCCAATAGGATCGGAGGCCGGGCCGGCAATAGACAGCCAGTACGGAGTTTTGTCAGAGGAGTTGGTCAGTTGAAAGAACGCCGCCTCTTCACTGGTTTGTATATTACCGTAAATAGCGAGGAGATCGTTGCTTGCCTGATCTGTATACTTCTGGATGGTCGTGTAGTCAACCGATGCATATGCTTGCTTGAGTTCAGTAGAGACAGCCTCAAAGCTGCCGGGGGTATTCGAGTTGAAAGCTGCGTTCTCCACTACGAAAGCTGCACGTCAGCCCGGTTGTTCACCATTATTGGCGAGACACACCTCCGCTATTTGAAGCAATTTCTCGGATCAAGTCCGGTACATGATCCAAAACCCCCATTATCGTAAATATCGTAAGCTGTGTAAGATCCGACGTTGGCTTTGGAGCTTGGCAAGTAGATCACTGATTTTTGAGAGAAGCAATCGTAGCTATATCTGGCACAGGAATTTTGGGCTGTTTAAATAGTTGTTTGGCGGGGGTGTCGAGATTCGATAACACACTTAGCTTGAGCTCGGCTTTGCTCCAGGATGATATATCATCAGCCAGCCTCATGTGCGCCACGAGGAATGTGGACCTGAAGTGGCATGCCTCTGAAACTCCCTAAGGGGTCTAGAATAGAGCCTGAGCCTATTCGAGACCAAAGGAGTGATAATCATTGCCAGGTGAAGCATCAGGACCCCCTTTCAGCCAGTCATGCACCCGCTAAGGCGTCCGAGGCGCTCGCATTAGTGTGTCGATAAACCCTCCACGGCTTTAGCCCTCTATGGCCTAACTAGTGGTAGGTATGTGAGCTGGTCATTTGTGATAACAAGCTTGCAAAAAACCAAATGAATCACTATCTCCACCCTCGCAACAAGCACCAAAAGCGTATCAGTTGCCAGCTGATTCTACCACAGCTGTCAAGCCCCTAGGTGAGACTGCTTTGGCTCTGGTGAGGGTGGGGAGATATCAGTGATTTCCCTTCGCGACGAGTCCCTACATGACGAACAGACTGAAGACAAATACTCACCGCCCAATAGTGGCCATTCAACAATAGTTCTCTTCTTTGGGGGGCCTGCCGATCGAGATTGGGATTTTCGCCGGCTTTCAATCTCGATGGTCAATGGTCAAGAAAATGCTTAGTCATGCAACGACGCTCCTTGTCTTGTTTTCGCTCATAACTTCAGCCGTAATTACTCAGTGGGGGCGGAGGTGGATTGAGAGATTGGAAAAGTGGAACAATTAAGCTTGGACCTCGATTGCTTCTAGCAGGAGACAAGCACAAGCCAAGAAAGATGGCGGGTTGATGTGTATCAACGAACATCCTTGTTGAGAGTCAAAATGTCTGACAGCTCCCTTCCATATATTTACTCGCCGCTTCGTAACCATGACGGTATTCGCCTGCTAAGAATAGTATCGGACAAGCCAGTGCACCGACGTAGAGCAGGCGAGACACCGGACACGAGTCTCAATATTGAGCTTGAAGAGTTCTGCCTCAGCGAACAGAACGAGTACAGATGCCTCTCATATACATGGGGATCTTCTGTCGTCGCTTACACCCTCCTGGTCAACGGCAAAACCTTGCCAATTACTGCTAATCTGAAGTCTGCTTTGGAAGCCCTGAGGGGCTTTGTAGGCACCGCTTGGGTTTGGGTCGACGCCATATGCATAAATCAGAAGGACGATCACGAACGCTCGCACCAAGTCCGGCAAATGCGGAACATTTATTCTAAAGCAAGCGAAGTTATTGCACATCTAGGAGAGGCCGCTAATAGAAGTGAAGAGATACCACTTTGCATAGATGGGATTATTCAAGGTGTGGAGCATTGGCAACAAGCACATGAATGGGGGTCCAAACCTTCTCCAATTCCTGAACAAGACTATGTTGCATATGAAATAGCTCCTCACAACAACGTGTGCTGGGAAATCATCAAAGTCTTTCTCACACGCCCATGGTTTACACGAATCTGGATCATTCAAGAGGCAGTCCTGGCACGTGAGCTGACCTTCATTTGCGGCGACTGGGCTCTTCCAGCAGAAATTATTCTATACTTTGCGGAGCTGGCAATCCTACACAATCTTCCACTAGGTCAATCCTCCCCACACCATGCAACCAAGGGACTGACTCAATTGTGGATGATGACACAGCTCACCCTGAATGGTTTCGAGAAGGGTCAGGATAATAATAATCGTTTTGGTCCTCCCAAGGCCGATCTCCTCAATCTCATGCAGTGCATGGAATGCCAAAGGGCTAGTGATCCGCACGATAACGTATTTGCCCTTTTCGGCATCTCGAAAGAGTATAAGGTAAATGAGTTGCAGCCGGATTATGTGCAATCGGTGGCAGACACATACCGCCGATGCGCCTCGTATTTTATTGGGATTGGCCAGGGCTGCAAAGTGCTTGAGCATATTCAATTCCCTCAGTCTACCGTGGACCTGCCCTCATGGGTTCCCGATTGGGGAAACAGGAAGCAAGAATACCGCAGTTTAGTCTCGGAACCTCTGTTCCCTCAACCAGGCAACAAAGAACCCAATGCTGGCGGAACCACCACGTGTAAGATGCATATTACCCTTTGTGACAAGAGACTCGTCGCGGAAGCGTACCTGATTGACAGCGTAAAAAGTCTTGGCACTGCCGCATTCCGCACAAAATTCCTCCAGAACAACAGCGACGTCTTTCAGCACGGACTCCATGGGCTAAAGCACCAAGAAAGCTTAGAAGATCTGGCAACGGCATTGGCGGAAATATCTTCATTCCTCGAGGAGAACGAAGTCTACACGACGAAGGAAGTACAAAGAGAAGTGCTATGGCGGACAATTCTCTGCAACAAAGAATTTGGCTATCACAACGAAGCACCCCTCCATTACGAAAACCTCCTAGATGATTTTCTCTCTGCACTGAAATCTACGCCCTTTGCTCTAGGTCCCAGTGTCAAGGAGAGCCTGTCCCGCATCTGCACTTGCTTACCGGCGAACAAGACTGGGACGGTTGTCCAGGTTCCTCGGGAAGTCGGCAGACTCCACGAGCAAACACAGTATTTCCATATAATGGCCGCCACGCAGAGCGAGGGCAGGAAGCGCATTCGCACGCACAAAGGGTATGTAGGCCAAGTACCAATTTGCGCCCAGCAACGTGATGTTGTCGCTATCTGCGCCGGCGCAAGAATTCCGATTCTTTTGAGACCGCAGGGCCATGATTCCTATTCCATCATCGGTCAATGCTACCTGTACGGTTTCATGAACGGCGAAGTGCTTTCCATGGCACAACACAAAGCTCAAGAGGTTGCTATCGTCTGAGGCTGCGAAGAATGCATAGGATTGTACACGAAGACGGGATATTCTGAACTCGATCAACATGGAAATATAATGCTTTCCCAATTTTCTGTAGCATAGCTTCCATGTCTTTTCTGCGGCCAAATTTCGTTCTGCTGGGCAACTGGCGAAAATCCACATATACCGTCCTCCAATGCGGGGCTCATAAGTCTATTGACGTAGGCCAGTGCCCCATAATTATATGCTTCACAAGGAAGCGGGACATCCCATCTCAGCCTTTCCTGTCAGTAAATCTGCGCTCGTATCAAGCCATACAGTGACGCGAGATCGCTCAACACCATCAACGATTTGTACCTTCTAGTCGGTGGTGAACTCGTTTTCCCCATGGTTGAAGGCCCAGATTTGATTCCACCGAAACAGTCACTCCGAATCTAGTGCCTTGGCAGGTCTCGCTTATGGTAATCGATAAATATCCGTGATCGACATCATTTCGCGTGGCAGAAGTCTGATCTCGCAGCATGCATGTTCCCCTGCAATCATCTGCCAGCCTCACATGTCGCTTTCACTTCACTTCTTCTTAGTATCCTTGGGGGACAACCATTGGTCGCTATACGCTTCTACGCGGTACCCATGAGCCGTCCCACGTTCTTCCTCAACCGCATAATGTCTAAGAACAGAGGCAAGATCGTCGAAGGCGTGTTCGCAATCAACAAGCCTCCCTCCATTTCCTCTGCTCAAGTAATCCGGAACCTCCAATCCCACTTCAACCCTTCTAAACTCTTTGCTCCATGGATTGCTGCTGAGCGCGCCAATCGAGATACCGAACCACCAAGGGAACGACGGCGTCGAAAAGACAAGAGCATCCAAGTCAAAATCGGCCATGGGGGCACCTTGGATCCCATGGCCACTGGTGTCCTTATCATGGGCATTGGAAAGGGAACAAAACAATTGCAAGGCTTTCTAGAGTGTACGAAGAGTTATGAAGCTACAATCTTGTTTGGCGCTGCCACGGATACGTATGATGTGCTCGGTAAAGTGTTGCGGAGGGCGGAGTATAGACATGTGACCAAGGAGGGCGTGGAGAAAGTGTTGGCAAGGTTTAGGGGGAACATAATGCAACGGCCACCTATATATTCGGCTTTGCGAATGGAGGGGAAGAGATTGTATGAATATGCTAGGGAGGGTAAAGAGGTCCCAAGGGAAATTCAGGAGCGGCCTGTGAAAGTGGAAGAGTTGGAGATTATAGAGTGGTTGGATGGAGGGACGCATGCTTCTAGATGGCCGAAGGAGGAAGCGGAGGTGGAGGCGAAAGAGCTGGCAGAAAAGGTGCTGAAGCTTGACAGCGCTGTGAATATTCCTGAGAAGGCGGTTAAGAAAGAGGTCAATGGTGTCAAAAGGAAGCGAGAATTGGATGATGTTGACGACATTTCGATTTCCCTTAAGAGGCCAGCACGTGAAAATGAGGAGGTAGACCCTCAGACTCTTATGTCCGGGGCCCTCCAGAGTCCAGACGAAAAGCTACCCAATCCTGCCGAGTCCGTTCATTCCGCAATGGCCGATGCTGATAGTGATACTTCGTCTCAGCAGACATCACTTCCGCCCGATAAGGGTCCGCCAGCTGTCAAACTGCGCATGACAGTCACATCAGGCTTCTATGTCCGCTCCCTCAGTCACGACCTGGGCGAAGCAGTCGGCTCGTTGGCCTGCATGAGTGAATTGGTGCGGACTAGGCAAGGAGATTTCGAGTTGGGGAGGAATGTGATGGAATATGAGGAATTGGACAAAGGAGAGGATGTATGGGGCCCACAAGTGGAGAAATTGCTTGAGCAGTGGGAAGGAAGGAACGCCAAGCCGGACGGGAACATGAGTCCTACGGAAGACGGAAGAGAGAAGTAAAACCAGTCAAGCATGATAAACGTGTAGGATACCAGGCGCATCGACAGGTGATCAGTCCTCTTCTAGTTATAGATGATACCCAAAATCTTCCAAGAAACATATGATAGCCATCTAGTCTTCCGCCAGCAAGCCAAATTCGGAGAATACAGCGCGCACGACGCTTGTACAGTTGTTATCATCACCTTTGGGGCTTGAAACGATCCTGTATCCTCTGCCAATAGTCCCGTATCTTTTCTGGTAGTGATGTCTGCTCTTTGTCGCCATTTTCTCCGTTGCTATGAGTGCTTTCATAGTTGATAAAAACGAACGCTAATAACACTATACAGGCGCCAAGCCAGTATAGGACACCCCTATTCTGCGAATACTCGATCATCTGACCAACTAGAGACAGGGGAATAGTCAAGCTTAGACCGACTGTGGTAACCAATGGGGAGGTGAGGAGCATAGAGTATGCCCAACAAATATCAGAAACCAGAGACGTGAGGGAATTGACCTTTTTCAGTTTAGTACGTTTTCAAGACCCATGATGGACCATAGCTTACCATCACTATGACCAGAATCCGTCTTGTGGGCGGCAACTCAAATGTTTCTATACCCGTAAAATGGAGGACGAAGAAGCCCGGCAAAAGGGTGATGATGTTGATCACCCCAACGAATCCGAAGAACATGAACATATCAGCTCTCGACTCATCCCCAATCCTTTTCTTCATCACAGTCGTGTAGATACCATACATAACAGCACTAGCAATAGCAAGAACATCACCTATGGCTATTTGCGTGTGGGACTTGTGCGGAAAAGATCCTCTGTTCTTGTCTTGGTCCCCGGATACGTCGATGCTAGAGATTAATATGATTCCAGCCAAAGAAGCAAGCACACCAATGAGCTTTCTCATTGTGAACCTCTCTACTTTCAGTAAGGTTCCGAAGGCCAAAGTCCAAACACCTAGGACGATGAGCATACAAGAAGAGTAGTAAAGGTAGCATATCGGTTCTTACCACTCGTCGAACTCAGTATTGTTGCGCTCGCGACAGTGGTGTATTCGAGGCAAGCCGCTGTGAAATAGTTCGCCTGGGTTCTAATTAAAGCAAGTCAGGGCGGAAGCGGTCGTTGACACTCACAAGGAACTATCGATGATCAGCCGAAGCACCTATTGCCTTTATCTGGAAGCGGGTCATACCCAAAGTATGCAGAATTCGAAGCTCAACCAGGCGGTCTCGCGAATATTCAAAGGTGGATCGACATTGCCTGCTGTCATTGCAGGATTCGTCATTGGTTCTTCAATCATAAGCCGACTGCGTGGTGACCGACCTGCCGGTTGGTTGCCGTCCTCATCATTGGGCTTCATAAAATCTTGGTTCTCATCCTCAACAAGGGGTTGGTATTTTGTAGGATGGCCTTGCCCATGGATAGCTCCTCGAATGGATCCTCCACTGGCCCATAATCGTTTCGCAGCGACAGGTATAAGTAAGACAGAGAAGAAAGACGAATTAATATAAGTGACGAAGTAGGGTTTAGAGTAACTATCGTTGGCGAAGATTGTCTGGTTTACGGATCGTTAGTGTCTTCAGCCACTCTGAACCATGCATGATGAGAACATACGCTTGCTAAAAAGTTTGAGGCTGTCCACATTACAACGGTGGCTAGGAGAAGAGCGATACCAACGGTATGGCGCCATATCATCCAGGTTGTTTTTGGTCCTCCTTCACTTGGCTTGGCGGAAAATGTTCGAGAGTGCGAAGAGTCCATGGATCTTCTGAGTGGCTCTGTAAACTCATCATGGGCTGCTGGCATGGGCAGGACGAAATCGTCTGCCAGCACTGGAGGCATAGGGCCACTCATGACCACCTTATTACCAGCCGCCCAGATTTTGGTATCGTCTTATATGGTGGTGCATTAATCCAATTCTTGGACCAAACCACCTCTTCTCCATATAAGAAACCCGCCCTTGTACCATGTGAGAGAGATAGAGTGGGAAATGACGATTATTATCAGGTGCGGTCGAAGATCAGATGCAGCGTCGGTGATAGCGATTACTTCGAGTTACGAAGGTACAACTGGAATATCTCAATCGGTGTTGTTAGGAAAGTCGTCCCAGTCAATGGGTCCGTTGAAGTACCGACTTAGAGTACAGCAATGTGTGTTTGTTAGAGAATCTTTTAGGATGGAAGTATTGAAACAGTACACCGACATATTCGGGCATGACCCAAGTGCTTACGATTACCTATTCGAGTAAGGTAGCCCTGGCAAAGCGCCACCAATGAATGATTGTCGGCCCGAACTTGAATCTGGCGCCGACGTTGCAAGGAACAAGGAACGATCGGTCGGGACCGCGACTCTCACTCGTGTGACCAACTTTGTCTACATCACTTTTACGAGCAAACACTGTCATTAGAATCAGCATAGACATATTTTTTTCCGCCTCGTTGGCCTTTCTACGTACTTTGTACTTGTTCGTTCCTTGATGCGTTCAATACCATGAAATAAGTCCAGTCAACATGGGATTCTTCGACAGCATCCAGAAGCCCGGTTTCAAAGCTGCTCAAACCAAAAACGCCCACATACAAAAGGAAGTCGTGAAGACTACTATCGATCCACGAAAGACACAGTCTCCAACACCCTTTGCTCAACGCCTCCTCAACCGGGTCCCGCCTAAGAAAAAGAGTCCCAAGCAGAGTAACACCAAGGCTACACCATCCCCAAGACCCCAGCCCCATAATCCGCGAAAGCGTGCAGCCTCGACGCCACAGCGCTTGGAGTCTGACAGCGATGGCGACGTATCTGATGAAAATCTGGACATTGGCAGTAAGCGGGTCCGGAGGAGCAGTGATCCGGAGCCAGACTTAAACCGGCAAATACGGAGCAGGAGAGCCTTTTCAGGTGAAGATGGTGGGCAATTTCCGATGATTCACGCAGCCGAGATTGCCTCCTTGAGCACGCCCAGCAAATACAGTCCTGCTTTTCCAAACGACCCAAACGCCATTGAAGTTCAATTGCAATATCCCTCTGCCTCGCAAAGAGAGAAGTACGTTTTGTCGAAGCAGCGTGAGACGATAAGAGCTAATTATCATAGGTACGAACTTGTCATACCATCTAATAAAGACGATTTTAAGCCGTTGGAAGACATCAGGGTGGCCATGGAAACAATCATCGAGAACTACCTACCAAGCGCCGCCGCTGCAGCAATGCAGAACGACAGTACCGGGCTGATCAGGCGCATCAAGCGCGCTATGGAACGACGTGCAGGCCATGAGTATATGGATTTCGTTCAAGAGTGGAATGAAACCCTTGTGGAATTTCAAAGGGATGGAACAATATCAAAAGCCATAGACAGCTGGAAGAGCATCGAGCTGAAGCTATTGGAGCGCATTTTGACGCAAACATATTCACGGACAGTCTCGCCACGAGTCGAAGAGTTGAAGAAGTACCAGAACGGCACGGATGACGTTTACGGCGAACTGATGCCCCGGTTCATCTCCATGATCTTGAAGAAAGACACTAAGATGAAGTCCGATCAGATCTTCGTTGATTTGGGGTCTGGCGTTGGCAATTGCGTCCTTCAAGCCGCTCTTGAGATTGGATGTGAGAGCTGGGGCTGTGAGAAGATGGAGGGGGCTTGTGGTCTTGCGCAACTTCAGGAGCAGGAGTTCAATGCTCGCTGCCGATTGTGGGGTCTCTCAGTCGGAGATATACACCTTGAGCGCGGAGACTTCCTGTCAAATCCTGCCATTCTTAAGGTCATCCAAAAGGCAGACGTCGTCCTTGTTAATAATCAGGCATTCACACCAAAGCTGAATGAGGATTTGACCAATCTGTTCCTAGATCTCAAGGAAGGAGCCAAGGTCGTCTCACTCAGATCGTTCGTTCCGCACGGCAATAAGATCTCCCAAAGCAACGTACATGCGGCTTATAATCGACTCAGTGTCGTGGAGAAAGAGTACTTTTCGGGCTGCGTGAGCTGGACGAACGCCCCTGGAACTTACTACGTGTCGACAAAGGACAGCTCGATGGTCAAGGCTTTTTATGAGAAGCACCCATGAACTTAGGTTGTCTTAATCTTTTCGCGCGTAGGGAGAAAGCATCTTCATTCATCAGCATAGCGGTTTGGGCAGGCGGTGATAAGTGGGGACTATGCAGCGTTGGAGTTTTATGGTCATGATTGATACCCGAAAAAGGACATGCATATTGTTCGAGGGACAATAGTTGCGAAAGCCCTTGTTGCATAGACTTAGCGATTTTCAACACACGGTTATCACGAGAACTTGGATTTATCATTCATAGCATCAGCTTCTTGACCCATACGTGCCATCCAACGGTCCACCAGCTCTTTATTCTCTCGTTGCAGTTTCTGAGCCTGCTCATCAGCCATGTTAAGTTGTAGTGTCAGAGACACAGTCTCGTCGTGCACGTCCTGAACACGTGATATCAGCGCATATCACCTCTTGCAAGTTTGTAGTAGCCCACCTCTAGTAATTTCGTCTTCCCCTTTAATTCCTCATCCCGATCTCTCAAGCCCGTAGTCAATATCGCCTTCTCCCTCGTCAACTCGCTAATCTTCTTCCGATCCAGCGAAGACTGTATCTTCAACTTCTTCAATTCCTCCGTAACACTTTGGAGCTTTGTCTCCATCAAGCCTCTGCTGCGTTGAGCTTCGCTCAGGTCTTGCCGCACTTTTGCAATCGCATCGGGGGTGGTACTGCGTGGCGTTGCTTGCTCTAGGCTTGCTTTGCGGTCTTTCAATTTAGGTGAGGAGGTGGGGTCCTCTTTAGCTGGTGGACAGGCTAGAGCGCTCTGTTGCAGACTTGCTGTTCGATCGGCTAGCTTGGTATCTGAATTATCCGTCAACGATTGTTGAGGAGATTGGATCTATAGATGCACATTGGTCGTAGAAAGCCTGGTTCGACTTCTCCCTCTGATCCCTTTGTTGCAAGGCACTCGAATACTCATCCCGCCAGGATGGCATGGTTGGATGTTTTAGGTGCTACATTAAAACGAGAAATCATCGAGCTTGCTATTAGGTACTCTGTGTTTTTGTGATCGACTCTCCTGAGTTATGTCGAACACGAAGAGGGTCCTCGCCTGCAAACGCAGGGAAGTAGGTACCTCAGAGATGCCTAGTGGTAGGTATCTTACGAGGCGGTATCGATAAGGCTAGGCGGGTAATTATCGGGCGCTAAAGCTTGGATGTAGGTAAGGTATGCATGACCAGCCGTCATAATCCACAACCATAAGGTAGACCCAGTACCATCCTCACATACGCCGAGGGCCAGAACGTAACGTTTCATCTACTGAAATTCAACCTCAAAGCTCCACAGCTAGCTACTGGCTCTTGTGAAAGAAAGGGCAGTCACCAGAGCAGAAATCGTTAAGGAACAATTCACCGAAGTCCCAAGGCCGAGACCCTTCTCAGGCCACCGCAATATAGCCACAATTTCCGAAGCCTTCTTATAAACTAACCGACCGCAGAGACGGAATCGGTATGGCATCCAGGAAGAAGGTCTTGCTCAAGGCGTGTTTACCTCTAACGGGAAAGTTGTGTCTGTAATTAGCTGACAACCAACTAGGTGATCATTCTAGGAGACAGCGGGGTTGGAAAAACAAGCTTGATGAATCAATACGTACGCAACGTCAAGGGTCTTCTCATGAGGGGTTTGGGGCGCTAACTCGCCACATGATGACAGGTCAACAAGAAGTTCAGCGCAAGCTACAAAGCGACAATTGGGGCGGACTTCCTTACAAAAGAGGTATTAGTAGATGATCGATTAGTTACTATGCAGGTATGAGTCTGTTTCCGAAGGCTTTGGATTCCCGGCTAAACTCGCCTAGCTCTGGGACACAGCTGGTCAAGAAAGATTCCAATCATTAGGTGTTGCATTCTATCGAGGAGCCGACTGCTGCGTACTCGTGTACGATGTCAATAATTCGAAGAGCTTCGATACCTTGGATAGCTGGAGAGACGAGTTCCTGATACAAGCTAGCCCGCGAGACCCTGAGAACTTTCCTTTTGTGAGTCGAGTTGGACCTTAGGAGGAGCCGTGGGCTGATATCATTCAAGGTGGTGCTGGGAAACAAAATTGATGTGGAGGAGAACAAGCGCATGATCTCTTCGAAGCGGGCAATGACTTTCTGCCAGTCGAAGGGTGGAATTCCGTACTTTGAAACCAGCGCCAAGGAGGCTGTGAACGTTGAACAAGCTTTTGAAGGTATGTGTCCTTTTCTAAATCTGCGCTGTGGCACATCGGGTTGACCACATCTCGGTACAGTTATTGCTAGGAATGCGTTGGCACAAGAAGAATCAGAGGAATTCAGTGGTGACTTTTCGGATCCTATCGACATTCACTTGGATAGAGAGAGCGACGGATGTGCTTGCTAAGATAAGCCTCCGCTTATCGTTTCCGTTTGATTTCTGTAGTACATGCATTACGCATTTCACCAGATGGAGCATCGGCGTTGGAAGTCGGCCTATGTAACTGCGAAGGAGATGGAGTCTACCTCAGCATGCTCCATACCTAGTGGACTTAACAGTACGTAGATAATATTGTGTTTCGAGTACAGCGCCTCATGTCATCTGAGCATGTATATATCTGGTGGTTCTCTACAACCCTCGTGCTTCTTCTGGAGTAGTCTTCAGGGAACTAAATTGGCATCGAGCTTTGTGCTCTATCTCGTACTCCCCTACCGCTGTCAGCAGGAATGGCAGTCTTATGACCACGCTAAACGGCCCTGAAAGCCCCAGATGCTACCAACTCCAACGCTATGCTTCCATTAGATAATCTCGAACCTTTCGAAGATCCATGCAGTGCAAGGCTCTATAACTTCGACCTCACACCCTCTAAGCGGAACTTGACGTCTTTTAGTACCTTACTTGATGGCTTCCACTCGTCGAATTGCTTGATCAATTCTGTGATCTCGCCATATAGCTCTGTCCGTACATAATCCTCTTCTAGTAACCCTCGCATCGCAAACGGCAAGATGTATGGGTTCTGGGCTGTAGACTGGTTCTCACGATGGACTTGCAATGGTACGTTACCAATAGATGTAGTCTCGAGAGCGTGCTCGACGGCGAGATAGTACACCGCTTCATCTTCATAGATCCTGGAGTGGCCTTCTCCACCGTAGAGGCTACCAGCGAGTGGGGTGCTTAATTCTCGGATAAGCCCATGGTCTGAAATTCCCAAATTTCGGAGCTTCAGAGCAAAGCCCACGAGATGAGTGAGAAAGTCGGGAGCGTGGACTCTACCGTCGACAAAGGCAGCCCTGTAGATGTATGGGTGGCTCACTGTCCCAAAGGTAGAAGACTGATGGATTTGGTCAGCTATTCGCAAACCTGACGCTGGTGTTATCAAGCTCACCTCAAGGGATACAAGCTGATCGTCTATGCTGCCAATGTATACGACTCTGACCCCGAACCTCAGAGCAACGTCCAGCGCTGCCTCATAGTCTTTTGTTACCTGACTGTCGGGCCGCGCAAAATCAAACAATTCTCCCGCAGACCCACTTATCCATCGAGACTTGTAATCTGCGAAAGGACCCAGATTGACTCCCGCCATTGCACAAACTCCTATCTTTGCAGAATTCAGGCATCCAAACCCTATAAGCTTGGCTATTAACATCATCGCTACAGGTACGCCCTGGCTATGGCATGCGATGATGACGAAGTCCGCCTTGCTGATCTTGTCAATCCAATTAAGGATGAGCTTCCAAAGCAGGTCGATGCGTTCTGCGATTTTGCCCTCTCCCTCCAGCGCTACCTTTTCAATCTCACAAGAATAGCCTTGGTTCTGCGTCCATTGCTGAATGGCATGAGCAGCGCTATTCGCAAACCGAATAGACGTTCCTGTTGGTTGGCCGAGAACTGAGCGTATTAAAGGAGCGGGAAAGTAGCCATGTACACCCTAAAATAGGCCATTAGCAATAAGATCTGAAGTGCTGATCAATAGCTTGGACTATCTTACGATAGCTAAAGCCCTCTTAATATGTGGTGGATTTGGAACGATATCGGCATGCTTAGGCCCCGATTGCGGACCCAAATGCAGGAGTCGACTCAATTGCTGTATTACGCCTGGCTTGACTACTGTCTGATATGTACGTTTGAATGGAGGGAGCACTAGGTTACCTGGCATTCGCTTGCTTTTTGAACCTGCATCGGCCGCAGGCTTAGCTTTTGATGGTGCAGCCGTAGGCTCAGGTACCGCATCTTTCTTGACACCCACACTTGCGTTCCGAGGCTTTTTGTGTTCTTCTGGCAAATCTAATGACTGTGGCCTTTGCCTTTTCCCGACTTTACTCGGAACACCCCTCGCTTCATCTATTACTGCATTTTCCGGTTTCGATTGAGATGAGGAGCCAGCGAGTGCGAGTTCACCAACATCACTGTGGGGGCTTCGTTTCTCATCAACGCTCTTTGACTCATCCCTTGACCAGAAGGCCCAGCCGTATGACCTTTGAGCTCCCAAGGATTCAGCAGGAGGTCGAGGAGTAGTCACAGGATCAGGTTCAACAAGATTTTGGTTTTGAGGAGGTTGCTCTTGCTCTGAGCTGTCGAATGTTGCTTTCGCGGCCCCCGTGGCACTTTCCGACGGCGTACCCGCTGTTTGGGTAGTTGCATTGCCCCACAATCCAAGCCACGATCGTGTGGGTGGTTTTTCCTGCGCCTGGGGAGAGGCAGGGGTTGGCTCTGAGTTACGACGCGATATAGGAGGCGTAGGCGTATCATTGGATATTTGTAACATGGTACTCTGAGGACGATCTTTGTTCGTGTTGCTCGTCTGTTCATTGTTACTGGCGAGGCTGGTCCGAGGTGTATCATCGACCTTGGCGTTTTCTGCTCTGGAAAACCAGTGCAACCAGCTAGCAGAGTCGTTAGTTGCTTTGGTATCGTCTGGTGGTTTCGCCTTCGATTCTGGATCCGCCCCGTCTTCAAATTGTGATCTTTCGGGTGGGGTTGAGGCTTCCGCCTTCTCCTCTCGTGAGATTAGCTTTGGCCCAGTTCCGCCGTTTGCATCAAATTGAAGCCCTTCTTCAGTTGCAGGCCCTTGTGCCTCCTTTGGGGCGCCATTTACCGGGCTCGGGGCATTCGATGTGATGTTGAGCTTCGTGGTAGTCGCAGCTAAAGGTAGAGACCTGGACGAGCTTCCCATACTTCGTGACAAATATATTGCGGGGTTTTTGAGAGGAGCAGTGGGAAGCTGGGGTGTTCGGGCGCGTGCGGACGCTACGACTTCAGACGCTGCTCCTCCGGCTGCTGATATGCTCTCCCTTGCTACCTGGGTGACAGGATTGGCTTTGTTTCCACGGGGCCAGGTACCGCCGTACCACGATTTACTGGATTGGGGCTAGTCGAAGTCAGTATATTGTTACGTCCCTCGTCTGTTCGCGGACTTACAGTACTAGCCCCATCAGGACCACCTTTTACGGATTTGGCACTCTCGGAATCGTCAGGTGGCAAGGCTTGCTCAGGAGATGACTGAAGTAGCTGCTGCTTCTGCGGCTCTTGGCCTGGAGGTTGAGAAGCAGGTGATCCCTCTGTGCCCCCCTCTGTTTCTGCCTTTGGATTCGGTTTCGACTTCTTTCTCGGCAACATGAAGCAATATAGAGTTAGACCGCAGGCGTGGAGACTTTTCCGCCGAGGCTATCTGTTGAGAGTGGGAGTGCCGAATGATGGCCGTTAGAAAGTGGTAAATATATGAAGATGCAAGCCTGCAGGCGTACACTGACGCACAAGTGACTAAATACGGCTATACCCTAGCCCTAGAGCTAGCTGCCGAGAAGTTCCCGGCCGGCCCACGTGGCTTGGCGTTGTCACCGTTCAAAATTTATTTGGGCGATCAATCTTCGTATCTGCGGTACGGTCCACCTTCCCAATCTCCGCATGTGTTCCTTGCTCAGAAGCTGTCTCTCCTAAGTAGTGACCGCCATGGCTGTTCAAAAAAAAGTGAGACCTATGTATCTGTCATACGAAAGCTTTCGCTAACCTGTCACAGCATGGCAAAGGTATACAAGCTATTTGACTGTACTTGCATGTTTCCTTCTCAAACTGACCCTCGCAGGACGCCTTGACAAGTGGTACAAGCTTGCGAAAGAGAAGGGATACAGGGCCCGAGCTGCATTCAAGCTCATTCAGCTCAATCGAAAGTATGGCTTCCTCGAAAAGAGCAAGGTCCTGCTGGATCTATGCGCCGCTCCAGGATCATGGTGTCAGGTCGCTGCGGAAACTATGCCGGCCAATAGCATGATTGTCGGAGTGGATCTCGCCCCCATAAAACCCATTCCGAGAACGATAACATTTCAGAGTGACATTACAACGGACAAATGTCGGGCTACTATTCGGCAGCACTTCAAGACATGGAAAGCGGACACAGTGCTCCACGATGGAGCCCCTAATGTCGGTACAGCATGGGTTCAAGATGCTTTTTCACAAGCGGAGTTGGTTCTTCAGGCTCTTAAATTGGCTACTGATTTCTTGATCGAGGGGGGAACATTCGTCACTAAGGTCTTCCGATCTAAAGATTACAATTCTCTGCTCTGGGTATTCAATCAATTGTTCACCAAGGTCGAAGCAACAAAGCCACCATCTTCCAGAAGTGTCTCTGCTGAAATATTTGTTGTTTGTCGAGGCTTTAAGGCACCCAAGCGGATCGATCCTAAATTTCTTGATCCTCGGTCTGTCTTTGCAGAGCTCTCAGATCCGACGCCTAACAACGAAGCAAAGGTGTTTAATCCAGAGAAGAAGAAGCGGAGGCGAGAGGGTTATGAAGAGGGGGACTACATCCAGTTCAAGGAGGCGCCTGCAAGCGAGTTCATTCAGACGACTGATCCTATCGCCATGCTCGGCAGCTTGAACAAATTGTCCTTTGATCAGCAAAAGAACGGGGACATCGCCCTGGCTGCGCTGGATAGATTACCAGAGACTACAGATGAGATAAGGAAATGCTGTATGGATCTAAAGGTCTTAGGACGCAAGGAGTTCCGCTTGCTATTAAGGTGGCGGCTAAAGGCGCGTGAGATTTTTGGGTTCGCTGCTAAGAAGACGCACGAAGATGGCGGAGGTGAAGAGGTTGCGGAAGTTGAATCAATGGATGAAGAACTTCGGATACAGGAAGACCTTCAGAGGCTAAATGAAAATGAGAATTCGCGCAAGAAGAGAGAAAGGAGGCGAGAGAATGAAAAAAAGCAAAAGGAGATTGTACGTATGCAAATGCATATGACAACCCCAATGGAGATTGGTTTGGAACAAAAAGGTCCCAACGGCGAGGACTCAATGTTTACCCTGGCGGCTGTGGACAGGGCAGGAGCCATTGAGAAGGTCTCAAGGGGTAAGATGGGGCTTTTGGTTCCAACAAAGGAACCCTCGAGACACGAAGATGATGTTGAAGAAAGTGATGAGGAAGAAGATAAGCTAGATGAAGAATTAGACGCTTTGTACTCTCAGTACCAAGAAAGAAAGTCGGAATCAGACGCAAAGTATCGAGCCAAACGAGCGCGAAAAGAATCTCATGACGGCGATTGGGAAGGCTTCTCGGACCGTGAGAACGACTCCGATGGGGCATTAGAGCAAGACCATAGCAGTGATGAATCTTCAGTGGAAGGTGACCTTGACGATGCGAAGCAGCTCCTTTACCCTCAAAGCCAAAGTACCCAAGCCGGGAACGGCCTGACACGGCGAGCCGCATTGTTCTTTGACCAAGATATCTTCAAAGATGTTGGCGATCTCAGTATAGAAGAAGAAAATGATAGTGCTGTCCATCTCGAGGACGAGGAGACAGATGACAAACCTGCCACAAGAGTTGTCGAGGAACGAAATCTGCCTTTTCAAAAGCAGGTTTCTAGAGAGGCCACGGCGGACTCACAAAGCGTAGAATCGGAAGGTGACAGCACAGATGAGATGGTCGATCATGGCGAGGGTGAGATCAGTGTCGACGAAGGCAACTTCGAAGTGGTCAAGTCGAGATCCAACGAACGGGAGGCGCAGAGCGAGCCGCAAAAAGACGGGCGTCTCGACATAGACATAATAACGGCAGAAGCTATGACACTAGCTCAGCAAGTTGCCTCGGGTCAAAAGTCGACGCATGATCTAATGGACGATGGATTCAACAAATATACCTTCCGAGATACCGACGGACTCCCGGAGTGGTTTCTCGATGACGAGAATAAGCATAGCAGGCCACAACGGCCAATAACTGCAGCTGGCGCAGCAGCAATCAAGGAAAAGCTTCGAGCTCTCAACGCTCGTCCAATCAAGAAAGTCCGAGAGGCTAAGGATCGTAAAAAGTTCAAGGTCGCCCAAAAATTGGAGAAGCTTCGAAAGAAGTCAGCCCTGGTGGCGGACGACGAGGGTATCTCTGAGAAAGATAAAGCCCAGAACATAGCGAAGTTGATGAGTAAAGCTGCGAAAAAGAAGCCCAAACAGCAGGTCAAGCTTGTTGTGGCGAAGGGTGGGAACAGGGGCATCTCAGGCAGGCCCCGTGGTGTTAAGGGGAAATATAAAATCGTGGACGCCAGACTGAAGAAGGATGTAAGAGCCGAGAAAAGACTAGCGAAGAAGAAGCGATGAGTGACACCTGTGGGGTTTTAAGGAGCGTCAATCATCACCGATGCATTAGATACAGGCGTTGTTGCACGCTTTACCATTGCTATCGGGACTGATGTTCCTTTTGTACAGCCCAAGCCATGTTTCGGACAAAACCATTGGTCGCATGAAAGGTGCCATCAAAGTCCATATCATACCCTACCAATATATGAGCTTCGATCTAGCCATCAAGATCACCTGTCAATCTAAGCTTACAGTAATTCACACTGCAACATATTCCCTCCTCGGAGTTCCTTTGAGAGACTTTATGATACCTTTTTTGTCAATTATCACAATCCTACTGTGGTATGCAAGATGTTCTCACCAACATGCCGGTAAATAAAGCATATCTCCAGAATGCAGTGTCACACGCATCGGTCTACTCAAATGCGAAAATCTCGTCGGGTTGTCCTTTGGTCTGTCAGGGTCCCAAATTGCGGACGGTATACTAACCGGAGGATCATCTAAAATGATTTCCATGCATGCGTTGTAAGTAGCACCAGGTAAGAACTGCTCATTGATACAAGCTGTTTCGACTGGTGGCAACAGAACAAATTCCTTCGAGCCGAGTATCTGGCAATAAATATTCTCGTAATTGTCTCTATGCAGAGCCGTAATGCTCTGATCATTGCCTATCCAAAGATTGATCGCATCTGGTTCTCGTTGCAGCGCTATGGAGGCGTAGCGGATATCCGGCTCCACGTCTTCGTATAGGGAGATATATTCGCTCCGAAGGTTATCATTCTCTAGACAGCTTGTAATTAGTAGGATAAAGGCCACAGGGCTATAACATACACGCCGTACGAGTTTGCGAATACCTGACAAACGAATCTTCTGCCTGGTCAGGATCTTCTCTCAGAAGTTTACCAAGGAATGCTGAAAAAGCCTCGTTCTTTTCGAACGGTTTTACGAAGTAGTGTTTCCCATCTGACGCTTTTCTTACCACTGAATCGGCATTGCTTCAAATCTCCTCAGCTCTCCCGCTATTGATACTAGGTCAGATAGATCATCGATGGTATGTACTAACCCATAAGGTGTGATTGCGACTTTGATAGGAGTATCTTTCAAAGTCACGCGCATATGTGAAATATTCCATCTCTGCACTGCAGGCCAAGCTGAACAGCCTGCACGTACTATGAAGGGTCGGTTTTTGGCCACATATCGCATGAATTTAAGTGGACTGGGGCATTCATGCAGCACGTCTATATCGCCATTGAGCTCATGGTAGGTTACGAGCATCTCCTTGGTGGCTTTTTCTGACATTCTTGGCTGATAGGTGTGTGCTGACACTTGCCACCCTCGGGTAGAAAGTATAGAACGTCAATGATGACCAAAATGGACAGGTGGTTGGAGTCTCGGGTATCAACAGGATCCAGGGCTGATTTAACTGCTGTGGTGCTCAACCTATCAACAGATAGAATAGGTGATAGCCCGCAATTCAATAAATCTCAATCGTGGATGCTACTATTGCAATGCGTACGAAAATGATTGGTGATAGGGGTTTGACCTTGTCGGGCCGTTAGGGCTACCTAGTTCTAGAGTAGAACTAGGGGCTACGCTACTTGATGCTTGTTTTGAGGCCACCTATTCCTACCGTAGGACCGATACTCTACGTACAGAGCGCGCCGAAATTCGCACTCACATCGAATAATGATGTTAATAGACAAGAATGTATTGATTGCAGCTGTCAGGAACCGAATATAGGGCCCAGAATTAGTGATAAGTGACAAACTGACTTAAATAGTACAGTTGCAGGTTCCATGGAGTGGCAGTGGTAGCTGCAGGCCTGATATTTTGTCCACATGAGATACTATAAATGTAGATCTACAGCACATTGAATATGTATAACCGCCTGAGATCGATATCAAAGTCTTACCGTCTTGGCGAGCTGAGACACTATCCATGTCAGCCAGACTCTCAAAGCCCGTTCTTGATAGTAGTCGCACGGCGGTCCGCCACGTTCCGGTTTAGAAATACCTCCGAATTAGATAAGGAAGGGGGTGGGGGTCTAATCTTCATTGTCTACATATACATGTCCTAACAGCTTGTTAGATGCCGGTAATCTTAAAGATGTAATTTTAAATAAAGTGATTTAATTCTTTAATATAATAGCGATGTAAATAGGGGGACGTTTAGTTATTATAGCTTTAAAATTCTATGCTAATATTATAATTATACTAAGATAGCTAGCGTATATATACTAAAAATTAAATAAATCTATTATTTCTATAAAACTTAATTAGTAACTATTTATAAAACTTGAAATTAAGTAGAATTAAAGTTATATATACTCTTTTATCTTATTATAAATATTTATATTAATATAAGATTAAGTATATATTATAAATAATAAAATATAATTAATTTTTAAGAAAAAAAAAGAGAATCTTATCTTAAAAAATTATTATATTAAGTAAATAGATATATAAATATCTTTATATAATAATAATATATTTATATATAATAATAATATATTTATATATAATAATATATTTATATATAATAATAACATATTTATTTATAATAATAATATATTTATATATAATAATAATATATTTATATATAATAATTATTATTATTATTATTATAATTTTACTTTTAAAAACTACATATTTAATTTAATTTATAAGTTTTTATAGTATTTTCTTAAAAACTTATTAAAAATCTTTAAACTTTAGTAAAAATATAAGAAAAAGAGTTTTTACCTATAATTTAACTTTTATAAACTTTCTATTAAAATAAGATTAAATTATTCTTAATTAATTAGTTATAAGTAGAAGAGTTAAAGCTATAAGAGCTGCTATTTAATATCTAGCTACTAAGCCCTTACTTAGTTAACTTCACTAATTAAGCTTAGTCTTATAACTAAATTTTAATACTCCTACTTAAACTACTAGCTCTATAAGCTCTATCTATCTTATATATAAGATATAGCTTATATAGGGCTTTAAAACAGCCTATATAAAGCTCTAAAATATATAATAATCAGCCTATATAAGGCTCTAAGATATGTAATAGATAATCTATCTATTTAAAATAACTATATTAAATCACCACCTAAATTTTAAAACGACTATATTAAACTATCATCTAAAATAACTATATTAAAAATTCTATTTTTTAATATTTTACTATTATTTAAAAAATAAATTTAATATCTAATCTATATATACTATTTTCACTCTAAAAGATATTTAAATAGCTTATAAAATAGAGCTATTATATACGCGAGATATATTTATTATATAGGGTCTAAATAGTAATACTTAAAAAGACTTAAATAATAATAATAGGGGATTAAATAGTAAGATTTAAATAAGAGTACCTAAATAGCTCTTATAAAGGCAGCTCTTATAGGGGTTCTACTCCTATATATTTTAAGCTATAAATATATCAGCCCTTTAGTAGTATATACTTAAGGTCTAGAGTATTCTAAAATTTAATAAATTTATTTTTTAATAGGGGCTTAGTTAGCCTATTAGCTATCTAATACTTAGTTAAGATATATTATAGATCTATTATACCTTCTAAGACCTTTTTATAAATAAAGTAGTAGTATATAATAATATATTTACTATAAGTATAGAACTCTAGGTTCTTTATAAGGGTAATAGTATCATTAAAAATAATAATAATTTTAGTAGCTAATTTCTTATTCTAGGGCCTAAGTTTATATAAAAGATTCTTAAGCTATATAACTTCCTTAGTTACTTATATCTACCTAATATATTTAGCCTTATATATAGAGAGAGTAATAATTAATTATTACTTAAGTTATTAGCTAATAGTATTATTACTAATATAAAAAATAAAGTTAGAGATTAACTAATATATATTATAGTTACTAGCCTAATTAAAGTTAATATAGTTTATAAGAGATTTAATAGTACCTTAGAATATAAGTTAGTAGTTAAGAGTATTTTATACTTATTCTTAATTTTTTAGAGAAATTAACTTTAATAGCTATTTAAGATAGTTAGGTAATATTTTATTAACTTAGATACTCTATTTTAAGTATATTAAAATTATTAAATAAAGTTATTTAGTATATTATATATATTTAATTTTAGGGTAGTTATTTTTAACTTAGAAATAAAAATTTTATAGTGTTATTTAGCTTTAATTATATTAAGAGAACTATAAGTTAAAAGATAGTTATTAACTATAAAATCTATCTTAACCTTAGTATCTATTAATTAAAATATTAATAGAAGGTTTATATTTATTTTTAGATATAAATATAATCTCTTAAAGCTACACTTTTTTATTTAGAAATAAAATTTAAATAGTTTCTATACTTATAAGCTAAATTAATTTACTATTAATTCTAATAATAGGGTTATATATTATAGGTATTAGCTAAAAGTTAATAAAAATATTATAATTATTAAATATGTATTAATTATAGATTAAGTTAATAATAATTAAATTAGCTAAGTCCTTATAAATAAAAAAGATAAGAGAGTAGATAAGAGTATTATTATAGTTATAAAATAAGTTATTAGTTACTAAATTAGTAAAGATTAACTTATTATTTAATTTAGATATTATTATTAAAGGATTAGTTATTAAATACTTTTTATACTCCTCCTTTAACTTAAACTTTATAGGCTTTAGCTAGGGGTATAGTTATTAGTAGATAATACTATTATATTTTAAAAATAAATTTTTATTTTTATAGTAAGAATAAGAACTTTTCCTCTTTTCTTAATTAGACTTATTAATTTAATTATTATTATAGTCTTAGTTAGAACTTTAATTAGTATTATCTTTTCTTATTATTATAGTAATTTTAGAAGACTTTTAAAAGCTCTATAAGCTTACTTCTTTATTATTTATAGTATTTAAAATATTAAAAAAAGAGATAGTCTTATAACTAAATAGATTATATATTTAAGAGTAGATATTAATAAAGATATAGTAAGCCTTATCTAGACCTTTAAAAAATAAATAGTAGAAATAAAATTCTAGTAGATTATAGCTATTATATAGATTTATTAAATTATTAGTAATTTTCTAGAATTTTCAAGTATATTTAATAATATCCTTAGAGCTTTCTAGTATTATATTATATAGTTAGTAAATTAAAATAATAAAAATATCTATTCCTTTAGGCTTAAACTTTTTTTATAATAATATCTAAAATCCTTTAGTTATTAGTTTTATATTTTATTAAGTAGTAGATCTCTAAGTTTAAATAATTTTTTATTATAATTATTATCCTAAGTTAATTTACTAAAATAAATAGTTTAAGGGTATTTATTATAAGCTAGTTCTTTATTTTCTAAGCTTATTTAATATAGTTATATTTCCCTTTAAGTTCTTTTATTATATAGAGAGGGAATAATTTCTTTTAAAAATTATTTATATTATTAACTATCTTAATCCTTTTAGGTAGTAGTTAGACTAGATAATAATATTAAAATAGGAATATTTATAGATAAAAATAAAAAAGAAGATAAATTAGGTTAGTAATATTTTTAACCTAAGATAATAAATATATTTAGGGGCTATTATTTAGTAGTAAGATTAAAGATATTAATACTACTTATCTTTAAAAGAATAGACTTACTAGCTTTAGAGCTTATATTATAAAATAAAAATAAGTAAAATAGAGACTAATAATTATTACCTTTAATATCTTTTTTAAAGAGATTTATAATTTTTTCTTTATCTCTTTAATATTTAATTTCTTTAATAAGGTAAAGAAAGTATTATTATTTAATATAATAATATTTAATAATAAAAGGGTTTAAGTTTTATTAAGGAAGGGTATTGATCTTTAATAATGATTATAAATTTTAATAATAGGTAGATAGTTAGGTAGATAGTTACTTAAATAAGCTTTTATTTAAGGGCTTAGTAATCTCTTTATATTTAAAACTTATACTACTCCTATTTAATAATAGGAGTAAAATGTAGTAGCTATTTATTAAAAGGAAATTTAATATATTTAAAAGTAGTTAACCTAAATAGCTTTAATCCTACTTAGTAAGATATTACTATTAATTAATAGGTAGAAAAAAAATAGTAACTAATCCTTAATCCCCCTTAGCTATTTAATTAAATAGTAGTTAACTAAGAATTTAATAAATATAAATAATATTTAATAAGTTATAAAGATTTTTATAAAAATTTTATAGAGTTTTTAGTACTTATTTAAATAGGAGTAGTCTTAGTAGTCTTAATTTTAATAGAGGGTAATTTAAATAATTTAAATAAATATTTAAGTAATATAACCTATCTAAATATAAAAAATCTCTATTTACTTATATTAAGAAGTAATATTATATAAATAAGAGTACTTAGTAATAGAAGATTTAGATACCTACTTTATATTAAAGGTAGTAGTATAGTAAGTAATATTAATCTAAGTATTAAATAGCCTTTAATACTTAAATAATTAAGTACTTCTTATTACTATAATTATATACTATAGCAGATATTTAGTAATTATAGCTATCTATTAAATTAATTATTTAGTTAGTAAGTATATTTAGAATTAAGAGATTAATAGCTTTATAGATTATATTAGTATTTAAAGAAAAATAGAATAGATAGATAAGATAGCTAAGATATTTATTTAATTATTTATTTATAATATTTATAAACCTAGGCTTATAATTTATTAAAATAAAATTAAATCGTCCTTAATTAATTAATTATAAGTAGAAAAATTAGAGTTATAAGAGCTACTATTTAAAATCTAGCTATTAAGCCCTTACTTAGTTAGCTTCGCTGACTAAGCTCAGCCTTATAGCCAGATTTTAATAGATATTATATATAAATAGGGAAGTCCTCTTCTTTTTAATTATATAGGTAAAAATACTATATATAGAGTTTCCTATTAGATAAGATTATTAGTACTAATATATAACTAATAATAATATTGATAAAGGACTAAGACTTTTCTATAAAACTATAAGTATAGTTAATAATAAAAAGTATATAGATAATAAAGCTAATAATATCTTATAAGCTAGAACTAAGTATTATTAGTATAAAATATTTAATATAGTTTATTAAACTATATTAAAGAAAATAATACTATATTTTTAAGTCTTTATTATAATTAATAATAGTAGATATTTTTCTTTTTTATAATTTAAGTAAAATATAATAAGTTTAAATATAATAATAAATAAGATATAGATATATATCTATTACTAACTAATATCTAAATATTATTATAGGTCTTTAAGAGTTAATAAAATTCCTAAATTATATAAGACTTAGAAGGTATAATAATTCTAGAAGATAATAAAAACTTTAATTAATCCTTATACTAATAGTTTACTAGCTATATAATAGTATTAGTAACTTTTAAAGTTATACTATAAATAGGATTTATCTTATTATATCTACTTATTATAAATTTATAAATAAGTACTAATTAGCTGTTTTTATTATAAAATTAATTAATAATAATAAATTTACTTATCTAAATAAGATAAAGATTACTTTATATTTATATTCTACTTATTACTATCTATATTAATAATAATATTTTAGGATAAGAAGTACATCTTAGTTATTATTATTTTAAAATATATTAGCTAAGTATTCTATAAAAATACTAAAATAGGCTTTAATTAAGTTTTTATTATTTAAAAATTCTTTAAACCCTTCTACTTAGAGATAATCTATTTATTTATTATAATAATTTAATATATAATATATAAATAAAAGATAGGTTCTAAGAAGATAGTTTTCTTAAGAGATTTAATAATAGAAAATATATTTATTTTATAACTAGCTTATTATATATCTCCGCGTAGTATTATACCTAATATATATTATATAATAGAGACTTATAAAGATTTACTTAATATATAGTACTAGTAAAATAAGTAAAGAAGAGACTAGATTATTAATAAGATTTAAAAAAAACTATAATAAACCTTAAAAATAGAGAAATAAGTACTATAGAATATATTATTTTTATTAAGAATAAATTTAACTACTATATAGATAATCTAGTAGACTTAGATAATAATATTAATAATATAAAAGAGCCTATATTATTATAATATATATAGAGATATTTTATCTTCTATAATATCTATTTAATATTAATATCTTTAAGTAATAATATTAATCCTTAAGGTATTATTAATCCTATAGTTATATAATATAGATTTAAAACTAAGAACCTAATAATATCTAACTTTCTTATATTTAATATATCCTCTCTAATAGTAGATAGTCTATATTATTTATACTTAAATATAGAGAATATAATTTTTAATAAGAGTTAGGTAGTAGATATTAGAGTAGATAAAAATAATATATATTTATTTATCTATTATAGATGTTAGATTCTAGCTAATATTTAATAAGCTATATAATATATTAAATAATATAATCTTATTTAAGAGTAATAATAATAAGAATAATAAATATTTATTAATATAAAAAGGAAAGTAATATAAGCTAAAATATAGTTATTTATTTATTAAGTTTACTAGCTATTTTAGTTTTTAAGTTAATAAGAAAATATAATATTTATTTAAAAATAATAGTAGTAAAGAATAATATCTAATAGCTAGTTATAGCTATATTTAGTTTTTATTCTATACTTAATAATATTATAATAATATAATAGTTATAATAAAATAAGAGAAATATTTATATATAATATTATATTATTAATATACTAATATTTTAACTATTTATATTCTATTATATTACTAGGCTAAAATTATAGTTTATATATAAAATTAATAAAAAATATATCTTAATAGAATTATTTTAAGTAATAAGGAATTAATCTTTAATTAAGGTATTAATTAAATAGAGTATACTTATAATACTAAGCTTTATAGGGTAAAATAGAGCTTATATATCTATATTAAATTATAGTTAGGTTATACTAGATAATAGAGAAAACTAACATATATAATATATATAATATATAGGATATATAGATTTTATAAAGTTATAAATAATAAGAGTTAGTTTTAGACATTTATAGCACTAGCCCTAGACTTCTTAGGACTAGCTATCTACCTATTTAACTTAGAACTCCTAAGGCTAGTCTAGAGCTCCTAGAGCTAAAAAAAGGTGTTTTAGATTTACTAACGAAGTTATATATAAGTAGAAAGTACTTCTATTATACTTTACTTATATTAATATTCTATAATAATACTGTTAAAAGAGAAAAAAGACTGCGCCTTTATAGCTATACTATTATATATAAATACTATAAAATAGATATTAGCTAGTATATTAATTAGTATACTTTCTAAGACGCTTATATTAGTATAGTAGTAATATTATAAGAATTATAATTTTACTAGCTATAGTAGGAGTTATAAATAGAATAGCTAGTAGAGCTATAGAGATAGTAAAATCTATTACTACTATAATAAATAATACTATATTTATTATAGCGGGAGGTATAGTAGAATTTAAAACTAGAGATATATAGTATACTAGGGCTATTATTTATTAGTAAATAAAGTAATAATTTTTAAACTTCTTTATAAATTCCTCTATATCATTAAGGATATAAAGTAAGTATTAAATATTATACTTATTACTATAATCCTTTTATTTAATTCCTTATTTAAGAAGCGCTTAATTTTATAAAATAAATTAATAAAATTTTAGTTTTTCTCTTCTACTAGACTAGGTAGTAGTAGAAGATAGTAATAAAAATTCTTAATAAAATTTAAAGCTAGTTCTATCTAAGCTATAGAAATAATAGGGTATATATATATATTTAATAAAAGCTTAAGTTAGTAAGCTAGCTTATCTACTTTTTTAAAGATCTTAAAAGAACTAATATACTAATTTAAATATTTATAATATATACTAAAGATTTTATAACTATAGTAAAGATATAGAAAGATTAAGATATCTATATATAAGTAAAGAGATTTATATAATTTATTATAATATAATTTAAATTAATATTATATCTTTAATTCTTTTATCTCTTAATAGTATAGAGATAATCTAGGTCCTATATATTAAAATTTAATTTATTTAATAGATTAATTCTTTCTTTAATTTAAAGGCTATATATTAAATTATTTAGAGTAAAGTCTATTAAATAAATTAAAGAATTTTTAAAAGTATAGAAGTATTACTATCTAGTTTTACTCTTTAATAAATAAAAAAAATCTTAATATAATTTTAATAGTCTAATTTATATATTTAAATTAGCTATTAGTTTAAGAGTACTAAATAATTAAAATAAATAAATATTCATTTTTAAAAATATTTTATATTAGAATAAGCTTATAAACTTTAAATCTTAATTATTAATAATAATTAATAATATATCTTAGTTATATCCTACTAGATTAATAATAAATATATTTACTTAAATAACTATAATTTAGTTTTTAATATTAAAAATTAATAAATTTTACTTTATAGCCTTATAAGTAATTATTATTAAAATATTAAATTTAGTATATTTTAGTAAGATAATAATAAAGTTAATAACTATAATATAGAAAGATATAATAAGAGTAAAAATTAGATATAGTTTATTATATATAGAATAATATTAAGTTTAATTAAGCTAATACCTTAGATAGTATATAATATAAATATATAAATACTTTAATAAATATTTAATAAATAATAATAGAGTAATTTAGTTATATATTTTATAATATTTATTATAAAAGTTATTATTATATATTATTTTAAAGATATCTTACTATAAAGCTTTAAGAATATATAGACGTTTATAACCCTTTTTATTAATAAGATAAATTAAACTATTTTTAATTTAAAAGTAAAATCCCTTTAAAAGATTTTTTTATTATTTTTAAGGATATTTAAAGCTTTCTTTTATTATTTATTATTTATATAGATTTAAGTTATATACTATTTAAAATTATTTATTATCTCTACTAAAGTATTATAATATATAAAAATTTTTAGTAGAAGTATATTATATTTAGGTAAACTAAGTATAACCTTATCTTTATAGAGATAGTTTAGAATATCTAACTTCTCTATTATTAAAATATTAATTTATATTTATAAATAGAAAAGAGTATTTAGTACTATATTTAAAGCGCTTAATTTATATTATATAAATAAATTAAATAATAATAGATATTAGGAGGCTTATATAAGATAAAGATTTAGTTTATTTATTAAAGATATTAATAAAATTATTTATTTTAAAATTAGTATTATTATAGAATAATTAATAAAAATAATAGTTAGCGCCCTTTTTATAAAGTTTATTATATATTGCATCTTCTTAATAATTTAAATAATATTAATAACTTTAAGTTCTATTAATTAATAATTCCTTTTAATAGTATTAATATTCTTATTTAGAAATATAATAAATTAAATTACACTTCTTCTTATATTATTATTATTAGTTTTATATCTAAATCTATATAGAGTTATTAATTTTAATTTTAATATATAAGAAAGATTAGTATTTTAAATATATTTTAAAGATCTTAAAATACCTCTAACTTCTCTTTTATAGATTTATATTATAATTAAAATAATATTTATTTTTATAATAAATTAGAAAGTTATTTAGTAATTAAGTTATTTTTAAAGTTTATAATAAAGCTAATAAAAGAGCTAGTAATAAAAAAAATAAACTTAAATATTTTTTTTATAAGTTAAGTTTTTCTATTCTATAATAGTTATACTTTTTAAGTATATTAAGGTATTAATATATATAGCTAACTTATAAGGCTTAAAAATATTTTTAACTTTTAAAAACTACTAGAAAATCTAAAGGTAGTAATTATATAAAATATTTTTCTAGTAGTTATTATTTTTAAAGAGTTAATATATTATCTTAAGAGTAAAATTAATAGGTATTTAAGATATAACTTTATTAATACTAAAAAGATACTTTTAGTCTTAAATAATATAAATAGTTATATTAGATATTAGATATATTCTTTTAAGATATAACTAAATATTATAATATTATTTATAAATACTCTTATAAAAGTATAAAGGGGTTAAAATATTAAATTAATTTAATTTTATATATATAGAGATAAATCTTTATATCTTATTAATATTATTATTAACTTCTTTTATCTCTAATAACTAATAATTATAAGCTTATATTTATTCTTAGTTTTTATATAAAATTAATAAAAATACCCTACTATATTAACTATAAAGATGAATTTATAACCTATTATAAGAAAGAATATATCTATTTATAATAGTAATAAGTAATTATTAACTATATATCCTTTCTTATTTTAAGAGGGGTTTTTTTTAAATTATAAAATAGAGCTAGTTAAAAGTAGTAGACTAATTTATAAAGTAGAGCTTCCCTTATATATATAACGTATTAAAAGTTTTATTTATAATTTATCTATTTTTTTAGTTAAAGGGATATACTTTTAAAGCTTTTAATTATACCTTTATCTTAAATTTAATAGATATTTATTAAGCTTTAAGGATATTAACTATTTTCTTAGTATTAGTAAAAATATTTTTAAAACTTATAATAAAGGTAGTAAAGGTATAAGTAGAATTATTATTACTATAAATTATAATATTATTTAGTAGTTAGTATTCTTTACTAGGGTTTATATATATAAATATTATTAAAGTTTTTAAATTTATTAGAATTAAATTAAATTATTTAAAGTTATATTATTTATAAATAATTAAAGTCTTTATTTTTAGAGAAACTATATAGTAGTTATATTTATTATATTTTATAATAATATCTAATCTAGTATACTATCAGGGATCTAGCAGACCTGATACGCGCTCGGCTAGAAAGCCGCTAGACCTGATAGGGTCTAGGGCTGCTAGGTAGAACTAACTCTATAATATATACTTTAAAAGTTTTATTAAATAAAGAGTAGAATTTTTAATCTTAATAAATAATATCTTTAAATTAATAATATATATATAAACTTTATCTTTATATTCTAGCTTATAGTATAATTAGAGTTTAAAAAGAAAATTCTAATTATTAAAAGAGTATTATAATATATTATAAGAATATTTATAATTAAATTAAATATTATAGTAATTATATAATATATTTTAATTACTTAATATAACTAGAAATATAGTTTAATTATATAACATATTAAAATTTTAATATAGTTATATTTAGTAATAATTATTTTTTAAGTATTTAAATTTAAGAAAATACTATATATATTAAGTATATTAGTATTTATTAAAATATTTATCTTAAAATAATTAATAATATATATTTTTATTATAATTTTTATTATAACTAGATCTAACTTATTAATACTATCTATAAAAATATTTAAATTAATAAATTTTAAAGTTTTTAAGATTTTATTATTAAAGCTATAAACTAAAATATAAGTTAATATTTATTTAATTTTAAATTAAAAGTCTAGTATATATTATTAAAGAAACTTATAATCCTTAAAAGTAATTAAATAATTAGAGTTAAAATAAATATTTAGTTTTAGTCTATTAATAGTTAGATTAATTTTAATAATTATATATTTAAAGTTATAAAAAAAGTATTTTATAATATAAGCTTAGAATATAATATAAAATATAATAGACTTTAATATAGATATAAAAAAAGTTTGTAATATAATAAGTTTTAATATAAAGACTATAGTAGTTTTTAGTATAATAGATTTTATTATAAAAATAAAAATAGTATTTAGTATAGAAGTAGAAGGTATTAAGATTAAAATTGTAAATTATATAATAATATTTAAAGTAGATTTTATATAAATAGAAGTTATATTAGTTTATACTTTTTAATATTTATCTTAAAAGTAAGAGAATAATATATTTTAGAATATAAAAAAGTTATTAGAATATTTATATTTATAATAAATCTTAAAAGAAGTAATAATAAAATTAAAATTAAAATTATTATAATCTACTTTATTAGTTTATTAGTTATTAATATTAAAATTCTTCTCTCTATAATAATAATCTTAATTATTTATTATTTAGTTATTTTTCTTATTTTTCTCTACTATTATAATATAATAAGCTCTTTAAGATAGTCTAGTAAAACTATTATAATAAAGAGATAAGTTATTTCTATATTATCTTAGACTTAATTTATTTTATTAAAGGGTAGATCCTACTATAATTTAGTATAATTAAGATAAAATAGAAAGTTATACTTATTAAATACTTAAAAATAAAATAGAGAATTATACCTATTAAAAGCCTTACTAGTTTTATTTTAAATATTATTAGTAATTTTAATAACTTAAATAATATTATTGATATTATTAAAAAGTATAAATATAATTCTATTAAAAAGTAGATATAAAAGATTATTATTTTAAATAATTTTAATTTTTAAAATTTTAGTATTTAAAGTTAAAAGATCTAGGTATTTTTTTAAATTAAAGTATTAATTATAGTTATTACTTTACTATACTTATAATATATCTTAAAAAAGATTTTAAATAGTTATAGTAGTTAAACTAGTATTTAGGTATATTCTTATAACCTTTTATTATTACTAGTATTTCTATTAATCTATTATTATAAGAAATTAATTAAGTATAATAATAAGCTTAAGAGTATTAATATTTAATTAAAACTTAATATTTAGATTATTTTATATAATATTAAGTTAATTATAAATAGTATTTTATTTAACTATCTCAACTATATAAATAAAAGTTATTATATATTTTCTTAGTTCTCTATACTAAATAATATTATTAATTATATATTTCTCCTTATTAAGTTATATTATACTAACGTTTTTAAAGGACTAAAATACTTTATTAAAAAAGATATCTATTAATCTAAATCTTAGTTATAGATAAGTAGTCTTTTCTTTTTATTAATAAGTTATAATATATACTATTTAAGAGCTTTACTATATAGATATAATTATAAGTTTCCTTATATAAACTCCGCCCCTCTTATATAGGTTATATTTTTAATTTTATTAATAAATATAATAATATCTTAAAAGAAAATTTTCTTTTTAATATATTCTATTTCTTATCTTATATTTAAAGATTTATTATTATAGAATAGATTAAAAAAATCTATATTTTTAAGATTAAATCTAAGGCTTTAAAGACTATTATTAAACTCCCTAGGGAGTCTAGATTACTCTAAAGATCTAAATAGCCCTAAAAGGCTTTAGGAAAATAGATTCTTCTATATAAAATAGAAGATACTTAGTATTTATAATTATCTAGTTAATATTAATATTACTTAATATAAATTATCTACTATTATTAATAGTATTAGATTTTATTATATTATAATATATATCTTTAATAACTTAAAATACTACTTAAATAATAATAAAAAAAAATAAAAAAATAGTTTATTACTTAGTTATTAAGATAACTTACTACTTAATAATATAACTATAAGAAGCTGAATATAATATTTAAAGGCTTTAATATTTATTTATAATAAAGACTTATTTATTATCTAATTTACTATTTAAGCTACTTATAAAGATATATTTTTATTTATAAAGGCTTCTTAAGAAGTTAATTTAAATTAAGTTATTTTAATAGCTAGTTCTTATAAATATATATTTAAAAGTAGAGAGTAGATTATTATAATATCCTTAATTATAGAGTAGGTACTTTTAGTAATTATATTATAATATATATAATTTATATCTAAGAAAGTTTAAAGTTAATAGACTTTAATAATAGTATTTAAAAATAGATTTTATAATAAAAATAAAATTAAAGATACTAGCTTAGATATTATTTTAAAATTATAAAACTACTATAATAAACTATAATAATAATTAGATATTAATTATAAAGTTATTATAACTAAGCTAATAAACTATTAAAAACTTAAATAAAATATAAGAAGAGGGAGGTCCTAGTAAGATAAAAATTTTACTATTTAAAAATAGAAAGTACCTTCTTAATTTAAAAAAATTAAAATTATTTATTTATAAAACTACTTTATTTCTACTATACTAGTAGACTAAAATAAGATAAAAAATAAAACTTTTAAAAAAATCTTATTACTCTCTTCTTACCTAACTATTAGTTTATAGATATAGTATTTTTAATATTTTTATTACTAAAACTAAGACTTAAACTACTAGATAATAAGGAGTTAAAATAATTAGTAGAATACTTTTAGCTAAAATTATAATACTATTTATAATAAATTTAAAGTAATAAATAGATATATATAATAGTAGACTAAATTATAATATAGATTAATATAGAAGTAGTAAGTTAATAACTATTAAAGCTAATATCTAAAATAAAAATCTTTAAAATAGAGTGATAGCGTTTTTAAATAAATTTAAATATAAAGAATAATTAGATTAGTACTATAAGAATAGTAGTTAGTATAAATAAGTTATTAATAATATTTAAATTACTTTAGTTTAACTAATAAAGTTATTACTACTATTATTATAGTATATAGAATTATATAAATAAATAATAATAAATTCTCTAAGTTCTATATATAAGATTATATATATGTTCTAGTACTAAGTTATATATAAGTAGAAAGTACTTTTACTATACTTTATTTATACTAATATTCTATAATAAATAATAGCGTCTATTTATATAGTACTAAATTAGATTTAATATAGTTACTTTATTAAAATATAGGGGCTAAGGTATTACTAAGTAAGTAGAGTAAGCTAAGCGAGCCTTAGTACCTATATAAGATTCTTACTTATAGAGCTTTCCTTTTTACTTAATTAATAAACTTACTATTATACTTTTAATAGGTTATAAGCCTAACTTATACTATAAGTGCTTACTATTATTTATTAATTAATATATAACCTTTTAGTATCTTAAATAATTTATTAAATAAGCTATTTAAAGCATAGATAGGTATATAGTTATAATATAAAAAAATTAGTAGCTAGAAGTCTACTAAGGTTGCTTTTATCTTATTAAACTAAATTAATATAGTATCTTAATATTATCTTAGTTATTTAATAAGTAGGTATCTATATCTAGGGCTTAAAGGTTATTATTTCTCTAAATAATTAAAATATAAGATAATTAACCTCTTACTAGCTATTATTAAATATACTAACTATCTATTATTAGTAAATTACTACTAGCTATTAAATATTACTAGCTATTAATTACTACTAGCTGCTAAGTACTACTAGCTATTAAATTTTCTAGTTACTAATTATTATTAAATACTTCTAACTATCCTACTAATATAGCTAATATACCTAAAGATATAATACCCTCTATTAAAAACTTTATTAAATATTAAGAAGAAGTTAAAAAGCTTAAGAATATCTTACCCTAGATTTACTATTCTAAGTAACTTTATTATAAGTTCTTTATTAATAAGATTAATATTAATTTCTTAATAAATAATTTACTTTTTATTAATCTATATCTAGGCTATAGATTTATTTAACTTATATTAAAATAAACCTAAGCTTAATAAAAACTAGTTAAAAAAACTTTTGCCTAGGTATATAATACTATTAAAAAAATTACTAAAAGATACTATAAGGACCCTATCTATAGGTAGAGTATTTAACTTAAAGAACTACTACTTAAAGATAATCTATTAGATAATTATTATTATTACTTATCTATAATTAATAAGCTAGTACTATTATTATAAGTCTTAATACTAAGTATACCTAGTTTAACTAATATTTATAGATTATAGATATAGTCTATTTATTTTATATCTATCTTATCTAGCTTCTTATTATTATTAGAATATTATTTTATTAAGTTAAATATCTTATTATATCTAATAAGCTCTTATTAACCTTTAAAGATATTATAGAGCTTAAAGATTATAGTAAATACCTTAAGTAGGTTTAAAATATTAAGAATAAGCTAAAATAGCATACTTTATAGGAGTATATTAATAAGAAGAATATATTAAGTAAAAAATTAGTTAATAATAATACTAACTTAATAAGTTAGCTTAAAAAAATAAAGTAATTATTAGGTCTATTTATAAATATATCTCCCTATCTCTTTAAAATATATATAAAGATATTAATACTACTATAGTATTATAGAAGAAGCTTAAGATAGAATTTATTTCTAAAAAGATTAACTTTATCTATAATATCTTTTTAAAGTTTAAAACCCTTAGCCTTACTTAATATAGTGATTTAGATAACTACTACTAGTAATTTACTAAAATTTATAATAAGATTAAATATTTTAATATTAAGCTTAGGCTAAATAATCTATAACTAATTATTTATTTCTATAATAGACTAGGCCCCTTATATAACTTCTATATTATTTAGTTTAATAAGCTTTATTAAGAGGCGCTAAAAGAAAATAAAATAATAAAAAAGAAGGTTAATAAGTATACCCTTAATTATACTATACTATACTTAAAGAACTTAAAGATAATACTAGTCTATAACTTTAAAATAGCCTTTAATATATAGTTAATAATAAATTATTAATTATCTATTTACTCTATTAATCTAGGGGCTCTCTAATATGTTTAAATATAATATAACTATAAATTAAGATATACTATTAAGGTTCTTAAACTAATAAGATATTATAATAAGCTTAATTATTATTAACTAGTTAGTTATAACTATATAAATTATATTAATAACTATAAACCCTATAAAAATAAATATTATAGTAATAATAATAGTAGTAATTTAAATAAGAAATCTAAGTTAAATAAGAATAAAGATAATAAGGATATTAAATTTAAGAATAAAATATATACTATTAGTAATAATAATAGCTCTAGTAATACTAATACTAATATTACTATTACTAAGCTTAATATAATAGCTTATTTTATAAACTTATTATTTAATTTTAAGCTTTAGATACTTAATACTAGGACTAGTTAATATATTATTAATAACTTATTAGTATTTATATTTATATAAAATCTACCTACTCTAATCTTAATTATAGGTATAACTAGTAATAGTAGTACTATAACTATAAGTATTATTAAGTTATTATATAGGATATTAGATAGTTCTATAAACCTTATTATTAATAATATTCTCTATTTATTAAGTATTAATACTAATCTTATTTTTATTTCTAAGCTCTAGTAAGTATACTATCCCCTTAAGTTTACTAATAAGGAGATTTCTATTAGTTGGAATAGTATACTTATAGAGCTATATAATAATAATCTCTATTATATTAATATAAGTACTAAGGCTATAGTACTCTATACTTAAATAGTTATTATAGTAGTTATAATAGCCTATAATTAAGATGCTATTAACTACTAGTACTAACTTACAGGCTATTTAGATAAGTAAAATATACTAAAACTACTTTAAATTATTAATAGTATTAATCTTAATTACCTATTTAATAATAATAATTATTACTATATAATTTATACTAAAACTTAAATAAAAAATCTATCTTATTAAGGTTATATTAAGCTTAGCTACTATAAAAATAAGCTTATTTATATTAATATCTTTAGCTTAATTAATAATATCCCTTTATATACCTAGTATTTATATCTATTAATAGAAGATACTACTAAGGTATATATAGGCTATCTTATATCTAATAAATTAACATTATTAATACTTTTAAGCTTTAATTTATACTATAGGGTAGTTAAATAGCCTAATTAGCTTATTAGTTACTTATATATAAATAAAAATAGTATTTATAAGTCTAATAAGTTTAATAATTATTGCTATAAGTATAGTATTATTTAGGAGCCCTTTATATCTATAAATTTATAGATAAAAAGGGTAGCTAAGTACTAAGGCTAAATAGTTATAGCTATAGCCTATTTCTTATTATAAGAGAGTAGATTATTTTATAAGCTTATTCTAAAAATAATCTATATAGCTATCTAGCTTAAAAACTATATAATTAAAGCTAAAGATAGTAAAATACTTTATAAGCTTATAAATAAAGATTAGTTTAATTTAGGCTTCCTAAAATAACTTAGCTATTATAATATATATTAGAAATATAATCCTTTAAGCTAAAACTAGCCTAAATTCTAATTCTATTCTAAAAAAGGCTGCCTTATTAGCTTTAAAGATAATTACTTTTATTAAATATTAATACTATTAGGTAATATTCTATAATTTAATTATATTAATTAGCTATCTTAGTTATTTAAGTAATTTAATTTATTTACTTTATTATCTATAAATTAACTAGTATCTTATATAAGGGGAGAGCTAAGATTTAATATCTTAAAATATACCTAAGCTATTAATATATTTATAAATATTAATTATTTACTTAACTTTATTTTTTATTTTAAATTAAAATTAATATTATCTACTAGGCCCTAATTAGGTAATTTTAATTTAGAGGATAAATCTAAATCTTTTAAAATAATAAGAAAGGATATCTTAAGTTTAGAGTTAAATAATACCTTAAAAGATAATTTAATAGATTTATAAAATATTTTATATTAATACCTCTATCTATATAGACTAATTAAGTTATTAGACTTTATTATACTAGTTATTATTAAAGCTATTAAGAATAAAAATAGAGGTAATAGAGGCCTTACTTAAACTATAACTAATTTATTAATAAAAAACTTAACTAATTATAATAAATCTTATATATATAAAGAGGTAATAGCTAATAAATATTATAAAATAGACTAGTAACTAGGTATATAAAATAAAATTAACTCCCTACTAGAAAATAATATATAAATATTTATTATATCTCTAAATAAAGCTAATATCTTAGATAGTAAATAGGTATATAAGTATAAGTAAAGGTTTAATAATATAGTAGTTTAATATAAGGCTAGATAGATTATATATAGCTTTTAATAATATAAAGGAATTAATTTCTATAAGACTTTTATTATAATAGTTAAATTAATAAGTTATAAAGTTCTCTTTACTATTATAATAGCCTATAATCTAGAAATTAAGTAGATAGATATTAAAATAGCCTTCCTCTATAATAATATTAATATTAATATTTATATTTATTAACCTACTAGTTTTAATAATAGTTTTAGGTAGATATATAAGCTTAATAAAGTATTATATAATTTAAAGTAGTTATTATATATCTAATATTACTATTTACTTAACTACTTTACTACTTTAAGTTATAGGCTTTTTATTAAAGATTATAATATCTTCTTATACCTTAATCTAAATATAATTATTACTATTTATATAGATGACTTATTTATTATTAGACCTAATTTTAATAATATTATTTAGTTTAAGGATTAGTTATTTAATAAATTCTAAATATTTAACCTAGGGCCTTACTAGTACTATTTAAGTATAGTTATTATTAGAGACTAACTAAATTATACTTTATATTTAAGTTAGGAGGGCTATATCTATAATATTTTTAATAACTATAGTATACTAAAATATAATACTAAGGATAGAGGTAAGAACTTATTTATATATACTTTAATAGAGACTACCTATTTATAACTACTATTAAAGAACTTTATTATTTTAAAATAATTATATAAGTACTACTAATCTACTATTAAATTATTAATATATATTATAATAGATATCTAGCCTAATATTACTTATACTATTTTAGTTATTAGCTACTATATATCTAATCTAGATAATAGCTGCTAGATAGTAATAAAATAAATCTTTTATTATCTTTAAGGGGTATATTATAGTTTAAACTTATTTATAAAGGGCTACTATAGCCGCTTATAAAGTATTTAGACTCTAATTATATAGGTAATCTAATTATATAATAATTTATCTCTAAATATATCTTTAATTTAAGGAGTACTATTATTAGCTAGTCCTTTAAATATTAGTTTACTATAGCTTTATTAATATATAAAGCTAAATATATAGGGTAGATAAATACTATTAAGGAAGCTATCTAACTTAAATAACTTTTAAAGAAGCTAACTTAGATTATCTTTAATTTAATTATTATCCCTTATATTAACCTTAATAATATCTTATAAAACTATATACTTATAATAGCTTAGATAGTTAGTATTAATACTATTTATACTCTACCCTTACTATTATTATCTTTTATAATAATTAAGAGGTTATTATATTAGCTAAGGACCTTACTAATTATAATAAGACTAAGTATATATATACTAAATATATATTTCTTTAAGAATATATTAGTAACTAATAGATAGAGCTTAAATACTACCCTATAATAGATATAATTACTAATAAATTTATAAAACCTCTTCTTTATAATGTCTTTAAATATTTTTAGTAGTATTTAGGGCTATAATAAGCTAGCCTTACTATTATAGGGGGGGAGAATAATAGTTTAATACTAGTAGAAGCTTTATTTATACTATCTACCTAGTGTTAAGTAAACTAATATATTATTTCTAATAAGAGCTTATTTTAGTAGGAGCTTATTTTAATAGGAGCTTATTTTAGTAAGAGCTTATTTAGTAGGAGCTCCTATCTATCTATTTTATAATATATACTAGATTAGTTATTAGTAGTAGTGGTAGCCCTATAGCTTAAGTAAGAGTGTTAAAATATAGAGGCTAAGATATTATTAAGTAAGTAGAGTAAGCTAAGCGAGCCTTAGCACTTATATAAGATTCTTGCTTATAGAGCTTCCCTCCTTACTTAATTAATAAACTTACTACTATACTTTTGATATACTTATATAATAAGCTTTTACTTATTAAGTATAGTAGTATACTATATATTAAGATCCTTATTATAAGAGTAATATATATTACTCTTACTAAATTCAGTAGACTATTTAATATAGATCTTAGTAGATAGTAATTAATATATATAATTTTTTTAAAGCTATATACTTTATCTTCTTTCTTATTTAAATTTTATAAATTTACTTTATTAAAAATCTAGTATAGTTTAACTATATACTAGTCCTAATTAAGTTTAGTACTTATATAGCTTTTATTTAAGAGTTATAAATAATATAACTAGCTCTTTATAATAAAAATACTTTTTATATTAAACTTATTACTATTTAGTAATATTTAACTTATAATAATATTCTTACTATCTTTATTTAAATAGGAGAGTCCTACTTTATAAAACTAGTAAAAAATCTCTAAATTATAGTAAAAAATTTTTTTAATATATTAAATATATTAGATACTATTAATAATATTTAGAAAAATAGTATTTAGATATTAAACTAAGTTTATAGATAAAAACTAGAAGTATATAATAAAGGATATACTTATATTAAAAGAAGATAAAAACTTAACTAGCTTAAAAGTATAAATTAAATATAATTTAATACTTATAAAGAATAATATATATAATATATATATAAGTAAAGCGGAGTAGGAAAACTAGAAAATATAATTTTAAACTATTAAAGATAATTACTAGATATTAAATAAAAATAATTATAACTTAAATATTAATAAAGATATAAAGATTAAATTCTAAAGAAATATAATTTAAAGAAGATAGAAATCGTAATATATAGACTTAGAATTAAATATAATAAGAGAAATCTTTACTATAAAAGAGAAATCTAGATAAAGGCTTTAATATTTATTAAAATCTAGAATTAATAATAAAATTTATATTTAGAGTCTATTAAATTATAATAGGACTATTAAATTTACTTATAATAATACTATATTCTAAGAGTCTATTAAAGAGTACTTAAAGGTATAGATAAAAAATATCTAGATAAATTTAGATAAAATTTTACACCTATATAAAAAAGTAAGGACTATATAGAAGAAGATAAAAATAGTTTAAAATTAAAAGATAATTAATAATATTAAACTAGAGAAGTTTAAAACTAAGATTATTATATTAATAAAGGATTTTTAAAAAGCTACTATAATAGTTAACTATTTAGAATAAGGGAGGAATATATATTAAATAGAGAGTATTATACTTATAAGTAAATTAAAAGAGCTTAAAAGATAGAATATTATTTAAGACTATTTAATAAATAAAAATTACTTTATATAGCGACGCTTAGACCTAATAAAATACTTAAAGGCTAATATATTAGTTATAGAATATATAATAAAAATATAAAATATCTATATTTTTAATAAAGATAGAGATAAAGATATTTATAATTAATAAAGGATATTAATTATATCTAAGATTTATAATAACTTAATATACTTTATTAATAAATAGTAAATTATTAATTATATTAAGAAGTTAGTCTTAAATATAATCTTTAATATTATTAAAGATTAATATAATCTTTATAAGACTTATCTTTATAAATACTATAATAAAATAATAAATGACTTAGATAATATATTTATAATATATAACTTTTTTAGTTATTTCTTTATAAAATTATTAATTTAAAAATAAAGATAAGCTATAATAACCTTAGAAAAATATTTAAGAAATATTATAAACGCTTTTTAAATTATATTAGCTTTATTTAAATAAAAAACTATTATAAAATTAAGCTATTAAAGATTAACTTAATAAGGAGATTAAATTTTTATATATTAAGATTAGTAGTATTAGTAAAGAGCTTTTATAACTTTTATATTAATTTAAAAATAACTAACTTTAATTTATATTTAAGTAATAAAAAAGAAGTTAAAACTAAGTCTTAACTATATATAAGTAAAGTTAATTATATAATAAATATATCGTCGTTCTAGTTAAGTTTAAAAAATAAAAAAATAAATATTAATAATAAAAGAGATAAATATATCGTCGTTCTAGTTAAGTTTAAAAAATAAAAAAAGAAATATTAATAATAAAAGAGATAACTAGAGTTACTATAAAAAAGCTAGAGAATTTATTAATACTCTTATATATTAATTTATAAATATATAAGAAAAGTTATTACTTTAAGTATCTAGCTACTATTTATAGAGTATTTAATATAAATACTTTTTATAAAAACTCTCTATAACTTATATTTAAAAAGATAGTAATATAACTATCTATAAATAATATTAAATAGAATAGAATTAAAGTAGTAACTATAATTAGAGAGGAATTTAAAGATATTAGTTTTAATTTAGAAAACTAATTATCTCTAATAAAGTTATAATTAGAGATAAGTAAGTATATAATAGAATTAAAGAGTTAAAGAGTTTTTAATTTATAATAATTATATATTACCTCGCTAGAATAGATATTAATTTATTATATTTAGTATTAAGATAAGAAAGATAGCTAGATTTTAAGATATATATAATAATAATAAGAAATAAGATAGTAGTATTTATAATAATAGACTTAAAAGTCTTAGTAATAGTATTTATTAATTTAAAGTTTAATAATATAAGTTAAAAGTATTTATATTATTAAATAAAATTTATTTAGTCTTAATAAATAGAGATTTAATATTAGATATTATATATATAGCTTATATATATTTTAGACTAAATAATTATAATAAAGATCTCTAAGAATTTATAATATTATTTAGTAAGTTTAATATTATCTTTAAAATATTATAGTTAGTATAATCTATATATAGACTAGGCTAAAAGAATAATATCTTTAAAATTAAATTATTATAAAGTAGAATATTTAGTTTATAAATAAATATTTATTATAGTAAGCTATTTTAGGACTAAAAAATTTTTATTTTAAGTTTTAGAAGATAAATATTATAGAAGTTAGTATATACGCCTTTATTAAGATAGTAAAGAGAGATAGAAACTAGATTTTATTTATATAATTAGAAAATTTTAAGGTATTTAATATTATAAACTTTAAATATATTAATATAAACTATAGTAGTATAAAGATAACTATAAATATAATAGTAATCTTATTTAATAATTATAATAAGTTTTTTAATAAGCTATATAAAAAGCTTATAAGTTTAAATAATTTAAGAAATTAGATTTTAAGCTACTACTATAATTTTATAAATATTTAGAATTTAATAAAAGTAAATAAGCTTTCTTCTTATTAAAAGATAAATATTAAAGGATAAATTATATTATTAATATTAAGAAGAATGCAGCGCTATCTATAAAGTATATATATAAAATATTATATAATTAAGTAAAGATTATTAAGAAGTATATTAATAATATATTTAATAAGAGATATATTAAACCTAGTAACTCTTTATATATAATATTAGTTTTAATAGTAAAAAAACTAGATAATAAGCTATAAATATATATAAACTATAAAGTACTTAATATATTAATAGTCTAGAACTATAATATACTATTATTAATTAGAGAGATATTAGCTAAACTATATAAGATAAGATAGTATAATAAATTTAATATTATTATTATATTTAATAAAATTAGAATAAAGAAGGGTTATAGAAAGAAAATAATTTTTCTTATCTAATATAATTTATTTAAGTACTTAATTATATCTTTTAAGCTATATAACGTTTTTAGTATATTCTAAGTATTTATAAATAAGACGTTATATAACTTTCTAGATATCTTTTATATTATATTATTAGAGATTTAGCGTAGTCTAGCTATATACTAATTCTAATTAGGCCTAGTATTTATACGGCCTCTATCTAGGAGCTATAGATAGCTTAGTTAGTTCTTTATAATATAAATACTTTTCTATACTAAATATATTACTATTTAGTAATGTTTAACTTATAATACTATTTATACTATTCTTATCTAAGTAAGAGAGTCCTACTTTATAAAACTAGTAAAAAATTCCTAAATTATAGTAAATTTTTTTTTTAATATATTAAACATATTTAGTATTATTAATAATATTTTAAAAAGTAGTATTTAGATACTAGACTAAGTTTCTAAATAATACCTAGGAGTATATAATAAAAGATATACTTATATTAAGAGAAAATAGAGACCTAGCTAGCTTAAGAGTATAGCTTAAATATAATTTAATATTTATAAAGGATAATATATATAATACGTCTATAAATAGAGTAAGATAGAAAAACTAGGGAATATAATTTTAAAATATTAAAAATAATTACTAAATAGTAGATAATAATACTTATAACTTAAATAGTAATAGTAATATAAAGATTAACTCTTAAAAAAATCTAAACTAAGTAACTTAAAAAAATATAAATTATAATATATAAACTTAGAACTAAGTATAGGGAAAATCTCTACTATAAAAAAAAAGTTTAGATAAAGGTCTTAATATTTATTAAAATTTAAAAATAATAATAAGATTAATATCTAAGATATTTTAAATTATAATAAGGGAATTAAATTTATCTATAATAATATTATATTCTAGTAAACCGTTAATAATTACTTAGAGATATAGATAAAGAGTATTTAAATAAACTTAAATAAAATCTTATACCTACGTAAGAAATTAAGGATAGTATAAGGAATATTAAGAATAGTTTAGTATTATAGGTTAAACTATAAAAGGGTTAAGAGAACTAAGGCTATATAGATTAGATATAGATTAAAGTATTATATTAAGATTAAATAGGATTAATACTTAATTATAGTTAAACCTCTTAGAATTAAGTAGGATTAGGACTTAATTATAGAGAATTATACTAAAACTTAATATAGTCTAAGTAAATATATAAGGAATAGCCTTCTTATTATTAAAATTTCCTTCTTTATATCTAACTTATATAATAGAGAGGAGTTTATAACTAATAAATACTTAACTTACTTAATTTTACTTATATCTATTTATACCCTAAAGGAGTTAAACTTTTTTATTATATTTTAAATACTATATTCTACTCTATTTAGAATAAGTACTTCTAATTCTATTATAGAGGATTATTAACGCCCCTTTATAAAGGCTATAAAAATAGTTTAGTAAGATAACTTAGATATTTAAATAATCCCTAATAAAGGATTTAAAATCTCTATCTCTACTAAATTCTCTAATAAGAGGGGAATCCTTAATAATTATATATAATAAATAGAGTTATATATAGTATTCTACTCTTTATTATTTATTAAGTTAGAGGAATAGAACTTATTCTATTTTTTTTATTTAGAAAGAGATATAATATTAACTCTTTCCCCTTAACTTAATAAGTATATTAAGCTTTAGGACCCCTAATATATATTAGATAATATTACTAAGTTCTTTAATAAATAAGAGTATATTAAAGATATCTTTAAAACTTTATTTAAAGATAATATTAAAAAATAAAAGATAAAAAGAAAGATATTCTACCTTTATTAAAAAGGGTTAATAATTAAATATATAATAAAATTTCAGACCTTATTAATAAAAATTTAGTAAAATACTATTATTAAGATAGTAATATATTATACTAGATTAAATAAGAAGATTAAGAATAAATTAGTAAGAATACTATTATTTTAGAATATATCTATACTTATTTAAGCAACCTATGCTATTAATAATAAGTTATATAAAAGGAAGATAGAATAGAAGACTTCTAACTTAAAAAGTAAGCCTAATAAATAAAAAAATATTTTAATAGTAGGCTAAAAACCCCCCTATAAAGCTAAAAAAGGAAAGAAGACTAGGGACTTATTATAAATAGAGTATTATAACTACTATAAGAAGGGATACTATAAGAATAAATACTTATAATAAGAATAGATAGCCATTATAAAAGAAAAAAAGATTCTCTTCTAAAAAGAAAAAGCTATCTAGGTTATAAATATTCTTAAATTAATTATAATAAACTCTAAAAAGGGAGATATATTTAAGTAGATTAAAAAAAAAGTAGGGTATAATAATTTATCTTAAATTATATACTATAATAACTAATACTAAACCTACTAAAGTAAGAAAAAAAAAGTAGTTACTTCCCTAGAAAACTAAGAGTATATTTAGAAGATAAATTTTAAATAGTAGTTATAAATAAGAAGATATATAACTTCCTAAATTAAAAATAAGCTAAATAATTATCTTTAAATAAGATTTTAAGTAGTAAGATTTTACTCTTTAAGGAATTAAATAATAATTTAGAGGAGTTATAGATATAATATTATATTATAGTCTAAGTCTAAAAAGAGATAGCTAATATCTAGGAATAATAAGTATATTATATAAAAAAATAAATAATAGATCTTTATTATAAGTTAGAAAAAATAAAAAATTAGATAATAAAGGTATCTATAAAGTAACTTATAAATATATTAATTAAGTTATTAGATATATATAAGATAACCCTCCTATTAAATAATATATAGAAATTAGCGCTAATAGAAAAATTTAAAAAAATCTTTAAAATAGTAGTTAAAGAAATTACTTATAATAAGATAAGTAAACTAGTAACTATTAAAATACTAGTTACTACTAAAATCTAGTAGATATTAAGGAGGGATAGCTATATAAACTTATTAAATATAGTTTATATATATACCCCTAAAGGATCTAGATTCCTAAAGGATAAGTTAGTTTTATTATTAAATAAGCGCTTAGTACCTTAGTATATATAAGATAAGGCTTAAGTAATTATAAATAATATTAAGGCCTTACTATTATAAGAGAAACTAATTTTAAATAATAAGTTTTTAAATAAACTAGCTACTATTTCTAAGCTAGATAGGATAGAGAATTTAAAAAATTAAAAAGTCCTCTAATAAGTAGGCTAATTAGTAGAACCTACTTAAAGGCTAAATAAATTACTATAATTAAATTATAAGAAAATATCTAATTTAGATTTTAAATAAAGATTATAGAATAATAAATCTAGATAATTATTAATAATAAATTAAATAAAGATCTAATTAATTTTAACTTTATATTAAAGTATAAGATCTTAACTATATAATATATATTATATATATTAATAAACTTTAACTATTTTATAATTAAAAAAGTAGATTAAATAACTAAGCCTATTAATCTATAAATAGGGAGATAATATAAGAAGTATAAATTCTACTTAATATTAAAAGGAGGAGTAGATAATATTACTCTTAAAGCCCCTTAATTATAAAAGGTTAATTTATTAATAGGATAAAGTTCTAATATACTAATATTTAAGAATAATACTCTAAACTAAGTTTTTTAAATATAGAAATATTTATATCCTAATATTATTATATAAATAATAGAGGAAATAAAAAATGATTTTTAAAAAGAAAATATAATAATATTATAGAGTTAAGTTACTATTATTAATAGTACTACTTATATAAAACTACTTAATAAATATATAAAATATAGAAACTTATTTTAAAAAAAAAGCCTTAATAAGGTCCTTCTTAAGTATTAATTATAAAATTATAAGATTAAGCTAATTTTAGATAAAAAATTTATAAAAAAGCTAATATATCTACTATTAAGAGATAAGGTAGTTATTCTTATAAAATATATTAAAAAAAATAAAGTTAAAGGTTTTATTTAAAAATTCTAATTACTAGTAAAATACTCTATCCTATTTATACTAAAGATAGATAGAGGATTAAGGTTATATATAGATTATAAAGTACTTAATAATATAATAATTAAGAATAGCTATCCTCTACCCTTAATTAAGAAGCTTTAGGATAAGCTTTAAAAAAAAAAGTAATTTATTAAGTTTAATATTCTAAAAATATTTAATTAAATAAGAATAAAAAAGAGAGATAAATAGAAAATAGTATTTTATATAAGATAAGGCGTATATAAGTATCTTATTATATTATTTAACTTAACTAACATCTCTACTATATTTTAGATATATATTAATAATATCTTAAAAAAGTATTTAAATAAGTTTATATTAATCTATATAAATAATATCCTTATTTACTCTAATACTTTTAAAGAATATATTAAGTATATATATAAAATACTATAAAAACTTAAAGAAGCTAGCTTATAATTTAAGATAATAAAATATAAATTCTACTAAAAAAGGATAAAATTCTTAGACTTTATTATTTTAAATAAAAGGATTAAGATAGATCCTAATAAAATTAAAAATATAATTAAGTAGTTTATATTAATTAATAAAAAAGAAATCTAGTCTTTCCTTAGATTTATAAACTTCTATTAAAAATTTATTAAGGGTTATAGTAAAACTATAGAATCTTTAATAAGCTTAATATATAATAAAGTATTATTTATATAGGGAAAGGAAGTAGAAGCTTTTTTTTAAGCCTTAAAAAAATAATTTACTTTAAGTTCTATACTTTATTAGTTCAACCTAAAACTTCTTATTAAAATTTATACTAATACCTTAGATAACGCGTTAGGAATAGTAATAAGTTAGCTTATATAAACTAATACTAATATTATTAAAAGAGAGAAGGAATATTAGTATCTTATTATATTTTATAATAAAAAATTATAAAATACTAAGTCTAGATATCTAATATATAATAAGGAATTACTTATTATAATAGATATATTTTATATATAAAAGATTTATTTAAAAGGAACTAAGTACTAGATTTAAGTCTTATTAAATTATAAAAACTTAATATACTTTCTATTAATAAAGGAGCTAAATAGATATCTAGCTTATTAATATAAAAAGTTAATAATATTTAATTTTAGAATTAAATATATTAAGGGTAGTAAGAATAATACTATAAATATATTTAATAGAAGAGCTAATTATATAGAGAATATCTAATAAAGCTTTAAAGCTATATTAATATAAGATAAAGATAGATTATTATAATTAAATAGAATAAGACTCTATATTATTATAATTATAATAGTAAAAACTAAAGAATTTATCTAATAAGTATTAATAGATTTATAGAAAGATAAAATAATAATTAAAATCCTTAAAAATATTAATAAAATAGATTTAAAATTTCTTTTATTTTTAAAAAGAATTTATATTTTAATATCTATATATATAAATATCTTTAGGATCTATTATAAGGTAGAAATCTTAAGAGATTATTAAAGGATTAAAAAGACTTTTAAGAAATTATTATAAAACTTCTATTTCCTAAGAATAAGAAAATATATTAAGGATAAGATTATTTAATATAATATATATATTAGAATAAAGTATGCCTAATATAAATTATATAAAGAAAATTAACTAACTTTTTAAACTAAGCTTAAAAGAGTATTATATAAGATTTTATTATTAAACTCCTAAAATTAAAAAAATAACTAATAAAGGCAGAATATAATATAATACTAATAATTAATAATTAATTAACTAAAATAGTATACTTCTTATTATATAAGAAAGCTTTAAATATAGAAGATCTAGCTTATATATTTCTTAAAATAATAATAGCTAACTATAAGCTTCTAAATAAAATTATCTTAAACTAAAATAAACTCTTTATCTCTAAATTTTAGAGATTATTAATAGATATAATAAGGATTAAGATAAAAATAAATATAGTATTCTACCTATAGATAGATAGTTAGATAGAATAAACTAACTAGATACTTAAATAATACCTTTAATATTATATAAATTATTAGTAAAATAATTAAATTTAATACCTATCTAATATATAAATAGTATATAATAAATCCTTATTAAATCTTATTAGGATAATACTATATTAAGTTAATTATAGATTTAAACCCTATATAATACTACTACTTAAGGATTATAAACTTAGAGTATAATAAGCTATAATAGTAACCTAAAAAATAAGTTACCTCTATTAAAAATTATAGAAGAACTTATAGTTCTTAAGAAAATACTTAATAATATATTATAATTAAAAATATTTAGAAGGTCTAAGTATTTTTAAAAGAGATAAGGTATATTTTTTTTATAGGAACTTTAAAATTAATAAGTCTAATAATAAGCTTAATTATATAAAGCTTAGTCCTTTCCTAGTTAAAATATATAAAGGGGATATAAACTATATATTAAATCTACTAGAACTAATAAAGAAATATAATATATTTTATATATTATTATTAGAAAAAGTAGACCTTTAGATATTATTATAAATAATACCCCTCCTTCTAAATAAAGATAATAAGGAATATAATATTAAAAAGATTTTAAATTATTAGAAAATTAATAAAAAGTAGAGATATCTAGTTAAGTAGTTAGACTATAATAATTTAAAAAATATATAGAAGCTACTATTAATACTTAATTACCTTAAGAAATTAGTTAAGTTTTAAATTTAAAATTTATAGCTAGAGAATCCTAGTCTAGCTTTTTAAAATTAAAAAGCTTACTACTCCTAATAAATAATAAGGGCTTAATAATAGCTTAGAAAAATATATCTACTTCTTTCTCCTCTTTCTCTTAAACTAAGATATTTTCTAGCTTTTATTTTATTATTTTATCTTTCTTAATCTTAATAGAGTTAATCTTAGTAAAGATTTAAATTATCTAAGTTAAAAGCTTATTCCTCTTATATTTAAGGAGATTTTCCTATTCTAATAGATATTTCTATTTAGGAATATTTAAAGAAATAAAACTATATTTAGCTCCTATTTATATATACTTATAATAATAATCTAAGTCCTTTATAACTTAATAAGGGAGTAATTTATCTTAGTAATATTTATATTATTATTTTAATAGCTTAGCTATACCTAGATATAAAATTAGTTTTATATAATAAACTTTTAAAAGAAGTTTTTATAGGCGTAGTATAAAGAATATTTAAAATATTAAGTTATATTAGGATAATTATACCTTAAGTAGAAGATAGTATTATAGATTAAATTATAAAAAAGTTAAAAAAACTAAGGCTATATAAATTAGGTATAGATTAAGATATTATATTAAGATTAAATAGAATTAATATTTAATTATAGTTAAACCTCCTAGGATTAAGTAGGATTAGGACTTAATTATAAGAAATTATATTAAAACTTAGTATAGTCTAGATAAATATATAAGGGATAGCCTTCCTACTATTAGAATTTTCTTCTTTATATTTAACTTATATAATAGAGAGGAGTCTATAGCTAATAAATACTTAACTTACTTAATTTTACTTATATCTATTTATACCCTAAAGGAGTTAAACCCCTCCGTTATATTTAGAACTAGTAAATAACTAGTAGTATTAAGCTAAAGAAGTTTAAAGCTAAAATTATTATATTAATAGAGGATCTTTAGAGAACTAATATAGTAATTAACTATCTAAAATAAAGAAGAAATATATACTAAGTAAAAAGTATTATACTTATAAATAAATTAGAGAAATTTAGAAGATAGAGTATTATTTAAAGCTATTTAATAGATAAAAATTATAACTCTAATAATAAACGCTCTATATAGTAGCGCTAGGACTTAGTAAAATAATTAGAGATTAATATACTAATTATAAAGTATATAATAAAGATATAAGATACCTCTATCTTTAATAGAGATAGAAATAGAGATAGTTATAATTAATAAAAAATATTAATTATATTAAAAATTTAGAATAATTTAATATACTTTACTAATAAATAATAGATTATTAATTATATTAGGGAGTTAGTCTTAGATATAGCCTTTAATATTATTAAAAATTAATATAATTTTTATAGAACCTATCTCTATAAATATTACTATAAAATAATTATAGATCTAGATAATATATTTATAGTATATAACCTTACTAACTAATCCTTTATAAAAGTTACTAGCCTTAAAATAAAGATAGGTTATAATAACTTAGAAGAGACCTTTAAAGAATATTATAAATACTTTTTAAATTATATTAATCCCCTCTAAATAAAAAACTATTATAAGATTAAGTTACTTAAGCTTAACTTAATAAAAAAACTAAACTTATATATATTAAGACTAGCTTTATTCTTAAAAAACTTTAATAATTTTTATACTAACTTAAAGATAATTAATCTTAATTTATATTTAAATAATAAAAGAGAAGTTAAAACTAAGTTCTAGCTATATATAAGTAAAGTTAATTATATAATAGGTATACTATCCTAATTAAGCTTAAAGAATTAAAAAAAAATAGTATACTATTAATAATAAAAGAAATAACTAGGGTAATTATAAAGAAGTTAGAAAAACCTTTTATACTACTATATATTAATTTATAATTATATAAAGAAGGCTATTATTTTAAATATCTATCTACTACTTATAAAGGAAATAATTTAGATATTTTATATAAAAATTCTTTATAATCTATAGTTAAAGATATAGTAGCTTAGCTATCTATAATAGATATTAAGTAGAATAGTAATAAAATAATAATTAAAATAAAGGAGAAATTTAATAATACTAAATCTAAGTTAAAAAACTAGTTATTTCTAATAAAGTTATAATTAGAGATAACCTTATATATAATAGAATTAAAAAGTTAGAAAGTCCTTACTTTATAATAATTATATACTCCCTTACTAGAATAGATATTAATTTATTATATTTAGTATTAAAATAAAAAAGATAGCTAGACTTTAAAGTATATATTATAATAATAAGAGATAAGGTAGTAGTATATATTATAATAGACTTAAAAGCCTTAGTAATAATATTTATTAATTTAAAATTTATTAAATAATATAAGTTAAAAGTACTTCTATTATTAAGTAAAATTTATTTAATCTTAGTAGATAAGGGTCTAGTATTAGATATTATATATATAGCCTATATATACTTTAAACTAGATAATTATAATAAAAATCTTTAAGGACTTATAATATTACTTAGTAAATTTAATATTATTCTTAAAATATTATAGTTAAAATAATATAACCTATATATAGACTAGGCTAAAAGGATAATATCTTTAAAATTAAATTATTATAAGATAAAATACTTAGCCTATAAATAACTAATTATTATAGTAAATTATTCTAAAATAAAAAAAAAAGGATAATTACCTTAAGTGTTAGGAGGTAGATATTATAGAAGTTAGTATATATACTTTAATTAAAATAATAAAGAGAGATAGAAATTAAGTTCTATCTATATAATTAGAAAATTTTAAGATACTTAATATTATAAACTCTATATATACTAATATAGACTATAATAATATAAAGATAATTATAGATATAATAGTAATCTTATTTAATAATTATAATAAGTTTTTTAGTAAGTTATATAAAAAGTTTATAAGTTTAAATAATTTTAAAAGTTAGATCTTAAGCTACTACTATAACTTTATAGATATTTAGAATTTAATAAAAGTAAATAAACTTCCTCTCTACTAAAAGATAGACTATACTATTAATATTAAAAAGAATATAATACTATCTATAAAGTATATATATAAAATATTATATAATTAAGTAAAGGTTATTAAGGAGTATATTAATAATATATTTAATAAGAGATATATTAAATCTAGTAACTCCCTATATATAGTACTAGTTTTAATAGTAAAGAAACTAAATAATAAACTATAAATATATATAGATTATAAAGTACTTAATATATTAATAGTTTAGAACTATAATATACTACTATTAATTAAGGAGATATTAGCTAGATTATATAAAATAAGATAGTATAATAAATTTAATATTATTATTATATTTAATAAAATTAGAATAAAAGAGGGTTATAAAAAGAAAATAGCTTTTCTTATTTAATATAGTTTATTTAAGTATTTAGTTATATCTTTTAAGTTATATAATATCTCTAATATATTCTAAATATTTATAAATAAGATATTATATAACTTTCTAAATATCTTTTATACTATATATCTAAATAATATCCTTATATATAGTGATATAGAAGAGAAATATATAAGATATATTTAATAAGTACTTAATAAGCTTAGAAAGGTAGACTTATTTTTTAATATTAATAAATATAATTTCTATATAAAGTTAGTAAAGTATCTTAGTATTATTATTATAATAAATAGATTATAAATAAATCTCTCTAAATTAGAGATAATATAATAGTAGGAAGCTCTATACTATTTAAAAGATATCTAGTTATTTCTAGATTTTATAAACTTTTATTAATAATTTATTAAGGGATACTTTAAGATTATAGGACTCTTATTAAATTTAATAAAATTAAATTAAAAAGCTTTTACTTATCTCTAACTAAAGAATAGACTTAAGAACTAGGTATTTATATAATTTAAAAAAGTATTTATAAATATATTAATTTTAATATACTTTAATCTAGATTTAGAGATATAGATTAAGATAAATATATTAGATTATATTATAATAATAATCCTATTTTAATAAAATACTAAAAGGGTATTATATCTAATAGTATATTTCTTTAAGATAATATTATCTTAGAAGTATAATTATAAAATTTATAATAAGAAATTACTAGTAATAGTTTAAGTATTTAAGAAATAATATTTAAAACTTACTAATATTCTTATAGAGGATTTAATTAAGATCCTTAATAATTATAAAAATCTTAAGTATTTTATAATTATAAAATAGCTAAATAAATAATAAGTATATTAAGCTAAGTTTTTCTCTAAATTTAATTTCTATATTATATATAGGTTAGGAGCTTAAGGTATTAAATTAAATAACTTAATTAAAAAAATATAAAATTTACTAATAAGTATTAAAAATACTAGGAATAAATTCTAATACTAGATATTACTAAAATAATATTACTTAAATAAGAGGGTAGTTAATATAATAGGGCTTATAATCTTACTATTAAATAAATTATAATATATAGTTACTAATTTAATAGTAATAATTTATATTATAAGTAAATAAAAACTCTTTAATAAGAAGTTAAATAAAGAATTATTAGAGAGTTTAGAGGAATAATTAAATAATAAGATAAATAAAGATCTATCTAATATAAACTTAGTATTTAAGACTAAGGAGTTAAATAAAAAACTAGTTAAAAATATATTTATAAATAATAAAAATCTATTACTTTAGATTAGAGATAAGTATATTATAAATAAACTAGTATAAATAATAATAATTATAAAAAAAGAAGGATACTATAAGCTACTACTAATATATAAGTATATTAAAATTAAGTTAGAAAACTATAAAGTTATAAATAAATATTTATATATTATAAAATAACTTTATATTTCTAATATCTTAGAATTAAGAATAAAGATTATTAAAAAACTCTATATTATAAAGCTAATAAGGTATATAGAGTATATAGTAATTTATAATAAACTAAGCTTATATTACTATTAGCTAGGTATAATAAATATAGTATAGTATTATATTAGAAATTACTATATATATAAGAGGATAAAAGTATACTATAAGATAAAAACTAGCTTATTAAAACTATTTTCTATTTCTAACTATTATTAAAAGAATATTATAGTTAACTTTATTATACTACTATTTAAGTATAGAAGATATAGCTAGGTATATAAATATATTATAATTATTATTAATAGACTATTTAAGAAGTATAAGTTTATAAATCTTAACTTATTAAAAATTAAAATTATAATTTAAATATTTCTAAATTAGGTTTAAAGAGAAGAAGAGTACCTAAAGTTAATTATATTTAATAGAAGGACTTAATTTATTAGCTATTTCTAATAATACTTATATTAAAAAATTAATATAAAATTAAAACTATTTATAATCTTTCACCCTAAGATAAATAAATAGATAGAAGTAATAAATATAATACTTAAATAATATCTATATATATTAATTAATTACTAGTAAGATAATTAGATAGACTTTCTTTTACTTACTAAATTTAAGACTAATTTAAGTATTAATATTTTAATAGATATTATCTTATTTTTAGTAATAAAGGGCTATATTCTATATTTAGGATTAGAGTCGTTTATATTATAGCTAAAATAAATATCTCTAATAATATTATAGAAAATAAGGATAGTAAATAACTTTATTAAAAAAATAAAAGATTTATAATAATACTTATATAAGAAGCTAGTATAGACTTAAGTAATATAAAGATATTATATAGATAGGTATAAAAAGCCTATAAAAAAAATTAAGAATAAGTAATAAGATAATATTAAATATAAAAAATATTTATATTAAAAAGAATAATAAAGGTTTAGATTATAAAAACTTAAAACTATTTATAATAAAATATATTATAAATAATACTACTTATAAGTTAGACTTAGATTATATATTTATTTTTATATTTCTAGTCTTTTATTTATAACTTTTATACTTAGTAGCTAATAATCTATTCCTAGGTTAAAATATACTACTACTACTACTAATAAAAGTAGATAATAAAGGGGAGATATAGATTATAGATAAAGTCTTAGATTCTAAAATAAATAAGAAAATAAATAATTTAATAATAAAAAATAAAGATACTTATTATATAAGTTTAAATATTATAAATTTAAGGAGAAACCTAATTAATAAGTTTATATAAATATAATAAATATATTTTTACTTATTACTAATTTTTACTATAAAAATTTAGAGAAGTTAGACTTATATCTAATATTTTAAAAGCTATAAGAGTAGGAAGTACTATTAGTCTATATAATATATAGCTTATATAATAGTAAACTATTAAAGATAATATTATAAAGCTAAATTAAGGTATAATATATATATAAAATACTAAAGTTATTAACTAACTAAGGAAGCTATATTAATATACTTAAGATATAAAATCTAGAATATAACTTATATAATAATTAATAACCTAGCTACTATAAATAAGACTATTATTAGTATATAATTTTAGAGTAATATATATATAACGTATAATTATTTATTTATTTAAGCGTCTTATATATAGTAAGGTAATAAAGATATAGCTATTATAAAGAGAGAGATAGTATTAGGGATCTAGTATAGTTTAACTATATACTAGTCTTAATTAGGCCTAGTATCTACACGGCCTCTATTTAGGAGTTATAGATAGCTTAGCTAGTTCTCTATAATATAAATACTTTTCTATATTAAATATATTACTATTTAGTAATATTTAACTTATAATATATATATTTAAATAATATTCTTATATATAGTAATATAAAAAAAATATATAAGATATATTTAATAAGTACTTAGTAAACTTAGAGAGATAAGTTTATTTTTTAATATTAATAAATATAATTTCTATATAAAGTTAATAAAATATCTTAGTATTATTATTATAATAAATAGATTATAAATAGATCTTTTTAAATTAAAAATAATATAATAATAAGAAGTCTTATACTATTTAAGAGATATCTAGTTATTCTTAAGTTTTATAAACTTTTCTTAATAGTTTATTAAGGAATATTTTAAGATTATAAAACTCTTATTAAACTTAATAAAATTAAATTAAAAGATTTTTATTTATTTCTAACTAAATAATAAGTTTAAGAACTAGATATTTATATAACTTAAAGAAATATTTATAAATATATTAATTCTAATATATTTTAATCTAGATCTAGAGATATAGATTAAGATAAATATATTAGATTATATTATAATAATAATCTTATCTTAATAGAATACTAAAGGGGTATTATATTTAATAGTATATCTCTTTAAGATAATATTACTCTAGGAGTATAATTATAAGATTTATAATAAAAAATTATTAGTAATAGTTTATATATTTAAAAAGTAATATTTAAAATTTATTAATACTTTAATAAAGAATCTAATTAAGATTCTTAATAATTATAAGAATTTTAAATATTTTATAACTATAAAATAATTAAATAAATAATAAATATACTAGACTAAGTTTCTTTTTAAGTTTAATTTTTATATTATATATAAGTTAGAAGTATAAGATATTAAGTTAAATAACTTAACTAGAAGAATATAGAACTTACTAATAAGTATTAGAAATACTAGGAATAAATTTTAATACTAAGTATTATTAAAATAGTACTATTTAGATAAAGAGATAATTAATATAATAAAGCTTATAATCTTACTACTAGATAAATTATAATATATAGTTATTAATTTAGTAGTAATAATTTATATTATAAGTAAGTAGAAACTCTTTAATAAAGAGTTAAATAGAAAATTATTAAAAGACTTAAGAAAATAATTAAATAATAAGATAAATAAAAATTTATTTAATATAAACTTAATACTTAAAACTAGGGAGTTAAATAAAGAACTAGTTAAAAATATACTTATAAATAATAAAGATTTATTACTTTAAATTAGAGATAGATATATTATAAATAAACTAGTATAAATAATAATAATTATAAAAGAAAAAGAATATTATAAGTTATTACTAATATATAAGTATATTAAGATTAAATAAAAGGATTAAAAGATTATAAATAAATATCTATATATTATAAAATAGCTTTATATATTTAATATCTTAAAATTAAGAATAAAAGTTATTAAGAAATTTTATTTAATAAAGTTAGTAAAGTATATTAGATATATAGTAATTTATAATAAGCTAAGCTTATATTATTATTAATTAAATATAATAAATATAGTATAGCGCTATATTAGAAATTACTATATATATAAGAGAATAAAAGTATATTATAAGATAAAAATAAGTTTATTAGGATTACTTTCTATTTCTAATTACTATTAAAAGGATATTATAATTAACTTTATTATACTACTACTTAAGTATAGAAGATATAACTAAGTATATAAATATATTATAATTATTATTAATAAATTATTTAAGAAATATAAGTTTATAAGTCTTAATTTATTAGAAGTTAAAGCTATAGTTTAAGTATTTTTAAATTAAATTTAAAGAAAAGAAAAGTATTTAAAGTTAATTATATTTAATAAAAGGACTTAGTTTATTAGTTATTTCTAATATTATTTATATTAAAGGATTAATATAAAACTAAAGCTATCTATAGCCTTTTACTTTAAAATAAATAGATAGATAGAAGTAGTAAATATAATACTTAATTAATATCTATATATATATATATATATATTAATTATTAATAAAATAATTAGATAAACTTTTTTCTACTAGCTAAATTTAAGATTAATTTAAATATTAATACTTTAATAAGTATTACTTTATTTTTAGTAATAAAGAATTATATCTTATATTTAAGGCTAGAGCTATATATATTATAACTAGAATAAATATCTTTAATAATATTATAGAAAATAAAAGTAGTAGATAACTTTATTAAAAAGATAAAAAATTTATAAGAATATTTATATAAGAAGCTAGTATAGACTTAGGTAATATAAAAATATTATATAAATAAGTATAAAGAATTTATAAAGAAACTAAGAATAAGTAATAAAATAATATTAAATATAAAAAATATCTATATTAAAAGGAATAATAAAGGTCTAGATTATAAAAACCTAAAACTATTTATAATAAAATATATTATAAATAATACTATTTATAAGTTAGACTTAGACTATATATTTACTTTTATATTTCTAGTCTTTTATTTATAGCTCCTATACTTAATAGCTAATAACTTACTTTTAAACTAAAATATACTACTATTACTATTAGTAGAAGTAGATAAAAAAGAGGAAATATATATTATAAATAAAGTTATTAATTCTAAGATAGATAGAAGAATAAATAATCTAATAATAAAAAAATAAAAGTACTTATTATATAAGTTTAAATATTATAAATTTAAAAAGAAACTTAATTAATAAGTTTATATAAATATAATAGGTGCGTCTTTACTTATTACTAATTTTTATTATAAGAACTTAAAGAAGTTAGATTTATATCTAATATTTTAAAAGCTATAAGAGTAGAAATATAATAGTTATTTACTACTAAGGCTACTTAGTATTACTAATAGAGTTATTTAAGTATAATATTAGCGTAGCGCCTACGCTCTACTAGTATATAGAAGATACCCTGCTTTTTATAGAAGCTTAAGAAATAAAGATCTTTAAATAGAATAAAATCCTTAATAATTAGTTCTACTAATATACTAAATACTTATTATTACTATTTTATATTTTTAAATAATTCTTAGTAGCCTAATAGTACTTTACTAATAAAATATAAATAATTTATATTATAGTTTTAATTACTTTAATCTTTAAAGCTAAAGGTCTAAAATAGAATAAATAGTATTATAAAGATTTACTTATCTAAGTATAAAAAAACGCGTAGATAGATTATATATAAAGTCTTTAAATTTAATTATTATATTATAAGATTTATAATAGTAATAAATTTAATAGCTAGAAGTTTAAATAAAGAAGTTCTAGACTATTATTATAAAGTCTATAATTAAATTACTATAATAATTATTAGCTATAAATAATAATTAACCCTCTTTTAAGAAATCTATAAGCTTTTATATCTTAAAACTCTACTAATATATATTTAATAATATAGGAAGCGTTTTTAATAACTTTAATAACTTATTAATAGTAAAAATAATATATCCTAATAAAATATATATCTATATAAGGGAATTAAAAGAGGAATATATTTATTAGTTTATTAATATTAAAATAAATTTTTTTAACTCTAAATACTTTATTACTAATTAAGTAAAAATTCTCTATTATATATAATTCTTAAGTAGTAATATAGTAAACTAATAATAGTAATACTTTTAAAAAAGAAAATTAATATATTTATCTTTAATTATTTTTATATCTTTTTATTAGACCTTATTATAAATCTAATTAATTATTATTTAATAGTTTATAAGTATTAGAATAATATAAAATAAAAATAAAAATAAAAAGTATTTATTATAACGAGGAGGTTTAACTCCTTTAAGATATAATTAGATATAAGTAAGATTAAGTAAAGTTAAGTATTTATTAGTTATAAACTCCTCTCTATTATATAGATTAAATATAAAGAAAGAAAACTCTAATAGTAGAAAAACTACTCCTTATATATTTATAAAAATTTTACTAAGTATTAATATAATCCTAGTAATTAGTATCTTAATTAACTTAATTACTTTATAATTATAATAATTAGTACTTTAATTACTTTAATTATATTTTATCTTATTTTAAAGATATTCTATAATTAAGAACTCTTAGTTTAGTATATATTATATATTAAAAGTACCTATAATATTATCCTTTAATTAAGGAATCTTTATTTTAAAGAAATCTAATTTTTTTAATATTTAATTTTTTATCTATATTATAGATAAAGAAACTATAGAGCTTAATAATATATTATTATTAATTAATTTTAAAACTTAGAATAGCCTTTCTATCTAAATAAGATTATATTTAATATATTAAAGTAAAGTATCTCTATTATTCTAATAAGGTATTAGACTAGTATATTAGATATATTTATATTAATAATAACTATAATTTATCTCCTCTTAATATTTTAAAATAGAAGTATTTAAAGAAGTAATATAAATAATTATAAAAAAAATAGCTGTTAAAAAGCTATCCTATCTTTATAAATAAATATAGAAGATTAAGATAGACTAGATAAAAATAATTTAAAAAAAATAAAAAATATTAAGTTTTTTAAAAAAAAAAGAAAAGAAGGCTATATCTTAGACTTTTATTTTTTTATTTAATATATTTAAGAGTCTTAATCTAATACTAGACTAGAATTAACTAATATAGAATTTTAAGCTTAAAATTCCTATAACTTCTTTAAATAATTAAGTATTAAAGGTAGTTCTTATATATTCTCTAAATTATTATAATCTAACTATTTAATTAAATATTTTTATTTTTTTTAATCTTTTAATAATCTAAGATCTTTTTAATATTATATTCCTTATTATCTTTATTTAAAAGAAGAGATATTATTTATAATAGTATTTAAAGATCTACTTTTTCTAATAATAATATATAAAATATATTATATTTTTTTATTAATTTTAATAGATTTAATATATAGTTTATATCCTCTTTATATTCTTTAATTAGAAAAGAACTAAGCTTTATATAATTAAGCTTATTACTAAGTTTATTAATTTTAAAGTTCTTATAAAGAAAATATACCCTATTCTCTTTAGAAAAATTTAAATCTTTTAAATATTTTTAATTATAATACATTACTAAGTAGCTACTTAGGAATTATAAATCCTTCTATAATTCTTAATAGAGATAGTTTATTTTTTAGATTATTATAATAATCTATTATACTCTAGATTTATAGTCTTTAAATAATAAAATTATATAAAGTTTAAATCTATAATTAGCTTAATATAGTATTATACTAATTAAGTCTAATAAAAATTTATTATATATTATTTATATATTAAGTAGATATTAAATCTAATTATTTTATTAATAATTTATATAATATTAAAAATATTATTTAAGTATTTAGTTAATTTATTTTATCTAACTATCTATTTATAAATAGAATATTATATTTATATTTATCTTAATTTCTATTATATCTATTAATAATCTCTAAAATTTAAAGATAAAGAGTTTATTTTAATTTAAGATAATCTTATCTAAAAGTTTATAGTTAGCTACTATTATTTTAAGAAATATATAAGCTAGATCTTTTATATTTAAAGCTTCCTTATATAATAAGAAGTATACTATTTTAGTTAATTAATTATTAATTATTAATATTATATTATATTCTATCTTTATAAGTTATTTTTTTAATTTTAAAAGTTTAATAATAAAATCCTATATAATACTTTTCTAGACTTAATTTAGAAAGTCTACTAATTTTATATCTTTATATAATTTATATTAGATATATTTTATTCTAATATATATATTATATTTAATAACTTTATTCTTAATATATTTTCTTATTTTTAAGAAGTAGAGATTTTATAATATTTTTTTAAAAGTCTTCTTAATTTTTTAATAATCTCTTAAGATTTCTATCTTATAGTAGATTCTAAAAATCTCTATATATATAGATATTAGAATATAGATTCTTTCTAAAAATAAAAGAAATTTTAAATCTATTTTATTAATATTTTTAAGGATTTTAATTATTATTTTATCTTTCTATAAATCTATTAATACTTATTAGATAAATTCTTTAGTTTTTACTATTATAATTATAATAATATAGAGTCTTATTCTATTTAATTATAATAATCTATCTTTATCTTATATTAATATAGCTTTAAAGCTTTATTAGATATTCTCTATATAATTAGCTTTTCTATTAAATTATTTATAATATTATTTTTACTACCCTTAATATATTTAATCTTAAAATTAAATATTATTAACTTTTTATATTAATAAGCTAGTTATCTATTTAGCTCCTTTATTAATAAAAAGTATATTAAGTTCTTATAATTTAATAAGACTTAAATTTAATATTTAATTCTTTCTAGATAAACTTTCTATATATAAAATATATTTACTATAATAAATTATTTTTTATTATATATTAGATATCTAAACTTAGTATTTTATAATTTTCTATTATAAAATATAATAAGATATTAATATTTTCTTTTTCTTTTAATAATATTAATATTAGTTTATATAAGCTAATTTATTATTACTTCTAATATACTATTTAAAATATTAATATAAACTTTAATAAAAAGTTTTAATTTAAATTAGTAGAGTATAAAATTTAAAGTAAACTATTTTTTTAAGGTTTAAAAAAAAGCTTCTACTCTTTTTCTTTATATAAATAATATTTTATTATATATTAAGCTTATTAAAGATATTATAATCTTACTATAATTCTTAATAAATCTTTAATAGAAGTTTATAAATTTAAGAAAAAACTAGATTTCTTTCTTATTAATTAGTATAAGCTATTTAATTATATTTTTAATTTTATTAAAATCTATCTTAATCCTCTTATTTAAGATAATAAAATTTAGAAACTTTATTCTTTTTTAATAAAATTAATATTTTATTATCTTAAGTTATAAGTTAACTTCTTTAAATTTCTATAATACTTTATATATATATTTAATATATTCTTTAAAAGTATTTAAGTAAATAAGAATATTATTTATATAAATTAATATAAATTTATCTAAATATTTTTTTAAGATATTATTAATATATACTTAAAATATAGTAAAAATATTAGTTAGACTAAATAGTATAATAAAATACTTATATAAGCCTTACCTTATATAAAATACTATTTTCTATTTATCTTTCTTTTTTATTCTTATTTAATTAAATATTTTTAGAATATTAAAATTAATAAATTATTTCTTTTCTTAAAGCTTATCTTAAAGCTTTTTAATTAAGAGTAAAGGATAGCTATTCTTAATTATTATATTATTAAGTATTTTATAATTTATATATAATCTTAATCCTCTATCTACCTTTAGTATAAATAGGATAGGATATTCTACTAATAACTAGAATTTTTAAATAAAACCTTTAGCTTTATTTTCTTTAATATACTTTATAAAGATAACTACCTTATTTTTTAATAGTAGATATATTAACTTCTTTATAGGTTTTTATCTAAGATTAACTTAATCTTATAATTCTATAATTAATACTTAAAAAGTACTTTATTAAGGCTTTCTTCTTAAAATAAGTTTCTATATTTTATATATTTATTAGATAATTTTATATAAGTAGTACTATTAATAATAATAATTTAATTTTATAATATTATTATATTTCTATTTTAAAAATTATTCTTTATCTTCTCTACTACTTATATAATAATATTAGGAGATAAATACTTCTATATTTAAAAAACTTAGTTTAGAGTATTATTTTTAAATATTAAAATATTAAAATTTTATTTTATTAATAAATTAACTTTTTATAATTAAAGAACTTTTAAAATAATATTATCTACTTTTTCTTTTAATATTAAGTAGAAGCTATACTTTTTATATTACTTTTCTATTTTTAAATTAATAAGTTTAAATATTTAATCTATCTTTTTAATTATAAAATAGTTAAAATTTATTAATATAAATAATATATATTAAATAGTTAGGATTCTATACTTTAATATAAAATTAAAATTAATTAAATCCTTACTTAATCTATTATTAATAATTATATAGATTTAGTATTTTATAATCTTTACTTAAAATCTAAATTAGATATTTTTTTATAATTTAATTATAGTAATCTATTTAATCTTTAAATAGATTTTATTAATTAGTTTATTTATTAAAGAACTTTTTAGTTTTTTAATAAAGCCTCTAAAACTTCTAGCTCTAAAATATTTAGACTTTTAAACTTATAAGGTAGATTTATTTCTTTATATAAAAAAATATTAGTTATTAATTATATTAATTTTCTTACTTTATTTTTTATTTTCTATAGGATTAGTCTTTTATTAAGAAGTAATAATTTTCTATCTTTTAGGAATTTTAATCCCTTAGAGATATATATATAAAGTATATTTAATAAATTAATATATCTATCCCTTTATAATATCTTTTAGATTTTATTAGTTATTAATTTAATAATAATAGTTAATCTACCTATCTTTATATAAAATATCTTTTTAGCTACTAACTTAAATAGATCTTTAAACTTATTTATTAATACTAACTTTTAAATATTATTAATTAGTAAAGTTATCTTATATTTATCTAATAATTTTATTAATATATTTATTAGTTATTTTACTAATACTTTTATTATAAAGAACTCTATTTTTTTATAATAATAAATTAATACTACTATCTCTTCCTACTAATATTAGTAATATTACTTTTATTAGTTAATAATTTTCTTATATATCTATACTATTATATAGTATAGATTATTTAAATATATAAAAGAATCTTTATTATTTAATAGTTCTTTAGTTAATTCTAAGTTAGGGGAAATATAAGCTTCTTTATTTATAGTTTTTTTAATATTTATTATTAATATCTAGAACTTATCTTTTAAATATATTCTTAATTTTTTTAGAAAGTATTTACTTCCTTTCTTTTTATTTTAATAGATTTAGTACTAATTATTATAGTATATTATTTAAAATAAACTATTATACTTAACTTCCTTTTTAATTTAACTAAAGTTATTTTTTAATCTAGAGTCTATTATAATTAATTTAATAATATTTATATAAAAAATAACCCTATCTTTTTAATAATTAGGGATTTTATCCTCTATAATAGCTATCTATTCTTATTATAGATACTTATTCTTATAATATTCTTTTTTATAATAATTATAATACTCTACTTATAATAAGTTTCTAGTCTTTTTTTTTTTAGTCTTATAAAGAGTTTTCTAGCCTATTACTAAAATATTCTTCTATCTATTTAGCTTATTTTTTAAGTTAGAAGTCTTCTATTCTATCTTTCTTTTATATAATTTATTATCTATAGTATAGACTATCTAGATAAGTAAGATTATATTTTAAAAAAAAGATATCTTTACTAGCTTATTCTTAACTTTTTTACTTAATTTAGTATAGTAGGTAGCTATCTTTATAACTATATTTTATTAATATTATTTAATATATATTAAAGATTTTAAAGCTTAATATACTTATTAAGTTAAAAGGAGAGGACTACTACTATATCTCTTTTTAAATATAAAAAATAAAATAAATTCTAGTTCTCTAATTTAGTAAATAATAATAGATAGAATATTATATATAATTCTACTTATTAAATATAACTATTAAGGGTTTCTCTCTTACTAAATATTAGGAATTAGATAATAAAGCTTAATAAATAATCTATCTAGTATAAATATAATCTAACTATACTAAGTTCTATAGAGCATATAAAGCTATATATATATAGCTATATAGTAGTAGCTACTAGGCCTAATCTAGTTAGAGTAAGGCTAGTACTATAATATTATCTTTCTCTTTTATATATAAGCTTCTATAAGTATTTATCTACTATTTTATCCTATTTTATAGAATCTCTTTTCTTAATAATAATAATATAATATATAAGCTACTTTCTAGCTAATATTCACCCTATATAGATAGGGTCTTTATAGTAATTATAAGTATATTTATCTATACTTATTTAACTTCCTTAGTTAACTAGTAGTAATTTATTAACTAAAGAGTACTACCTTAATTTAGTATTTTTTAGTATAAGGTTAGGATTTATTAGTTCTATCTTAAGTATTTTATAATAGTATAGCTAATAGTAGCTTCTAACTTTTTAGTATCTTAAATAATTTATAAGATCCTATCTTATTAGGGTATTAATAATAATAATTAACTACTAATACTAAATATTTTATTATATTTAGGTATAGTTTCTATCCTAGTTTCTTATCCTTATATCTAATATATTTAATTTTATATAATAAATAATCTTTCTTTCTTATTAATAGGTTATTTATCCTTTTATTAATCTTTAAATCTAATATTTTCTATATACTCTAATATTCCTCCCCTTCCTTATTAATTATTATAGAAGATAGAGATATAATTTTCTATCTTTAAAATAATAAGCTATTATCTAAGTATAATAGCTAGGGATAGAATACTAAAAATATACCCTTTATAACTAAGGGTAACTTTAGTTTATATACTAAATTATTAATAATCTTTATTATCTTAAATAGTCTAAGGTTCTTATAGTCTAATAATTTATTAAAATAAGTAGTTTTTATATTTTTTATATTAAGTATAACTATATCGCCTACCTTAAACTTTAATATAAAGTATTTTCTTTTATTAGCCTACTCTATTTAAAGTATTTATACTTATATTAGCTATTTCTTTAGGAATTTTCTTAATTTCTTAATCTTTATAATAAAGCTATTTATAGCTTTAAACTTAGTTTTTATCCTTTAAATTACTATACTATTTTATAGTATTAGTAGCTTAACTCTAAACTTAAAAATATAACTCTTTATTATTAGAAATAGTAATAAGCTAGTTATATTTTAATCTATATTTACTTTAAATTTTATAATTAGTAGAAGACTAACCTAGTTAGTCTAATTATAATTAATAAATATATATAGATATTATTTTAGGGCTATATTAATATTTTTAATTTAATTATTTATTTTTAGATAAAATATTATTAATAGCTTTAACTTAGTCCCTAGTTATTTATATAGATAAGACTAGAAGTAGATAATAAACTAGGTATCTTTATTTAATATTATTATCTTTAAGTATCCCTCTTTCTTCTAAATTTATTTAATAAATACTTATATAACTATCTCTACTTTTAATAAATCTAGTATAATAAATTATCTCTTCTTTAATAATCTATTAATAATAATTATAATATACTAAAAGCTTTTACTAAATTATTTATAGATTAGTAATAGGGTAATAAAGTCTATTAAAATATTTATTTAGTATTTATTTAGAATTTATAGGAGCTTTAATAGATTATACTTATCTATTCTATAACTCTTTAATTACTTATATATATAATAGCTCTTAATATATTTAGAAACTAAATCTACTATCTTTAACTTAAAATAGTAAGAACTTATTTTTATATATATACTTATATATCTTATATACTCTATTAGGGATATATTATATATTATATAAAAAACTTTTATCTTAATATTACTAGCGTTAGATATATATAGTTTCCTATTAATAAATAGTATACTTTTATAGATTTTATAATCCTTTATTTTAATTTTTATTCCTTATTTTATTATATTTACTAGTAGCTTTTTATTACTAGCTTTCTTATATATTATAATTCTTTAAATAATTTTATCTTTAGGGTATATCTATTTTATATACTCTATAATCTCTTCTATAGATAGTAGGCTTATTAAGTTTTTTATTAACTTTTTAATAAGTCTATTTATAGCTAAACCTTAAGTAAGTTTACTATTAACTAATTCCTCTATTAACTTCTTAGCTAATAGCTCTTTTAGAAGGTTAGATAATAATTTCTCTATTAACTTCTTATTATCTAATAGCTCTTATTTATCTAGGTTATAAACTATTATATATATTATTTATACCCCTAGTTTAAATTTATTTAATAATATAATAATAAGTTTTATAATTCTTCTTATATTCTTAGCTAAATATTTCTTTTTTAGAATTATCTAATTCTAAAACTTATATTTAAGATTATAATCTTTCTCTAATAGGTTTCCTAGGTATTTTATAAAATTATTTAACTTTATCTCTTATTTTCCTAATCTATACTTAATTTTAAAATTAAATTTTAATAAAAATTCTATTTATCTAGCTTAGCGTTAATTAAGCTATTTAATAGTTATAAAATATTTTAAATTTTTACAATTAATTAATATCTTTACTAGATTATTTATAGGGGTCCTTACTAACTTAGGATACTATTTTTTAAATACTTAAATTATTATTAATAACTCTTTATTATATATCTTATAGTTATACTTCTATAGTATTATTTTATAAAATATAAAAATAATTAGCCTTAATATACTATTCCTATCCTTTTATAATAGTATACCTACTATAATATAATCTAATATATTAATCTCTACCTATATCTCTTAATTAGGATTAAAATAAGTTAGTATTAGTACTATAGTAAATACTTCTTTAAATATTTTAAATACCTTTATCTTTAGTCTATCTAGCGCTAGTAAAAATAATACTACTAGCTTTATCCTAGTAGACTTTAAATTACTAATTTTAATTAAATTTATTAATAGGACTATAATCTTTAAATAGTCTTTAATAAATCTTCTATAAAAATTTATAAATCCTAGAAATAACTAGATATCTTTTATATAATATAGTATTTTCTATTCTTTAATAATCTTAATCTTTTTTAGCTTTATTTTTAAACTATTTATAATTATAATTAGACTAAGGTACTTTACTTCCTTTATATAAAAATTATATTTATTAATATCTAGAAATAGGCTTACTTCTAATAACTTATTTAAGACTTTTTATATATAACTAATATACTTTACTATAGAATTATTATAGACTAGAATATTATTTAGATATACTATATAAAATATATTTAAATACTTCTAAAAGGTATTATTTATAAATACTTAAAATATTACTAAAGTATTATAAAGATTAAAAGGTATTATAATATATTTAAATAGTCTATACTAAATAAGAAAAGTTATCTTTATTTAATAGCCCTTCTTTACTTAAATCTTATTAAAAGCTACTATTATATTAAACTTATTATATATCTTAGCTATATATAGCTTTATAAGTATATCCTTAATAAATAAAGATATATTTCTATTTTTTATAATAAAAGTATTTAATACTTAATAGTTAATATAAATATATATTCCCCTATCTAGCTTCTTAACTATTAGTATTAGTACTATATATAGTAATATACTTAGCCTAATATAATCTTTTTCTAGTATTTTATTAATATACTTCTTTATTATTAGTATTTACTAGTATAATATTCTATATATCCTCTTTACTAGTAGTATACTCCCTAGTACTAAATTAATAGTATAGTTAATAGTATACTTAGATAATAACTTATTTATTTTTATAAGGTTCTAAACTTTAAGTTATTTATAATAATACTTAGAAACTCTTTATTTTAACTATCTATTAATAATTAACTTCTTTTTTATTTTTATAAAGAACTTTTTATAGTCTTCTAAACTAATAACTATAATATTTAATATAAATTTATATACCTTTCCTTCATCTTTACCTAATAACTATTTAAAGTTTTTTAGCTATATTACTATTATCTTATTATCTATCTACTTAGCTATCTTAGTAAATATATATACTAAGATCTCTACTATATTATTAGATAGCTTAGGTATTAACTATTTATATTTCTTATTATTATAACTATATACTATAACTAGTCTATTATCTTTTAAATAGTTTAATATATAGTAGTTAGAATTAAATATTATTTTCCTAAATCTTAGTAAGATATCTAGGTTATATTATTTAAGCTAAGATATTTTAAAAGCTATATTAAATTCTCTTAAAGATATTATAAGGTACTAGATTTTATTAATATAATCTTCTAATTTAAATCTAAACTATACTTTATAGGTAATATTTAGAATATATTTATAATTTATAAGCCTTAATATTATAGGTTTTAATAACTTAACTATAAATATTTTATATTTTTTAATAAATCTTAGGTTTATAAATCTTAGGGCTAATATTTTTATATCTATAAAATATATAGTCTTTACTTATCTCTTATTAGTATAAATATAGTCTATAAAGTTAAACTATTTACTTTATTTTAGCTTTTTCTAGTATAAGGATATTATAACTATAATAAGAGATTAATTTAAATTACCTTTTAACTTAGCTATCTTATTATATAGTCTATTTAGGATATTCCTAGTAGTAATTTTATTAAAAACTATTAATTTTCTAAATTAGTATCTATTATATAGCTATTACTCTTATCTTTAATTTTATAATTTATATTAAAAGATACTAATCTTATTTCTATCTCTTTATTAGTAAGCTATTTATTACCTCTATATAGTATATTACTATCTTTAATAAAATAGTTTAGCTTTAGATATTTAATATAAAGTTTCTTCTTCTATATTTATATTAGTATATATAGTAGCTATATCTATTAATTTAATTTTAATATATTATTAGAGCCTCCTCTATCTCTATCTCTACTTCTTTTTTAGAAATTATTATTTTAACTACTCCTATCTCTATTCCTATAGATTAATTATACTGCTTTAGCTTATATATTAAATATAAAGTTCTATTTTATTTCTAAATTATAGGTATAGAGCTAAGTAATATATTTTTTATATAATCTTATTTTTAAGCTATTAGTTATCTTATTCTTAAGCTTTAATATAATATATCTTTTTAAGTCCTTTATCTTATAGTTATCTAAATACCTAAGGGGTATAATAGTAGTAGTAAACTATAAATAAAAAGTATTAAAGGACTTAGTCTTATCCTTAGATCTTATAGGGAATATAAATAATTATATATCTACCTCTATTTAAGCTAGCTTATTATAAGTACTAAAGTTCTCCTCTAAATTAGCTAATACCTACTTATAATTTTTATAAAGATATTTAGCTTTAGGTAAGATATATAGCTAAATAACTATAAATACTTATATTATATACTTATTATAAATATAATCTATCTTAGATTACTTTAACTTAAACTAGTAAGTACTTTATCTAAACTTAAACTTAATATAAAGCTTTTATTATTCCTACTTAGCTTAGTCCCTATTAAATATAAGTATATTAGAATAATTTTTATTATATTTAAATATAATAATATCTTATATATTATTATATAGGGTATATATTAAACCTAGAGTATATATAGATATTATTATATTATTATTAGAATTATATAAATTATTATACTCTATATATATTACTTTTTTTAATTTTAATATTAAAGTCTTATTTATCTTTTCTAGAGCTTTTATATTTTTCTAGTATTTATCTCTAAGCTAATATAGCCTAGCTATATTATACTTATTAATAACTTAATTTACTTTAGCTTTCTAAACTTTAGTCTTCTATAAAATATACTTCTTTCTTAATATATTATAGATTAAGTTAATCCTATAATTCTCTTTAATTAGTATTTTTACCTAACTTTTTAAGTTATATTTTTTAATATAAGAATACTTAATTATATCCTAAAGTCCTTTAAACTATATATTAATATTATTATTAATTATCTTAATAAATAATTTCTCTTCTATAATTTTAACTATATAGCTGTCTCTATTAGCTTCTCTTAAATAATATAGAACTATATATTTCTTATTATTAAACTTAATAATAAATCTCTATTTATTAATTAGTATCTTACTACTATTCTTAGTCTTAATACTCTTCTTATTCTCTCTCTAGAGCGTATTAGCTTTATTATATAAGATTATTATAACTTTATTATCTAAATCTATAATATTATCCTTATAGATTATCTATATCTAGGTTTTTTTCTATACTTAGTTTATTAAATATTTATTATTTAATAAAGATTTTAGTTTAACTTCTAATTTTATTTTTAATCTATAAGATAGTCTAGCTTATAAGGATATATTATTATTAAATTAAGCTAATTTTAATCTATCCTTTTTTTAGATTATAGTTAATAGAGTCTAATACTAAATACTTTCTAAAAATTTTAATATTATATAAGGTAGTTATTATTTATAGCTATCTCTTTCTAAAATCTTTAATTTATTTCTTTAAAAAAAATTTTAAGTAATAAAAAGGATAGTTAAATTATATTAGGAATTAGATAATAAAACTTAATAAATAATCTATCTAATATAAATAAAATCTAACTATACTAAGTTCTATAGAGTATATAAAGCTATGTGTATATAACTATATAGTAGTAGCTACTAGATTTAATCTAGTTAGAGTAGGGCTAGCACTATAATACTAAAGAACTTAATAAGAATAAGGACTTTAAGTTCTCTACTAAAAATTATTTAAATATCTAAGTTATCTTACTATACTAACTTTATTACTTTAATAAAAGAATATTAATAATCTTTTATAGTAGAACTAGAAGTACTTATTCTAAATAGAGTAGAGTATAGTATTTAAAATATAATAAAAAGATTTAACTTCTTTAAGGTATAATTAAATATAAATAAAATTAAGTAAAACTGTAAAATTAAGTATCTATTAACTATAGACTTCTCTTTATTATATAAGTTAAATATAAAAAAAGAAAATTCTAGTAGTAGGAAGGCTACTTCTTATATATTTATTAAAAATTATATTAAGTATTAATATAATCCTAGTAATTAGTACTCTAATTAATTTAATTACTTTATAATTATAATAATTAGTATTTTAATTACTTTAATTATATTTTATCCTATCTTAAAGGTATTTAGTTTAATATATATTATATATTAGAAGTACCTATAATATCTATCTTTAAAGCTTATTTAGAGAAGTTAAGAAATTATTTAAAATCTATATTAAAGTACTTTAAAATAAGTATATTTCTTAGTAAGCTCTATTTAAATTTAAAGGATAAAATTATAAATACTAGTAATATACTATTAATATAAAAGGAAATTTTATTTTTATTATTATATAAGAGAGAGTTTTTAAGTATTATTACTTAAATTAATTAAAGCTATATAATAAAGGTAGATTTTTAAAAAAAATATATTTTTAAAGCTTTAAATTATAATAGTAGTAATAAGCTACTATTAAAATATTATAAAAAGGATAAAGATAAAAGTAAGGATTTTTTAAAATTTAAGTTAAATTTAAATACCCTAGCTAAGCTTAAATATAAGAGTAACTTATACTATCTTTATAATAATAAAGGGTATTAGAAAAAAGTATTTATAAAAGAATAATCTAAACTTTACTTTAATTAATTTAGTATAGTTAAAAAATAATAATATCTTATTAATTATTAGAATTTAGGGATCTAGTATAGTCTAGCTATATACTAGTTCTAATTAGGTTTAGTATTTATATAATCTCTATCTAAAAGCTATAGATAGCTTAGCTAGTTCTTTATAATATAAATACTTTTCTATACTAAATATATTACTATTTAATAATATTTAACTTATAATACTATTTATACTATTCTTATTTAAGTAGAAGGATCTTATTTTATAAACTAGTAAAAAATCCCTAAATTATAGTAAATTTTTTTTTTAATATATTAAATATATTTAGTACTATTAATAATATTTTAGAAAGTAGTATTTAGATATTAAACTAAGTTTCTAAATAATATCTAGGAGTATATAGTAAAGAATATATATATATTAAAAAAAGGTAGAGATCTAGCTAGCTTAAGAGTATAGCTTAAATATAATTTAATACTTATAAAAAATAATATATATAGTACGCCTATAAGTAGAGTAAGATAGAAAAATTAAGAAATATAATTTTAGACTATTAAAAGTAATTACTAAATAGTAAATAATAATACTTATAACTTAAATAGTAATAATAATATAAAGATTAACCCCTAAATAAATCTAGATTAAGAAACTTAAAGAAAATATAAATTATAATATATAAATTTAGAACTAAGTATAGGGGAAATCTCTACTATAAAGGGAAAATCTAAATAAAGGCTTTAATATTTATTAGAATTTAAAAATAGTAGTAAGATTAATATCTAAAATATTTTAAATTATAATAAGGGTATTAAACTTATCTATAATAATACTATATTCTAGTAAACTATTAATAATTATTTAAAAATATAGATAAAGAGTATTTAAATAAATTTAAATAAGATTTTATATTTATATAAGAAAGTAAGAATAATATAAAGAATATTAAAAATAGTTTAAGACTAGTAAATAACTAGTAGTATTAAATTAAAAAAATTTAAAACTAAAATTATTATATTAATAGAGGATCTTTAGAGAGAGGATCTTTAGAGAGTTAATATAATAATTAATTATTTAAAATAAAAAAGGAATATATACTAAGTAAAGAGTATTATACTTATAAATAAATTAAAGAAATTTAGGAGATAAAGTATTATCTAAGACTATCTAATAAATAAAAATTATAACTTTAATAATAAATACTCTATATAGCAGCGCTAGGACTTAGTAAGATACTTAGAGACTAATATATTAATTATAAAATATATAATAAAGATATAAGATATCTCTATCTTTAATAGAAATAAAAATAAAGATAGCTATAACTAATAAAAAATATTAATTATATTAAAGATTTAAAATAACTTAATATATTTTACTAATAAATAGTAGATTATTAATTATACTAAGAAGTTAGTCTTAAATATAGTTTTTAATATTATTAAAAATTAATATAATTCTTATAAAATCTATTTCTATAAATATTACTATAAAATAATTATAAACCTAGATAATATATTTATAATATATAATTTTACTAGCTAATCCTTTATAAAAGTTACTAGCCTTAAAATAAAAATAGGTTATAATAATCTAGGAGAGACCTTTAAAGAATATTATAAATATTTTTTAAACTATATTAGTTCCCTCTAAATAAAGAATTATTATAAAATTAAGTTACTTAAGCTTAATTTAATAAAGAAATTAAACTTATATATATTAGGACTAGCTTTATTCTTAAAAAGCTTTAATAATTTTTATACTAATTTAAAAATAACTAATCTTAATTTATATATAAATAATAAGAAAGAAGCTAAGACTAAGTTTTAACTATATATAAGTAAAGTTAATTATATAATAGATATATTATCCTAGTTAAGCTTAAAGAATTAGAAAAAAAATATATATTACTAATAATAAAGGAGATAATTAAGATAACTATAAAAAAGTTAAAAGGACCTTTTATATTACTATATATTAATTTATAATTATATAAAAAAGATTATTATTTTAAGTATCTATCTACTACTTATAAGATAAATAAGTAAGATATTTTATATAAGAATTCTTTATAACCTATAGTTAAAGATATAGTAGCTTAGTTATTTATAATAAATATTAAATAAAATAGTAATAAGATAATAATTAAAATAAAGGAGAAGTTTAATAATATTAAATTTAAGTTAAAAAACTAGTTATTTTTAATAAAGTTATAACTAAAAATAACCTTATATATAATAGAATTAAAGAATTAGAAAGTCTCTATCTTATAATAATTATATATTCTCTTATTAGAATAAATATTAATTTATTATATTTAATATTAAGATAAGAAAGATAATTAGACTTTAAAGTATATATTATAATAATAAGAGGTAAGGTAATAGTATATATAATAATAAACTTAAAAGCCTTAATAATAATATTTATTAATTTAAAATTTATTAAATAGTATAAGTTAAAAGTACTTATATTATTAAATAAAATCTATTTAATTTTAGTAAATAGAGGTTTAGTATTAGATATTATATATATAGTCTATATATACTTTAAACTAAATAATTATAATAAAGACCTCTAAAAATTTATAATATTATTAGGTAAGTTTAATATTATTTTTAAAATATTATAATTAAAATAATATAATCTATATATAAACTAAGTTAAAAGGATAATATTTTTAAAATTAAATTATTATAGAGTAGAATATTTAGTTTATAAATAACTAGTTATTATAATAAGCTATTTTAAAATAAAAAAGGAGGATAATTATCTTAGATTTTAGAAGATAGATATTATAAAAGTTAGTATATATACCTTTATTAAAATAGTAAAGAAAGATAGAAATTAAATTCTATCTATATAATTAGAAGATTTTAAAATATTTAATATTATAGACTTTATATATATTAATATAAACTATAATAATATAAAAATAATTATAAATATAATAATAATCTTATTTAATAATTATAATAAGTTTTTTAATAAGCTATATAAGAAATCTATAAATTTAAATAATCTTAAAAGTTAGATCCTAAATTATTATTATAATTTTATAGATATTTAGAATTTAGTAAAAATAAATAAGCTTCCTCTCTACTAAAAGATAAACTATATTATTAATATTAAGAAGAATATAATACTATTTATAAAATATATATATAGGATATTATATAATTAAGTAAAGATTATTAAAAAATATATTAATAATATATTTAGTAAGGAGTATATTAAATTTAATAACTCTCTATATATAATACTAATCTTAATAGTAAAGAAACTAGATAGTAAGTTATAGATATATATAGATTATAAAATATTTAATATATTAATAATTTAAAACTATAATATATTACTATTAATTAAGGAGATATTAGCTAGGTTATATAAAATAAAATAATATAATAAATTTAATATTATTACTATATTTAATAAAATTAGAATAAAGGAGGGTTATAAAAAGAAAATAACTTTTCTTATTTAATATAACTTATTTAAATACTTAGTTATATTTTTTAAATTATATAACACCCTTAATATATTCTAAATATTTATAAATAAGATATTATATAACTTTTTAGATATCTTTTATATTATATATTTAAATAATATTCTTATATATAGTAATATAGAAGAGGAATATATAAAATATATCTAATAAATACTTAGTAAGCTTAGAGAGGTAGATTTATTTTTTAATATTAATAAATATAATTTCTATATAAAGTTAATAAAGTATCTTAGTATTATTATTATAATAGATAGACTATAAATAAATCTTTTTAAATTAAAAATAATATAATAATAAAAAGCTCTATACTACTTAAAAGATATCTAGTTATTTTTAAATTTTATAAACTTTTACTAATAGTTTATTAAGGGATATTTTAAGATTATAGGGCCCTTATTAAATTTAATAAAATTAAATTAAAAAGCTTTTATTTATTCTTAACTAAAGAATAAACTTAAAAACTAGGTATTTATATAACTTAAAAAAATATTTATAAATATATTAATTTTAATATACTTTAACCTAGATCTAGAGATATAGATTAAGATAAATATATTAAATTATATTATAATAATAATCCTATCTTAAAAGAATATTAAAGGGGTATTATATTTAATAGTATATCTCTCTAAAATAATATTACCCTAGAAATATAATTATAAAATTTATAATAAAGAATTACTAATAATAGTTTAAATATTTAAGAAATAGTATTTAGAACTTACTAGTACTCTTATAAAGAACTTAATTAAAATTCTTAATAATTATAAGAACTTTAAATATTTTATAACTATAAAATAGTTAAATAGATAATAAGTATACTAAACTAAATTTTTTTCTAAATTTAACTTCTATATTATATATAGGCTAGGAGCCTAAGGTACTAAGCTAAATAACTTAATTAAAAAAATATAAAATTTATTAATAGGTATTAGAAATATTAGGAATAAATTTTAATATTAAATATTACTAAAATAATACTATTTAGATAAGAGGGTAGCTAATATAATAAACTTTATAATCTTACTATTAGATAAATTATAATATATAGTTACTAATCTAGTAGTAATAATTTATACTATAAATAAATAAAAACCCTCTAATAAGGAGTTAAATAGAGAATTATTAAAGGATTTAGAAAGATAATTAAATAATAAAATAAATAAGAATCTATCTAATATAAACTTAGTATTTAAAATTAGGGAGTTAAATAAAAAACTAGTTAAAGATATATTTATAAGTAATAAGAATCTATTACTTTAAATTAGAAATAAATATATTATAGATAAACTAGTATAAATAATAATAATTATAAAAAAAGAGGATACTATAAGCTACTATTAATATATAAATATACTAAGATTAAGCTAAAAAATTATAAGATTATAAATAAATATCTATATATTATAAAATAACTTTATATTTCTAATATCTTAGAATTAAAAATAAAGATTATTAAAAAACTTTATACTATAAAGCTAATAGGGTATATAGGGTATATAATAACTTATAATAAATTAAGTTTATATTACTACTAGCTAGGTATAATAGATATAATATAATATTATATTAAAAATTACTATATATATAAGAGAATAAAAGTATACTATAAAATAAAGACTAGTTTATTAAGACTACTTTCTATTTCTAATTATTATTAGAAGGATATTATAATTAACTTTATTATACTATTATCTAAGTATAGGAGATATAGCTAAATATATAAGTATATTATAGTTATTATTAATAGACTATTTAAAAAGTATAAGTTTATAAGTCTTAACTTATTAAAGATTAAAGCTATAGTTTAAGTATTTTTAAATTAGATTTAAAGGGAAGAAAAATATTTAAAATTAATTATATTTAATAAAAAAACTTAGTTTATTAGCTATTTCTAATAATATTTATATTAGAAGATTAATATAAAATTAAAGTTATCTATAACCTTTCACCCTAAAATAAATAGATAGATAAAAGTAGTAAATATAATACTTAAGTAATATTTATATATATATATTAATTACTAGTAGGATAATTAGATAGACTTTTTTCTACTTACTAAATTTAAGACTAATTTAAGTATTAATATTTTAATAAATATTACTCTATTCTTAGTAATAAAGGACTATATTTTATATTTAGGACTAAAGCTATTTATATTATAATTAGAATAGATATCTCTAATAGTATTATAGAAAATAAAGATAGTAAATAGCTTTATTAAGAAGATAAAAAATTTATAATAATATTTATATAAGAAGCTAGTATAGACTTAAGTAATATAAAAATATTATATAAATAAATATAAAAAGCCTATAAAGAAATTAAGAGTAGATAATAAAATAATATTAAATATAAAAAATATCTAAGATATATTAAAAGAAATAATAAAGGCTTAGATTATAAGAATCTAGGACTATTTATAATAAAATATATTATAAATAATATTATTTATAAGTTAGACTTAGATTATATATTTACTTTTATATTTTTAGTCTTCTATTTTTAGCTTTTATATTTAATAGCTAATAATTTATTTCTAAATTAAAATATACTACTATTACTACTAGTAGAAGTAGATAAAAAAGAAAAAATATAGATTATAAATAAAGTTCTAGATTTTAAGATAAATAAAAGGATAAATAATCTAGTAATAAAAAAATAAAGATACTTATTATATAAATTTAAATATTATAAATTTAAGAAGAAACTTAATTAATAAGTTTATATAAATATAATAAGTATACCTTTACTTATTATTAATTTTTATTATAAGAACTTAGAGAAGCTAGATTTATATTTAATATTTTAAAAATTATAAGAGTAGAAAATACTATTAGTTTATATAATATATAGCTTATATAATAGTAAATTATTAAAAATAATATTATAAAGCTAAATTAAGATATAATATATATATAAAATATTAAAGTTACTAACTAATTAAGAAAGCTATACTAATATATTTAAAATATAGAATTTAAAATATAACTTATATAATAATTAATAATCTAGCTATTATAAATAAAATTATTATTACTATATAATTTTAGAATAATACTTATATAATATATAATTATTTATTTATTTAAGCGTTTTATATATAGTAAGATAATAAGAATATAGCTATTATAAAAAAGGGGGTAGTATTAGAGATTTAGTATAATCTAGCTATATATTAGTTATAATTAGATTTAATATCTATACGACCCCTATCTAGAAGCTATAAATAGCTTAGCTAGTTCTTTATAGTATAAATACTTTTCTATACTAAATATATTACTATTTAGTAATATTTAACTTATAATATTAATAAAAAAAAGATAAAATAAGAAAGATAAGAAAAATATATAAAGGCTTTAAATCCTTTTTATTTTAAAAATTAAATAATTATTTAAGAGTAGTCTTATCTTTTTAAGAGATTAATAAATTTTAAAATAAAGATTACTTAATAGTTTATAATATAATATAAATTATATCTAGAAAAAATAGTTTTACTAATACTAATATAGCTAAATAAATAAGATACTTATTATTATAAAATATATTAGTTAAGTTATAAGACTATTAATAATTAAAGTTAAAAAAAGAAATATAATTTTTTATTTTATACTATTAACTAGAAGAGTTTTAGTTTAATAATTAAAATATTAGTATTTTATAAGTTAAGTATTTTAATTAATACGCTAACGCGCTAATAATAGTATTAAGTTAATTTTAAATAACTATAAATTAATAAGCTAACTAAATTTATATAAGTTTTATAATAGGAATAGAAATTATTTACTATAATATATATTAGTACTACTATAATAAAGCGTTTATAAACTAATAAATTTAATATAAATAATATTCTTCCTTAATTAAAGGAGTTTAAAGATATCTTTTTAAATAAAAAAGTAAGAATCTTATCTAAATAAAAATAAAAAGATTATATTATTAAATTAGATAAGAAGGAGCTACTATATAGTTTTTTATATAATTTATTAAAAGTTAAACTAGTAGAGTTATAATAATATCTTAATAATATATTAATAAAAAAATAGATATATTATTTTATTTTATTAGTAAGAGTATCTATTTTTTTTATACTAAAAAAGGATAAAGAGCTATATCTTTATATTAATTATTAAGAGCTAAATATAATAACTATAAAGAATAAATATCTATTACCCTTTATTATTAAGATATTAAACTACTTATATAATATTAAGAAATTCTTAAAATTAAACATAAAAAATATTTATTATTATATATATATTAAGTAGGGTAATAAATAGAAGATAGTATTCTATACGCGTTATAATTATTTTAAATATCTTATTATATTATTTAAGCTTATAAATATACTTATTATCTTTTAAGTATATATTAATTAAGCTCTAGTAGAGCTAATAGATATAATATATAATATATTTAAATAATATACTAGTCTTTTTAGAAGAGTTAGTAGATTATTAATAATATATTAAAAAAGTATTATAATAGCTTTAATAATACTACTTATATATAAACTTAAGGAAATATATATTTAATATAACTTAGATTAAATTTTTAAGATTTATTATATTAACTATAGATATAGAAATAAATCTATATAAAATTATTACTATTAAGGAATAGTTTAGATTAAAGATTTATTAAAAAATCTAGATTTTCTTAAAGTTTATAAACTTTTATTATTACTTTATTTATTATTATTTAGTTATTATTATACTCTTTATTAATCTTTTTAAAAATAGTAAAAAAAGTAAAAAAGTTAAATTATTTTATTAGTTTAATAATATAAAATAAGCGTTTTAAAAACTATATTAAAAATTTACTAAAGCTCTACTATTATAGTATTTTAATCTATCTTAAAGGATTAAGATTAAGATTAATATATTAGTTTTTATTATTATTAATATTTTATTATAATCTAATAAAATAAAGAGCTAATAGTCTATAATCTTTTAATTATATAAAATAATTCTTATAAAATAGAATTATAAAATATATAATTAAGAATTACTTATAATAATAGTAATATTTTAGTAATAATATTATTACTTAAAAGAAAGCTTATACTTAATAGAAGTCCTAATAAACTATAATAATTTTTAAGGATTTATAAAGTTAAAGAAACTAATACTATAATATATCTACTAGATATTAAAGCTTATAATTTATAACTTAAAAATATTCTATTAAATAAGTAAAAGTAACTCTATTAATATATTATTAAAATATTTTAATTATAAAGAATTATCTCCCTTTAATACAACCCTTCTACTAACTCTATAGAATAAATTAGTATTATAATTAAAAGAAGATTTAAAGCTATATATATAATCTACTAATAAGATACTATAATAAAAATATTTAATTATAAATATTTAATTATAAACATTTAATTATAAATATTTAATTATAAATATTTAAATTATAATATTAAAAAAATTATAAGAGAGCTAGTTAAAAGGCTTTATAAAAAGCTTTAAAAACTATTAAAATAAGTTATTTATAAACTTTAAGCTCTAGATAAATAGATTATTAAATTTAAAAAAATAGAAAAACTAGTCTATTTAATAAAAATAACCCTTATTTATTTAAAAAATACTATAAATATCTAAGATAGTTAGAAAAGATTAATATTATAAATTTTATAAACTTATTATAATATAGTAGTTCTTATTTTATTTCTAAATCTTATATTACTAATAAAATAGTTTAAGACTTTATATATATAAAATTAACTTATAAAAGTAAGTTAAATAGAGAAGATTATTTACTAAAAAATTATTAGTAAATCTACTATAAATACGCTTATAATATAATAAAAATAAAGATATTTACTATTAATAATATTAAAGTAATAAAGTTATAAATTACTTTATATTAACTAAATAATAAAATATATATCTATATAAAATACTTACTAATTAAGTATAATATTATTAAAAAAGAAAAAGTAGAAAGTAAAATATTAGTAATATATTATTTATAGTAGTATAGTAACTATATTATATTATTATATAATAATTTATCTTAACTATAGTTATAAATTATTATTATATTAAAATTTATATTATAATCTTTATTAATAAGCTATTTATATAATTAATATTAAGAAAAAATATAGATAAAAGATCTATAATAATAATAAATAATATTAAATAAAAACTCTTTCTTTTTCTTTTTCTACTAAGTTTTAAATTTTTTTTAATAAACTTTACTAAAATTAATTAATTAATCTTTAGTAAATTACTAATATATAATATATAAATAATTACGATTCTATATTAAAGGGCTAATATTTAGAAAGAAGAGTAATTATAATAATTATCTATTATTAAGACTACTTAGTATTATTAGTAGTATTAGGAACTTAGTATAGTCTAGCTATATACTAGTTCTAATTAGGCCTAGTACTTATATAGTCTCTATTTAGAAGCTATAGATAGCTTAGCTAGTTCTTTATAGTATAAATACTTTTTTATACTAAATATATTACTATTTAGTAATATTTAACTTATAATACTATTTATACTATTCTTATTTAAATAGAAGGATCCTATTTTATAAACTAATAAAAAATCCCTAAATTATAATAAAAAATTTTTTAATATATTAAATATATTTAGTACTATTAATAATATTTTAAAAAGTAGTATTTAGATATTAAACTAAGTTCCTAGATAATACCTAAAAGTATATAATAAAGGATATACTTATATTAAAAAAAAATAGAAATCTAACTAGCTTAAGAATATAGTTTAGATATAATTTAATATTTATAAAAGATAATATATATAATATACTTATAAATAGAGTAGGGTAGGAAAATTAGAGAATATAATTTTAAACTATTAAAGGTAATTACTAAATAGTAAATAATAATACTTATAACTTAAATAATAATAATAATATAAAGATTAGTTTCTAAGTAAATCTAAACTAAGAAACTTAGAGAAAATATAAATTATAATATATAAACTTAGAATTAAGTATAGAGGAAACCTCTATTATAAAAAAAAAGTTTAGATAGAGATCTTAATATTTATTAAAATCTAGAAATAATAGTAAGATTAATATCTAAAATATTTTAAATTATAATAAGAGTATTAAATTTACTTATAATAATACTATATTTTAGTAAACTATTAATAATTATTTAAAGATATAGATAAAGAGTATCTAAATAAACTTAAATAAGATTTTATACCTATATAAGAAAGTAAAAATAATATAAGGAATATTAAAAATAGTTTAAGACTAGTAAATAACTAGTAATATTAAATTAAGAAAGTTTAAAGTCTAAATTATTATATTAATAAAGGATCTTTAAAAAGCTAATATAATAATTAACTACTTAAGATAAAAAAAATATATATATTAAGTAAAGAATATTATACTTATAAATAAATTAAAGGAATTTAGAAAATAAAGTATTATTTAAGACTACTTAATAAATAAAAATTATAACTTTAATAATAAGCGCTTTATATAGTAGTATTAGAATTTAATAAGATACTTAAAAACTAATATACTAGTTATAAGATATATAATAAAGATATAAGATATCTCTATCTTTAATAGAAATAAAGATAGAGATAACTATAATTAATAGAGAATATTAATTATATTAAAGATTTAAAATAACTTAATATACTTTACTAATAAATAGTAGATTATTAATTATATTAAAGAGTTAGTTTTAGGCATAGCCTTTAATATTATTAAAAATTAATATAATTTCTATAAAATCTATTTCTATAAATATTACTATAAAATAATTATAGACCTAGATAATATATTTATAGTATATAATCTTATTAATTAATCCTTTATAAAAATTACTAGCTTTAAAATAAAGATAAGTTATAATAATCTAGAAGAGACTTTTAAAAAATATTATAAATATTTTCTAAACTATATTAGCCCCCTCTAAATAGAGGATTATTATAAGATTAAATTACTTAAATTTAACTTAATAAGAAGATTAAACTTATATATATTAGGGCTAGCTTTATTCTTAAAGAGCTTTAATAACTTCTATACTAACTTAAAAATAATTAACCTTAACTTATATATAAGTAATAAGAGAGAAATTAAAATTAAGCCCTAACTATATATAAATAAAATTAATTATATAATAGGTATACTATCCTAGTTAAGCTTAAAAAATTAAAAAAGAAATAATATACTACTAATAATAAAAGAAATAATTAAGATAATTATAAAAAAGTTAAAAAAACCTTTTATACTACTATATGTTAACTTATAATTATATAAAGAAGGCTATTATTTTAAGTATCTATCTACTATCTATAAAGTAAATAATTTAAATATTTTATATAAGAATTCTTTATAACTTATAGTTAAAGATATAGTAACTTAGCTATTTATAATAAATATTAAATAGGATAGTAATAAAATAATAATTAAAATAAAGAAAAAATCTAATAATACTAAATTTAAGTTAGAAAACTAGTTATCTCTAATAAAATTATAATTAGAAATAATCTTATATATAATAGAATTAAAGAATTAAAAAGTTCTTATCTTATAATAATTATATACTCCCTTATTAGAATAGATATTAATTTATTATATTTAATATTAAAATAAAAAAAATAGCTAGACTTTAAAATATATATTATAATAATAAAAGATAAGGTAGTAATATATATAATAATAAACTTAAAAATCTTAGTAATAATATTTATTAATTTAAAATTTATTAAATAGTATAAGTTAAAAATACTTATATTATTAAGTAAAATCTACTTAATTTTAGTAAATAGAGGTTTAATACTAAATATTATATATATAGCTTATATATATTTTAGACTAAATAATTATAATAAAGATTTTTAAAAACTTATAATATTACTAAATAAGTTTAATATTATTCTTAAAATATTATAGTTAAAATAATATAACCTATATATAAATTAGATTAAAAGGATAATATCCTTAAGGTTAAATTACTATAGGGTAGAATATTTAGTTTATAAATAATTAATTACTATAATAAGCTATTCTAAGATAAAAAAGGAGGATAATTATCTTAGATTTTAAGAGATAGATATTATAAAAATTAATATATATACCTTTATTAAAATAATAAAAAGAGATAGAAATTAAGTTCTATTTATATAATTAAAAGATTTTAAGATACTTAATATTATAAACCCTATATATACTAGTATAGATTATAGTAGTATAAAAATAATTATAAATATAATAATAATTTTATCTAATAATTATAATAAGTTTTTTAGTAAGCTATATAAAAAACTTATAAATTTAAATAATTTTAGAAGTTAGATCCTAAGCTATTATTATAACTTTATAAATATTTAGAATTTAATAAAAGTAAATAAGCTTTCTTTTTACTAAAAAATAAATTATACTATTAATATTAAGAAGGATATAATACTACCTATAAAATATATATATATAATATTATATAATTAAGTGAAAATTATTAAGGAGTATATTAATAATATATTTAATAAGAGATATATTAGATTTAATAACTCTCTATATATAATACTAGTCTTAATAGTAAAGAAACTAAATAATAGACTATAAATATATATAGATTATAAAGTACTTAATATATTAATAGTTTAGAACTATAATATATTATTACTAATTAAGGAGATATTAACTAGGCTATATAAAGTAAGATAGTATAATAAATTTAATATTATTATTATATTTAATAAAATTAGAATAAAGAAGGGTTATAAAAAAAATAGCTTTTCTTATCTAATATAGCTTATTTAAGTATTTAGTTATATCTTTTAAGCTATATAATACCCTTAATATATTCTAAATATTTATAAATAAGATATTATATAACTTTCTAAATATCTTTTATACTATATACCTAGATAATATCCTTATATATAGTAATATAAAAGAGGAATATATAAGATATATTTAATAAATACTTAATAAGCTTAAAAAGATAGGCTTATTTTTTAATATTAATAAATATAATTTCTATATAAAGTTAATAAAATATCTTAATATTATTATTATAATAAATAAACTATAAATAAATTTTTTTAAATTAGAAATAATATAATAATAGGAAGTCCTATATTATTTAAAAGATATCTAATTATTTCTAGATTTTATAAACTTTTATTAATAATTTATTAAAAGATACTCTAAAATTATAAAACCTCTATTAAATTTAATAAAGTTAAATTAAAAAGCTTTTATTTATTCCTAGCTAAAAAATAAATCTAAAAACTAGATATTTATATAATTTAGAGAAATATTTATAAATATATTAATTCTAATATACTTTAATCTAGATTTAGAGATATAGATTAAGATAAATATATTAAACTATATTATAGTAGTAATCCTATTTTAAAGAAATATTAAAAAGATATTATACTTAATAGTATATCTCTCTAAAATAATATTACCCTAAGAATATAATTATAAAATTTATAATAAAGAATTACTAGTAATAGTTTAAATATTTAAGAAGTAATATTTAAAACTTATTAATATTTTTATAAAAAATCTAATTAGGATCCTCAATAATTATAAAAATCTTAAGTATTTTATAACTATAAAATAGCTAAATAAATAATAAGTATACTAGACTAAATTTCTCTCTAAATTTAACTTCTATATTATATATAAGCTAGGAGTTTAAGATACTAAACTAAATAACTTAACTAAAAAAATATAGAATTTACTAATAAATATTAGAAATACTAGGAATAAATTTTAATACTAAATATTACTAAAATAGTACTACTTAAATAAAGAGATAATTAATATAATAAACCTTATAATCTTACTATTAGATAAATTATAATATATAGTTACTAATCTAGCAACGATAATTTATACTATAAATAAGTAAGAATCCTTTATTAAAAAGTTAAATAAAGAATTACTAAAGGGCTTAAAAAGATAATTAGATAATAAGATAAATAAAAATCTACTTAATATAAACTTAATACTTAAGACTAGGGAGTTAAATAAAGAATTAATTAAAAATATACTTATAAATAATAAAGATCTATTATTTTAAATTAAGAATAAATATATTATAGATAAATTAGTATAAATAATAATAATTATAAAAAAAAAAGAATATTATAAGCTATTACTAATATATAAGTATACTAAGATTAAGTTAGAAGACTATAAGATTATAAATAAATATTTATATATTATAAAATAACTTTATATTCCTAATATCTTAGAATTAAGAATAAAGATTATTAAAAAACTTTATATTATAAAGCTAATAAAATATATAAGGTGTATAGTAATTTATAATAAACTAAGCTTATATTACTACTAGCTAGATATAATAAATATAGTATAGTATTATATTAAAAATTACTATATATATAAGAGAATAAAAGTATATTATAAAATAAAGATTAGTTTACTAAAACTACTTCCTATTTCTAACTACTATTAAAAGAATATTATAATTAACTTTATTATACTATTACTTAAGTATAAAAGATATAGCTAGATATATAAGTATATTATAATTATTATTAATAGACTATTTAAGAAGTATAAGTTTATAGATCTTAACTTATTAAAGGTTAAAACTATAGTTTAAATATTTTTAAATTAAATTTAAAGGAAAAAAGAATATTTAAAATTAATTATATTTAATAAAGGGACTTAGTTTATTAGCTATTTCTAATAATACTTATATTAGAGGATTAATATAAAATTAAAACTATCTATAGCCTTCTATCCTAAGATAGATAAATAGATAAAAGTAATAAATATAATACTTAAGTAATATTTATATATATATATTAATTACTAGTAGGATAATTAGATAGACTTTCTTCTACTTACTAAATTTAAGACTAATTTAAGTATTAATATTTTAATAAATATTACTCTATTCTTAGTAATAAAGGACTATATTTTATATTTAGGACTAAAGCTATTTATATTATAATTAGAATAGATATCTCTAATAGTATTATAGAAAATAAAGATAGTAAATAGCTTTATTAAGAAGATAAAAAATTTATAATAATATTTATATAAGAAGCTAGTATAGACTTAAGTAATATAAAAATATTATATAAATAAATATAAAAAGCCTATAAAGAAATTAAGAGTAGATAATAAAATAATATTAAATATAAAAAATATTTATATTAAAAAGAATAATAAAGATCTAGATTATAAGAACCTAGGACTATTTATAATAAAATATATTATAAATAATATTACTTATAAGTTAGACTTAGATTATATATTTATTTTTATATTTCTAATCTTTTATCCTTAGCTTTTATATTTAATAGTTAATAATTTATTTCTAAATTAAAATATACTACTATTACTACTAATAAAAATAGATAAAAAAGAGAAAATATAGATTATAGATAAAATCCTAAATTCTAAGATAAATAGAAGAATAAATAATCTAATAATAAAAAAATAAGAGTACTTATTATATAAGTTTAAATATTATAAATTTAAGAAGAAATCTAATTAATAAATTTATATAAATATAGTAGATATATCTTTACTTATTACTAACTTTTATTATAAGAACTTAGAAAAACTAAGCTTATATTTAATATTCTAGAAGTTATAAAAGTAAAAAGTACTATTAATCTATATAATATATAGCTTATATAATAGTAAATTATTAAAGATAATATTATAAAGCTAAATTAAGGTATAATATATATATAAAATACTAAAATTATTAATTAACTAAGGAAGCTATACTAATATATTTAAGATATAGAATTTAAAATATAACTTATATAATAATTAATAATCTAGCTATTATAAATAGGATTATTATTACTATATAATTTTAGAGTAATACTTATATAATATATAGTTATTTATTTATTTAAGCGTCTTATATATAGTAAGGTAATAAGGATATAGCTATTATAAAGAAAAGAGTAGTATTAAGGACCTAATATAATCTAGCTATATACTAGTTTTAATTAGACTTAGTATCTATATAGCCTCTATCTAAGAGCTATAGATAGCTTTATTAGGGATTTAGTATAGTCTAGTTATATACTAGTCCTAATTAGGCCTAGTATCTATATAGCCTCTATTTAAGAGCTGTAAATAACTTAGCTAGTTCTTTATAGTATAAATACTTTTCTATACTAAATATATTACTATTTAGTAATATTTAACTTATAATATTATTTATACTATTTTTATTTAAGTAAAAGGATCCTACTTTATAAACTAGTAAAAAAATCCCTAAATTATAGTAAAATTTTTTTTTTTAATATATTAAATATATTTAGTACTATTAATAATATCTTAGAAAATAATATCTAGATATTAGACTAAGTTTTTAAATAATATCTAAGAGTATATAATAAAGAATATATTTATATTAGGAGGAGATAGAGACCTAGCTAGCTTAAAAATATAACTTAAATATAATTTAATATTTATAAAGAATAATATATATAGTATATCTATAAATAAAGTAAGGTAGGAAAATTAAAGAATATAATTTTAAATTATTAGAAGTAATTACTAAATAGTAAATAATAATACTTATAACTTAAATAGTAATAATAATATAGAGATTAGCCCTTAAGTAAATCTAAACTAAAGAACTTAGAGAAAATATAAATTATAATATATAGACTTAGAACTAAATATAGAGAAAATCTCTACTATAAAAAAGAAGTCTAGATAGAGGCCTTAATATTTATTAAAATTTAGAAATAATAGTAAGATTAATATCTAGGATATTTTAAATTATAATAAGAATATTAAATTTACTTATAATAATATTATATTCTAGTAAAATATTAATAATTACTTAGAGATATAGATAAAGAGTATTTAAATAAACTTAGATAAAATCTTATATCTATATAAAGAAATAAGGATAGTATAGAGAATATTAAGAATAGTTTAAAACTAGTAAATAACTAGTAGTATTAAACTAAGGAAGTTTAAAATTAAAATTATTATATTAATAAAGGATCTTTAAAGAGCTAATATAATAGTTAACTACTTAAAATAAAAAAGGAATATATATTAAGTAAAGAGTATTATACTTATAGGTAAATTAAAAGAATTTAGAAGATAAAATATTATTTAAGACTATTTAATAAATAAAAATTATAACTCTAATAATAAATGTTCTATATAGTAGTACTAGGATCTAGTAAAATACTTAAAGGCTAATATACTAGTTATAGAATATATAATAAAGATATAAAATACCCCTATCTTTAATAGAGATAAAGATAGAGATAGTTATAACTAATAAAGAATATTAATTATATTAAAGATTTAGAATAATCTAATATACTTTACTAATAAATAGTAGATTATTAATTATATTAGAGAATTAGTCTTAGATATAGTTTTTAATATTATTAAAAATAAATATAATCTCTATAAGATCTATCTTTATAAATACTACTATAAAATAATTATAAATCTAAATAATATATTTATAATATATAACCTTACTAGCTAATCCTTTATAAAAGTTACTAGCCTTAAAATAAAGATAGGTTATAATAATTTAGAAAAGATCTTTAAAGAATACTATAAATACTTTTTAAGCTATATTAGCCCCCTCTAAATAGAGAACTATTATAAGATTAAGTTACTTAAGCTTAACTTAATAAAGGAGATAACTAGGGTGACTATAAAGAAGTTAGAAAAACCTTTTATACTATTATATATTAATTTATAATTATATAAAGAAGGCTATTATTTTAAGTATCTATCTACTATCTATAGAGTAAATGACTTAGATACTCTATATAAGAATTCTTTATAGCCTATAACTAAAGATATAGTAGCTTAGCTATCTATAGTAAATATTAAATAGAATAGTAATAAAATAATAACTAAAATAAAAGAGAAGTTTAATAATACTAAATTTAAGTTAGAAAACTAGTTATCTTTAATAAAATTATAATTAGAAATAACCTTATATATAATAGAATTAAAGAATTAGAAAGTTTCTATCTTATAATAATTATACACTCCCTTACTAGAATAAATATTAATTTATTATACTTAGTATTAAGATAAGAAAGATAGCTAGACTTTAAAGTATATATTATAATAATAAAAGATAAAGTAGTAGTATATATAATAATAAACTTAAAAGTCTTAGTAATAATATTTATTAATTTAAAGTTTACTAAATAGTATAAGTTAGAAGTACTTATATTACTAAATAAAATCTATTTAGTCTTAGTAAATAGGGGTCTAGTATTAAATATTATATATATAACTTATATATACTTTAGACTAGATAATTATAATAAAAACCTCTAAAAACTTATAATATTATTAGGTAAATTTAATATTATTCTTAAAATATTATAGTTAGAATAATATAACCTATATATAAACTAAGCTAAAAGGATAATATCCTTAAGGTTAAATTACTATAGAGTAGGATATCTAGCTTATAAATAGCTAATTATTATAATAAGCTATTTTAAAATAAAAAAGGAGGATAATTATCTTAAGTTTTAAGAGATAGATATTATAAAAGTTAGTATATATACCTTTATTAGAATAGTAAAGAGAGATAAAAATTAGATTCTATCTATATAATTAAAAGATTTTAAGATACTTAATATTATAAACCCTATATATACTAGTATAGGCTATAATAATATAAAAATAATTATAAATATAATAGTAATCTTATCTAATAATTATAATAAGTTTTTTAATAAGCTATATAAGAAACTTATAAGTTTAGATAATTTTAGAAGTTAAATCCTAAGTTATTACTATAACTTTATAGATATTTAAAATTTAGTAAAAGTAAATAAACTTCCTTTCTATTAAAAAATAGACTATATTATTAATATTAAGAAGAATATAATACTACCTATAAAGTATATATATAGGATATTATATAATTAAGTAAAGATTATTAAGGAGTATATTAATAATATATTTAATAAGAAGTATATTAGATTTAATAACTCCTTATATATAATACTAGTTTTAATAGTAAAGAAACTAAATAATAGACTATAAATATATATAAATTATAGAGTACTTAATATATTAATAATCTAGAACTATAATATACTACTATTAATTAGAGAGATATTAGCTAGGCTATATAAAATAAGATAATATAGTAAATTTAATATTATTATTATATTTAATAAAATTAGAATAAAGAAAGGCTATAAAGAAAAAATAGCTTTTCTTATCTAATATAACTTATTTAAGTACTTAGTTATATCTTTTAAATTATATAATACTCCTAATATATTCTAAGTATTTATAAATAAGATATTATATAACTTTCTAGATATCTTTTATACTATATACCTAAATAATATCCTTATATATAGTAATATAGAAGAGGAATATATAAAATATATTTAATAAATACTTAATAAGCTTAGAAAAGTAGGCTTATTTCTTAATATTAATAAATATAATTTCTATATAAAGTTAATAAAGTATCTTAGTATTATTATTATAATAGATAAACTATAAATAAATTTTTTTAAATTAAAAATAATATAATAATAAAAAGCTCTATACTACTTAAAAGATATCTAGTTATTTTTAAATTTTATAAACTTTTACTAATAGTTTATTAAGGGATATTTTAAGATTATAGGGCCCTTATTAAATTTAATAAAATTAAATTAAAAAGCTTTTATTTATTCTTAACTAAAGAATAGACCTAAGAACTAGGTATTTATATAACTTAAAAAAATATTTATAAATATACTAATTCTAGTACATTTTAACCTAGATCTAAAGATATAGGTTAAGATAAATATATTAAACTATATTATAATAATAATCTTATTTTAAAGAAATATTAAAAAGATATTATACTTAATAATATATCTCTTTAAGATAATATTACCTTAGGAGTATAACTATAAAATTTATAATAAAGAATTACTAGTAATAGTCTAAGTATTTAAAAAATAATATTTAGAATTTATTAATATCTTTATAAAAAATTTAATTAAGATCCTTAGTAACTATAAAAATCTTAAGTATTTTATAACTATAAAATAACTAAATAGATAATAAGTATACTAAGCTAAATTTCTCTTTAAATTTAACTTTTATATTATATATAGGCTAGGAGCCTAAGGTATTAAATTAAATAACTTAATTAAAAAAATATAGGATTTATTAATAGATATTAAAGATACTAGAAATAAATTTTAATACTAGATATTACTAAAATAGTACTACTTAAATAAAGAGGTAGCTAATATAATAAACCTTATAGTCTTACTATTAGATAAATTATAATATATAGTTACTAACTTAGTAGTAATAATTTATATTATAAATAAATAAAAACCCTTTAATAAAGAGTTAAATAGAGAATTATTAGGGGGCTTAGAAAAATAATTAAATAGTAAAATAAATAGAGATCTATTTAATATAAATTTAATATCTAAGACTAGGGAGTTAAATAAAGAACTAATTAAAGATATATATTACAGACTAACTTACATTAGATTAGAAATAAAGATAGAGACTATATAAGCTAGATATAATCTAAAATATAACTTTAAGATTAAGTATAATTAGTACTTAATTATAATTAAATCTTTTTAAAATTAAATAGAATTAATATTTAATCTTAGAAAACTATATCTAATCTTAATATAATTTAATAAAATATATAAGAGATAGTCTTTCTACTATTAAAGTTTTCTTCTTTATATTTAACTTATATAATAGAGAGGAGTTTATAGTTAATAAATATTTAACTTACTTAATATTACTTATATCTAATTATACCCCTAAAGAGTTAAATCTCTTTATTATACTTTAAATACCTTATTTTATTCTATTTAAAATAAGTACTTCTAGTTCTATTATAAGAGATTATTAATATCCCTTTATAAAGGCTATAAAGGCGGCTTAGTAGGATAACTTAAGTATTTAAATAGTTCTTAAAAAAAATTTAAGATCCTTATCTCTACTAAGTTCTCTAATAAAAAAGGGACTCTCAATAGTTATATATAATAAGTAGAATTATATATAATATTTTACTCTTTATTATTTATTATACTAAAAGAATAGAACTTATTCTATTTTTTCTACTTAGAGGGGGATATAATATTAGCTCTCTCCCCTTAATTTAATAAATATATTAAACTTTAGGACCCTTAATATATATTAGATAATATTACTAAGTTCTCTAATAAATATAACTATATTAAGGAGATTCTTAAGGCTTTATTTAAAAATAATATTAAGAAATAAAAAATAAAGAAGAAGATAATCTATTTTTATTAAAAGAGATTTATAACTAAATATATAACTAAGTTTTAAGCCTTATTAGTAAGGATTTAATAGAATACTACTATTAAAATAGTAGTATATTATAATAGATTAAATAAAAAAGTTAAAAATAAGCTAGTAAAGATACTATAATCTTAAAATATATCTATACTTATTTAAATAACCTATACTATTAATAATAAGCTATATAAAAGAAAGATAAAAAGGAAAACTTCTAACCTAGAAAGTAAGTCTAATAAGTAGAAGAATATTTTAATAGTAGGCTAAAAACCTCCCTATAAGATAAAAAAAAGAAAGAAGACTAAAGACTTATTATAAATAAAGTATTATAACTATTATAAAAAAGGATACTATAAGAATAAGTACTTATAATAAAAATAAATAGTTATTATAAAAGGAAAGAATAACCCTTTTTAAAAAGCTACTTAATTTATAAATACCCTAGAACTAATTATAGTAAACTTTTAAAAAAAAAAAAATTTTAAATAGGTTAAAAAGAAGATAGAGTATAATAATTTATTTTAGATTATATATTATAATAACTAGTACTAAACTTACTAAAGTAAAAAAAAAAGGAAGTAGTTACTTTCCTAAAAAACTAAGAGAGTATTTAGAAGATAAGTTTTAGATAGTAACTATAAATAAGAAGATATATAACTCCTTAAATTAGAAATAGGTTAAATAATTATTTTTAAATAAAACTTTAAATAATAAAGCTTTACTCTTTAAAAAACTAAATAATAATTTAAAAGAGTTATAAGTATAATATTAGATTATAGTTTAAATTTAAAAAGAGATAGCTAATATCTAGGAGTAATAAATATATTATATAAAAAAAATAAATAATAGATCTCTACTATAAGTTAGAAAAAATAAAAAATTAAGTAATTAAAATATTAGTAAAATAATCTATAAATATATTATTTAAATTATTAAATATATATAAGATAATCCTATTACTAAATAATATATAGAAGCTAGTACTAATAGAAAAATTTAAAAATTTTTTTAAGATAGTAGTTAGAGAGATTATTTATAATAAGATAAATAAACTAGTAACTATTAAAATACTAATTATTATAAAAATCTAATAGATATTAAGAGGGGATAGTTATATAGACTTATTAAATATAGTTTATATATATACCTCTAAGAAATCTAGGTTCCTAAAGGATAGATTAGTTTTATTATTAAATAAATATCTTATACCTTAGTATATATAAGATAAGGCTTAAGTACTTATAAATAATATTAAGGCCTTATTACTATAAGAAGAACTAATCTTAAATATTAAATTTTTAGATAGACTATCTATTATCTTAAAGTTAAAAGGAGGAGAAGATTTAAAAAATTAAAAGATTCTCTAATAAGTAGACTAATTAATAGGATTTATCTAAAAACTAAATAGATTACTATAATTAAATTATAAAAAAATATCTAATTTAGGTTTTAGATAAAGATTATAAGATACTAAATTTAAATAATTATTAATAATAAATTAAATAAAGATTTAATTAGTTCTAACTTTATATTAAAGTATAAAATTCTAATTATATAATATATATTATATATATTAACAAACTTTAACTATTTTATAATTAGAAAGATAGATTAAATAACTAAGCCTATTAACTTATAAATAGGGAGATAATATAAAAAGTATAGCTTCTACTTAGTATTAAGAAAAGAAATAAATAAAATTACTTTTAAAACTCTCTAATTATAAAAAGTTAATCTATTAATAAGATAGAGTTCTAGTATATTAATATTTAAAAATAGTACTCTAAACTAAGTTTTTTAAATATAAAAATATTTATATCCTAGTATTATTATATAAATAGTAAAAAAAATAAAGAATAATTTCTAAAAAGAAAATATAATAATATTATAAAATTAAGTTATTATTATTAGTAATACTACTTATATAAAATTACCTAATAAATATATAAAATATAGAAACTTATTTTAAGAAGAGAGTCTTAATAAGGCCTTTTCTAAGTATTAATTATAGGATTATAAGATTAAGCTAATTTTAAAAAAAGAATTTATAAAGAAGCTAATATATCTACTATTAAAAGATAAGGTAGTTACTCTTATAGAATATATTAAAAAAAATAAAGTTAAAGATTTTATATAGAAATTCTAATTATTAATAGGATACTCTATCTTATTTATATTAAAGATAAATAGAGGATTAAGGTTATATATAGATTATAAAGTACTTAATAATATAATAATTAAGAATAGCTATCCTCTACCCTTAATTAAAAAGCTTTAGAATAAGTTTTAAAGAAAAAAGTAATTTATTAAGTTTAATATTTTAAGAGTATTTAACTAAATAAAAATAAAGAAGGGAGATAAATAGAAAATAGTATTTTATATAAAATAAGGTTTATATAAATATCTTATTATATTATTTAATTTAATTAATATTTCTACTATATTTTAGGCATATATTAATAATATCTTAAAGAAATATTTAGATAAGTTTATATTAGTCTATATAAATAATATTCTTATTTACTCTAATACTTTTAAAGAATATATTAAGTATATATAAAAGGTATTAAAGAAACTTAAAGAAGCTAGCTTATAACTTAAGATAATAAAATATAAGTTTTATTAAAAAAGAGTAAAATTCTTAGACTTTATTATTTTAGATAAGGAGATTAAAATAGATTTTAATAAAGTTAAGAGTATAATTAAGTAGTTTATATTAATTAATAAGAAAGAAGTCTAATCTTTTCTTAGATTTATAAACTTCTATTAAAAATTTATTAAAGATTATAGTAAGACTATAGAATCTCTAATAAGCTTAATATATAATAAAATATTATTTATATAGGGAAAGAAAGTAGAAGCTTTTTTTTAAATTTTAAAAAAGTAGTTTATTTTAAGTTCTATATTTTATTAATTTAATCTAGAACTTTTTATTAAAGTTTATACTAATACCTTAAATAATATATTAGGAGTAGTAATAAGTTAGCCTATATAAATTAATATTAATATTATTAAAAGAGAGAGGGAATATTAATACCTTATTATATTTTATAATAGGAAATTATAAGATATTAAGTCTAAATATTTAATATATAATAAGAAATTACTTACTATAATAAATATATTTTATATATAGAAGGTTTATCTAAAAAGAACTAAGTATTAGGTTTAAATTTTATTAAATTATAAAAACTTAATATACTTTCTATTAATAAAGGAGCTAAATAGATATTTAGCTTATTAATATAAAGAATTAATAATATTTAATTTTAGAATTAAATATATTAAGGGTAGTAAGAATAATACTATAAATATACTTAATAAAAGAGTTAATTATATAGAGAATATCTAATAAAGTTCTAAAGCTATATTAGTATAAGATAAAAATAAATTATTATAACTAAATAGAGTAGGGCTCTATATTATAATAACTATAATAATAAAAATTAAAGAATTTACTTAGTAAGTATTAATAGATCTATAAAAAGATAAAGTAATAATTAAAATTCTTAAAAATATTAATAGCTATAATAGATTTAATAGAATAGATTTAGAACTTTTTTTATTTTTAAAAAAAATCTATATTTTAATATTTATATATATAAAGATCTTTAGAATCTACTATAAGATAGAGATCTTAAAAGGTTATTAAAAGATTAAGAAGATTTTTAAGAAATTATTATAAAACTTCTACTTCTTAAAGATAAGGAAATATATTAAGGATAGAGTTACTTAATATAATATATATATTAGGATAAAGTATACTTAATATAAATTATATAGAAAAATAAAATTAGCTAACTTTCTAAAATAAGCCTAAAAGAATATTATATAAGATTTTATTATTAAACTTTTAAAGTTAAAAGAATAATTAATAAAGATAGAATATAATATAATATTAGTAATTAATAATAGATTAACTAAATTAGTATACTTTCTACTATATAAAAAAGCTTTAAATATAGAAGATCTAGCTTATATATTTTTTAAAATAGTAGTAGCTAACTATAAACTTTTAGATAAAATTATTTTAAATTAAAATAAACTTTTTATCTCTAAGTTTTAGAGATTATTAATAGATATAATAGAGATTAAAATAAAAATAAGTATAATATTTTACCTATAAATAAATAATTAGATAAAATAAATTAATTAAATATTTAAATAATATCTTTAATATTATATAAATTATTAATAGAATAATTAGGTTTAGTATCTATCTAATATATAAATAGTATATAATAGATTCTTATTAAATCTTATTAAAATAATATTATATTAAGCTAATTATAAGTTTAAACCCTATATAATATTATTATTAAAGGGTTATATATTTAAAGTATAATAAGCTATTATAATAACCTAAAAAATAGATTATCTCTATTAAGAATTATAAAAAGACTTATAATTCCTAAGTAGATACTTAGTAATATATTATAATTAAAAATATTTAAAAGGCCTAAATATTTCTAAAAAAAATAAGATATATCTTCTTTATAGGAACTTTAAAATTAATAGATTTAATAATAAATTTAATTATATAAAGCTTAGTCCTTTTCTAATTAAAAAATATAAAGAGGATATAAATTATATATTAGATTTATTAAAACTAATAAAAAAGTATAATATATTTTATATATTATTACTAGAAAAAGTAGATTTTTAAATACTATTATAAATAATACCCCTCCTTCTAAATAAAAATAATAAGGAGTATAATATTAAAAAAATCCTAGATTATTAAAAGGTTAATAAAAAATAAAAATATTTAATTAAGTAGTTAGACTATAATAATTTAGAAAATATATAAAAGTTACCTTTAATACTTAACTATTTTAAGAAACTAGCTAGGTTTTAAATTTAAAATTTATAATTAAAAAGTTCTAGTCTACCTTATTAAAATTAGAAAGTTTATTACTCTTAATAAATAGTAAGGACCTAGTACTAGCTTAAAAAAATATTATTATTTTTTTCTCTTCTTCTTTTTTCTAAACTATAATATTTTCTAACTTTTATTTTACTATCTTATCCCTTTTAAACTTAATAGAGTTAATCTTTAATAAGACTCTAACTATTCTTACTAAAAATTTACTTTTTTTATATTTAAGAAGGTTTTTATATTCTAGTAAATATTTCTATTTAGAAATATTTAAAAAAATAAATTATATTTAGCTCTTACTTATATATATTTATAATAATAATCTAAGTCTTTTATAATCTAGTAAGAAAGTAATTTATCTTAATAGTATCTATACTATTATTTTAATAACTTAGTTATACTTAGATATAAGATTAGCTTTACTTAATAATCTTTAAAAAAAAGTTTTTAAAGGCGTAGTATAAAGAAAATATTTAGATTATTAAGTTATATTAGAGTAATTATATTTTAAAGAGAGAATAATATTATAAGCTAATCTATATTAAATTAGGAATAAAGATAGAGACTATATAAACTAAATATAATCTAAAATATAATTTTAAGATTAAATATAATTAATACTTAATTATAGTTAAATCTTTTTAGAATTAAATAAGATTAGTATTTAATCTTAGAAGATTATACCTAATTTTAATATAATTTAGTAGAATATATAAGGGATAGTCTTTCTACTATTAGAATTTCCTTCTTTATATTTAACTTATATAATAGAGAGGAGTTTATAGCTAATAGATACTTAACTTACTTAATATTACTTATATCTAATTATACCCCTAAGGAGTTAAACTCTCTTATTATAGTATACTTATAAGTAATAAGAATCTATTACTCTAAATTAGAGATAAGTATATTATAGATAAACTAATATAAGTAATAATAGCTATAAAGGAAAGAGGATACTATAAGCTACTACTAATATATAAGTATACTAAGATTAAGTTAGGGGACTATAAAATTATAAATAAATATTTATATATTATAAAATAACTTTATATTCCTAATATCCTAGAATTAAGAATAAAGATTATTAAGAAACTCTATACTATAAAGTTAATAAGATATATAAGGTGTATAGTAACTTATAATAAGCTAAGCTTATATTACTACTAGCTAGGTATAATAGATATAATATAATAATATATTAAAAATTACTATATATATAAGAGAATAAAAGTATACTATAAAATAAAGACTAGTTTATTAAGACTACTTTCTATTTCTAATTATTATTAGAAGGATATTATAATTAACTTTATTATACTATTATCTAAGTATAGGAGATATAGCTAAATATATAAGTATATTATAGTTATTATTAATAGACTATTTAAAAAGTATAAGTTTATAAGTCTTAACTTATTAAAGATTAAAGCTATAGTTTAAGTATTTTTAAATTAGATTTAAAGGGAAGAAAAATATTTAAAATTAATTATATTTAATAAAAAAACTTAGTTTATTAGCTATTTCTAATAATATTTATATTAGAAGATTAATATAAAATTAAAGCTATCTATAGCCTTTCACCCTAAAATAAATAGATAGATAAAAGTAGTAAATATAATATTTAAATAATATCTATATATATATATTAATTACTAGTAGGATAATTAGATAGACTTTTTTTTACTTACTAAATCTAAGACTAATTTAAGTATTAATATTTTAATAAATATTATCCTATTCTTAATAATAAAGGGCTATATTTTATATTTAGGATTAAAGTTACCTATATTATAATTAAAATAAATATCTCTAATAATATTATAAGAAATAAAGGTAGTAGATAATTTTATTAAAAAGATAAAAGATTTATAATAATATCTATATAAGGAGCTAGTATAGAATTAAGTAATATAAAAGTATTATATAAATAGGTATAGGGAGTCTATAAAGAAATTAAAAATAAATAATAAGATAATATTAAATATAAAGAATATCTATACTAAAAAAAATAATAAGAGCTTAGATTATAAGAACCTAAAATTATTTATAATAAAATATATTATAAATAATATTACTTATAAGTTAGACTTAGACTATATATTTACTTTTATATTTCTAGTCTTCTATTTTTAGTTTTTATACTTAGTAGCTAATAATCTACTTCTAAATTAGAATATACTACTATTACTACTAATAGAAGTAAATAAGAAAGGGGAGATATAGATTATAAATAAAGTCCTAGATTCTAAAATAGATAGAAGGATAAATAATCTAATAATAAAGAAATAAAGATACTTATTATATAAGTTTAAATATTATAGATTTAAGAAGAAACCTAATTAATAGATCTATATAGATATAGTAGATATACCTTTATTTATTACTAACTTCTACTATAAGAATCTAGGAAAGCTAGGTTTATATTTAATATTCTAAAAGCTATAAGAGTAGGAAGTATTATTAGCTTATATAATATATAACTTATATAATAGTAAATTATTAGAGATAATATTATAAAGCTAAATTAAGATATAATATATATATAAAATACTAAAGTTATTAACTAACTAAGGAAGCTATACTAATATATCTAAAATATAAAACTTAAAGTATAATTTATATAATAGTTAATAACCTAGTTACTATAAATAGGACTATTATTATTATATAATTTTAAAGTAATACTTATATAATATATAATAATTTATTTATTTAAGTATCTTATATATAGTAAGATAATAAGGATATAGCTATTATAGAGGAGAGGATAGTATTAGAGACTTAGTATAGTCTAGTTATATACTAGTCCTAATTAGGCCTAGTACTTATACGGCCTCTATCTAGAAGCTATAGATAGCTTAGCTAGTTCTTTATAATATAAATACTTTTCTATACTAAATATATTACTATTTAGTAATGTTTAACTTATAATAGCTTAGCTAGTTCTTTATAGTATAAATACTTTTCTATACTAAACATATTACTATTTAGCAATGTTTAACTTATAATAAGTAGAGTTATTTAAATATAATATTAATATAACGCCTATATCTTATTAATATATAGAAAATATCTTACTTTTTATAAAAGCTTAAAAAGCGAAGACTTTTAAATAAAATAGAATTCTTAGTAATTAATTTTATTAATATACTAGATATCTACTATTACTACTTTATATCTTTAAATAATTTTTAGTAGCTTAATAACGCTCTATTAATAAAATATAAATAATTTATATTATAAAAAAATACTATTAATCTATATATTACGGGCTAACCTATAATAGATTAGAATAGAGATAAAGACTATATAAGCTAGGTATAGCCTAGGGTATAACTTTAGAATTAAGTATAATTAATACTTAATTATAGTTAAATCTTTTTAAAATTAAATAGAATTAATACTTAATCTTACTAAATTATACTAAGGCTTAATATAATTTAAATAAATATATAAGGAATAGTCTTTCTACTATTAGAGTTTTCTTTCTTATATTTAACTTATATAATAGAGAGGAGTTTATAGTTAATAAATACTTAACTTATTTAATCTAACTTATATTTATTTATACCCCCTAAGAAGTTAAACCCTTTTATTATATTTTAAATATTATACTCTACTCTATTTAGAATAAGTACTTCTAATTTTATTATAGAAGATTATTAATACCCTTTTATAAAAATTATAAAGATAGTCTAATAAGATAACTTAAATATTTAAGTAATTTGTAAGGGAGGACTTAAGATCCCTATTTTTACTAAATTCTCTAATAAGAAAGGGACTCTTAATAGCTATATATAATAAGTAGAACTATATATAATATTCTACTCTTTATTATTTACTATATTAAAAGAATAGAACTTATTCTATTTTTTTTATTTAGAGGGAGATATAATATTAGCCTTCTTTCTTTAACTTAATAAATATATTAAACTTTAGGATCCTTAATATATATTAAATAATATTACTAAGTTCTCTAATAAATATAACTATATTAAGGAGATCCTTAAGGCTTTATTTAAAAATAATATTAAAGAATAAAAGATAGAAAGGAAAATAATCTATTTCTATTAAAAGGAGTTTATAACTAAGTATATAGCTAAGTTTTAAGCTTTATTAGTAAAAATTTAATAAAATACTATTACTAAAATAGTAGTATATTATAATAAATTAAGTAAGAAAGTAAAAAATAAATTAGTAAAGATATTATAGTTTTAGAATATATCTATATTTATTTAAGTAATCTATACTATTAATAATAAGTTATATAAAAGAAAGATAGAATAGAAGACTTTTAGCTTAAAAAGTAAGCCTAATAAGTAGAAGAATATTTTAGTAGTAGATTAAAAACCCCCCTATAAGACTAAAAAGGAAAAGAAGATTAGAAACTTATTATAAATAAAATATTATAACTACTATAAGAAAGAATACTATAAGAATAAATATTTATAATAAGAATAGATAGCTATTATAAAAGAAAGGAATAGCCCCTTTTAAAAAGCTACCTAGTTTATAAATACCTTAAAGTTAATTATAGTAGACTTTTAAATAAAAGATATTTTTAAATAAGTTAAAAAAAAGATAGAGTATAATAATTTATTTTAAATTATATACTATAATAACTAATACTAAACCTACTAAAGTAAGAAGAAAGGAAGTAGCTACTTTCTTAAAAAATTAAAAAAATATTTAGAAGATAAGTTTTAGATAATAATTATAAATAAAAAAATATATAACTTCTTAGATTAAGAATAGACTAAATAACTATTTTTAAATAAAACTTTAAGTAGTAAAGTTTTACTCTTTAAAGAATTAAATAATAATTTAGAAAAGTTATAAATATAATACTATATTATAGTCTAAGTTTAAAAGGAGATAGTTAATATCTAGGAGTAATAAATATATTATATAGAAGAGTAAGTAATAGATTTCTATTATAAATTAGAAAAGATAGAGGAGTAAATAATTAAGATATTTATAAAATAACTTATAAATATATTAGTTAAGTTATTAAATATATATAAGATAACCCTATTACTAAATAATATATAGAAATTAGTATTAATAGAAAAGTTTAAAGAAATCTTTAAAATAGTAGCTAAAAAGATTACTTATAATAAGATAGATAGGCTAGTAATTATTAAAATACTAATTACTACTAAAATCTAATAAATATTAAGAGGGGATAGTTATATAGATTTATTAAATATAATTTATATATATACTTCTAAGGGATCTAAGTTCCTAAAAAATAGATTAATTTTATTATTAGATAAGTATCTTATACCTTAGTATATATAGGATAAGACTTAAATACTTATAAATAGTATTAAGACTTTATTATTATAGAAAAACTAATTTTAGATATTAAATTTTTAGATAGATTAGCTACTATCCTAAAGCTAAATAGAGGAGAGGATTTAAAAAATTAAAAAGTCCTTTAATAAATAAGCTAATTAGTAAGACCTATTTAAAGGCTAAATAAATTACTATAATTAAATTATAAGAAAATATCTAATTTAGGTTTTAAATAAAGGTTATAAGATACTAAGTTTAAGTAATTATTAATAATAGATTTAGTAAGGATTTAATTAATTCTAATTTTATATAAAAGTATAGAATCCCAACTATATAATATATATTATATATATTAATAAACTTTAACTACTTTATAATTAAAAAGATAGATTAAATAACTAAGCCTATTAATTTATAAATAAAAAGATAATATAAAAAATATAGCTTCTATTTAGTATTAAAGGGAGGAGTAGATAAGATTATTCTTAAAGCCTCTTAATTATAAAAAGTTAATCTATTAATAGGATAGAGTTCTAATATACTAATATTTAAAAATAATACTTTAAATTAAGTTTTTTAGGTATAGAAGTATTTATATTCTAGTATTATTACTTAAATAGTAAAGAAAATAAAAAATAATTTTTAGAAAGAAAATATAATAATACTATAAAATTAAGTTACTACTATTAATAATACTACTTATATAAAATTATTTAATAAATATATAAAATATAAAAACTTATTTTAAGAAGAGAGTTTTAATAAGGCTCTTTCTAAATACTAATTATAAAACTATAAGATTAAGCTAATCCTAGGTAAAGAATTTATAAAGAAGCTAATATATCTACTATTAAAGGATAAGGTAGTCGCCCTTATAAAATATATTAAAGAGAATAAAGTTAAAGATTTTATTTAAAAATTCTAGTTACTAGTAGGATATCTTATCTTATTTATACTAAAGATAGATAAAGGATTAAGGTTATATATAGATTATAGAATACTTAATAATATTATAATTAAGAATAGCTATCCTCTACTCTTAATTAAAGAGCTTTAGGATAAGCTTTAAGGGAAGAAATAGTTTATTAAGTTTAATATTCTAAAAGTATTTAACTAAATAAAAATAAAAAAGGGAGATAAATAGAAGATAGTATTTTATATAAGATAAGGTTTATATAAGTACTTTATTATATTATTTAGCCTAACTAATACCCCTATTATATTTTAAGTATATATTAATAATATCCTAAAAGAGTATTTAGATAAGTTTATACTAATCTATATAAATAATATTCTTATTTACTCTAATACTTTTAAAGAATATATTAAGTATATATAAAAGGTACTAAAAAAATTTAAGAAAGCTAGCTTATAACTTAAAATAATAAAGTATAAATTTTATTAGAAAAGGGTAAAATTCCTAGACTTTATTATTTTAAATAAGAGGATTAAGATAAATCTTAATAAAGTTAAAAATATAATTAAATAACTTATACTAATTAATAAAAAAGAGATTTAGTTTTTTCTTAAATTTATAAACTTCTATTAAAAATTTATTAAGGATTATAATAAGATTATAGAACCCCTAATAGACTTAATATATAATAAGATATTATTTATATAGGGAAAGAAAATAGAAGCTTCTTTTTAAACTCTAAAAAAATAATTTACTTTAAGTTTTATATTTTATTAATTTAACCTAGAACTTTCTATTAAAGTTTATACTAATACTTTAAATAATATATTAGGAGTAGTAATAAATTAGCTTATATAAACTAATACTAGTATTATTAAAAAAGAGAAGGAATATTAACACCCTATTATATTTTATAGTAAGAAATTATAAGATATTAAGTCTAGATATTTAATATATAATAAGAAATTACTTATTATAGTAGATATATTTTATATATAAAAGATTTATCTAAAAGAAACTAAATACTAGGTTTAAGTCTTATTAGATTATAAAAATTTAATATATTTTTTATTAATAAAGGAGCTAAATAGATATCTAGCTTATTAGTATAAAGAGTTAATAATATTTAATTTTAAAATTAAATATATTAAGGGTAGTAAGAATAATACTATAAATATACTTAATAAAAAAGTTAATTATATAGAGAATATCTAGTAAAGTTCTAAAGCTATATTAATATAAGATAAAAATAAATTATTATAATTAAATAGAGTAGGGCTCTATATTATAATAACTATAATAATAAAAATTAAAGAATTTACTTAGTAAGTATTAATAGATCTATAAAAAGATAAAATAATAATTAAAATTCTTAAAGATATTAATAGCTATAATAAATTTAGTAAAATAGATTTAAAACTTCTTTTATTTTTAAGAAGGATCTATATTTTAATATTTATATATATAGAGATCTTTAAAATCTACTATAAGATAGAAACCTTAGAAGGTTATTAAAGAATTAAAAAAACTCTTAAAAAGTTATTATAAAACTTCTATTTCTTAAGAATAAGGAAATATATTAAGGATAGGGTTACTTAATATAATATATATATTAGAATAAAATATACCTAATATAAATTATATAAAAAAATAAAATTAGCTAGCTTTCTAGATTAAGTCTAGAAAAATATTATATAGAATTTTATTATTAAACTTTTAAAATTAAAGAAATAATTAATAAAGATAAAATATAATATAATATTAATAATTAATAATAGATTAATTAAATTAGTATACTTCTTACTATATAAAAAAGTATTAAATATAGAAGATCTAGCTTATATATTTCTTAAAATAATAATAGCTAATTATAAACTTTTAGATAAGATTATCTTAAACTAAAATAATCTCTTTATTTCTAAATTTTAAAGATTATTAATAGATATAATAGGGATTAAGATAAAAATAAGTATAGTATTTTATCTATAGATAGATAATTAGATAGAATAAACTAACTAAATATTTAAGTAATATCTTTAATATTATATAAATTATTAGTAGAATAATTAGGTTTAGTATTTATTTAATATATAAATAGTATATAATAAATCCTTATTAGACTCTATTAGGATAATATTATATTAAGTTAATTATAAATTTAAACCCTATATAATTTTATTATTAAAAGATTATATATTTAAGATATAATAAGCTATTATAATAACTTAAAAAATAAATTACCTCTATTAAGAATTATAGAAGGATTTATAATTCCTAAGTAAATACTTAGTAATATATTATAATTAGAAATACTTAAAAGGTCTAAATATTTTTAAAGGGGATAAAATATATCTTTTTTATAAAAACTTTAAAATTAATAGACCTAGTAATAAGTTTAATTATATAAAGCTTAATCCTTTTCTAGTTAAGAAATATAGAGAGGATATAGATTATATATTAAATCTACTAAAACTAATAAAGAAATATAATATATTTTATATATTATTATTAGAAAAAGTAGATCCTTAAATACTACTATAAATAATATCTTTCCTTTTAAATAAAGATAATAAGGAATATAATATTAAAGAAATTCTAAATTATTAAAAAATTAATAGAAAATAGAGATATTTAATTAAGTAGTTAGATTATAATAATTTAGAGAATATATAGGAATTATTTTTAATACTTAACTATCTTAAAAAACTAGCTAGGTTTTAAGTTTAAAATTTATAATTAAGGAGTCCTAATCTATCTTACTAAAACTAAAAAGGTTATTACCCTTAATAGATAGTAAAAACCTAGTATTAGTTTAAGAAAGTATTACTTTTTTTTCTTCTTTCTTTTTTTAAGCTATAATATTTTCTAGCTTTTATTTTACTATCTTATCCCTTTTAAACTTAATAGAGTTAATTTTTAATAAGATTCTAATTATTCTTATTAAAAGCTTACTCCTTTTATACTTAAGGAGATTTTTATATTTTAGTAAATATTTTTACTTAAAAATATTTAAAAAAATAAAACTATATTTAGTCTTTATTTATATATATTTATAATAATAATCTAAGTCCTCTATAATCTAGTAGGGAAGTAACTTATCTTAATAATATTTATATTATTATTTTAATAGCTTAGCTATATCTAAATATAAGATTAACTTTATATAATAATTTTTAGAAAAAAGTTTTTAAGATTATAATATAAAGAAAATATCTAAGTTATTAAGTTATATTAAGGTGATTATACCTTAAAAGAGAGAATAATATTATAAATTAACTTATAATAAGTTAAAATAAAGATAAAAATTATATAAGCTAGATATAGCCTAGGGTATAACTTTAGAATTAAATATAATTAATATTTAATTATAGTTAAACCTTCTTAAGATTAAATAGGATTAATATTTAATTTTATTAAATTATATTAAGACTTAGTATAATCTAAGTAAATATATAAGAGATAGTTTTTCTACTATTAGAATTTTCTTTCTTATATTTAACTTATATAATAAAGAGGAGTTTATAGTTAATAAATACTTAATTTACTTAATTTAACTTATATCTATTTATACTCCCTAAAGACTTAAACCCCCCTATTATACTATATAGTATATAGCTTATATAATAGAAAACTATTAAAAATAATATTATAAAGCTAAATTAAGGTATAATATATATATAAAATACTAAAGTTACTAACTAACTAAGAAAGTCGTATTAATATACTTAAAATATAGAATTTATAATATAACTTATATAGTAGTTAATAATCTAGCTATTATAAATAAAATTATTATTAATATATAAGTTTAAAGTAATATATATATAATATATAATTATTTATTTAGTTATTTAAGCGTCTTATATATAATATAATAATAAGGATATAGTTATTTTAAAAAAAGAAATAGTATTAAAAATCTAGTATAGTCTAGCTATATACTAGTCTTAATTAAATCTAGTATTTATATAATTTTTATTTAAAAGCTATAGATAACTTAGCTAGCTCTTTATAATTAAAATTACTTTTTATACTAAACTTATTATTATTTAATAGCGTTTAACTTATAATATACTTATATTTTATCTTTTTTATTATTTTAATACTTAGTAATACTAGTAAATAGAATTAAGTAGAAATTAGAGTAGAATTAAATATAAATATTAATTATAAATAAGATAAGTTTAATAATAGAGTTAGTAATACTACTAAGACTAAAAATATATTAAATAATTTATTTAAATTATTAAACTACTTTTTAATAAAGCTATTAATAAATAAAAATAAAAGCTCTAGTAAAAGGATTATCTAATTATTAATATTAAATAATTATAATTATAGAGTATAAGAATAAGGATTAAATCTTATATTATTACTACTATTTATTATAAGATAATAACTAGTATACTTAATAAAATAAAAATACTAAGTATAGTATTATAAATTTATAATAATAATAAAATATAATATAAAGAAGAAAGCTACTAAGTAGTATAAAGTAAAGATATACTATTTAATATTAAATATACTTTAACTTTAATACTTAGTATTAACTATTAAATCTATTAATACTATAATAATATTATAATAATATTATATTTAATTTATAATTTATATATAAATTATAATATATATTAAATTAAAAAGTATTAATAAAGATTTTTTTATTATTAATAATATTATTATTTAACTTACTATACTTTAAAATAATTTTAATATAAAAGTAATTTATTTATCTAATAGTATTAATCTTTTTTATTATTAATATATATTAAAAATATAATTTTTATATTTATTAAAAAGAAAATTAATTATAAAATTTATATTAATTCTTTTTTATAGTTTATTAAATATAAATAATATTTATAATTTATTATAAAGATAATAATATTTTATTTTTATTTTTAAATAAATATTATAAACTTTATATATTCTTTAATATTTTTATTTATAATAAGTTAATAGAATTTTTTATTTATTAATTTTATTATTTAATTTATATTAAAATAACTTATTAATAACTTATTATAATAATATTTTAATAATTCTTATATTATTATTTTTTAAGTAAGAATATAAATTCTTTAATTATACTTTAATAAATATATTTATTAAAATATTACTTATTAGCTTTAATTATATATTTATTAAAAATTTTCTTTTTTTTAACTTTCTTTATTATTTTACTATATAATTATAAAGTTTTAAATAATTTAATTAATTTTTAAGAAGAAAGAAAAGAAAGTTCTATCTTAAGAGATTATTATATCGAGTAAGCGGATATGCGAATACCTCCGTATAATAGTGACGTATTCGTATGCGATAAGTATGCGAGTCGGTTAATGCTTGGCATCAACACCGCGCTGCATAACAAAATCCTAGCAGGAAGCTACAGCGCGTCCATTTCGCTATAAGTCGCCCTTTGTTGACGAGTGTCCCAATCACCAAGTCGAGTGACACGGCGGCAGGGTGGAATGTGCACCCATCTGCGATGCTCCAAATTCCTCTGTGAGAAAACTAGCTCTAAGGCTGGGTTTGAAGCGTGTGGTTCGACATCGCTTCCCCGTGTCTTGCAAATGAGCATCTTGAGGTAGACTTTTCCACTTTGATTTTTGTTTCTTTAAGTGGTAATAAGAATTCCAGATCAAAAAGTAGAGAAGCCCCGCCGAAAGACAGGTCTATTCAAGTTAGCCTTGATCATAGACACTTTATCGTCTCTGGGATAAATCAATGTCCCATCTGCTGTCATACAGCAGAGATCCAAACTGCCACCCATAGCCCAGTCGTCAGGTACAAAATAATGTCGCAGGACAATTTCATCGCCATCATTGCTATGGTTTTTGGGCGGCTTGGACGAGATTCCTGGCGACGCTGACTGGCGTGCAAAGTCAACCATTTTGTAGCTGCTTACCCATAGATCCCAATCCAGAAAGACGAAACGATCACCAGGTACTACAGCGAGAGCAATTCGAACTCGAGATCTGACATCGTCTGGAATAATCGCAGACCTGACAAGGAATATGTCAGTCTGGTTGACACCGGCTCTGATGGGCTGCAATTCTGACAATGGGAGAATAAAGAATCGACCAAATCCTGTGAAGGAATCGTTTGAGCTCAATCGTATCAAGACATATTTTAGGTCCTGTGTGACAATTGCTCTCACTTTCTCCGAGGTTGGTCCTGGTGCAACGATAGTCGTGCTCTTGAGGAGCTTGGTAGCCAGGTCGATATCACGGTTGAAATCAGTATTCAATACGTTGTCCCGTCGCACTGAATCTATGTGCAAATAAGAGACAGGCTCTCTACATTCAAGGAGATTTTGCCACCCGAATACTCGTACATCTGCAGATCCAATGCCGAGTAACAATTCATGATGAGTTGGGTGGCTCACCCACTTCCGCAAATTGCAATCTGCAAGGTTTTCAGATGCACGTAAGTTGGCGTCCTGAAGCGACCATATGTGGCCAGATTGGCTTGCGACGATGAGAAGCAGACCGGAATCTGGACTGAACAGAATCTCGTGTATGACTTGCTCCTCCAAGTCGAGTTTCGGATTTATCAGGGGCACGATTTGTGTCGTCTCGGTCAAGTGACCGTAGTCGGTTATCTCAAATTGGTTGAGCATGATATCTCCGCTGAGGTCAGCTGCCACCATGTAATGCGAATCTTGACTCCAAGCCAAGTGCCTGACTTGCATGGAGTTGTTGAATTTGCCGACTTCGACTGTGTCAGGCCCGTTCGTGCTGCGGAGCTGAACAAACCCGTCATCGGTACCGACACAAACACACTTCCCATTTGGACAAGCTGCAAGGGCGGAGATTGCCTCGTAATGTTCTAGCCTTGCTTCTGAGGCCTGCCCTACGGACATCGAAGTTGCAGTCTCACTGGCGAAATCACTAACAGCCTCTTCTGTATCTGAAAAGCGAAGAAGGCTGTTCGGCTCCCAAGCATTGACTGAATCGACCATCCCACAGCGCAGATCGTAGAATCGTAGACAATCAGGGCTAAAAGCCAGTCCCATAAGCAGATCGTCGGAGGAAAGCTGATAAATGACGGAGAAGTTGGAGAAATCCCAAACTTTGACAACGCCAGTGCTGGTGCTGGACAAAAAGAGCTTCCCATCCGAGCTTGCAGTAACATCGTTGGCGTACGCCTGAGCCTCTTGGTGTTCACCTGTCAGCGGGTGCCACTTGAATACGAATCCGTCTGCATAGAAGCCAATTACGTGGTCTGTGACCGGATTCCAGACAAATCGCCAAGCAACATACCAACCCGCAGTATACTGATCAGCAGAGAAGTTGGTTCCTTGAGCTCTATTGCATCTATTGATGCATTTGCCAGTTTCCAAAGACCATATGGAGAGAGGGAAGCCACGGTATGCTACTCCAGCATATGATCCGTCTCTGCTAAAGGCAACACACGTAGGCGAATTCGCAGCAGCTTCTGCGGTCAATGGCTCCTTGAACAGTGTTGGATGCACGTACCGCCATTCGTTCTCAGTCTGTCCGACATCGAAGAATCGGACGGCTCTGTCGTCAAACCCAGCAAGGATCCTTGTGTCGTTGTTTGTGAATGAAAGCGTAATGGCTCTGGCTTCCACATTGTTACTGACTGAGTTAAGGATACCACCAGATGGGATTGCCCAAAGCTTAGTGGTTTTCAGGCCATAAGTAGCAAGCTTGTCACCTTGGGCATTGAGAACGATACTCGTGACAGGTTCACCATGCTCAACAACATGGACTTCCATAAAGCTCTGAAAGTCCCAGACAACTATACGACCGTTGGCACCAAGAACAGCGGCATATTGACCCGCACATGCTAGCTTGTAAGCTTCAAAACCCTCTGGTAGAGAGATTCTGGCTAGACGGTCCGTCCACGCACTGTCGAGGTTGCCTACTACGCAGAAGTCTCTGTCATTTTTGCAATATAGCTGTTGATGCAAGGCCGAGGTCTCTGGGCTGAAGGGTGAAACAAGGCCGTAGATGGCCCGAGGATACTTGACCAGAGAGATGCTGAATTTGGCGACGATTTTTATTAGGTCGACAGCCCATTGATCCAAAAGCTGCAAATCAGAAAGCCGTCGGAGCAACGGATTCTTGGAGGCATCCTCTTTTCTTACCAGGACGACGAATGAAGCAAGACTTTTGGAGGTTTTCATAAGGACATGCAAATTACCCGTCCGAGACAACAAATGCACCCATAAAGGGAAGGCGCCGCCATCGAAAAACCTTACCAAAACATCGAATAATGTATCTGACCCACTCTTGCTGGCTTTCAAATGGTACATCCAAGAGGTCGCAGCATACAGCAAGTATGACTGCGAAGGACCATCGTTATCAACCATATCAGATGTGATGCGCGAGTCGAGAAGAGCCGATACCGTATTGATGCAGAGAGCTTCATGGTTCGCTTGTACATCAATAAACAGCTCGGTCTCACGTGGTTGAACGAGGTATTCACGTGCTGTCTGATGGATCATCGCAACATAGTCCGAAGCGTCGACCCGTATGAATTGACCACACACGTCGGAAATGGTCCTTCTGAGGTCCAGAATTTCAGGGAAATCTGGCTCTAAGGCTTGAGAAAGCTCTCGAAGACTCATGGGTCTTCGAGCACCCATTGTCCATCGGAGCAGAGCTTTTGCTAGCAACCGACTTGATTTGCGGGGGAGTCTAAGGATGGCGTGCTCCATGCGGTCATACAGTTTTTGCATATCACTTGGAAACTCGTCGAGAGTCTCTTGGATACTTAATGCTGTTTGGCAGTAAACTATCTCTTCCAGGACAAGCCGTGTCCATAGAAAATTGCCTTCGGCACGAGCAAGAATCTTTCGAATCACCAGATTTTTGGTCTGTTCACTACCACGCATGTGGCCGACTTCTTGTTCCACAAGACGTTGAATGTCTTGTGCGTTGTGATCTAAGCTGTGTTTCTCAAGCTTTGTCAAGCGTAAGGACCTTGCAGCTTTGGCAACGCCCATCTGTATAGATTCTGTTTGTCGACTTGCAATGAAGATTCGTAGAGGTACACTCGATCTGGAGCAGGTGCGGATGAGATCCAGAAGAAGCTTTGGTGAGTCGCACTCGTCCAAAGCGTCAAGGACCCAGAAAAATGGTCGTCGGTGTTCCATCTTGAAGAGAAGATTCTCGTACACCTTGTGCCATATCACAGAGGCATCAGCCTTGTCCACTCGCAACCCCTGCCTCGACAGATCCAGCAGACCACGGCGGAAGGCGCGATTTTGCTTCGCAATTTGACAAGCGATTGACCGAAGAAGATTAGCTACAGAGCGCTTGTGTTGATCCCCGAAGTTGAAAAAGAAATACTGGGGGGCATGACTCCACTGTTGCAGAGCCGTTACGACATAAGCAGACAACACAGACTTTCCACTTGCAGGTGCAGCACTAAACCAAATAAGATGGCTTCCTTCGGGTGCACTTATCCAGTCAGACATGCCATTTTCATGCAATATCCATTCACAAGTCCCCTCAATCCAAAGCCTACTATACCTGTTGAGGTCATCGTCGTGCTCGGAGAAAGAAGAAAACAGCTCCTGCAATGTATGAAGTTCATCCATGGCCTGGTCTGCCGACACGCCCACTTTACTCGCTATCTCCGCTGCAAGGGCTCCCAGGGCATTGCGAACGCTGACATAATTTGCATCTTCTGGACTAGAGTACTTACAAACTCCATGATGGTCGGCGTACAGCGGCCTTGAAATCTCTTTCGAATAGCCCAAGATGGCCGAATCTTTCTCCAACACCATCATCTTGATCGGACCAATCGGTGTCGGTAGTGTCTCGTAAAATGACCAGATCGACAGTCGCGGCGCAATGTGCCGGAACTGTTCGTTAATTTCCTCCAAGGCCATAGAGCTTCTATTGAGGTCTGTTATGAAGTTCCTTGCAGATTGAAACGATGCGGCGAGAATCCTGTTCAGAATCTCTGCTAGATTCGAGCCTCGATGAGGAGTCGAAAGGAATATAATGGCAGATATTGACCGCACTAGAGCTTCGTAGTGCTCGTCGTTCTGTCCCAACAGACACGCTTTCTTCGCGAGTAGACCTCCCATCGAGTGCGTAACAAAGATGAGCGGCGTCTCCCCTATACCAAACTTCTCCCCTTCATGTGCTTTGCCAAATCGAAGCTCGAAAAGCAATTCTTTTGCGAAATCGGTGATGCTAGCTATACTTTTCGCTTCGCCAGGCCGAAAGCTCGCATTGTAGCCAAATGTGAAGATCCGTGCGCGCTCCAATTCCGTCTCTAATGGGAGCCAAAGTCCTGGCCAGAATAGCTCGGGGTTGTGGTCTCTTGACCAAGTCTTTCGGCTGTCTCCTCCCAAACCATGTATGAAGACAATGTCCAAGCACGATGTCGCCGATGGCTGATGAACTAGATGTAAGCCGAGACTTGTTGTCCGGCTAGGAGAAGGAGTTCGAGAGGAGGAGTTCGATCCATAATCGGGAGGGAGGAGAGGTGTCTGGTTCGAAGGTGGGGGACTGGGTCTGTCGAATATTAAGTCAGACCCAGCGGAGGGCTTCCGATCGGCAGCTACAGGTTCGGGAGATGTTGTTTGAGAGCTTTTGTCACCAGCACTCTCAGAGCCTTGAGACCTGTGCCGATGAAACAATCTGTGCTGCTCTGATGTATCAGACCCTCGAAGGCAGCATCAGTGAATCATTACTCACCATGCTTGGCTGCCCGGTATTTAGTGGTTGACGCGATTAATAACACTTCAAGTTCGTATGTCAACTGACGGGTTGCAGCTCGGGTGTGATGGATTTTCGCGCCGTTATGAATCGACTGGCAAAGCGTCAGGTATGGTAGAGATAAGGTATGATTAATCAGCATATAGTCAGCATGTATTAAGCTAATTCAGGGATATCGCTCCCAAATATTGGGGGCCTGACCCCCGGAGCATCACATATCCTCAAACATACGCAGTATATCCTCAACATATATTCAGTGAGAACATGGATCAGGTTGTACGGGCGGGTGAGGCGGAGGTGTTGCCTAACCTTGGAGACTTTCCGATCGACCATGGCATTCTTGCGAAATTCCCTCCAGGCACACAAGTCGTGTCTGCCAACCGATACGGACTATCGCAATGGACAATCACAGCTCGACTCCATGTGAAATTTCCAGACGGTCAGACGAATCGGTACTTTCTAAAGACCGCCAAAGGGGAAGTGGGTAGACGGCTCATGGAGGGTGAATTCCATGCCATCTCTGCTTTACATAACGTTGACAATCTCTTTGCACCCAAGCCCCATGCTTGGGGCAAGTGCAGTGGACCGGGCCCGGAAACATACTTCTTCCTCCTACAGTATATTGATATGAGCGATCGTTTCCCAAATCCAAACCAATTGTGCAGGAGACTGGCTCAACTGCATCGAAACAGCGTTTCGCCAACAGGAAAATTCGGATTCCATATCAATACATGTCAAGGCAAGACTCAGCAGTCGCTAGAATGGGAAAGCAGCTGGGCCGTTCTCTTTACAAAAATGCTGAGGCACGTTGCTCAGGAGGACAACAAGACGAACGGGCATTGGGAGGCACTTGATCAGCTGGAGTCTAGGATCTTCTCGCACGTCATACCTAGGCTACTGGGAGCTCTCGAGAGTGATGGCCGAAGCATCAAACCGTGTCTGATTCATGGCGACTTGTGGGAAGGAAACACTGGTACCACATTTGATACGGGTAACATCTACACCTTTGATGCCGCCTCTTTCTACGCACACAATGAAATGGAAATTGGAGACTGGAGATGCTTCTACAACAACATTCACAATAAAGTTTACACCAGGACCTACCTGAAGAACTACGCCCCGAGTGAGCCCAAGGAGGAGTGGGATGATAGGAATCGCATGTACTCCATCTACTACAATATACTCTATTCGGTCAACCACGGCAGCCAAGGGACCGCAATTCGCCAAGTGTAAGTTCGAAGGCGTCTCCAGGAAAGCTTCGAGCTGACATCAAAGCAGAGCATTCGAGGATATGTACTATCTCGTGGACAAGTTCGCTCCTTTCGCGGCAGGGGAAGGACCTCTCAGACTTGACCAATCTCAGCGTGTAGCGTTTCCGACTGAAGCCGATCACACGGCAACCAAGTTCGGCTCAGCAGAATCGTCTGCATACGCGGCGAAGATGAGGGAAGGTGTCGGGTCCTAGGTCAATAGCATTTATCTGGGCTTAAAGCTCTTGATTCCCAAAAGAATAGGCAGCAGATCGAGTCTATACCACTACTATAACACGGGGGAAGGCTAGAAAGAGGGATTCTGGCTATATACTTCATCATGTGGTTAGGATAACCTTTCAATTACTAAACTCTATTCAAATACACTTTTAGGATAAGCTTTTACTTACTAAACTCTATCCAAACGCACTTTTTTGGTGACCCGGGAGCCCCGGGCGGCCGGTACCAAAAGGGGCCCCTAACGTCATGCGCCCGGGCCCTAAGAAACCAGCCATAGCAGGCCCAACGTTCAGTAAATAAAACCATCTCGATAGTATAGGCTCCCAGGGGGCCTGGGCCCCAGGAGCCAGCCTCTAGGGGCAGCCCTTTACGGCCCTTAAAATAGCGCCTACGGCCCGACCCGGGCCAATCCTACAAGGCACTCCGCGATCCTCCAGGGCCACGGGCGCAATCTACAGGCCTGGCCCACGGTTCGCACGGCTACGTGCACTCTTTCCTTTTATGCGTCGCGTCCTCCAGGTCATTCCCTTGCTTTCGATCACCAGCACAGCCAATGCCCCACAGCCACCACTCCAGATGCCCAGTATTGTAAAATACCATCCTCGGTTCAACGCAGTTAGGAGTGGCTGCAAGATTGCTACCCCAGCTGCAGCCATGGCGCAACGAACAATGCTTGCTGCCGCTGCTGCAGTACTGGGGCTCTCAGGAAACACGTCCACCAGTAGAGCATTATAGGTGTTGTAGAAACAACAACCAATTGAGCCTTGTATGAACTGCAGTATGAGAACGATAGCTAGGTGCGCATGTTTTGTGACGGCCCATCCATAGCCTACTAAGACCGCAGTTGATATGATCAACAGGAAGTAGCTGCCTCTCGCCCTTGCCCGCTCAATCGGAAAATGTTGCAGATCATCTCCTGCTACCTCATCGATGTTCCAGCCGATATTTCTTGCAACTGTCTTGTAGTTATAGTCCATGATCTTCCCAATGAAAAAGCCACCAGCGATGATCCCTACACCCCGTGGGATATATGTGAGGCCGATCTGCAGTTCGTTGAAGTGGTAAATATCTTTGAATATGTCGGGCATTACAGCCACGACCGCGTAATCGACCACATAGAAAGACCCTTGCATCCACAGTACGAAAAAGGTGTCGAGATGAAACATGACCCGAAGACATGCCAGCGGATTGACAAAGCGGCATTGCTGCAAGATACTCTTCCTCGAACAGACCGGGTTATCACCTCGATTCTGGTCCTCTTGGTCTTTAGTCTCAGCGTTGCCTTTCTGGGCGAACAGACAACGCGTTAGTATAGACGACCAGCTCTCCTCCCACCAATATCTCTCTACGTCAGAACCCCCATTACCGACCAAGACTCTCGCGGTTTCTGGGAGAAACAATCCAACACCAAGCCACAGCACCACACCCACAATAACCAAGGACCAAAATACCCACTCGTAGCTGCCACTGCTCCATGCCACTGATCCTCCGATAACAGGCCCTACACAAGCTCCCAAGTTCAAGGCCATACTCACGGGGCCCAGCATCCTGCCTCGCTCACTTGCTACACAGATGTCTGCTACTACCCCATAGCTTAATGTCAACGCCGCACTAGCGCCCAAGCTCTGAAGCGCTCGCAAAACCAATAGAGCGGTGTAGCTAGACTTGTTTAGGGCGAGTCCAAGGTTTCCGAAGGCGTACAAAGCCAGCGTGACCAAGAACACCAACCGGCGCCCAATGGAGTCGGACAAAGGACCGAAAACAGCTGGCGACAGGGCTTGGAATATGATGTATATCGTCAGAGTGAGGTTGATAGCTTGAGCGGAAGTCTCGAAGTGTGTACGAAGGAGAGGCAGTAAGGGAAAGTAGCATGTTGCTGTTAGGGGCGAGGTTATGGAAGCGAACCCTAGGAGCAGTCGCAACCGTCGCTTTTGGTTTCGCGTGAATACGGTATAGGGAATGGGCGTCGGTGGCTGTTTCGACACGGGACATTCTTTGTTCGGGCCATTGCCTCGAAGTCGATCGGAGTGAGTTGCTAGACTACTTAATTCATCTTTGCGAGTAGATTTTTGAATGGGCGGAGAAGTAAGGTCAATTATCTCCTCTATACTCATCGCTTCTCGACAAGATAAAAGATATATATAACGGAGGGTTTTAACTCCTTCGGAGTATACTATAAGTATAAGTAAATAAAGTAATAGATAAAGATAATATTAACTATTTATTAGCTATAAACTCCTCTTTATTATATAAGTTAAATATATAAAAAAGAATTTTATTTATAAAAAAAGATATTTTTTTATACATTTTTTTAAATTTTATTAAGCTTTAGTAGAATTATTTAAAATTAAATATTACTTTTTTTTAAACTTAAAAATTTAACTATAATTAAAATTTAATTATACTTAAACTTAATTATATTTTTAATAATTTTTAATTAATATAACTTTAATCTTATATAATTTTATTATAAATTAAATATTTATTATTTATTTAAATAACTATTACTTTTAAATTAAATTTTAATAATAATTATTAAATTAATTTTAACTAATTAATTTAATTAATAATAATAATTATTTTTCTTATTAATTCTACTTACTATTAAGTTTTTACTACTAGCTTTAAAGTTATTATAATGGGGGGGTTTAACTCCTTAGAGATATAAATAGATATAAGTAAGATTAAGTAAGTTAAATATTTATTAACTATAGACTCCTCTCTATTATATAAGTTAAATATAAAAAAGGAAACTCTAATAGTAGGAAGACTATCTCTTATATATTTACTAGGACTATACTAAGCCCTAGTATAATTTTTTATAAATTAAGTTTAGATCCTACTTAATCTTAAAAGATTTAACTATAATTAAGTACTAATTCTACTTAATTCTAATATAGTATTTTAATCTATACTTAATCTATATAGCCTTAGTCCTATTAACCCTTTATAGTTTAACTTATAATAATTATATACTTAAATAATACTATTAAAGCTTTCTTTATAACTTATTTTTATATTTATTTCTACTTAATTCTATTCTCTATTACTAAGCGTTAAAATTATAAAAAAAATAAAATAAAAATAAGTTTATAAGCTACTATAAAATATTAAGTAAATAAGATAAAAATATAATATTTTAAAAAATATATAAAGAATCTATAATATTAAATTCTTTAAAAACTATATTATATAATTATTTAAATTTAGTAGTATTAATATATATTTCTTATATAATAAAGAACTAAATATATAGTATACTATTATATTAAATTATAGATAAAAGTTTATTAAAGCTTTATTAAATATAATTTAGTCCTATATAAATAAATACTATTACTTTACTTTATTAATTTCTTATAAATCTATATATTTAAAATCTTATAATATTTTTAACTTTTTAATCTTTTAATTATAAGTAGTAAATTCTTATCTTTTATTTATTTAATATTTAATTAACTATTATTTATTATTAATTATACTTTATCTAATTAACTAATACTATTATTTATAAGTAATTTATATAGTTATTATTATATATATTACTATTACTTAATTCTAACTTTTAGAAAAAAAATCTTAGTAATTCTAAAACTTTATATTAATATCTTTTTTTAATTTATAATTTATTAATATAAATTATAAAGCTTCTTATAAGTTAATAAAATAAATATAATATAATAATATATAAGTAATAAAAGTATTACTTTTCTTTATTTTTTTATAAGATAATTATTATAAATTTATTATATATTTAATAATTATTATTAAGATATAAATTTAAGATATATCTAGTATTTACTTACTAAATAATTAGAATTCTATATATAATAAAACTATATCTTCTATTTTATTAATTAAAAACTATTACTTTTTAATAATATCTCTATTATTCTACTACTACTAATAGATATATATTAAATTATATAATACTAAAACTCTCTATTATTTTATAATAACTAAAAATTTCTTATTTAAAAAAACTTTTATAAATAAAGATAAAAAAAAGCTAAGTAATATATAATAAAGTATTTTAAGTTAATCTTTTATTTATAAGATTTATTTAATAAATAAATAATTAAGTTAAAAAGTAATTAAGTAAAAAATCTTATAAATTTTCTTTAGTTTATATTTATATTTAAATTACTTTTTTATCTTTTTAATATTTTATTTAAGTAAGAGTATTAAATTAATAAAGATTATAAAGTAATTAAGATAAAATATAATTAATTACTTAGTTAATAGTTTAGTTAGTACTTAATTATTATTAATTAAATAAACTAAGATATCTTATAATAATATAACTTAATTCTTAATAATTTAATAAATATCTCTATAGTATTTTAATAATATAAAATTTAATTAAATATTTTAAATTTAAAATTAAATTTCTATAAGAAATTAAGAATTACTTTAAAAAATAATCTAAATTTTTTATTCTTAATACTAAGAATTAAACTTTATTAAACTTTAAATTATTTTACTATATATAGTAATATTAAACTATTTTAATATATAAATTTTTAAAGATTTCTTAATATAGTAAAGTTTAGATAGAATTAGATAAATTTATAAGGCTATTCTATTTTTATTAAATCTCGCTGAGTTTAAGCTAAAGTAGCTCTAGAGGCTTCAGGGCTACTCTACTCGCTCTAGTAACTAGAAGAATCTCATCCGAAAAGATATATGTAGATGTTAATTAGTTAGACTTTCTACCTTAGTACTATAAAGGAGATATTCCTCTGCGGACCAATTGATACTGAAGTTGTAACACAAGCTTACCTCCGTTTGCCAGGTGAACTTTCCCTCCCCATGCCACCGTTTCAGCTTCTCCCATATCTCTGTCGCTTTCTCTTGATCACCCATTTCCTCGTACACCATGGCAACAACCATCAATGCTTCTCCGGTCCTCACATGCTCGATGCCGAATTCCCTTTCTCTTGCCGCCACAGCGCGCTTCATTTCCACCAATGCGAGGTCATAAGTGCCCATGGCGCGATACACAACACCCAAATTGAACACACTCTTAGCTACCTCAGGGTGTAATATATTGCCCTTGATTCTGAGCTGTAACGCCAGAGCTTCCCTGTAGCATTCTATGCTTTTTGGATAATCATGGAGGTCGAAGTACACTTCCCCCAGGGAATCAAGGATCTTCCCCTTAGTGTAATGCTCGAAGCCGAAAGCCTCGTCCACGCAGGCTAGGGCCTTTTGAAGGGATTCTTCTGCCGCTTTTGTGTGACCTGCTAGTCGCTGATGGCCACCGAGATTGTGCAGACTCTTAATGCCTGTAGTCGTCTGCAGGCCGATGCTAGCTTTGATGTCAGCGAATGCAGGACCAAAATGGCTGACTGCCTCGTCGACATGACCCAGTTGCCTGCATGCGTGGCCCAACGTTTCCCGAGTGAAAGCTACTTCAAGCGGCCGAGGAAATTGCATGCCTTCTTCAATTGCTAGCGCTTGTTGAGCAGCTTCTTTTGACTTGACTACCTTTTCGAAGGGTTGTCCATCCCGCGAGTAGACTGTTGATAGCATTCTATAAGTCCTTGCCACTTCTTGTAGGTCTTTGTCATTGGCCGACTCCCAGCCATTGGGATTCTCCAGAGCCTTCTTACATACAGCTTCTGCTTCGAGAACACTACCATTAGCATAGTGCCAGTGACCCATAAAACGCAAGTAGCGAATGGTCCGTACGTCATGAGGGCCGTACGCCGTGAGCAATCTCTCGGACAATGAAGTTGCAAGCTGTATGATCGAAGACTCTCGCCGCGACATGAACATCATATCCCAGAGGATCATGTAGAACATATTGAAGACTTGATCGAAATTCTCTGGGGGAAAAGAGTATCCTTCAGAGGAGGACAGGAGTTTCAGCGCATGTGGCTGTATCTCTCTCCATGTTCCCTCTCTTCTTCCTTCGGCGAATTTCATTGTCATGTGCGTCAACGCTTTGTGAAGCCAATGTTGATAACTCCCGCCAATTTCAAGCTTCTCCAACACAATAGCTTGCACAAGTACGTGGAGCCAGACACTGGCTTTATGTTTTTTACGGATGATAATCGCCGACGTCTCCAAGGCCTCCAAGGCATCGAGTAAATCCAAGTCATCTAGTCCACTTAATTCCTCAGGATCAGCGTCGAGGCTGAGCGCGCCACTGAGAAGGTCGAGTGGAAGATCTTGAGCATCTAGAAAGGAGACAATTTTGATGAGATTGACGGCAAGAGGGCATACCTCCTCGAGTTTCTCAATTGCTATGCTTATCGTGCCGTAGACTGAGTTGGTGTTCGTGTAGCGAGTTGCAGTAATCTTACGCGAAAGAATTCTGCTCTTTGCTTTGCGCGACTCAAACAGCTTGATGAATTGCGTGATTGATACGTGCCGCTCTCGTATGTAGGCCGCAGCTTGTTCAATGGCCAGAGGAAGCTCACCCAAAAGACTGACTAAAGCTCCCACGTCATCTGATGCTGCTACTTGTGCTCTCCTTTGTAGTAGCTGAATGCCCTCTTCGTGGGCGAGGACTTCGACCTCGATGGAACGTGTGGCAATGCTCTCACCCAGCCTGGGATCCCGACTTGAGATGAGGATTCCACCATTGGTTCCTATCGGCAGAAAGTTAGGAATAAAGGAGATGTCGTCAGCGTTGTCGAAAACCATCATCCAGTCAGGACCAGCCTCATCTTTGAACCATTGCCTCACTGCCGACACAATGTTGTCCGGCGAAGTTTTTATACCCAAGGTCTCTGCAAGCTTCTGAAAGTCCTGGACAAGAATCTCCTGATTATCTGCTCTGACCCAGAATATCGACCACTTCTGGGCATGTCGGTAGGCGAACTCCAATGCCAACTGCGTCTTGCCTACCCCTGGAAACCCATGAAAAGCAACGATGGGTGCGTATCCAGTTCTTCTTCCCTTGGCAAACTCATCCTCTGCAAGAGCTAAGCTCGATTCATGGCCAAGAAAGTCTCCGTTCTGAGGAAATGGGATTCTCGTCTGTAACTTGCTGTGACCTTTCTGCGGCTGCTCATGAGTAAGCTTGTTCAAAACGGTCTTGACAACGAAGCCCAGTGTCCTAGAGACCAGCAGGTAATTGGCTTCATATTGATTTCGGAACCAGCAGATATTGCAGTGACTAGCTGCCACTGCCGCACGATATTCACGTGGCAACCCCATCGTGGCTGACTCTTTGCTGACCATGAACTAGAAAAACATCAGTCCCGACAATAGTTTTTGCGAAAGAGACTGGCCTTATTGAGTGGTCCGATTGACGTGGAATGGGTCTCATAGAATGACACAAGCTCGAGATCTTTACTGTTGTTCCTGAAGGTCTCGTTGATGTGATCAATGAGCGCGGAGTCAGGTTCCAGATCACTAATGTATTTTGCTGTTGCTGCTGTAAGTTGGGTTATTCGCAGAACATTCTTGAGTAGAGAAGCACTAGAGGCTCCCCGGTGAGGCGTTGCAAAGAAAACAATGCCCTTGATTCTGGAGGCTATATCACTATGCTCGCTTCCTGGAGTTGAGGCCATATTGAATGCCTACCATCAATGTCAGCCCTTCTGCTTCCCTCTAGCCGTGCATTCATCTCTCCAACCTACTTCTTTTGCGATCAGACCTCCCATACTGTGGGCCACCAGAATAATGGGTGTCTTTAGCAGACTTTTAGTTCTTCCCTTATCCCTTGATACTCTTCATAGAGAAGCTAGGACCGACCTTATCTTCATCCAGCCCGGGGTAGACCATGATATTCAAAAGTAGTGTTCTGGCAAAATCATTGACGCAGGCAAGACTAGGTGTAAAACGAAATATTGCCGCATCGTAACCAAAAGACATTATTCGAACGGCGCGCAAACCCTCTGTCGTGGGAAGCCAAATTTTAGGCCAAAAGAAGGTGCTATCTCTTTCATGACTCCATGTTCGAGTGAAATGACCTCCAAGCCCATGAATGAAGATGAGCGTTCCGACAGGAGGAACACCATCCACCTGGCCTAAGGACAGAAGTTTCAGGCCATGGTCATCCGCTATTGAAGCATCTTCGACGTAAGCGCACTCGGACGTGAGAGCGTCCGAAGGCAGCAAAGGGGCTTTCTCTGCCTTTTCGACGTCTTCGTGTGTATGGGGAGCATGTTTGATCGACGATGTAGGGGTAGAGGAATCGGACTTGGACCGGATGGAATATCTTTTCATCCTGTCACTGGAGTCGGGGGTGTTTTCGCAACGATATCAGAATCCCTGGAAACACAAAGTAGCTGTTGCAATAAAAAGGCAGCGCCGCTAATATTGGTAGTGATTATTTCGGCTTATATATTGCGACAGTAGCTCTCTAGGTTAGTGCGGGGCATTGGGAGAAGGACCCCACCTGCTTATCGCGCAGGTTTTCGACGCCCCGATAGCGAGGGGGAATTGGCCTACCAGCAGCCTTGGAAGCTACTGCACCAGTCACGTTGTGGCAGTGTGACTCTGCGGCTTGCAGCCTTGCCACTGTTGGTTAGCCTGGCATGCAGTCAGCCCGTCAGCCCGTCAATTCTTTCTCGTTTGGGAGGAGATACGGAAAATCCAACCGAGTGGACGATAGTCCACTATGATAGAGAGCGAAAGAAAAGACTACGTATATACAGCGACGAATATAATATATTCGAAATAAAAGTAAATTAACGGTCACAGGCAGGCATATGCGGTTAAGCGGAGTGGCCAGTATGCTCGATAGGTAATGGAATGCTATGCATATAGCAGTAATCTATCTGGGTGGTGGTATGCATGATCTAAAGAAGAAAACTGCGAAGCGAAGATATCTCGCTCAGTAAGGCCGGATATGCCCTAGCCCTAATCCTTGGCATCAACCACCAAAACATGGGATGATATCGGGCTAACGTTCTTATTCTGGTGCCGCCGGGGCTGGTTTTGGATTTGCCGACGTCTTCGGACAATTTGCGTTTGATGCCAATCAACAGAGACAGCAACAAAAAAGCTCAAGATGTAATACCCTTCGACAAGCAGATTGGCGTCCCAGGATATCGGCTGCGTAAATGCTTCCTGCATAATTGTCTCCATTGGGATCCTTCCACGTGCACGATGCATGCTCCATTGCCTTACGATGGTAGTATATTATCAACTATCAAAGATCAGGAGCAAGTAACAAATGCCTCCAACTTGGTCGACCTCCATCTTACAATATCAGGATAGGAAACACTCCAACAATATTACATACTCATCCACGTCTTCATCACTCCACTTGCCCCACAACATACCCTCCCCACCCCTCACTCTTTCTTAACAACCAAATTCACAGTCACAAGATCCCAAGGCAACATCTTTTCATCCACCCAATTCTCCTGCCCCTCTAGCGCAAACTCCCCCTCCGCCCCCACCGTTCCCTTAACTTCCATCACAACCTTTCCCCCTGCCTCCACAAGGATAACGTCCGGATCCGCCCCATTAGCCACAACACCCATATTATACTGTGTCTGCGACTTCCCATCCGTGCCCTTCTGGCTACCCGCTGCAACGATGGAAAATTCCGCATTTTTTACAGATTCGACGGGAGAATCGATATAAGTTGCTTGTCCGGGCTTAAGGGGGTCGGATTTGGGTTTCTCGAAGAATTCGGATCGAGTGAAGAGGGCGGAGGGGGCGCTACCGGCCAAGAAGTTTGTGGTGAAGGAGAAGAACTTTTGTGGGGTGGAAGTGTTGTTGTGGCCTGTGATGGAAAGGAGGGTGTTTTGCTGGCCGGGTTTTAGGGGCGATGTGACGGACCAGGAGAGTTTGGGATCGGGTGGTGAAGGGAGACCGTCAACGTGAGTACGGCCGGTGTTGACGATCCAGGCTTCAACCGGGGTGAGAGGAGGAGGTTGTTTAGATTCCCAGATGAGCATGGCGATGAGGATTGCAAGGATGTCCTAATCTACCAAAAAGCCGGTTGGAGACTTGAAAATCTCCGACATGAGTGTGGCTTAGATATGGATCCACGGGATATACATGTCACAGGACCTGAAATCTGACAGGTGAGGTAAAGTGTCCGAGATCAGTACTCTTGGTTTAGTCTGTCTACTAATAATTACATTCAGCAGTATTTGATATGTAACCTTTCAACCATGTTTTAATCATGCTAATTAGCATCCAGCCTTTGAACCACGGCATAGCAAGTCACTCATGCTTGTACACCTTCATTCCCATGCCGTGATTCTCAGTCTTGTTCCCATGAAATTAGTGCCCTGAGATGCCTACTGGCGCCACGAGATATCGAATAGTCCAAGTACATCCTTGGCGACTATTCAATTACAATGGGACGGCACGGTCAATTTCACACCCCAGTCGGCAAGATTGGGCTTTCGGAAGAGCGTAGGCAGCCGTCAGCCTTCGCAGTTAGGGTTTTTGAGAGCCAAAATCCAGATTACCTTCTGCAGCTTCTAAGGAAGGGAAGAAGTCGCTCTCCTCTACCTGTAAAAAGCGCGACTGGGCGGGAAATACACGATTAAGAGCATTCTCTGGAGAGACACAAAGGAGGAATAATATCAAGAGCTTCACTAGCCACCCTCTAAACAGGATTATCCGGTAGACCCACAGCTCTCCTCATCCCTAGCATGGACACTGACCTGCACATCGACCATCTTGATTTGGTCTTCGTCGTTGATTCCCTTCCAAACCTTTCGGCTAGAAGTAAGAGAAGAATTCTTGGTCTTTGAACTTGTCATCTTAGAGGAATTGCCTGAAGCCGTACTCGAATTGTGGCCCAATCTGAAGTTCCAAGTGAATAGGGGCCGGTAAGTGATTGCGCATGAACAGACAAGGGCAATAGAGAGTTCGATAGTTGACCAGATGACAGGCAGAGAGTCAGACCATGGTGGATCAACAACCGAAATGTTCTTCAGCTTGGGAAGCCGGATGACAGAGACCACAGTTACACTGTTTGAGTTTTAGCCAAGTTATTCCCCAAAAACCATGATCTAGGTTTTTGTGCAGAGAGTGACGATAACTTACAAGCCTCCAACACAAAAGATCGACATTGATTGTATCTTTTGTTTGAATTTCATTTGCAAACGCCATAGCGCTAGCATTGGTGCAATAAGGATCATAATATCCGTAAGGAGATTCTTACCGCCACATATGAGGTATAAGAGGTCCACCGGGATGCATTGTCCTTCAACAAGGGGATCCCACACCTTTCGGATTGGACGGCACTGAAGAAAGGAGCCGAGAACCTGAACCCCCGTATAGATTGCCATGAAGAGACCAACAGACCACAGCCATAAGCGGAATTGGCGACCGGGAAAAATTCGTAGATACAGCAAGAGGGTGCTGACCTTTACGGACGCCATTGCAAGGGGATATAATGCTTGTATTGCTACGGCAGTCTTATCATCTTCGTTAGAAAGGACTCTTGCCAGATACATGTTAATTGGGATTGCAAAACCTATCTTTCCGAAGGCGAACGGGTTGGAGAGACATATTGCGTGACGTCCGGCGCCATAGCTTATATCTAAGAGCAATCGCCAACATTCAGCTTACCAATACTCTGGAAGTGATAGTCCAACGAGAGAAGTAACTTACTCAAAGAAAGCGCAACAGCCAATCCAATGGAGAAAACCTACAACCGCAACACACGAAAGGCATCAGCATCACTCTTTTGCTTGCCAAGAGCCATCAATAGTTGCTCCTGAGTGCCGACTGAAAAGTGGAAATTACTGAATGCCTCATATACCCACGCAGTAACAATTGTCCAATCATCCGCCTGCAACCTCGTCTTCGAGATCCTCCTCGAAATAAACCTCATCAAGACAGCCACAAAACCCAACGCCACTCCACCGTACATCAGCGCCTTCATCAGTCCGGCTCTGCTCTGTCCCACATGTGCAAGCTGATACTCCGCTTCGGCGGGAGGAAGAGTAAAGTAAACTTCCCAATTGACTGTAGGATAGGTGTTTGGGTCGAAGTAGCGGGATTGGAGATGCGTAGAGGGAGGCGACTCCATGGCTGGTAGCGGCTGGGTAGGCTGCTTAGTTTGGATGTTTCGAACTGCGCATTTACTGAAGGGGAAGAAGGGGAAAGTGCGTGTGAGTGCTCGGAGAATTTGTGCGGGGGAGGCTTTTCTATCTACTATTGCGCTACATGTATACATCAGCTCATGCAAAGGAAAGCGACGGATGGAGAGTCAAGCATGGATCGCTTTGTGGCATGTTGAGGAGATTAGACGAGCGGATATGATTTGCAAGGTTATAAATGTTCTCAAGAGGTGTGCTGGAACGTGATTGTGGCTGTTGGAACAGCGTGATCTATCAATCATCTGTCACGAGAGCGTAGCTAAATCACTGAAGGATTTGGAATGCACGAGTAGCATACTCTACTCAGGGGTGACAGACTCTTTGCAGATGAAAGGGAATATGCAGAAGTGTTGCGCTTTGTCTCTGAGAAGCGCCCCAATGACAAGCGGGCTGGGCACTCGAATGGCGGCCTTAGGGGGATCTGAGACCACCTTAGGGGCACGCTGGGGGGGCGCCTTAGCCGTACCCCACGGGGGCCAGACTCGGCTTTGGACAATTTCTGCAAAGAGGCACCCATGAATATATACACCAAGGACGTATTTCCAAAGTATTAGTGCATTAATTGTTTGATAAGTTCAATACATCGATGGGACTCTGCTAGATATCGATTCCAGGGGTAGTTCTAGCCTTGGCGGAGTGTGGGTTGCCCCTGACATCAGGCACCAACCAGACACCTCCGGAGAATACGTGGGGAAGGGTAAAGAGAGCTCACCACGCTTGGACATTTCTATCGTCTCTAGACTCTCCAGTTGCTTGTGCCGAAATCTCATGCAAGAATTCAACGCCCGTATCTATCGTGCGCAGCACTTTAGCCCCAGATCTTTGCATACATTGGCTGAGATGCTTTCCAATCATATGGTAGGGGTCTGACGAGCCCATCGATGTCTGCAGCGATTTTCGTTTTGGCGCGCTACACTGTTGTCAGGATTAGCCCGCACCTGGTCAATATTGTAACCAACCACTGCGCTCTAAATCACACGCAACAATACTTTTCATGTTAGTCATTGGAGTGAGACTGTAGTCTGCATATTTGAATCGAAGATGAACCAATGCCGGCGTGCTAAACTAGACTGCCGTACATATGTTCTCCGCCAAAGTCCAAATACATGCAATACAGGTCTGTCTTGGAACCTCATACGAAAAGCATGTCCGATGGTGTTCTTCCATTCCTAGATACCATATCACGTTGTTGCGATTAGGCTCGTGACAATATTGACCAAAGTCCCTCAGCTTCCGTACTGGTGATCACCGATCGTTAACTTTGCGGACGATGGGCCACGAAGAAAGAGATCCAGTGGGCGGAGTGAGCTTTGATACAGGGTCAGGGCCTGCGCTGTCGTTGGCTTGGGGTGGAGCATTTGGGTTTGGCGGAGGAGGGGGTACGAAGTTTTGGTTGCGAGTCCACCCATACATAATGTCCAGAAGTATACTTTGTCAAATTGGCAGTCTCCCTGCTTATAGTATATGCAGGCGGAGCTGGGCAAAACTGGCTGAATTTCCGGGCGAGTATATTTGGGCGAAGACATCAGACTAATTTTCGAATCACGGAAATGTCAGGGTATTCAACAGGCTTAACGTACCTAGGGCATCAAACATGAGGCTTTGAGGGTTGATAGCCGAGACATTGGGAACACTTGCTGCTAGATCGCGCTGTACTATCTGGTCGCGGGGCAAGCAGCCACTTCCTGGCCTCCATCCACCTCAACACCGGCTTCTGTATCTTCTCTTCTGCACTCGTGCTCGGGGACCGCGTCACCGTTTAACGACTATGGAACAATCCCACAGTATCTTTCAGTGGCACCTAGTCAGACCTTAACAACCAGAACTCCGAAATCTCCCAGATGATCCAAGCCACTTGCAATACGGGATATCGTCAAAAAGGCCAAAGGTACTCCAAATTTCTGCTTAGGTGCTCCCGTACGCGATGAACAAGAATAATCGAATCTAGTACAGAAACCGAACTGACTCGAAGGTCAATATACAGTTTCTTATTGCCCAGCATTGCTCGATAGCTGCTGGGTCCTCAGCCAACCCCGTGGGGGGCATGTTCACCAACGCTTTCAACGGCCCTCAGGCATCAGCTTATGAGTCTTATGCCCTCAGTATCACACTTCGGGTCTACCATTCCCTCAGTGTTTGGGGGATCTGTTTAAGACAACCGAGCAAGCTATTGTGTTGCAAGCTATTCAAGCTATGTGTGCTTCCGACGCGTGTACGGGGCCGAGGGACCATTATGGGTGCGACAAGGATATTACTCGGGCATCTTATGTGATCAGAGCGCGCCGTCAGAACCTTGGGACCAGTGCTATCTCCAATTATGAGAGGGCCACGGTGAGGTGCCAGCGAATGCTATGACTATACTCCCAGCCATATGAAGAGGTAGCCTTTTGTGGTGGATGGAGCAATTCGCGGAATGGCTGTCATGTTGGCAGGAAGGTTTCAATTTTTGACTTAACGTGAGTTAATCGGAGCCGTTCTATTGAACCGCACTACCCTGTACAACGTAAAGCGCAGAGCTGTTATGTTTGATCCTAGTAGTTTCGCCCTCAATCTGATGGGCTGCATTCTCCTCAAATAGATCTGGGAAGGTGGCGCTTGGTTTAGAACCGTTCACCCCCACACCGTACGACCCTATAGAAAGGTTGATCCCCTTCCTGTACAAACCCACTTACTGTACAGCCCTGTAGGGCTTGACGTAAAGCTGGCGAAAGGGGCCTAAAAAACGCCCTAAAACTGGTCACCTAAAGGTAAGCAATAGAATTGACGTCCGTCCCTGGGTCGCGAGACGCACCCCGTCGCGAGACAAACCAACAGTTTAGACCTTTGAAGAATCTCCCTCGCAAGCCTTTGAAAATATGGTCGATATATCACTGTTTTACAGCTATTTCTTTTTCACGATATTTATCTGTAACGAAAATTACCGCAGTGTTAGTTATACTATCGCTCGTTCAGTTAACGCTATTAATTGCCATTTCAGCTTTTTCCCCCTGCTAATTCACGGCCAGTTATATATTTTCGGTTTTCGGAAACATAATATAATAGTCCTATAAAAAAAGAACATAACTTCAAGCTTTGAATATATAATCCGAAGTCTCACCGTTCAAAGAAAGGTGGCGACAGCCTCGCGCCTTGGGGCGATATTTTAGCGTACGTTGGCGTGCATTAGTTTATCTGCTTGATACGGTATTTGTGGTATTATATTAAGCCATCCCCTTTTCGATATAGCTTCTCGGATAATTGTGGCTCGCTCTCTTTGTGCCCAGCGTGGCCTCTTCCGTGTTCACTGCTACACCTTCACCAAAAAGGACCAGGTCGCCCCCTATGCAACGTCCCCAGCCAATGACCCACTGAAATTACCCCGCTTCTTCGATCCGTAATGACCGCGGAGAGCGCCAATTTCCATTCAGAACTGTCACTACCTTTACCCACCAATGGTATTCAATCCGTTAATTGTACTCCTGAGAAGTATGCCGTCGTCACTTTCACGATTGAAATTTCACTGCCCAAATCGTGCTACGGAGGATTCAAAGAGGTTGGAAAAGCACCAGGATGCCAACGCGAAGGAGAGGACAGTCGGCTCGTCCGATATATCAGCAACGGGTCCAGGAACCCCTGCAGATGAATCTTTGACCATTAACGTCTCTCATTCTGCTCATTTTTTTGTGAGAAAAGTTAGGCTTGGGATTTCATACAGTAATGGCAGAACTAATAACTCTTCAGGCACCAGCATCCTCTCTAAGTTAGCCTGGTTCGTGTGACCTTCGTCGCACTTGGGAGCCTTGCCATGCCCCGAGCAGCGTCAAAATGTACAGGCAACGGATTGGCGCCGTTCCTGGGTGTTCTGGCCCTAGAAGAGCATCCCGTCTAATCAACGTACCACGAAGGACCAGCTCCGTCTCGTACAGTTTCTTCACCTTGGCCAGCACCTGTCCTAGCACATAGCTGCTGGCCAGCGTATCGATTGCGGCGGGTCCGAGGGTGGCAATAAGCGTGAGAAGCACTTCACGCGCTGTCATTATACATCCCAGAATATCTTTGCCCTGACCTGCGCGTGCCAACACGAGCCTCTGAAGGATAATCATTATGGGTAGAGAATCCACGTCCTCTTGACGCGCCTGGAGCGTTTGCAGCACCCTCCAACCCAAGTCCTCCGCCTCTATGTCTCGCCCCTGCTCGTGCAGGATTTTGGTAAGGGTCGATTTTTGGGTTAATGTCTCCCTGTGCGTCGCACCCACCGTCCTGGTAAGCCCGGCAATGACCTCGCGGCTGATTTTTTCGGCCTCAGCGAGCTTTTGCCGGTGCAGAAGAGCCTTACTCACATCTCCCAGACTTCGGAGGTACTCGATACTCGTGCCACCGACGCGCTTCCGATGCTGCTCAACACAATGCTGGTAGAGCAGCTCTGCTGCCCGCCAGCGACCTTTGATGTGGAGACACACAGCCAGGTCGTGCGTGACCTCCAAAGCGAATGCACTGGGGGACGTCCTGACCTCAGTTTTCCCAAGTCGGCTCAGTATGTCCCGCCACAGAGACTCAGCCAAAGGTATGTTACCATGTCTGTATTGCAGATGAGCAAGCTTACGCATCATAGCCATTGTAGAATGATCATCAGGCCCAAGGGCTGTCTTGTGTTGTTCTAGTAGCGACACGCACAATGAAATGGCCTCGTCCAGTTGCATCTGCTGCGCAAGAATGTCTACCACTCGAGCACCGGCCTTCAGCGCTTCAGGATGCATCGACCCAAAATTCTCAATGTGGCACGCTTGAAGCTCTTTAAGGAGCGCCTCAGCCTCTCGGACCTTCTTCTGCTCCGAGAGTATTGTCAAGAGCAAGGAAATCGAGCTTTCCGTATCTCTATGAGCGAGGCCCAACGATGATATACGTGCTTTAAACACTTCAAACGCGGCAAGCTCCGCATCCACTTGTTTGCCCTGCTTCCACCGTAAAAAAGCAACGTGGTGGAAGGCTGTCAAAGTCTCCGGATGATTAGCCCCTAATAATTGTTGTCGCCCGTTGAAAAGTCTCTGATACTCTCCTTCCGCCTCTCTATACCAGCGACCTTTCGCAAGCAGCCACGCAAATTTGAACACCGCCTGCATGGTTAGTTGGGAAAGCTCGCCATACTCCCGTTGGTGCACTTGGGCCACCCTAGACCTCAATCCCAGCGCCTCATTCAAGGGAATGTGCTTGCAGATTAAATCTGCCGCGTCGCACATCGGGGTCAAAACCTCCAATCTGTAAGAGCTTTCCTTCAGTCGATCAAGGCCCAAACTGATCACAATCACGGCCTGGCTATAAAGCTCTCGTACCACTAGTACCTCAAGCAAGGATAAATGGCAGCGAAGCGTATGTGGGTGACACTCTCCAAGTCCATGTTCACACTGCTCGAGGGTGGATCGGCCGAGGACCTCAGCGTGATCGAGTTTGCCTTGAGCAGTCAGCGCGCGTGTGAGACTGACGGCAGAAAACAGTCGAGCGTGGTAGTGTTTTCCAAATGTTTTCTCCTGGTCTCTCATTACCCGGCTAAGTAGATCTTCCGCCGAGGCATAATCTCCTTCTCTGCAGTACAATGTGCCTAGTAGGCTCATACTGAAGAGCGTGTCTGGGTGTAGAGGTCCCAACACTCGCGCCCTGGCGTCTACAACGTCCCGCAATCTTTCACGGCCTTGGCTATTGAAACCTTGTGATGCAAGAATTTTAGCTGCATTGTGTGATGCCGCAAGTACATAGGGGTGGTCTTGGTCCAGCTTGCTTTGCAGTTGAGATAGAGCCTCTCTGTTATAGGCTGATGCGGCCTCCAGGTCCCCTTTCATCCGAAGGATTGTTGCTAAGCTGCTCAGCGCAAAGGCCGCTTCTGGGTGCTCCTTATTATACAGCCGACAGAGATCTCTCTAGTTGTCGCGCTCCATTTTCTCGGCTTCGTTCACTTTCCCGAGCTCTGCAAGTATCATTGCTAAATTATGAGCTAATACCAAAGTATCTGCATTCAAGCTTTTCCCAGTGACCACTCTTCTATCCATCAGATCTCGATATGCGCTTTCAGCGGCAGTCAGCTTACCTTGGCTCTTTAACGCTATACCTAATGATGCCAGGAAATCCTGCCCTTGATAGTCACCTTTCGTTGAGGCGGACTCTCCGATTATTAGTCCTTGTCTAGCAATCGTTTCCGCTTCCACGTAGTCACCTTGATGGTATCTCGATTTCCCCAGTTCACACAGGAGATTGAGTGTTCGCGGATCGTCGCCGCCGAATGCTGCTTCTGCCGCTTCAAGGGATTGACGTGCGATTCCCTCAGCATCCTGATACTTCCCAATGATCATGTAGCCTCTAATGAGACCAGAAACCACGCTGTAAATCGATCGATTTTGCATGAAATTGTCGCCATGACTCTGGATCAACGCCTTGTGTGCATCTTCAAGTCTTTTTGTGGGATCATTGTAAGATCCCTGTGATAGCAGATACAGTGCCGTGCCAGCCAGCAAACTAGCTCGACCTCTCGACAGATCTGCGACCGAGAAGTCATACTGAAGCACCTGCTCCGCATGTGGCAACAAAATTTCACATTTCTCCCAATTAGCTTGTTCTGAGCCAGGAAATACGTTCACGACAGTCCATAGAGAGTTTTCTTCCCAAAATTGCAGATTTTTACGGTCTTTCAACCACCAACGCGTCGCCAGGGAGACAAGCTGATGGATACTGAAGGCATCCCAATCGTCGTCTCCCTCGATCAAGGAAAAAGCAAGCAGAGGGCGCAAAGCCTTCTCGAGATCCTCGTGGTCCCAGTCAGAGAGTAGGTAATTCAGAGGGATTCGTTGCCAGAATAGGAGGCTCATGAGGCAAAGGAGATCTTCTGCCAGTGGAGCATGCTTCCTGATATAATCAAAGGAAATGCTCCATGTTTTGATTGCCGAGTTTGACGCAGTTTCAGTAACCTTTAATCGCCGGATATCCGGTTGCTCGTGAGCCAGATACATCGTCTGGTTCTTGCGGAAACGATCCAAGTAACTGACGATGGTCATGCGGGTCATACTGATATACGATGCGGCCTGAGTGATGGCAAGAGGAAGTCTCATCAGAGCGTTAACAAGGTCTGTAGCGACTTCGTCGGACGATTTGTCCTTGGAGACCTTGCGACGCAAGAGCGTCAATGCTTCGGGCGTGGTCATTTCGCACACGTCTACCAGGCAGTCGGCATCCTCGACTAGCTGCAGAGCGGCCTCGCGGTTTCTGGAAGTCACTAGAATGAAACCCCGTGGCGTTTGTGGAAGGAATGTGACCAACGCCTGCTGTTCACGAGGGTTTGACGTCGTTCGGGCGATGGACATTGCGGAAAAGACATTCTCGTCGTCAACATTGTCTAGGACCAACAGCCAGCGGCCGTTCTCGTCATCAGTGAGCCAGTCCTTCACAAGTTTCATGTTGTCCAGCTTGGGATTATCGCAACCTGGGAGCTTAAGCTTTTCAGCAATGTTCGTATATCCGTGCTCAAACCTCTTTTGATCGCTAGCCGTAATCCAAAAGATAGACGTTGAAGGCTCACGTTCCTGTAAGCGGAAGGAATGTTCGATGGCTATCTGCGATTTCCTGTGGTTTCCGAGTCAGCATGTATCTTCTATTGACTAGGAGGTCATACCCGGCCCCAGCCAAGCCCACAAGTGAAACTCGCTGGTTAAGCTCGAACGCAGCATCTAGCTGTTGAAAAGTACTCTCGCGCTCCACAAATTTACGGTCGCGTGTGAAAGGGACGGTGAAGATGGCCTTAGCCTTTGGAGCCTGCGCTGTAAATTGTCCAGGGGACTTCACCGAGAAAATAGGCTTTTCTGACAGTCTTGAGTCAGGCCGGGCACCTGCCCTGCCGCAAGTACTAGATCGAAGTAACTCCTCAGCTTCGGCTCTCCTCTTCGCCAGCCGATTAGCCTTTTCCAAGTCCCATCGCGGCCTGATAGTTTCCGTAGCCTCACTAGCGTATCGCTGTATCGCTTCTGTCACAAGGTGGAAGCCAGGGTCTCCGCTATCCTCGAACTTGCATATTTGCATATGATCTTTCTGGATAACAGCACGCTCAACATCTTGAATATTTGGAGAGGCAGACTCCTCGTCGACAATGAATTCCCATCGTCCTCCTCCAAGATCTGTGGGTTTACCTTCGTGGAAAAAAAAATACGGAGAGAGCGGCTCAGCTGGATGAACTGACGCTCAATATTCTGGAGAGTCTCATTGTTGGACTTCAACGTATTGATCAGCTGAAGGTTGTCATTGATAGATGCTTTCGGTAGAGCCGCTTGGCAGATGGCCTCCAATCGCGAGCGCCAATTGCTGGCATTCAACCCTTTATGCGGGGTCCCAAGAAAGAGTATACCGTATGTAGAGACAAATATTGATCGGAGATGCTCTGTCTTCATGCCACTTATTTCTGAGGAGTAGATCAATGCGCGCTTCACCACGAGGCCTCCGAACGAGTGGGCCACGAAAATGATAGGGTGCTCGGTGGCTTTGCTTGCCCTTCTATTTGCCGCCAGCTCTGCAACAAGTTCGCCATGATTATGTATCTTGTCGCCAGACACGCCATCTATAAATGACGCAACTTGTGCATCGTAACCGTAGACCAGTATGCGTGCCTTCTCTTCCTGCAATATCGGTCCTAGATGTGTCGCGGGCCAGATCGCAGGAGATGATGTACTCGACCAGGTGTCTTGTGGATTTCCGTGGAGGCCATGGACAAAGACAACATCGACTTGCGTATCAGTGGTGGTAGCATATACCTCTGTAAGTCCCAAGCGTTTGATGGCATATTTTGCAGCAGCACAATCGCCGTGACGAGACATGCGACCAGCATGAGCAGCCAGTCTATATAAGCACACTCTTTTACATAGTTCTATAGATCTCCTTGTGCTCAATACAAAGTATTCTCTTACACAGATTACAGTTGTGACTTGCCTATATCACTTCCGCTGATCCTTGACACTCCTCTCCGCGAGAACCAACCAGCTACTTAGGTGACTAACGGTATAGAGACTAGCTACCAAGGGTCGCAACAATAAGCACGCCCCGATTTATAGCGAAAGGAAGGTGAACGAATACACAAAGCGAAGGGCAAGAGGAAACGCGGTCGGAAGCGTGAGAGTCCGCCAGAATCATAAACGCTAGATTCCAAGTGCCAAAAATACGCGGGTAAGCGAAGCCCTAAAACCACGGAGGACCCTAATGGCGCGGCTGGGGTAGTGGAGGATACGAAAAATGGTATTATCACATATGGAAGGAAGGATTGGTGACCTATTGCTGGATAGTGATTACCGTGTTGACTTTCGGAGTGATAGTCCTACTATGGTATAGATAGGCAAGGAAACTCGCAGCCACAGGACACACCTATCAAGTGGACAGCCCTTTAGGGCTGGACCTAAAGCTATCAAAACGGGCCCTAAAAGAAACCTTGAAAACCCCCTTAGAATAGTCCCCGAGCATCTTAACTTTAGGGTATCTTCGCCAGCTTTAGGTCCAGCCCTGTAGGGCTGTCTACTTGATCTTCTAAGCAGACTATTTCCTCCCCAAGATATCACTCCATCACCAACCCCTTCCTCATCAATTACCCTTCCCCAATTCCAAACTCCCCCCTCACAACCACCCATCTCAATAACCAGACCCCATAGACCTCATATCAACTACCCACCCCCCTTCCCTCCCAACCCCATAAGTCCTTACCTTCCCCCCACATAGCCATCTCTAAATCCCCTAATCAAAAAACCCTTCGAAACTACACGCTGCCCCATGGTGCGATGCAATAGCTTACCCATGCACGAGCTTACCACCATCTATTCTGGTTACCCTACTTCTACATCCATGTCACCAGCACTTTATTACAGGGAATCGACACATCCCGAAGTAAGATACCTATGTATACCACACAACCCAAACTCTCTCCATACTACAAACCAGATCACCCAAAGACTTTATGAATCGCCCGCAATCATTCATCTCGAGCTGTATTCCAGTACAGACTCTCCATACAAATCTCCCTAAAGCGCTTCTTATTCTCCTTATGTGTGCAACGCATATTTCATTGTCGTGAAAGCACTTGTCTAACTTCCCTCAAACTCACTCCTACGATACGTTAACCCCACAGATTGTCTCTATAATTTCCCGTATCTCCGCGGTTTCTCTATGCTTCGTTACCACCGTTGCTGTGTCCAAAGATAATATAATCGTGCTTTCGCTACGCATATGATGCTGATGAAGCCGTCCTGTATTTCTGCATAGCGTGAAAGATGGCGCCATAGTCCATTGATTGGCTTATCAACACATTTGGTGGGGCGATGGGGGTTAACTTGGGGATTGAGATGGCTTAGAAGGCATATCCTCAGAGCGGTAGGTAGGAAAAAGGTCCAGTAGACCAATTATACGTGCGTCCAAGCACTATAAATCCAGAGATAGAGATAGCACCCACTCTGCTCCTCTTGGAAGTAGCCTTGTCAGCATAGGACATGTCACATCCGTTAGCTCTCTGCTCGTTCTCTGCTCTAATGTTGCAATTATAATCCTTCGCAACCTATGCGGATCACAACAAGTCTCGGCATGCGCCACGCTGGTCTTAAGCCTTTCGTCCCTTTTTGGGATTCTTTCAATGCCTGCATTGTTTCCAAAAGTATTATTTGGCTTTCATCCTCATTATTCTGTGCTCCCAAGGCTGCTTGCTGTGTTTCAATGTAGCTTCGTGTGTCAAGTAGGAGCGAATCTCATGTGAGAGAGGCCGACGAGCAGTGACATATATCAATAAAAATCCAATATACCATATAAACCATTCCTCGCTGCGCATGCACTTTTATTATTTATTGCTTTGATCGTGCAACTTGAAATCTACTCATCTTCTCTATCGTACACGTTTTCACATCACCAACCCGAGTCCTTCCCTGTTTTCCTCCTTACTTACAGGGAAGCGCTCGCTGTAGGGCGCTGCATACATATCCAAGCACGGTAATATGCAAAGATTGGATCGCTTGCTCGAAAAGTGACATAATGACCGCCCAATAGATACTATTTCGGCCGTCCCAAGCATTAATGAACAAGATGCAAAATTGGTATCTCTGAGTTACACACCGATTAGATAATAGGTAGGAGTGGAGCTGCAGGACCTGCCAGCAGTGTCTCGTTGCGAATGTTAACACGGTAATGTGGTGTCGTATGTTCAACATCCATCGAAATGCTGCGGGGTTGGTGGCCTGCGGGCATATTTGGGGAAGAGAGGTTAATGCAGGATGACGACTGCTGTAATTAAGAATGTATAGGTTGAAACGTATTGCCCATGTCAAGCTCTACATCTTGAGATGACATGGTCGGTGTACTGGCGCTTGAGCCGGATCCAAGGGCGTCATCGTAACCCGAAAGAGCCTGAGAATGGAGCTTGAAGGATTCACCCATGAGCTTGGTGATCCTGCGAATTGTGTCAGCATATTACAAATCAAAGGCTCGGTGTGGATACTTACCCCCAAACAGCGACCTCCTCAAGCATATTGCCCCACAGTCGAGTAACAGTCGAGCTCAATTTCGACTCATACAAGTTCAAAGCTTGATCGTCAAATAGATTGCGGACTTTGTTATACATGACAAGCTCTTGTTCCGTGGCAGGCTCTTCGTCATGTTCCAGACGATAGAGCCAGAGACTCAGAATGACCATCAGATCAAGGCCACACAGGGGATGCTCTATGCTCCAGTTGGTAGCGCATGTCTTGCCAACCCACCGAATGCCCTCTAATGCAACAATCTCGATACAATTGTAACATTCGTCTATAACTTTAATCATTTCTTCCGATCTCTTGACTATGTCTCGCGCGTTGGTCATCTTAGCAGCGACTTCGTAGGAGTCATGGTAGCGAAGGGCTTCTTGCACGGACTTCAAGTCAACCTCTAAACGTGCTCGGGTGTTCCGGAGGACGGCCATGGCATTGAATATGAGCGGATGAGACTTGTGTGGCGCACTGAGCTGGACGACTATGGTCTCAGGCTCACACTGCTCTAGCGATGCTTCCCAGGTATCGAGAGCAAGACGAAGCTTGTACTCCGTAACAACATCTTGCAGAGCCTCGAAGCTCCGTTTTTGGCTATAAACAGCGAGGAAGAGAGCATTGATCATAACCCTGGTAGCGAAGGCGCTATATCGGACCTTTTCACCTTGGAACAGGCTGTCGTGTGCTTCGCGGACTGTGACTATTGTCGAGGCGTCAAGGCTTGCTCGCCAGGAGTCCTCGTCAACGACTTCGAGGTTCCATAGGGACTCGGAAGAAGGTAGCTCCAAGGTATCGAATTCTTTGATGCTGATCGCTGGGGTGTGATCGTAGGTCAACGTTAGCAGACCAAAGAAAATGTATACTGCGTAGTATGTCCGCCTGCACCCCTCGTCTTCGACCCATTCTGCATGAGTGGGTTGAGCACCTTCTCGTGCTTCAGATCGGATCTTCAACTCATATCGGTTTCCTGCCACCATCTGTGTCGGTGTCAGTAGAAGCCCGAAGTGTCAGCGGAGGTTTATTTACGTTGGCAACAAGACTCTTGATAGAGCCTGCCCACTCAAGACCTTTCGCATCACCGCTCCAGCTAGCGAAGATCATGTTGAGTAAGGTGCTTTGCATGGTCCATAACGGACATTTGCGGGAGCTGAAACTTTCTTTGTTCTGTAGGAATTGGGTTACAAGCATCTTTGAACCTATATGGAACATGAATGCTCTCTCTTGGTTAAAAGAATAGAGAGCACCAATCGAGAGAACGGAAAGGAGCAGTGCAGGGTTGACTTGGCTGGGATCGAAGGATTCGAGATGTAGGAAAGGTAGATGGTGGTGGAAGAGTTTGAAGTAGGACTCGAGGAATGCGTTGATCTCTTCGAGGGATTGTTGTTTGAGATTAGGCTGCGTCACTTGTTCGGTATCGACTCTTCTGATATTATCCTGCATCGTGTTATACTCTTCATCTGATTGGAGTTGGGGTACTCTAGGTGTTGTGATGGGCTGACTGGGACCTGGTGATCGACGATAGTCTACGGGTGAGACAGGACCCGTCATGAAGGGGAAGGGCGAAAGTCCGTTCGGCGTCGCAGGTCCTGAGATGGGCATCGAACCAGTGAGTGATTGCAGTCCGGGAGCTAGATTGTCGCCACCGGATGGATATCTCTCCATCAGTGGTGGCAATTGATTCGGGTGTGGATGAACGGTGCTCGTACTGTTGAAGGAAAGCTGTGACAATTGAGAATCTTGCGAGCCAGAGAGGCTTGAGGAAGAGACTGAAGAAGCTTTGGGTTTATTTACCGGATTTGACATGAAAGGATCCCATGGCATTTGAGACATTGGCATCGAACCAGACATATAAGGCGCAGAAGTATCGAACATGGTGGTATGGTCGGGGGAGTAGGGCGTCGCGGTCTCGTCAAGCTGATCGTCTTGTGCTGCCGTGGCGGCCATAGCTTTGTGATGGAGGTCGGTCATCAACATCGCAGCAGTCTCAAGGTCAACCATACCATCACTGCTAGCTTCTATCTGTTCCAATGTTGCCGTGTCCAAGCCAATTGATGGCTTTGGTGGAGTGGCCTTGGGCGTGGCCTTTGCGCCCGGCCTTCTCTTGACCTCGCTGACGAGGGGTACTCCTCCATCTTTGGCGTGGACGGTACGATCGTGTCGCAGTAGGAGGTCTCGTCGCACAAAAGTGCTGCGGCATTTTGCGCACTTGAAGGGGCGTTCCTTGGTATCTGTTGAAGGAATGGAATTAGCAAAAGTGGGTTGAAGGCTTTCACGACCCCACCATGGACAACCCCTCCATTTACTGAACTAAGGTACGGAAAAACCTACGCGATCGTTCATGTCTGCTTCTATGCTCACTTCGACTAAAGGCTCGTGCGCAATATGTACATTTGTACTTGCGTTCTATAGTCTTTTGTGCAGCGTTTTTCGCTGTCGTCGACGATGCGGCTGGAGCGGACGCAGCGGCAGGCATTGCGAAAGGCTGGTGGCACGCCAGTCGTTGATCAGAGTCCTCGTGTTAGAACGAAAGAGACTAACTGATGCTGCAGCGAGGATGGTGATGGGTTGGATGTATGCCAAATTGAATCCCTTCGGTCATGCCTCTGATTGTGGGAAGAGGGAAATGGGTGGGCGAGGTGACTTCGGTCTTGGCTGGCTAGTTCGCGTAATCTGGCCAGGTCTAGTGCTGGATTCTGGGTGTTGTGTGATGTCGGTAGGGCCGAGTGTTGACTTTTCGTTCGTTTCGAGTGTTGTTAGATATTGGGATGGTTCGTTTTCGTGAGTGAGGGTATACAGGATAGAATCCAGAATGATTATTTTGGAGGGGCAATATCTGGTCAGAAAAAGTGCTACATCAGCGCCCCCTTTTTGGAGGGGCCAATTTGGAAGCTCCCCGCCTTAGCGCAGTATTCTGCAGATACACTACGCATATAATACCATACTACGGAGCTGTCAAACCCCCCCGGGACTGCTTGTCGGCCACAATCTATCTCTTTTGTTTCCGTGTCACTCCAGCCATATGCCCATACGGGTGCAAGAGGATCCCGGGGCGTAAACAATACTCAATGCTGGCCCGAGGCAAAGCTTCGGACGTTCATGCCTGATTACGGCGTGCTCTGCCAGTCAAAAGGTGCCACATTTGCCAGACTAATGCCCTCGCAAACTGAGGCCAGCGCACGGCAGCATCGCCACTCATCTCAAGCGTCCTCGCTAATTGTGCATCTATGACTTCAGCAAGTTTTCGAGCAATCTGGAGTTGTGGCATAAGAACTACAAAATACTGTGGCGATGTGGTTGACTTTCACGAGACTGACTCGTAATCGTCCTGTGCCTTCCCTTGTTCGTACTCGCATGCCAAGGTGATTCCCTTTAGCGAACGCGTACTGGCAGTTTACTGCTGCTGTCGTGCGACCTGAGAGCGCCAATGATATACACATATTTGACTGGTGCTTTCACCATGTTCATGTGATGACCATTTCTAGGTAAATGTCGCGGGCTGCAGTACCAATCACAGATAACTAGGAATGTGTGGCGAGTATTATTGCGCTCAGTATAACATCGCGCCAAGTCTCTCACAACTGTCAGGTGGCTTGTACGTAAGCTCGTCCCTTGCGATCAAGCCGACGACTAACAGCGCTCACCCTTTCGAAAGCAGGTTCGAAACCGTGCTCGAAATTGCGGTAAGATCGTCGCGTCCGATTGGGCGGAAGCGGACATGTCTTCTTCAATGATTCGAAGGATCTGATCCCTCTGAAGTCATCACTAAGATTGATGATTCTTAATTAGGAAAGGGGTGAGGGAATAGGCCAGTGTAGCCTACAAGCCCAATCCCCTCCCCCGGATCCAATCTTTTATTAGCGTCCTTTTAGCCACTGACTCTTCCCTGCCCGTCGCGTGGGCTTCCAACAAAGATCTGCGCTTGACAGCAAAAGAGGAAATCATCCTCATGCTGCTGCAAAGTAGATCTATGGAGCCTGATACAAACAACATTACAAACGAGTATCAAGACTCACTGCAGGATATGCGTTCCTCACTCGGCGCAGAAGACCGATGTCATCCGGAAAGAGATCTTTTTTTAACAGCCCCAGGACTGCTACTGTCAATTTCTGTCCACGATCAAAGCGAAGCAAAGTAAGGGAAGGGGGAAGGGGGAAGGGGGCGAGCCTACCAGCCGGGATTTCAAAACCGCCCGACACTTCTGAACCTTTCTGGCGTTCCGTTTCCGGCCTTCCGCGGTCTCCACCCTCACCAATGAATGCCTCGGTGCCCTATCCTGTCCACTGCACCCTGACAAGAAGAGTTGCCATCTGCAGGAACGCCAAAGGAAGAATGCAGAGTATTTGAGATGAAGGTGTATAAATATAGTAACAGCAGGCATGCTCAGTATTGTGTGCGGGTGAAAAAGCAGCCATGTCACGTCTTTCATACACAAGTACGATAATACCTGTCACGGTTTTCACCCCCTCATCTAACTGCCGACGCCGTTGGGACATGGAAACCTTCCAGAAGCTTGATAACGCGCTTTGACAGCGACTTATTCCAAGGGATTGTAACGTTGCGGTGGGGTGGAAAGTGGTAGTCACTCTCGCTCACAATTCGACCCCACCCTACAGCTGCTCATCGCCTGCTGTCTACTAATCCACCGTACAGCAAAATGCCGCAACCTCATTGCTTAAGACATCTCACAGTAGCCAGGATCATTGAAGAACAACGGTTATGGCATTCCCTCGTAAATATGTAAGCAGAACTCAATCTTATAAGTGCTTTTAAGGTGTATGCCTGCCATCTGGTACACCCTGTATGGCAATTCGGAGGGTTTGGGTGCCAACCCACCGCTGCAAGGGCAACGAAGATTGAATTTGAGAAGAAAGGCTGCTATTTACTCGCACGGTGAAAGGGATCGAATGCATGTAGAAATTGGGCGCAAGGGAAGAAAGCTGCTATAGTACGAGGCATAAGAGCTGAGGCCTGCAGAGGAGCTACTGGGGTCAGAAGACGGATGACATGTTAGATAGCTTGATATAATCCCGCCCATGCACGATTTATGTAAATCAGCCTCATAATAACGACGTTACGTCGAAAAATAGCCTTGTAAGCCATCTGCCCTATCGCTGTTCCGTATCTATCAACTCCGCCAGCTGACCATCGCCATCGGAGACGCACAACTCTCGCTGCCACTGTCCTACCCTACGCTTCCTCCGTCACCCAGCCTATAATCCTAATCATTCTAGGCCCCCTTTCTATCTTGATAGTCAAAGGATCAGTCTGTTGTCGCGTCTCTTCAACCTGTTGATAATGCGCTCTGAGTGGTGAAGCGCGGGGGCTACCTTTAGTTCAACCCGCTGTTGTCGAACCTGCGGTCTTGGATTGGACATCAGCTTACAAGCTGTACTCGACCACCAACCAATCAACTACTTATAACGAAATAACCACCAGCGCCTGCTATGTGCAACTGCTAAGACGCTTGTCGCATTCGTGTGCTCAGTCACCACCTGCCTCCTATATTTACAGACAGCGATAGGGAGGTCTGCTAAGGCTGCATTCGCGGGACAAACCAGTCCGCGGCACTGGCTTTGCGTCCACTCCAAGACACCTCACCGCAAGCTGGGTCATCCATCTGACGGTACCACCGAGACCTGCCATATATACCACGGATCACGATGTATACTGACGCCGAAGCTATTACTCCTCTTACCATCAATACCAGAGCCAACGCCAATGGTAAGCCAACCATGTTCGGCGCAGCTACATTTCACTACACAGAAGAGCCTACGCGACCCAATGCCAGCCACAGTCGTGCTCAACAACAACAACAACAAGGGGCAGTAGCCTCAACATCGAGAAGTCGTGCGACTTCCGTCGGCATGGGAGTTCAATCACCTACCGGCCTAGCGCCTCCTACTGCTCTTTACGTCCGGGCACTCTATGATTACGAAGCCGATGATAGGACCAGCCTCAGCTTTCGCCAAGGGGACACTATACAGGTCATTACTCAATTAGCGAGTGGCTGGTGGGACGGTATCATCAATGGGGTTCGCGGTTGGTTTCCAAGCAACTACTGTGTTGTTGTTGCAGGGCCAGACGAGCCCATAGGGCGAGATGCTCGCTCAGCTGCGAATGACGGCGAGGTGTCTGGGGAGTCCGGCAACGAAGATGAGTATGAAGACTATGATGAGGGCCACAACGGGAGAGAAGGTCAGCGACACAACGAGCTACGAGACTCAGTGGAAAGTGCCGAGAACAGGGAACAGGAAGAGGCGGCTTTCTGGATACCGCAGGCTACGCCTGAAGGAAAGCTCTATTATTTCAACACTCTTACAGGCGTTTCGACGATGGAGCTGCCGTTGGAGACGCCAACCTCGGCGAACGAGAACGGCCCAGTAGACCGCATGAACATCCGTGTACCTGATCAGACCAGACCGCCGCCGGAGATGATGGCGCGCGGCTTGGAGCGGGACGAAGAGGACTACGAGACCGGAGACTCAGCATCAGAGTTGGAAGAATCGTCCATGCTCGCTCGTCCAAGACGTAGGCGGTCTTACATTTCCGACGGGGTATCACCAGCAGTATCTACAGAGTCTTTCGACACTTCACCTGTAATGAGTAGCCGAGGCTTTGAGAACCAGTCGATCAACACGTCTCAGCAAGCGCCAAGTGGAATCTCGGGACTTCGTATCAACACAACTACCACCTCCTTCACTAGTAACCCCATGGGCCAGGTCTCTGCGGCTGGAATACCTCGATCATTCTTCGACGATGGGACTACTGCGCCACTTACTTGGAACAAGCTTGTCGATAACATCCGAAGAGCCATCGAATCGTACAGACAGGCCATCAACAACGCTGACCGTTCAGAGTATGTCCGAAAGGCTGAAGATATATCTGACCATCTTCGTATGTTACTTGCTGCGGCTTCGGGCACAACAGACAATCATTCGGGAAACCCTTCGATTATTTCCACCAACAAGGCACTATATCCACACTTCCGCGATATGATGTCCAGGTTTTCGAAGCTTGTTCTATCTTCGCACATCGCAGCTGCAGATTGGCCAGCACCTGACGCATACACCAAATGTCTTCAAGAGGCCGAGGGAGTTCTACATGGAGTCTACAGTTACGTAGAGGTCGCGAGGTCACAACGTGGCGAGGAAATCCCACGGTTGGTACCAGGCTTTGTCGTGGGCAGTACCAATGGAGGGAGCTGGCAAAATAATGGCCTAGGTCTCAAGGACCCTATGTTTGCATCATCTTTTATGGATCAAGATGAGTATGAACCCTACACGGAGCCTGTCGCGACTCTGGATGGAAATCTATTGGAGAGAATGGACGAACTCAAGAGAATGATCGTATCCAACATTCGCCGGCTAGAGGAGCACCTAGCCCTGAGGGAGAAGCTTATCACACCGTTCCGCCACAAGCAAATTGGGAATGCGGTTTGCCAAGCCGCTGGAAAGGTCATCGAGACATTCCGGCCCTGGATCTCTACTGTCGAATCCATCAACTTGGCCCCATTAGGGTCCGCGTTCCAAAATCCCCACCTCTCCGAATTCGCCACCCAGAAACAACGCCTGTATGATCTTGTTATGCAATTGTTGCTGGCTTGCCAAGCTGTGGCAGCTCCACTTGGCGATGAGTGGGCTGAGAACCGGGGCGATCCGCTAGAGGAACGCCTCAATGATGTTCGCAACCTTGTCAGGGCTCTGGAAACTTGTACCTCACAAGTGGGTTTCTCGCTGCAACTGCTTCACGACTTGTTGCCGCAGGAGCATAATTCACTGCAAGAGGTCAGAGACATTCAAGCCACGCGTGGTCACCGAACGACTGATCCCGGAGCACCCTACGAACCTTCCCCCATCCACACTGCCAGCAAGACATCACGACCTCAGTTGGCGGATATGAACTTGCCTGTCTCGCACACAGATGGTGTGGATCCAGCCCAAGAAAACTATCGCAAGCAAGACAACAACTCCAAGGTCAAGAAATTCTTCGGTGAAGTACCACGAGGTATCGAAGAAGAACCCTCGTTCTTGCGGCTAGATTACGAGCATGAGATCTCGTATGACGCAAAGGTTGACCCACCGCAATTACGTGGCGGCACTTTGATAGCGTTGGTAGAGCAATTGACCAGGCATGACAGACTGGACGCGCACTTCAACGGTACCTTCCTTCTCACATATCGATCTTTCACAACCGCCTCCGAGCTTTTCGAGATGCTTGTCAAGCGGTTCAGCATTCAACCACCTCGTGGCATAAGTCAAGATGATTTCAACACCTGGGTAGAGAAAAAGCAGATGCCCATCCGGTTCCGGATTGTCAATATACTAAAGAGTTGGTTTGATAATTATTGGATGGAGAACGGGGATGAGGCGACAAATGAGCTACTTCGAAAAGTCTACACATTTGCGAAAGAGTCAATCGCAACAAGCAACACACCTGGCTCTGGTCCCTTAATGGCTTCAATTCAACGACGGATGAAAGGTCAAGAAAATAACGCCAAAGGTCTAGTTCCTACGCCAAGCAGCTCGATACCTACACCGATCATGCCAAAGAACATGAAGAAACTCAAGTTCCTGGACATCGATGCTACAGAGTTTGCGAGACAGCTGACCATCATTGAATCAAGGCTCTATGGGAAGATCAAGCCACCTGAGGTGCTAAATAAGACCTGGCAGAGGAAGTTGGGCCCAGACGATCCGGATCCAGCGCCAAATGTGAAAGCACTCATCCTACACTCGAACCAACTTACGAACTGGGTTGCTGAGATGATTCTGAACCAATCGGATGTGAAGAAGCGCGTGGTGGTGATCAAACACTTCGTTTCCGTTGCAGATGTAGGTATAAAGTGTTAGAACATACTTGCATTTTCTTGCTAACTATCTCAGAAATGCCGAGCGATGAATAACTTTTCCACTCTGACCTCCATCATATCCGCACTTAGCACAGCGCCCATAGGTCGACTAAGTCGCACATGGGCACAAGTCAATGCGCGAACCCAGACTGTGCTGGAGCAGATGAGGAAGCTGATGCACAGCACCAAGAACTTTGGGGATTATCGGGAAGCACTGCATCTGGCCAATCCTCCCTGCATACCGTTCTTTGGTTGGTTGAGCACCCAACTCACTCCGGTCAGCAAGGCTAACCGTTTCCACCAGGCGTTTACCTAACGGACCTCACCTTCATCGAAGACGGCATCCCTTCCGTGATCAAGAAAACAAATCTCATCAACTTCGCCAAACGCGCTAAATCTGCAGATGTCATACGTGACATCCAGCAGTACCAAAACGTCCCTTACCCTCTGAAGGCGGTCGGCGACCTGCAGGATTACATCTTGACCAACATGCAAGCGGCAGGAGATGTGCATGAGATGTATGACAAGAGTCTACAGGTAGAACCGAGGGAGCGGGAGGATGAGAAAATTACAAGGTTGGTGGATCTCGGTCTCGTTGAACCGACTCATAAACGAAAGCCCCCAAAGCCCAAGCCCGTTGAGGGCAACGGGAAATAAATCATGTAGTCCGGATAGCTGCAGCGAGCGCCTTCTTCCTGCGAAGCGAGAAGTGCCACCCCCCGAACCAGCATAATCTCCTATACACATGCAGGGCAAATCTTCATTTGCCCCCCAAAACCAAAAATTGGGGAACGCGGCTGACCGTTGTCGCACTCAAGGCTACTGTCTGAATCCGGGTTCCTATGACACCATCCCACGCCTATCCTGCCAGTCAACGATTCATGGAAGCACCATCCCGATATGCTGGCTCCACTACCCAGCCTAGCCGATACTCTTTTTAGCCCTTCAAACGACGGCGCCTCCTCGACGATTTTCTGCCATGATGTGGCCTCCGACACGATTATGCCCGTACAACCATCATTTGCCGCGCCCTACCACTAAGCTCTTTCACGCCTACGACTTACCGCAACCTCGACATGCCATAACCGTCAATTTCTCTCATTATCTCACCAAAAAACCCGCATCAATCCAACAACCAAAACCCTACAGATCTCCTCCACTGGATCGGAATCCCAAAATGATAGCACCTGCTCTTTCATCACATCATCACATCATCTCATCTCTTTTGAGCCCGATTGTATCTCATGGGCAGTCAGTGTAGATACGAAGTGATGATTTCTATTTCTCCATTCCCGGTTAGACGCTGCGAGCGAGCTGGCGGCAGCGATGCCTACTTTGTATCTATTGTTTTTATGTGTGTGGGGAGGTGTATATGAGTTTATATATTACGCTAAATTTTATTGGCATGGATTGATGGAGGACAATTGAGAATGTTAGATGCGAATGATTTGTGAATTTATCTTGAGTGAAATCGCCACGGCTGTAACGTGGTTTCTCGAAGTTCACGCCCCACTCCGCCTGAGATATCCTCTTTTCCAATCCAGCAACGAAACCGCGTTTCAACCCTCGAGCATCCCACTTTATTCCATTCCAATGTACCAGACTGAAGCGTCCCATGTCGCACGCCCAGCACACAATAAACTGCTGCACCGCGATATAAATTGTCCGATTTCATAATTCTCTCCGGCCTGGCAGAGCTCTGGTTCCGCTGCTGGTATTCGCCTACTAAGCTCTCTGATAACCAGCTAAGCTTTGCCTTGAGGAGGGGCACCGTCCGATCACTCAGCCTTGTGAGATGATGATTCCAAAACGAAACCTCAACCTACAGGCTGGGATGGAGGCACCGGATTGATTTGCTTAATTGAGCTGTAGAGTCTCGTGGGGGCTTGTGTTGATGATCTAGCTAGCTTGTGTAACGATTAGTAAGGAATTGGGTTGGTATCTGATATTTAGATTAGTAGGCTGGGATGGGAAGGAATTGTTGGTCTTGCTGGGACTTCGATGGGAGGTTGGTTAGACTGAAGAAGATGAAGTTGAAGGTCCGTGCTTGGAAGCGAGAAAGCTAGGCATGCAAGGGCTTATGGTGGCATGCATTTTTCGACCGAGAAGGAGCAGATAGTTGGTGAGCGTTAGGATGATGGGTTTGGTGCTTGATAGCACAGCTGTGACGAGCAATGAATGAATCTGATCGCAGGGAGCCGATTCCATTGTCAAGAAAGACTCGCACATATTCCACAGAGGTCTTGCATGCTGCAGACGCGCTCGCACGTAAGGAGGAAGCGTCGCAAAGTTATTTTCTAAGGACTCCGCGTTTCTGGACAAGCTCGGCCCAGCTCTGCTTCCTGGAGTTTCATGAATCCTTTAACGTGGGTTAGAAACATTTGTAAACCAAGACCCGAGTGTGTAGGCGCCTGGGCTTTATCTTGTTTTCAGGATTGAATCGAGTAGATTGGGCGGTTATTTGCAGTCGTGATCGGGAGTGGCTCTTTGCTAACAGCTGCGCCCCTGCATTGGTGGAAGTTGGGGTGCAGTAGTATTACGTGCATCTGCGGAGTTTCTGAGTTGTTCTCTGCAGGTGTGAAATTGGGAATAGTTGTCGACTTCAACGCTGGATGTTCATGAGATGACTAAAAAATTGATTTATGCAGCGGTGCTTGGAGAGAACTGTCTTTCAGGTAGATATAACGGTTTCGGTATCCATAGCTGCTTGGATTAGAGATGATACTCAGGCGTGAATTAAATGGCATCTGTCTCCTTAGATAAGATATGGTGGTTTCAACATGGCTTGCTCGACAGACCTTATTAAAATTGATGTGATGTACCTAAGGTCCAGTTTGTCCCTTGCCCTTAGGATGGTGTCCGAATCATGCAACAAATACATCATACATGTGTCGTTCTGAACCGTTTATGCAAGGAAAAATGGAGTCAAGCGAGGTGAGGTTTAACTAAGTGAAGTGAAGCCCTTGCGTTGAGAGTCCGGATTAGCGACTATGAAACTGGCTAGCCCCACAAGAAGCTACCAATATCACAACAAAACCGTCCTCAAAGCATTCACCAATTGCATGCATCTTATCTTACAACTTTCCCTAAAGAAAGTCTCAATTAGATATTGCCTCTCATTATTGAAAGGCGAGTCTCTTTGTATAACACCTAATTCAACCCTCACCTCACAACTCGTTCCTTGCTATTACACCGTACCCTGTCCTATTCTTAACCCGCGATGGCCGTTCTTGAAGCTAGATATGTCGGCTTCCATGGACGTGGTATCAACCTCGCCATTATCTCCATCGTTTTCCTTTCCGTTGCTTTCATTCTAGTCGCAGCGAGAGTGACCTCGAGGGTGACGACAGGGCGTAAACTTGGCCGTGACGACTATGCAATTATGGCTTCTGTGGTAAGGTTACACTCGTTGCGCGAAGTCGAACGCTGACCTAGCTAATTGGTAAACACAGACGTTCTCAATCGGGCTTACCATCTGCAACTGTATCTGTGAGCTGACTTTTCATCACTTCGTACCCTCAACGGCATCCCGGAGCTGACTAGTTACTAGCCGTAGAGAATGGCTTTGGCAAGCTGTCTACGACTCTTCCAAGGGACGATCTACTTAAAGCTCTGCAGGTAAGCCGATCTAAGCGATGTGTGCCAAAAACTGGAGCGTGCAATAACACTAACGGGTATTCAGTCTTTCTGGGCCTCACAGATCTTGTACAAACTCACTATCAACCTGACAAAGACTTCAATTTGCTTCCTCTATCTTCGAATCTTCTCCACCGCCGACAAGGTCAATTTTCGGCGCATCGTCTACTGCGTTATGGCGTATGTGCTCTTGTACGCTTTTGCAAGCATCATCGCCACAATCTTCCAATGCCTTCCAATTGGACGCGTCTGGAATAAGAAGATCCCCGGATCTTGCATCAACCTCACAGCCTTCTGGTACGCCAATGCCTGCGCAAACATCATTGGCGATATTGGCATATTCCTATTGCCCATGCCAGTCATCCGGAGCTTGAATCTTCCACGTCGAGAGAAGTTTGGTCTAACAATGGTGTTTGCTCTTGGGTTCTTGTACGCTGCGGCCTGCAAGCCAATCATTGACATGTGCTAATGGCTAATCAGCGTCTGCGTCACATCGATCCTCCGAATGACCACTCTCGACATCTCGTCTAAGAGTAATGATCAGACCTACGGCACCCTTAACTCCACCATCTGGACCACGGTCGAAGCGAATACTGGCATCATCTGTGCTTGCTTACCTATGCTCAAGAAACCTCTGTCTTGCCTGTTTCCCAAGGCCTTTCCTCGACAATTAGGCAATTCGTCATACCCCAGCTCCGGCTTTCGTACACTTTCCCGGCAACGCAACTCTCCTGTTGGTACCTACAACAATGGCTGGAGTCATCTTGACAGTAAGACACAGCCACGCAAGTCTTCGGACGATACCGCGGTAGTAAAGACAAGTAGTGGCTCGGGTTACGGAAAGTACGGTATAGAGCGCCATGATATACCATTAGCAAGCATTACCAAAACAAGCACCATGGATATCCGCTACGTCAACGACCAACACGCTCCAACATTAAGTCCCAACAGCAAGAAGCATACTAGGAGCAACTCGAACTTGGTGGGGGAGGATTTCAACCTCGAATGATCGGACGGCTACCAGCCTTATCAGGTAACATGGCCCTCGGAATCACAAGAGCTCCTTCTGCCAATGAACTTTATGCTCAAGTTCTTCTCTGGCATATCACGGAATTCCCGGTTTCGGTATGCCACATTCCTTGGCTGGCTGGACAACAATCATACTTTACGACTTTATGATGGGCTCGGGTTACATGAATGTAGTGTTACAGAAGGATTCAAAAAATAGCGCAAGCATGATGTTCTATTATTCGATAAGTTAGCAAAAAGTGTCGTTGATTGCTTAAAGAATACACATTACCACAAATGCAATCCTTGCAAGCGGCTTCACTGGGCATGTACGAGGTGGCTTTTCGAGGATCATGTGTAAGATAGATTCAAGATCTGTGGAGACAGAGATAGCACTACGTTCTGTGCAGAGAATTGTACCTTTCAGTGCAAATAGGACAAGCTTCAATACCATTTGGTCATACTTCCTTGCATAGAGAATGTTACCAGTCCCCAGGAGATGAAACAGGAGGTCCCACCAAGCTTTCTCGTTTTCCAGCCTAACCCCTCCCTAGAACCTAGGCGCTCCGGGGGCCCCCGCAACGAACTAAGCCAACGAGCCAACCAATGCCCTTATCTTAAGCCCCCTAGTTCTTTCTTTAGCCCCCAGCAGCCCAGCCCACATCCTCACAAGAAAAAGTGTCATCAAGACTAATTAAACATCCTAGCTACCTTATGTGCCCTCATGCGCCACGCTTCCTCATCCCACCCTATCTATCACAACTTTAATGATTCAGTAATCCTTCATCTACGTAGGTAGGACGGTATACCTGCGCTAATGGCGCGTGTCAAGATACCCACTCACATCCGTGGTAAAAGGGTATATTCTCGACACAGCGGCGAGATTTGTATGCCTTGAATAAGTGATAAATGAGCGCTTTGGCTGTGGGATAGGCGGAGGAGGTGCAGTGTGGGAGTGGGTTAGGTGTTGCATTACGGGGAAAGGACGTGAAAGGATATGTATGCACATGGGGGAGAAGGGGCCTGGAGCGGGATTGTTTATATTGCGCGGTCGTGGTTACTGGGGGTGGTTTCGAGTAGGAGGTAGGGTTTCTACGGCTTTTTGCTTGATATTTACGTAGTTATAGGTTGGATTCGTGGCATTGTGGTAAGATATTTTAATGGTGGGGTGAGTGGATGGGATGGGGTATAAGTCATGCCTACAGGGCTAAGACTTCAGTGTTTAGAGATGTCCCAGTCCATCTGATCGCTCTCAGGGTACGGGGACACACTTCGGCTTGTGGGTCTATAACAGTCGGCCCCTCTACGGCCTCCCGGGCTCAAGGAACCTCCACTCCTCCGTCTGCTATAAGAAGGTCGATAGCTGTCTGAAGACCCGACAGATTCTGACCGCGATTTTCTTTCAGCGTCTGGTGGCTCTAGGTGCGGGTTCGAGGCCCGTCTCAACTCGTGCCTTTCGCGATTCGACTCCAGTCTCCTAAGGCGCTCTTGAGCGCGATGGGTATCAGGGTGATCCGGGCCTAAGGTTCGCTGGTATGATTCCACCGCCTGTTGCTGCATATCTATCGCTTCCCTCCAATGTTCTTGGTTGGCATAAAGCCGGGCCAGACTAAACCTTGTGGTTAAAGTTTTCGGATTATCTGGGCCCAATACGTCTATTCGATGTTTCAGGGTCTTCCACTCCAGCTGTTCAGATTCTTTCCAGCGCCTCTGTTCGCGGTAGATCCAGGCTAGACTCGCCATTGCAGTTAAAGTGTCTGGATGTGTCGGTCCAAGTATCTTTGTTCGCAAGTCTAAGGTCTTCAGCCCGAGCTCTTCGGCATCTCTCCATTGCTTTAGCCTCGTGTATGTATATGTAAGGTTCGCCAATTCTGTTAGCGTATTTCTGTCCAATGGTCCCAATTCTCGCTCCATGAGCTCCAAGCATTGTCTTTGTAACTCCTTGGCCTGTACGTGGTCCCCTTTGTCGTTGTAGGTATTCGCCAACCTGGACATAGCCTTGAGCGTCAGCCAGTGACTGTACCCTAATTTACGTTTTGTGATTTCCAAGACGTAGATTTGAAGCTCATAAGCTTGGTCTGATTCCCGAAGCTTGTTGTATGTCGAGCTTAGTTGACTCAAAGTTATGAGGGTATCCAGGTGCTCTGGCCCAAGGTTTTCCAGACGCAATTCCCGAGATTCTTCGAGCATCGCCCGAGCCTCGATGGTGTGGCCTTTCTGGAATAAGTAATGACCTAGACCGTGCAAGATGCGAGCACGAGCTACCTGACAAGTCTTCGTCGTGATGCTATACTTCAGCACTACCTTGACGTGTGCGTCCAGATCTTGAGCCAATGGCCAAGCATCGTATTCTGCGTGAGTTGGATATAATCGAGCGACAGCTGCCAAAGCCGCTTGTTCCCACATCAAGAGTCTTCCTTGATGTTCCAGCCATTTCTGTGTTGACAGTTGTACTAAGCGATGTAGACTGAACTTAGACGTTGCTTTCTCTTCTGATACCAAAGAGAATGCTTTCAACTTCGATATAGCCGCCCTAAATTGAAGTAGTGAATCTTCTGGTCTTTGGAGAAGAGCCTGCGAAATAGCCTGCCGATCAAGCATGGCCATGAGTGATAAAATGTCGGCGGCAGCGGGACTCTGCTTCATGATCTGATCATATGAGATCTTCCATATCTGAAATACAGAATTCGAGGTTTCTCGGTCTCGTCCAGGGTCATCAATACTCTCGGCTAAGAGATTGGGAATATCCGCCTCGCCCTTCTTGAAAAGTTGAAGGTATTCCGACGCTGAGATATCAATTTGCTTCAAATATGCTGCGGCCTGTGTAATGGTGAGGGGTAGATACTCCAATGCCTTTGTCAATTCTTCCGCATCTTCAAGACTAAGGCCTTTGTCCTCAGAGAGTTTTGCCAAGAGCAGGATACTCGCCTCTTTCGGTTCGAATGGCATAACCTGAATTGGATTTTGCTTACACTCAACAAGTCTATAGCCCAGTTGACTGTCTCTGGTAGTCACAATAATGCCGCCATGGTCACACCGAGGTAGATAATCAATGAGAGGCAAGGACCTATCAGTAGACGTTTCTCGGACAGAGGATCCAAGCCAGAGGTCATGATCGTCGGCGCTATCCAGTACCATCAACCACGGACCGTTCCTCTCATCACTGAGCCAGTCACAGACTTGTCGCAAGGTATCCACAGTATGATCTTCCCAGTCTGGCATCTGCAACGATATAGCAATCCGCTGATAATCAGCCTCGAACCTGGATTTACTGCCACCATAGACCCAGAAAATATTGGTCGCTGGGAACTGCTCCCTGAATCGGTAGCAGTATTGAATAGCGATTCGAGACTTTCTGTTGGAGGAACACCATCAGATAAGCGAAGTACAAGCGAGTAGACGAGTGATTACCCGACTCCTCCAATACCAGCAAGTGCCACACGATGATTTTTCACCTTGAGTTGCCACTCAATGTCCTTCAAAATCTGATCGCGGCCAACAAAGTCCGGATCACTATCGTATTTGTTCAGCCAGGTTGTCTTTTTGACAGGAATAGGCTCGAGTCTGTGACAGGCCAAGTTAGGCGTTATGCTTTATCAATGCAATGAGCTCTGTAAGATTCGCATTGGGAAAGAAGTGCGTTGAAACTACATAGACGCATAGGGCCCGCAGATGCCGCTGACCAGATTGTTACACGACTGTATGTACCATAATCAGATGGCTTAGAATGATTATGGAGAGTAGAGACAGGATGAATCTACCAGTGTTGTGCAAAATTCCGTCTCGTATGAATCGCATTGTAAACTGCACTGGAAAGCCAGCCACGGATCAAATGGGTAATTCAGGGGCTGTGATGTGCAAAATAGCATGTAAACTGGCCCATTGAATTTGGAAGTCTACGTACGTGCGGCTACTTGACTGTTGTTCTGCCAGAAACACTCCTAGCCTGCGTATGAGATCGCTGTTGTGTGTTGTCTGAAAAGCTGTAAGATTCGCGACGTAATCACGTATAATGGCTGCGAAGTCGTCGACATCTTTCTGAGCCCCAACGCTCTTGAGCGCCTTCACACTCTTTTCCCAGGTTGAGGCATCTGCAGAAGGTAAGATTTTGCCAAGGACAGCATCGAGTTTCTGGATCTCCTGGTAGAGACCATCGAGCACTGGCTTCAGAAGGTTTTCGGTGTCGGGAGTCAATTCTCCTTTCCTGGACTGGTCATGCAGGCGATGAATTATATCTACCAGAAGCGGTAATTGGACGCTGATGTGCAGAAAGCTTTGGGGCAACTCCTTGGCATTTCTCCTAAATTCATTCAATCGTTTGACTATTCTTTCTCCACAGTCAGCGAGGGAAGCAACAGCTGATATAAATCCAATGACAGCGATTGCTTCAGCCATGGCGATTGTGCGGCCATTGGATGAAGTACTAACATTTGATGGATTTGATGTCGAACAGCCTTAGGACGCCAAGATTACTATCGTTTACCGCTGGAATGACGCGCCAGTCTTGGCATGAATGATTGGCTCAGTGAAGCTCAAGAGCCCTACACTCCATGTAATTCTCTGATGAGAAGAATAACATTCTTACGTAGAGTAGGAACGTGGATTGGTGAGGCAAAGACGCTCATACTTTCGTGAGCTACACAAAGGATGCTTCAACATGATCCCGAGCTGATCAAAATGTGACGTCAGAGATTTGACATACTTCTAGACAGACTCCCGAAAGGCATCAAGTTCAATGACAGAGCTGTTAGAGGCAACGGAGAGCGTCAATGGCGGTTAATGTGCACTACATTATACTTTAACACGATGAATTCGAACTGATTTGTTGTTTACGGGGTGTCAGCTTGAAGAGGCCATTGAAGTGAATTGCCGAAGGCGGTGGCGGCAGCGGGAAGCTATTCGAGAGGATTGCGCAACTTGATAACGCCTCCCGGCTGGAAACTCGTCCATGATTGGGCCCCGGGAACGCAACTTCCAAGTGCCCTGCCTTCCCTTCCCGGGGACGGCTTTCGCCTAGGGTGCCCTTATCAATCAGTGCCAATCACCCCGCTTATCATATCTAGCGTCGAGACATCCTCCCCAACCAACAGGCTCTCCTAACGATTCAGTTATCATTCCCTTGCCCCCCCTTCCCACGAACACGGCCGGTTAGCGAGACACTCGTCTGCCCGTATGCAGTAATACCACCGACACGTCGCCCATGGCCATGGAAGATAATGGCGCAAGCTAGTCCTACCTCCTATCTATCAAGTCCGGCTTACCACCCGCCTCTCCTGCTTCTGGGTCTACTTTAGTAATGCACCATCTTTAAGTACGAGATCTACCCTCCCAGAACAATGCTTCCTTTTGCAGCACACGTGTCCTGACCAGAATGACAGAAAAACACTCCTCCGACCTCGAGATTGGCCTCGACGATAAGTTGGCAAAGGATGGCGTCACCTACACAAATGACCGCCTAGGATCTGTGGAGGAAGAGGTTTCGCGCGCCCGCCAGATCCAGAATGGATTCGCCCCACTACGGATTCTCCGCCAGGGTGAAGAATGGCTCGATGCAAAACTGGGCATCGAGACCCAGGGAATTGATCGCATACCGGAAGAAAAGAAAAGGCCCCCATCCATCATCAATACATTCTTCATATGGTGGTCGGTGACTGTCCATGTTGGGACTTTACCTATTGGCTTCTTGGGCCCGGAGTTCGGGTTGACTTTGGGTCAATCTATCGGTGGCATCGTCCTGGGAACCTTTCTTGGAGCTTTGTGCACGGCTTACACAGGCACATTAGGACCGAAGGTGAGCGATATGCGACTATGTATACCTTAACGGGAGCTAATGACGTACGACAGCTTGGATTACGCCAAATCGCCTGCTCTAGATACTCCTTTGGGTTTTGGGGTGCCAAATTGGCGTCTGTCCTTAATATCCTCGTCGGTGGCGGCTTTGCCGTCGTAAACATCGTCGTTTGCGGCCAAATCCTTAGCGCTGTTTCCGACTATACGATGACCATCAGTGTCGGCTGTGTCATTGTGGCTATCATTTCCTATGTGGTCTCGGTCTTTGGCTTCGCAATAATCCATACCTACGAGAAATACTCCTGGATCAGTGCTTTTATCCTGTTGTGCGTCCTAGTAGGCCAAGCTGGGCCGCACATTTCCACCAGCGCTCCAGGCCAGGTCTCTGGCCTGTCTTTCTCTGCAACATTCCTTACCTTCCTCACCCTCAACTTCTCCTCTGCTTCAGGATGGTGTTCCATCGCTGCGGACTACTACTGTAATTACCCAGCAAGTACATCATCGTGGAAGGTGTTCGGCCTAACGCTGTGGGGTTTGACCATCCCGACCACATTTGTAACTATCATCGGCGCCTGTCTCGGCAATGCTGCTCTCAGCGTTGCTTATCCTCCATACGCCGACGCGTACAATGATCACGGCCTTGGCGGTCTGATTAGGGAGGTATATCATCCTGTTGGCTGGTCAAAATTCGCTCTCGTATTCCTTATGTTCTCCGTAATTGGCAACAACATTGCCATTAACTACTCCAGCGGTCTCTCCCTGCAACTCCTTGGCCATTGGTTCCATGCCGTCCCTCGTTTTATCTGGTCCTTCCTCGTCGCATTGGTAGTTGCAGTTCTAGCCATCGCAGGCAAAGACCACCTGTCCACGATCGTCAGCAATTTCGTCAGCTTGCTAGGCTACTGGACAGTGAGCTTCACGCTCATCCTTCTCATTGAGGATAAATGGTTCAGGCGAGTCGAGGGATACAACCTCAGTGCGTGGAATCAACCTAGCAAACTCCCTTGGGGGTTGGCGGCCGTGTTGTCCTTGTTGATTGGGTACCTCGCTGGCGGCGTTACAGGTATGGCCCAGACTTGGTATATTGGACCCATTGCTGCAAAATTCGGCGGATTTGGTGGTGATGTGGGTGTCTTCCTGTCTGCTGTTCTTACATTGATTTCGTATCCGCCATTACGAACGCTTGAGAGAAAGTATACAGGAAGGTAGATGCTATCATTTAGGGGTAACTATACATGTATGCAGAAATTGTATTAGGAGAGCTTATTAATCATTCTACTGCTTCTGATTTTGAATTGACCTCGGGCGAAATTAGAGCGGTTCGATGCGATGGAGGAGTGGCAAACACTAATATCATGGTCAATCGCAGAGTATTTATTCGAGCGATCCCTGAACAGGTATGCATCATGTACTAGCATGATTCGCGGATCTAACCGCCCATTCGAAGCCCTCTAACGAGCCAAGCATGTCTCACCTGGCCCCCCACTCTTATGATACCTCAAAACAGCATATATTCATCACCATCAGCCTCCCGCCCCCGCACATTTCTCATGAGCTCGCCACTTCCGTCTCATTATCAACCTCCCCGCTATATAGCAAAACAACCGTTATCAGCCCGTGTTCTCCCGACGTCGTCTTACCCCCATAGAATTCCTTCAGAATCCCATATTGCACACAACGCTGATTCAGCTGCTGAGCATCCTGTCTGACGCCGGTCCAGGACGCGGTTTCCCCAATCCTGGTGGCGGTGTTGTCGAGGCCGATTATTAAGCGGCACGTTCCGAAGTCTTCGAAGCGGGGGAGTCGGTATGCGTCGGAAGGGTTGCCACTACTTTTTTGACTGTTAGTTGGGGTGGGATTGGGAATTGCAAGGTGTGGGTTTTTTGACGTACTGGAATTGTGATGATGTGGTATCTATGGGGAGGAGACGGATGGCGGCTTGGCAGTCGTTGTAGAGGGGGCGGGCTGGTGCGAAGGGAGACATCTTGAAGCAGTCATAGGAATTCGCATCGGAGGTATTGGAGGACTTTCCAGTGCCATTTATGGATATTAGAGTAAGCCGCTGAGATGGTGCCGAGTTGGGTGGAACTGGCTCGGGAGCGCTGTATGGTGGGGACACTGGTGGACTGGGGCTCAACTCGATAGTGAGGGGTAAGGTTGAAGCCAGGGAGAGGGAGAAAAGGAGAAGGAAGAGGGTGATGTGATAGAACTTCGTCATGATGGCTGCTTAGTATACTAGCATAGCAGATAGAGTTGAAGATCCTAGACATGGCTAATGGAGACATTTAATCAGATTTCTTATCTAGGACCCCGGATCCCTGGAGTTTGCAACAGAACCCTAAGACCCTTACTGCGCATGAGGTATGAAAATGTACTGTAAACGCGCCGCTAGAGATGTCTACTCCGTGAAATTATGCGAAAGAGCCGCTGTTGCTCAAGAGCAGAATTCTGGATGAAACGTGGAAAATAGCGCATTGGTTCTTATGGAGAGGGGCACAGACACTGGGAGAAAGTTTAGGTGATCGAGAAAAGCAAGCATAGCAGAACGCAGCAGGACAATTCAAAGACATATTCTGTTAGAATATGGTGCTAGAACTCGGATTTTGAAAAGGAAGACGTAGTAAAATCTCAGGGCTCATTAAGATTAGCAAAGGTGATCTATACAAACCGCGGATATCCAGCTTAGGCCGTCCATCTGGTCTAACGCTCTCTGAGGGTAGTTGTATGGACATGGAAGTAGAACTGTGGTGGGCTGTGCCTAAAGCACGCTAGTCCCTAGACGGCTCTAGCGCCATTTTCTCCCGGGTTTGGTTGCGGCCTTGAGCAGGCTCGACTACACTTTTGATTAAGTCTACGAAGTAGATATAGGACCCGATGGTACTATCAAGCCTGTGGCCACAGATCGAGCTATCACTGCATCGACTTAATGACCGGATAATCGGTAGCAAACATGCAAGACGCAGAAATGGCGGATGCTGAGGGCGGCGATGTTGAAAGTCAAGCGCAAATTTTGAGAGAAGAAGAGCTTGATGAAAAGTAGAATAACACTAGCGGAATCCAGCTATTGTGATGCTAATCGTGGATCCAGTTACCCCAATCGGCCACGGAATCATTCCAAAACACTCCCATTCCATGATCTCTACTTAACGCTTTTCAACCCTTTAAATGACAACAAGAAGAAGCCGACAGGTCCTGTAATATCAAGGAAGAAGATAGGTCCGCACGGAGGAGCAAGCAGTAATCCCCATGAAATCCGTCAGAACATCATTGAGCGCTTCATATCAAGATGGCGAAAGGAAGTTGGCGACGACATTTACCCGGCATTCCGACTTATTATACCCGAAAAAGACAGAGAACGGGCTATGTATGGCCTCAAAGAGAAGACCATTGCGAAACTACTTATTAGAATCATGAAAATCAATAAGGATTCTGAGGATGGGTATAATCTAATGAATTGGAAACAACCAGGCCAGTCCACTATCAGTAGAATGGCGGGTGACTTCGCTGGTCGTTGCTACGAGGTGATTGCCAAAAGACCAATTCGAACAGAAGCTGGAGACATGACAATTGCCGAGGTCAACGAACTCCTTGATAAGCTTGCTGCGGCTCAGAAAGAAGATGCACAGGCGCCAATATTCGCTGAATTCTATAACGGGATGAATGCTGATGAGATGATGTGGTTGATTCGCATCATTCTCCGTCAAATGAAGGTCGGTGCTACAGAGAAGACATTCTTCAATATCTGGCACCCGGACGCAGATAGTTTGTTCAACGTCTCATCGAATCTACGCCGCGTCTGCTGGGAGCTTTATGACCGTTCCGTTCGCTTGGAAGGTGATGATCGTACCATCACTCTAATGCAATGCTTTCAGCCACAATTAGCACAGTTTCAAATGCACTCGTTCCAGAAGATGGTCGACAGAATGAGACCTACTGAAGATGACCCTGTATTCTGGATCGAGGAAAAGCTCGATGGTGAGAGAATGCAGCTTCATATGATCCGCGATGACAGTGTACCTGGCGGGAAGAGGTTTGGTTTCTGGTCACGAAAGGCAAAGGATTACACAAATCTCTACGGTAATGGCCTCATGGATCCCAATTCGGCATTGACTCGTCACCTCAAGGATGCGTTTGATGAAGGCGTTGAAAATATCGTGCTTGACGGTGAAATGGTTACTTGGGATCCGGAGCAGGATGCAATGGTTCCCTTTGGGACACTCAAGACCGCAGCCATAGAACAGCAAAAAAACGAGTTTTCGAAGGGGATACGACCATTATATAAGGTGTTTGATCTCCTTTACCTGAACGATCAAGCCATCACGAATTATACACTTCGAGACCGTAGAAATGCACTTCAACAGGCAGTCAAAGATGTTCATCGAAGAATGGAGATCCACACCTACAAAGAGGCTCAAAGTGCGGCTGAAATAGAGCCACTTCTGCGTCAAGTTGTTGCGGAGGCCTCGGAAGGATTAGTTTTGAAGAATCCTCGCTCGCCATATCGGCTTAATGAGCGGAATGACGATTGGATGAAGATCAAGCCCGAGTACATGACGGAATTTGGTGAGAACCTCGACTGCGTTATAATCGGTGGGTACTATGGTTCGGGGAAACGAGGAGGTGCACTGTCTAGCTATATGTGCGGTCTTAGGGTAGATGAGAATCAGATCCGCCAAGGAGCAAACCCAATGAAATTTTATTCATTTTTCAAGGTCGGCGGTGGGTTTACAGCAGCTGACTACGCCAATTTGAGGCACGCTACTGATGGCAAATGGAAGAAATGGGACCCTAAGCATCCGCCTACCGAGTACATCGCCTTAGCAGGAGACCACTTGCAGTATGAACGACCAGATGAATGGATCTTACCAAGCGATTCTGTGGTGGTTGAGGTCAAGGCTGCAGCCATTACTGCAACTGACCAGTTCAAAATGGGGTTCACTTTACGTTTTCCGAGATTCAAGAGGCTTCGCAGCGATCGCCAGTGGGACAATGCGCTGTCGATAGCTGATTTCATCAATTTGAAGAAGAAAGTGGAGGAGGAGAGCAAGGAGAAGCAGTTCAAGGTGGATGATAACCGGAGGAAGCGGCTACGAACCACAAGGAAGAAGCCTGTAACGGTGGCTGGCAGCGAAGTAGTCCCGAATGCACCGTTGTCGGGGGGATTGATCAAGGTCTTTGAAGGACTGACATTTTGTTTGTATCAGGACACTGCACCCTCAAAGCATGCACTAAAACATAGCAGACATCATGACGGGATCCCAAAAGCCAGACAAGAAAACAAAGCCCGAGCTGGAGCAATTGGTAAAATTGCACGGCGGAAAGGTTGTCCAAAATAGTTCCAGCGCCGATACTGTCTGTGTCGGAGATCAAAGTAAGAGACGCCTCTTACTGTCTTAGAACTTAAATGCTCATCGTTCCAAAGGAACGGTACATGTTGCTTCGCTCATTAAGCGAGGCACCACGGAAATAGTGAGGCCATCTTGGATCTTCGACAACATCAGGCAAAGTGAAATAGATGGGGATAGGTCAACGCTTATCTTGCCATTAGAGCCTAGGTAAGAAAAGTGCCATCTTTTCTACCACTAAATTGCAGACAGATTGCCTCTGACAGGTAATAGACATATGTTTTTCACAACGAAAGATCGTGAGCCACAAATTGCGAGCACCGTTGACGACTTTGGAGATAGCTATACGAGAGATATTACTATTGATGAAATAAGAAACGTAAGGGACATTCGAGGCCCGTGGTCAATTATGCGTATACTAATGGTGGGTAGATTTTAGATTCGATACCCAACAAGATCGACCACAACGTCGACCCCTCTGCCTTCAGGAGCGAGCTAGAGGATCGTGGACACATCCTAGGAGACCTCTGGGGCTGTATGTTCGAGGGTCGGCTAATATATGTTAACCGTTCCATCACTGATGATCAGACGCGATTGGATCAAAGAGACACAATGTTTAGAGTGAAACAAGCCTGCAACATTGCTCGATTCGCTGGTGCACAGCTTACGAATGAATTGAAGGAAGGAGTCACCCATATCATTGTCGAGAATGATCAAGACCACAGCAGAACTTTGAGATATACGATATCTAGGTATGCCTCTGGACTGAACAGCTGCATGGTTACGGTGTGTTTAATTTCTATTGACAGATTCAAGCGCCTTCCACGCCTTGTCACAGTCAATTGGGTGGAACAAAGCTGGAAGGAGAAGACACTGCTAGATGAAGAACGTAAGTCATCTTGTCCCCTCGCAGGTGGACCGTGATTGAAAACTCCAGGTTTCACACCAATATAATAAAGGCATAGAATGACTGGCAGGCCAGCTCTCACAAGCTTATGGAATGATACGATTGCTTTGGTGTAACCGTGAGGATATCGATAGCCTATTTCAATTGTTGGGCGCGCCAGTCTATGTCTAGGAGATTAGATCGTTCAGAATTATCATTCGGAATCATCCAAATTATGGTGTCACCAATGATCATAGATAAGTTGAAAGACTTGGATCGATTAGTGTTGAAATTCAACTAGGAACTTCAGCTATCGATTATGGGTAATGGGATTGTCTAGTAATCGTAGTTGACCAATTCATGATTCCACGAAGGCAAATCAATGCTAGGGTATAACCCTTATCGTGAGCCTTATCAGTCTGACGTTGTGCGGTTCGAGGCTGGCTTTTGGCACTTACTCACTTGGTCATCAATTAGACAAGAATGGCTCATAGAAAACACTACATACCGCTTGAGGCTAATCCCATTCTGTTTACTCAACTTATCCATCAACTAGGGGTTTCTCCATCGCTCGAGTTCCAGGACGTACTCTCCATCGATGACTCCGATCTACTTGGCTTTGTACCACGCCCTGTTCTAGCCCTGATCCTTATCTTTCCCACTTCGGACACCTATGAGGAGCAGAAGGCTGTACAAGAAGCCAAGGAAGAAGAATACAAAGGATATGGGGACGAGGAGGCGGTGGTGTGGTATAAACAAACTATCAACAATGCCTGCGGCCTCTATGGTATCCTACATGCCGTAAGCAATGGGGAAGCCAGGAATTGCATTCGTACGTCTACTATATGCAATGAGATCTAACCGCTGATGCTGATTGTTAGAACCTGGTTCTACACTGGCTCGTTTGCTCGAAGACTGCCTACCTCACTCACCCTCTGGCCGAGCCAAGATTCTTGAAGATTCTCAAGAGGTCGAATCAGCATACCGAACCGTAGCCTTACAGGGCGACTCTGAGGTCCTGGAGAATCCTGAGGACGAGGTTGATTACCACTACGTATGCTTCGTGAAAGCGTCCAAAAACAATCACATTTATGAGCTTGATGGAGATAAGAAGGGTCCTGTGGACCATGGCTATTGTCCCAAGGATGTTCTGGATGACGCTGGGCTGAAAATTGTACGATCGTATTTAGGTCGCGAGAAAGGCGAAAATATTAACTTTAGTCTTCTCGCGTTGGTCCACGCATAGGTGGATATACCGGAATCCTAAACATAGATGTACGCTTCCTCAAGACAAGGTAGCTTATGGCTAGCTCACTGTGTTACTGAGTGCGTTCTATGGATTCAAAACCTGATGTAAAACCTACGCGCCTACTGGAGAGGAGCTAGTGGGCTTGTCTGGAGATCTTTGGGGCTTCTAAGATCTTCTCATGAGGAGTCGCGCCATCTTAGCGGCAGAAAGAGGAGTCTCATGGATCTGAACGACGTTGTATCACACACTCGTCTTCTTGTTCGAGCTGAATCTGTTCGCGAGCCTAGTGAGCAGCGATATGGCAAGCAGGAAGTCTGGCTCAAAATGCTTGAAATATCCAGAACTTTCTATCTTAGCACACCCAAGTTCAATCATCTAAGAGGTTCTCGATCAGGACGCCATACGGCAGTTGATCAAGAGCCGCTGGGTTGTTTCTTTTTGGTGCGACCAGTTGCCCCCCACGTGTAATCTCTCCACGGAACGCCCGTATTAGAGGCTTTTGGTGAGGACGGGGCAGAGAACAGGTGGCAATCAAGACAATCCTGGCGCCCTTCATAGTCGAGTTGGCCAGTACTATGGCAGGCCTCGATGCAGGTGGGCTTACAGGCTGGAACTACTCTCCATGACCTTAAGGGCACTGTTAGGGATGCTCCTCAGCAATTACGAACGCTATGGGTAGGAGCAAGATTTCCGTCAGGCGGTATCAGAAGTCCTCGAGGCACGATAACTTGGAGAGATACCCGTCCCGAAGAACAAATTGTTTGCTCCGGTCACAGTTTTCGGTTGTGGCTTCGACAAGCTATGAGTAATGCGCTTGCTGGATCTAGAGACAAGGCGAAGAGCAGTAAGATATCAGCGAAAAGGTTCGGGTGAACAAGACGAAATGGCTATGTAAGGCGAAGAAGGTGAACAAACTGCAAAAGGAATTGCACTTACAAAAAGCAGCCATTCAGGCGCTGCAGGTGGCTATCTGCGCCTGGTGTTCATTTTACAGCAGATAATCAGTCGTATGATAGTCATGGAGCTAGCATTGTGATGTTCGCTTGAGGGGATTGCTTAAAGAGCGTGGAATTATCCCTTCGAGCGTGAAGTTGATGTGGGAGCAACTGCGTGGGTAGACTCAAATCATTGCAAGAACTCACAGTGTCATACTTAAGATACGAGGCAGCAGCTAACCATGCTCCGAAACACAACACATAAAGAAGCTCTCCTGTATGGAAGGTAACCTATTGAAAAGTGCTGCCACTTGCCCATTGATACCGAACCCGCTGAATGGAAAGAGAGACAAACAAGACTTTGCATATCCATTCCTCTATATCACAGGTTTACACCTCCAACAGGTGGCTTCGTGGAACTTTGTCGAAATGATGAGAGAACTTGTCCACACGGACGGTCAAAGGCCGGACTAGGATGCAGTGACAAACGATGGGCAAAGAGCACTTGCTTTTTACTGTGGAGGCGAGCTCAACGAGCAAGTGGAGAGTTACTTAATGCGTAGAAGGACAGGAACGGTGAGCGAGGCTAGTGATGAAGCTGAGGAGCTACCGTTTTTTGATGCTCATGAATGGAACACATCATTGTAGGGTTACAATGATGTTCACAGATTTGGAGAACTAAAGAGGGAGTTTCTGATCACTTGGGCAAAATGGGTATCGTTAATGGTCTTCAGAATTGCTTTTCGGTGCCACTTGGCGGTAAAGCTATATATACTGCCTGGATTGGTCAAGGCTCTTTGCAATATGATTCTTTCTAAACGCGGTTTCAATGCCATTTGCTAGGTCTGTTTTAGCTCCGTTCCAGCGTCTTTGGCTCTGACCGATTCGGCTGGCTAGTTCTACTTTTAACTTTCATCTGACCTGTCAGCAAGCAGCTAAAGCCTTTAGGTTGAGGTAACACATTGCTCTCTTTTTAACGAGCTCTTAGGCTCCAAGGCGTTAGCCGGAAGTTCGAGATTTAGGCTCTCTATCAAAGGATGACTCTCTGAAGGCGCATTGAACTGAGCAGCTAGGTATCAGGCGTGCTTGCTGACCCAGCCGGAGTTCCCTTATTGGCCTTGAGCGCCGCGGAGTTGACATTGCTGAAGCTCATTCGCCATTTGGTAATTCCCACTTTGAGGCATACAGAGTCTCATTGCACCCATACCGTATCACTGCTCAAGTCAGTCTTTCGGTTCGGGGTACCTCGACTCCAAGGACTTCACTGCATCTCATGTGCGATGTTTCGTAGCTCTCGCAAACCATACTATTTCCGTCCTTCAAATGATAAGCATTGCAGTGTAATTTACCAGAAGCAATGGCTAAATTCCTTAGTATTGCTCCCCTAAGAGGTCTGTCCTGTAGCGGGGATCGAGATAGGCATGGTGATAGTGAGATTTGCATCGTCCGAAGGTCCAGGCGCGGTTGTAGCATTGGTAATGAGGGCATTGTTGTCTCCAACAACTTCAGTAACACTTGTAATGTTCGTTGGTGGGTCACCCTGGTAGTCCTTAATGCCAAATATCCTGATCATCCAGTACCCGTTCTGTCCAATTGTCCATTGTCCTCCATATCCCGACTTCCCAGCCGAGTTACATTCTTCAACAATGTCCTGTGCCAGCTCCCTCACCTGCTTAAAGGAAAATTTGTCGATAACGCCATCAAATTTATCGGTGATTTCCAACCCACAAAGGCCCTCATCAGCATTGAACAAAAATGGTGGCGCACGGAAGCCCCGCCTTCCCTCCTCACGTATCAGAGGCTTCTTGTTTCTTTGAAATTCTTGCACACGTCCGTAATTCTCCATATTGCGGACGATCTTTAAGGTATCTCGGCAGTCGTCAACGGTGATTGGTAAGCGGGTATCGCCAGGGCTAAAGCACATGTATGACGGGCTGGAGAGGTTCGACGCTGCGGGAGCTTCGAATACGGGTAAAGATAGATTCGCTGGAGGCGGGATTTGTGACACAGCTTGTGGCTTAGCATATGGAGACGCTGAGACTCGATGAGTCCACAGCATTGAGAATCCTATGACTATGGAGATGTATATGGACATTCTCCTTTGGTTAGCTTGGTCTTCGAAATTTGGACTGTCACGGGACACACGTATTCAACGCTCTCCTACTCAGAGATCGGAAACCAGACACAATAATGGTAGGCTCCGCGGATATATAGTACATAGCAATTATATGACTGGCGTTCGATTGACATATAAGTTGGACAGAAGAACTACCTAGAAGTAAGATCAAAGATCTCAGAAATTGGGAATTGAGTTAGCCGCCATCCGATCCGGAAAATTTATAATGACCAGACGGGATCCATGATATCGTTAATAATGGTTTCGGGCCATTTCATCCTCTTGGGCGCCTGCTCAAGAACGTCTTTAAATTTCCGTTGGCATGCTTTCGCGTACATTGTCTGCCAAGTTTACAGGACCACCATAGTACTTCATGCGCTGAATTTGTTATATTCGAGTTCGAGGCATGCGCAGTATGGATAGCATGTTGTTTCAACGGTAACAATGAAAGCTCGGCGTGCGGGCGAATGAGCCGTTTTGTTGCTGTATGGGCGTTTCTGCGCGTGTCGCTAAGTTGACTGTGACATGACTTGCGACCCTTGCGCGTGGCGTGCTCTGGGGTACCACAAGAGCCGCTGACTGTAAGCATCATCACCAACGAGGCTCATAAGAAGGGAGTATACTTGCTTTGTACCTATGAAGTCTATCCGGTTCGCCTTACTAATGTGCAAGGCCACCTGCAAGCTTCGGGAGCTACCCCAACCCAGGGTGACTAAACAAAGATGCATCCCCACACGAGTCAAATACCAAAGGTAACAATTGCAGAGCTCACAGAAAATTTGTATGGAAAGCACGTTAGCAATGGCCACTTCCCAGCCCGAGATATATTAGCGCCGCCGCCTAAGGTAAATAGCAGAACCCCTCAGTGGAGTTCCAACCGAGACATCTGTTAATATCTGAAGAGGGAACGGTAAGAACGTCGCAGACTGAGACTGGCGGCAAGAGCCAATGAATGGTAGACCGGACGCAAGACAGCACGGGACAATGACACTTCTTTCCAAGGAGGAGTACATGGCCACACTACCGAGAGTAACACAAATTGAAGATTCGAACGCAAATGTAAACTTTCACGAGAGTCTGTCCTGGCTCGGGCTAACGGAGGCAAATCAGGCTTCCATTTGCTTCAGCTAATCAGCAGAACATAGTTTCAATGCATGACCTATGACTCTGTCGTCACTCTCGCCTTCGCATTTGTAACCTTAACACCCAACATCTTCGCCTTCGCAATAATGTCCACCCTCTTCCTTGACGAAACGGCATGTGATATTCTGCTCTTTGTCAGTAAAGGATCAAGGTCACCTGCTACTATTGACGTGTCGTCAATTCCATAAACCTACTCAGCTGCAAATGTCTTGTTATGCATAAGAAGGAGGTCAACATCGCCAGGGTTGTGGACGAGGAAGGCTTTGTGACCAGAAGGCATTAAGTGACGGGTTTTCTTGTTCGAACCGTAGCCGATCTAGGAATAATCAATGTATCAGCTTCTGTTTCCAGTCATATGCACATCCACCGCAGTTCGGGGAACTCTGTAACTGCTCCCAATGCTTCTTTTGCTGCGTAGCCCGTTCCTTGCATATCCATACCCCGGACGTGGGACCCTAGATCGATGTAGGTACAACATACCGAAGGCATAGCCGCCTGTCCCTTGAACCGTCTCCGAACTCGGTTGTCGATACCCTTGGGTTTGCGCCAATTTGCGTCGACACATTTGTAGGTATCGCTCTGGTGCCGGTTGAAGCGCTTCGTGCCTATAAAGCTCGCAGTCAGCGTATCAAGCAATTTCTGAATTTTACCCGTAGCAAGTCTGCCATAGAGGAGGGGTATCTCCTTGGGAAAGCAGGCCGGCCTGCCCAGTAGGTGAGGAGTGGTCTGGACATACGCTTTTTCACGATCTTGATGTGCTTCTTTGCGGCAGCCATCTGGATATAGCTCGTCAGACACTCACGTAATCAGCAAAATATGAATTGGAAAGGCTACGTACCTTAACGTCGTGTGGTCGATGTTGTCGTTAGCATGAAGTACGAATTTCGAGGAAGGCAACGCCAAGTCTCGTCCACGGTGCGCTAAATGCAGGCGCTAGTTAAGCGAATTCGTAAAACACAGTGTTAGTTCCAAGGTACGGGGTTGCCGGCGAGTGGATGATGATCTTTACGAAAAACATCGTTGATGAAAGGCGGTTTGATGCAACGATATATCCAATTGTATCTATGGACATTGGGGAGTGTTTATCTACCACTATCCTATACAGTGCTCGACGTCGTGCATTGCTGTACAAGCACTCTCTACCTACTTACGGTATTGTCATGAACTCCTTCTAATGCCCAACGCTAGATGCTGGTAAAATGTCATTGCTGGGCACATTGTGGCCCATCTGCTTCCTCATCACCATCATCATCAACCCAGTTGTCGCCTTCAGCACCGCCTCCAAATTCGTCCAAATTAGCTGCTTCATCATACCTAACATCGTCAATGACTTCAGCTTCAATCACTGTATCAGGCCCAGGCAGAAGCTCTCGGAGCTTTGGAATCGCTTGATGTTCCACCAGCCACTCATGTGTTGGAAATTTGATCTTGACGAGCAGGTACAAGTCTCCCTTCATGTCACTCTTCTTGTAGGGCATACCCTCACCCTCAACCTTGATGACTTGTCCCGGCTCCAGAACACTCGCAATAGGCTGGGGGTGCTGAACGTGAAGGCCTCTGCCGTCTAGGTGTTTAATGACCACCCGTGAGAAGCCGCAAAGAGCCTCGACCAATGTGACTTCTATGTTGGCTGACAGATCGGCCCCCGCCCTTTGAAAAATGTTATGCTCAATCTGAACAAGAGTAAAGACAATGTTGCCAGGTTCTTGGTCAGGAACCTGATCTCCTTCGCCTTCAAGCACGATCTTATCTCCCTCCCTGGATCGTGTCAGTGTTTCCCGCGCCGTGGGTGGAGGAATTCCTTACTTCGACCCCCGCGGGATGTAGATCTCTAGAACTTTTCGAGCTTGTATAACACACTCACCCTTGCACTTTTTACACTTGTCTTTGGGGTTGAATACGGTGCCTTTGCCCTTACATGAACTGCATATTACGGTGTCTCGAGTAACCATGCCCGGTGCCACGGACCTTAGGGCTTGCTTGATGCCTATTGTCTTCAATGAGCTTTAGAGCGGACCTCAGATCATAATGTTCGAACACACCTTTTCCCTCACATGAACTGCACTGCTTTGGCTTGGCCTTTTCTTTGCCGCCACTTCCTTTGCAATGACTGCAGATCACATTTTTTGTGCTCGCAAATTTAGCGGTCTTTCCTTTATAAAGCTCCTCTAGCGTGACTTGATATGGATGCTGTTCATCATCGCCTTTTGCAGGTCTCTGTGGCCTTCCTCCACCAAAGCCAGGAGGCATACCACCTCCCATATCCATACCGAACATCTGCTGGAGCATCTCCTCAAGGTCCACCCCTGCACCCATACCACTTCCACGGCTGCTATCAAAAGCAGACATGCCATGAGTGTCGTAGAGGTGTCTCTTGTTGTCATCATAGAGGATTTCGTAGGCCTTGCTGACCAATTTAAATTTGATCTCGGCTTCAGCACGTTCGCTCTCTGCAACTTTATCCGGATGGCTCGACAGGGCGGCCTAATTCATCTCAGCGTTTGAGGAATAACATTTTCTCTAAATGTACTTTATGATAGGCTTTCTTTATCTCTGACGTGCTTGCACCTTGTTCTATGCCCAGAACCTCTGTATTTGGATGAGCACACGCATGGCCACAGATATGGGTACCCAGCTAACCATACAGGTCTATCTCTTCTGCAACGCTGTCCACTGATAATAGTTAGCGTAATCAGTTGTGAGACTGAAACACTTACTCTTGAGAGGACGCTGTTGGAGAGCCTTTGGTTCCACAAGTAGATCACCTCCAGTCAAACATTGTAAGTATTAGTGCTAGAAGATGGTTCGATGCGATGTCCGTCTTAGGACGTTGTCGCTGGGTAAAGCGCAATGTTGTTCGATGTAGACTTTTTTGACTCGCGGGCAGGCTAGCTCTTGGCGTTTCGGGCATACCACTGGTATCTCCGAGGTGTGAGTTGTCCTAGCTTAGCGCCCGGTGTGAGGTAGGTACCTGGGTACCAAAGCTCTTGGAATAATCGTACCTTCATACTTATTACTTATGTCTTAATACATTATGCAAGCTTCTGGGCGGAGAATTATTGAGAGGAAGGCCTGGGTCTGCTGCAGATGTCGATCTTTATCAACAACTTCGATCACGAATCTTGTTGAACGGCACCCAAATCAAAAGCTCCCAGCGATCCCAGCCAGGACGCGTTTCGCTCCTTCGCCCACAGGTTACCTGCACTTGGGATCTTTACGGACAGCACTTTTTAACTTCCTGACTGCAAAAGCAACCGGTGGTCAATTTATATTACGGGTTGAAGATACTGATAAGGTTGGTCTCTGAAGGAAATACCAGAAAAAGGAGCTATTGACGCGGATGAGGAATTAAGAAGAGGACTGTGGAAGATGCGGAGAGTAGGCTATATCAAGATCTGAAGTGGGTTGGTCTACAATGGGATGAGGGTATGGAGCACGGTGCTATGTGAAGGCTTTTGCTGATGGACCTGTAGGTCCTGACATTGGAGGTCCGTATGGTCCGTATAAACAGGTCCGTAAAAGGTAATCGCAGTGGCCAAGCGACTATTGACGCGTATTTAGTCCGAGAGGACATCGCTGTATCAGGAGCATGCACAGATGTTGCTGGAATCCGGACACGCATATCGGTGTTTCTGTTCTGCAGAACGCCTTAACAGTCTTGCAATGGAGCGAACAAAGCAAGGATTACCTATTGACTATGATCGTACCTGCGCGAATATTGCAAGTGAAGAGGCGGATGAGCGCTCCGCTAAAGGCGAACCGTACATCATTCGATTAAAAGTTCCCAACGTGGCACCAATATACAACGATCTTGTCTATGGTACAATTGGCCAGCAGAAAAAGACGAAGGGGTCTCGATCCCTACACGCACAGTCTAGCTATGAAGACCCGGTGCTGATCAAAAGTGATGGTCTTCCCACCTATCACTTAGCAAACGTCGTAGATGATCATTACATGGAAATCACCCATGTAATCCGAGCTGTTGTAAGTCAGCCATTATCTACTATATTTACCCGGACGGTAGACTGAATAGGCTAGGAATGGATGCCATCTACCCCCAAACATATGTTCATGTACCATGCATTCAACTGGGAGCCACCTATATATGCCCATGTAGGCTTGCTCCAGGATCCTACCCGGCAGAAGCTTAGTAAGAGAGATCTCTCATCCGATATACGCGAATTAGAGAGAGAGGGCATTTTTCCAGAGGCTCTCGTAAACTATGTGGCGTTGTTTGGCTGGTCTCATAGACTGGGTACCGATTTCATCGGTCTACAGGATCTTGTAAAGAATGTACGTGCGGCTATCCACATTCAGCTTTTGTTTTTGATTAACAGTCTATCAGTTTGATTTGAAGTTCACAAAGGGCAACACAATTGCATCACCCAATAAACTCTTCCATCTCCAACGTCGTTACGCTGAAAAGTATGCCAGTGAGCGTGGAAGAGAGTACGACTTAATGATCGAAAGGCTTGAGGAAGAGGCGGAGCAGTACCTCAAAGAGCATCCTCGGTAAGTAGACATGTCACATCCCTTGGGTTTCGAGTCCATTGATCATGTCTAGAACACCGATCTGTCCGAACAGTGAGCTCAAGGCTCGAGTCGCTGCTGTACTACGTGTAGACGCAGTTAATTACACCACGCCTGAATTATTTTTTGAGCGCAACTCTTATTTCTTTTGTGACGAACCTCGGAACAAGTGGAGTACTGGTTCGAACGATCATCAATTGAAGGATGCTATAGGCCTCCTCAGTAGCAACTTCAAAGCTGTCACCCCTGAGCAATGGGACGAAGAGTATCTAAAGCATGTATTTGATCGTATAGCCGATGAAATATCTGTCCGAGGGAATCAGGAGGAGGGTTCGCAGACTGATAGTGGGAAAGCAGGCCTTAGCTTCGTGCAACATTTCCTGCGGTGGGCGTTATCTGGAGGCCGGCCGGGTCCCAGGTTGATCTCTACGATGGCCATTTTGGGCCGAGAGGTGTCCCTACGGCGGATTGAAGACGCTGCATCTTCGCTGGAGGCTCTGTCCGTCGAGGTTGAAGATGGTTCAGCCTGAAGACTGAGATGCTTAGGCGAAAGCGTGGACTTATTCCATTTCCTTGCCTTTCGCCATGCCGAGGTCTAAGCCATGCCCTGCAATGCTCGCTAAAGGAATGCTCAATGCAAGGTCAAACCACCATTACACGCAGGAAGCAAATCCACGTCACCGAAAGCAAGCCTACGAAATGCTTTTCTCTGGAGGGGCTCCAGCTCCTAAACCATTAAACAGCTTGCCCTTCACTTCGCTCGCCAAGAGGCCTGTAAGCTCTTCTCTCGCAATTTTGTTGCTATCCCGAACAGCCTTGTCCACTGCGCTGCTCCTGCCACCAGTCGCAGCCCTCTGCGGTCCTGCCCTTGACCCAGCCCTGACAGCCACCTCCGCCTGTCGAATCTTCCCACTCAAATCCAACATTTGCTTACTGCTGTAGTCACGGTTGGTGAACAGAGGACTGTGGCTGATGGTAGACACCCAGTACTTGTTCCAGAGCGATTCGAGTAGATGTGTATCAAGTGTACTCTTAAAATGAGAGACCTCAAGCGAGTAATACCTGTTGGCATGCGCACCGAAATCCTCTATCTTTGCTAGCGGTATAGTCTGGTATCCATCTCCCTCAGTGGTGTTTGTTGGTTGATGGTCCTTGGGATATGTACGGAACGCTCCAATTTCCACCTTGCCGGCTGAGATGGTACGATCTGGGTCGATGACCACAGCAACGAAGGGATCCCCGAAGGTCTGCTGTATTATCTCCGTATCAACATCGATCCCAGAGAGCCAGCACCCATAGCCAGGGTGACTGTGATACCAGCCCACGACATTTTCTTCGCGTCCGTTATCGCGACATGATTGTAGATATTGGACCATGTATTCGTTTGCAGATTCGGAGGCATTCACTCTGGTCTCTGTTCCTTCGACTGGTAGTCGAAACGCCTCAGTGACGATGAACGTGTCCCCCATTACCTTGCCTTGCATTAGGCCCATCACTTCTATGGAGCCTCCAGAGCGTGCGTGCATGACCATTTTTAGCAGGGCAACGGCAGAAATACGTATGTTCTTATAGAAATGGAGATCCTTCGTCCATGATTTTTCCTTAACAATGGCAGCATGCTCGTCCTTGTCATAGCTATAGAGAGCATCTCGGTGGGGATCAACCAGCTTCACGGCGTTTTCGAGCTCTGCTATCGATAAGCTTTCAATATTAGTTAGAGAAGAGCGAAGCTTACCCCAAGCTTTCTGTGAAAGATCCATTTCAGTAAGACCTTAAGTATCGCTAAACATCATGCAAACCTATAACGGTTGGACACTTTTGGACGGGACAGCGTTGGGAAAGCTCTTCGATACCTTGTCTTCGCTTGCGGCATTCTTACCGTAAGGCTGCTCTCTCGGCTAGATTAGCGCGCCGGTTGTCGTTGACAACAGCCGCAAGTCAACAAGATTCGCGAAAGCGATTCAGCGACACTAATTTGTGCGTTGACTGCAGCTACACTTGCCCATAGAGTTCATAAAATTCCTATAGCCTTGTTTTCTTTAACTCACCTGGATTGCGCTATACACACGAAGTGGCACACTACTTACGGTTCTGCTGCGATCTCGCGAAGGTGTCTGAAGTGGGCTTTACAGCCAAGCCGGAGCTTTGACGAGATCAAATGATGGATACAAGCTACCTGACCACACAAGTCTCCACCATAATTGGACAGCTTCATGGACTTTTCGATGAAATTGGAGTCCCCAGTCACGAGAGGGAGTCGAGAGAGTCGAAGGTCAGTCATAGTAGTATCCAGTGATATGGACCTCCACTAAAGCATCTATAGCTCTTTACTGCTCTATCAGAGACGTTACATAACCAGCTACGGTTGGTGACTGCGTATGTCTTGAGCAATAGTCTAGCTTCAGTACACTAACAACCCCAAAGTGAGAAAGCTGAGATTACCGATGAAGCTCAGCGCATTATCAAAGTCATCAAGCAGATGGAAGCATCCCTCGAAGATCGTGCCACCAATGACCAATATCAGCATGATCAAAATGAGTTGACCATCACCGTCCCTCTAATGCGCTGCCTACAAACCCTTAAAGAGAAGCACAACACCGTGGCCAAGGTCCACCGCGAGCGGTTTGAGCAAGTTAAAAGTGAGCCTTACAATGCGGTTTGGAGGCCAGCGCTTAACGTTTATAGAACTCGTCCAAGCTCTCGAGTCTTATTCATCGCATCTCGAACCATCCTTTGTTAAGGTCACACTGCCACCCACCTCGAACAATGCCTCAGTGCCGCCAACTTTTGACCTTTCTCCATCATATGTTACATCTTTAGACAAGGAATTCTCCAGGGTATACGAAGAGTATACTCGACGCATAGATTCTGTGAAAACGTTGGGAGAAGATATCGTAAATCTTTGGGCGGAGCTAGGCATACCGCAAGCGCAGACGGAGACCTCTATTGTCAAATATTATCGAGATGCACCAGAGCAATTAGGCCTTCACGAAGATGATATGAAGCGGCTGCAGGGGAAACGCGATAGACTCATAGAAGAAAAGCGTGGCCGTGAGCGAAAGTTGAAAGAGCTCAAGAGCACCGTCGAAGGCTTGTGGGATCGCCTTGGCGTAGAAGCTGCAGATCGCAAGAGATTCCTCGCAGGAAATCGAGGATGTGGACTCCGGAGTATCAATGAATTCGAGGCAGAGCTGGATCGCTTGAACGAGTTGAAACGGCAAAACCTACATCTCTTTGTTGAAGATGCGAGGTACAAACTTCAAGAGTTGTGGGATGGCCTTTACTTCTCTGAGGAGGAGATGCTCGAATTTGCACCTGCCTTCTCTGATGTCTATAGCGATGCTCTTCTATCCGCTCACGAAGCGGAAATCTCACGCCTAGAAACCTTGAAGGAACAGCGCGCACCTACACTACAGTTGATTGACAAATACAAATCACTTGTCAAAGACAGGGATGATCTGACAGCGGCGAGTCAAGATGCGTCCCGACTTCTGGCAAAGAATAATAAAGGAGAGAAGCGTGACCCGACGCGCTTACTAAGGGAAGAGAAAATGAGGAAGAGGATCGCGAAAGACCTTCCGAAAATCGAAACGGAGCTCAAGAAAACATTAGAACATTGGGAATATGAGTATGGTCGACCTTTCCTCGTTCATGGGGTACCATATCTGGAAGAGCTTGCGGCCGCTGCTGCGAAGAGTTTGCCCCCGCGGTCAAAGACTCCTTCGGGATTCCCATCGACTACCACAACACAGAAAGTGCCCCTCAAATCAGCACCTGCACTTGCATCTTCTCGTGCTGGAAGCATAATGCGAGGCAACCCACCGTCCCGTGCTGGAACAGCAACACCCGCAGCTACTCTAAGGCGAAATCCTTTGGCAAGCTCGGTTTCCACCGCCACGGGAGGCAGAACGCCATCAAGAATTCCAGCCCGGGTACCATTAGGCAATATGCAACACGGGAATAACTCTCCAGAGCGGCGCCAGCCTCAGCCAGAGTCGTCCTACGATACCACTACCATGCGCAAGATGGGCCCGCCGGCTAGAGCACCACCCCCAAAGATGAGAGACCTCTTTGTCCCTCCCAGTTCTACTCCAGCTACTGCTTATGATACCGAGAATATTAGGTGTGCAAGTATTGCGTCGTCCAACGGCACCGGCAGCGTTCGGCAGATTACTCCAGAAGATGTGTACGATGATCGCGAGCGAATGTCATATGTACCAACGTCAATGATGCATTCCACTCGAAACAATCCTCAAAATCATCATCATGACACTCAGGCTTCAGGGCGATACGATGCAAATTATCACCAGCAAAACCAGTATGTTCCCACAGCTGACAGCAGACAAATATCGACCACTTCTACAACGACCACTGCCGCCTCAGGCTCCGAGAATTGGGAGACCTTCGATGATGCATCGGACCCTGAGGTCGATGCTACTGAAACTTACTATGCCAAGCTACGAGCGGCGAAAACCGGGAAACGGTTCACCCCAGAGGGCGGGCATATGTCTCCTTATGGCGGTCCTGGGAAGAAGTTCAAGGGGGCATATGGCGTCGAGGCACACCCTCAAACCGTGGTCGAGGAGGAAAGTGGAAGAAGACTCGTCACTGGAAGTGAATCGGCTTGGACTGACGAGGACGCTTTTTGAGTTTCGAGGGGCACGACTCACGCTTCTCACGATCCTGATTGCCAGGTTGTTCACCTCGGAAGATTTCTCTTCTCGCTCATATTTCGCATTTGGCCGGATCTTGTCCAGTCGCTGGGAGGAAGACGGTCGACTTTTGATACTATGGTTTGGATGGCTGTCCTTTTTCGAGGCATTGTTCAATTGTAATTTATCCTTTCTTCTTTCTACGTTACGTCGTGCGGACTATACATCATGTTGGCTTTCGTTAGCCTTGCAGTACAGGGAGGCAGATGATGGAACGAAGGATGACCGCATGCTTTGCTGTCACTGTATGCATTTCAGCTAGGCGAACGAGGCGTGCTAGGCGAGGTGTAAGGACTGTGTATCTAAGGCGAAGAACGAATTGCAAGTAATGCGATTGTCACTGAAAAGTAATGCCAAATTAAGCACCTACCACACATTTTCTAGCTTTCAGAACGCCCAGCGCAAGAAATTAGCCAAGCATGTAAGCAGCACGAAGATGCCAAACTCCGGGGGTATTCTCTGCATTCCATCTACGGGTATCATCGAATAACTCCAACCACACTGACACAAGAGCTCGAAGCCCAAACCCTTAACGCCGATGATGACGCGGTACATTAATCCCACTCAAACGTCTAACACTGGCCCACATACTCTCAGAGACCTTCGAAGGAAGCTTGTTCCCCCTCAGCCTCGAGTCTATAAGCCAGAGCCCCACCACGAATTCTTCTCTTTCAAGCTTGCCATCACCTCGTACGTCGACTAAATCCCAAACCTCCTCGAGTACATCGCTAGGTAAGCGGCTTCGGCTCCAGATATCCCGCACTATGATATTGAGCACGGCGTCTCTGGAGTCGGGATCTGACTCCATGAGGAGACCTTTGTTGGCGGCCCAAACACCTTCGTAGCGTTTGCGTTCTCGCTCGATGACTTGATTCCTGTATCGTTTTCGGTCACCTTCATGGTGCTTATTGGGATGCTTTCGAACGATGTGACCCTTTTTCTTCCTATGATCTACTTCGTCATCTGATTTCTGGGGTTCTCTCATCGTTTGCCTCATGCCTTTTGCTGGGCTTGGAGTACGGGACAAATGCTCTTGGCTATGGTGGTGGTTGAATAAGGAGTATGATTTGCCATGTCGGCGAGGTGGAGGCAATGGTGGCGGTTTGCTTGGTGATGGTGCGCGGGAAGATGCCAAAGAAGAAGCCACCATGGCGTTGGCAAGGGAGTCAACTGTAAGCTTTGGGACATAGCTATCTGTTGAACGGGTGGTAGTCCGACTAGATCTCAAAGGACTAGAAGACCGGTTCCCTTCGTCGAAACTACTAGGGGACGAAATGGGAGGACGTGACCCTGAGATGGAGGCTTGGTGTGGAGGTATGATTGAAGGGGTGAGATTCCGTGTTGGTCGTGGAGATGGACCTTCTTGCCGGCCCGGGTCTGCTTGCACATGGGTAATGTCGATACTCAGTTCTTCGGGAAAACCTGAAATGAGCTTTTCATTATAAGTAATAGGTAAGTTTGCACCTTCCAGGGTGGCACGTTTCCCTCTTTGACGTGGGCGAGGAGGCTCGGGCACCGGATTTGATGGCCCTGCTGACGGCCCAAGTCCGGTTTTTTGCGTTCCTGATGGCACAGCCAACCTCGCCGCAGCAGCGACAGCTCCTGCATGAGCAGTTCTCGGAGCATTTTCGAGGGGTTCTCTGTCAGAGTCAGAGGTGGATGGAAAGGTGCGTAGCGGAACAATCGTAGAGGACACCGATCTTTTGACTGGTTTGATCGGAGTGGGACTTGCAATCTCTGTGGGTGGCTTGGAAATATAGCGAACTGAGTGCGTCACAGGGGCGGACATTTTAGGAATTTGTTTTGATTCAAAGAGCTTGACTAGGGAAGTAGTATCTCCACTCGAAGTCCTGTTAACCTGGGACTCAGTGGCTGTCGAGCCATCAGCATCACTTCCAACGTTCTGCAAATGTGAGCGATGCCTTGAATTCCATTCCCCATCTCGAGTCGGTGTAGTTTTAGAGGTTGCGAGAAGTGCAGCTGTCTGGGAAGGGGATTGCCCCCTGGACTGAGAGGATCGACGTGGGATTTTGTGAATTGCTGAAAGGCTAGATCGAGGAGACGCCTTTGTTATAGGTATACTCGAATTTTGTCCATTTAACGGAGAGCCTTCGGCAGACCCATCCTCCTGCCTACGACCACCAGTCCCAACTGTTGAGGCTGCGGCGAAGGCTCCATCGGTGCCACTGTAGGTGGGCAACGAAGTCTTCGTCGCAGTAGAGGCTTGAGAGAAGGCACGGAAAGCTCCCCGAAAGGCTGCCGACTGGCTTTTCTCATCGCTGAACGGTGTGGAGCGGTCCGAGGGGCGTGGGTCCCGAGAAGCGTTTGAGGTCATGAAGCCATGAGCTTGGTAAATTATTCCTGCGGATCGGATGGGACTGCACTATTGTCTGCTTCAAGCGTGCATGATGCATCGGAGCTTTGATGGCAATGAGGATGTTAAAACAAAGATTTTGAAAGGAAAGCCGCAGCCTCGACGACCTTCCGGCAGAAGCTCGGGTAAAAGGGTTCATCCACCAACCGTATAGCCCCCTAAGGTAGGTACCTTAGAGTTGATCGCCCGGGCGAAGAATTAGTCCCCGGGGCTGGGGTTTTTGGCCTACCTTACATTCGCGGAGGGAATCAGCCCTAGAAGGGTTCACCCCCTTACTGTACTACTGTATAGCCCTGTAGGGCTGGACCTAAAGGCGGTGAAAAGGACCCAGTCAATCCCGGGGCTCAATTCTGTTGCTCAGGCGGCCAGTTTTAGGGGGGTTTTCAGGCCCTTTTCACCAGTTCTATGTCCAGCCCTTCAGGGCTGTACAGTAAGAGGGTGAATTCTTCTATATCATAACCAGGGTGGGTGAGCAAAGACATGCTCGTGGGCCGCCCTATCCAAATATGCGATCTGCTTGCGTAATTCCGGACTGGTGCCACAACTTGGAGATACTCAAGACTAGATAGGGGACAGCCTGTTAACTCGCGAGATAAGTTTGTCAGACCACAACCTCAATCCACCATTGGGAGGTGTGACGACAATGTCTACCCAGAACCAAAAGCCTCGCTACGCAAACCTTTCCCGGTATGGGCAATTATCTAATATCACAACGTGCCAATCAGCTACGCTAGAGTGTCGCCCCGCATTATGATGGTTGTCCTGATGCCTGATTTATTCTACCCCGCCGATTACGCTGGCAGCCCTTACAAGGCCATGAAACATCCTGTTCATATCTTTCTTGCTACCGCTGGAATTCTATGTTCTAGAGATCGAAGATGCTCAGTAAAATATGGAAAAAACATGAAAGTGTTCCACGTAAGTGGTAGCCCATGAGGTATAGGAATCAAGCTTAACCCTTTACTAGCTGAGAGAGGCCCACTACTGTGCCTGAATTGTAGACACAGCGGTCATCTCGCTGTCAATTGTCCGCACCCAATTGGGGTTTTCCCGAGGCATACATGGTTTCAGTCTGAAGCGCGTGGAGCAATACGATTTGAACAGCCCAAAAAGACCCCACAAAAACTCTGCAGAAGATGCGAGGTGCTGTCTTTGCCTGAAAGACTTAAGCAGAGCCTGGGAACGATCAGAACAGAAACAGACCATACATGGCATAGAGACTGGGAGAAGAGATTAGGATCTGTGGGAGGGATTGAGTTATGGCAAAATTGCCCCTGCTGTCGGTGTCTCTTCGCTCTGACGCCAGAACTAAGTTCTCTCGAACAGGAAGTGATCTTGTTCACCACGTGGTCGATGTTTCGCCTAGAGCAGGGTGTAGAAATCGATACCGAGGAGAAACGTGCGACCTCCAGATGCATTAACGTCATCTTGTCGACTGAAAGCTACCTGTCCAAGCACTCCGGAGACGCCCTCTGTTTGGTAGAGGACACTCCTGAGCATTCGAGAGCCAGAATGGGTGCTCGATTTGTCAACCCTGTTGAATTGGATATCGGACATGTCCTTGGCTGGCTTTCCGAGTGCGAAAGTCGACATCCCCGGATCTGTCAGCCGACCTGGAACGAGAAGCTTATGCAAACCTTTCTCGTTGATGTCAAAGCACGTAGAATTGTGGGCTATCCTAGCGCAAAGTGCGACTATATCGCTCTGAGCTACGTATGGGGCGGCGTTGATCAGAGCATCCCTGTGGCTGGCAAAGTGGGTGGGTCTTTGTCAATGCCGCTGCCTGCAACCATTGAGGACGCTATGTCTTTGGTGAACGCACTTGGTAAACAATACCTCTGGGTCGACTCAATTTGCATCAATCAAATGGATCAGGCTGAGAAACCAGAGCAGATAGGATTGATGAGTGACATCTATCAGGGAGCGTATATGACTATCATTGCGATGTCGGGGACTTCGGCCAATGCAGGTCTGGCTCGAGTTGGACACACTCCAATCGTTCAGCATCAGGCGCAATTCAGTTCTAAGAGCGGAACCGTCGTAGGTATTGGACCGACACTAGGCTATCTTATATCGCAAATGCCATGGGCGAAACGTGCGTGGACCCTTCAAGAGGCGATCTTGTCTCAGCGGTGCTTGTACCTCACTCAGTTTCAAGCCTATTTCGAATGCAACGCGATGCAGTGCTGCGAATCCCTTGATATTTCACAATGTTGCGAATCCTTCCAAAATTCACGATTGTCAATCAGTCACGATCCTCAAGATCATACTAATTGGAATATTTATCATGCAATAAAGCCAGCTGGCCAGGGTGAGCTGCGCAACCTTTTTGTACCTGGTCTGATCACGGGCGATATCTCAAGTCTCGGGCGATACGGCACACTGCTCGAACAATACAGAAGTCGTACGCTGACGTACGAGTCAGATGCGATGAACGCGTTCGCTGGTATTCTCCAAGCTATGGAACGATCTATCTTTACCAGTGGCTTTGTCCTAGGACTTCCAGTTTCTGCATTGCATTGCGCACTTTTATGGGAGAAAGTCGATGCGGATGTTGGGAAGCAGAATCGAGAGTTTCCAAGCTGGACTTGGGCGAGCTGGAGTGGAGCTGTGCGAATGGCACATGTAGATGACATATACCTGAAGACCGATAATCTTGCAGAGGGTCATCTTCGTCAGAACTTAAGGATATGGCGGAAGGATCCCAACGGAATCAAGAAGATATTTGCCAAGCCTCTACGTGAACGATTCCTAAACGAATCGTACGAATGGCGCGAGCTACCACCGCGAAATGCCAATTACCTTGACTATCTTCACAACATGTCTTCCAAAGACGCTGAACACGTTTTATGCATTGAATGTTACGATCTAAAGTTTGTTTGCAATCCCGGCCGTCCCAGCGCAGATATTGTCTTCAATGTGTCTGAAGGGAGCGAGTTTTCCAACTCTCCACGCTTCTTGAAAGAAGAGGGGAGGTACCTTGTTATTGCAGTGACCGATAACCCCGGGCTTCCGGGAAAAGAGTACCACCTGCTAGGTATTGAACGAGTGTACGAAAGATTCTGGAGGCGAGTCGGTATTCTGAAGATTTCAGTACACCTCAACCAAATGCATGCGTTCCATGCACTGTGGCCGCGTCGGACAAGAGTTCTCCTTATTTAGTGGAAATAAAACGGTCTAAGGACGGCTCGTTTCTATAAGCTTCAATTGGCAGCGTTATGTAGTATCATCAGCTGACGGCCTTTCATTCGCTCCCGCGTCCTTCTGGAATTCCTTACCATTGGCAGCTACAAAAAACTGGGATGAAGCACTTCGTAGATCCTATCCGCGTGGCCTTCGCCGCCAACTGCTATGATTTGTGCCTAGCGTATTAAAGAAAGAAGCATGAGAAAGACCCAGTGTACATCTCAGGGTTGTTTGTTGAGTGTGATGGCTCGGTAATATCTAGGGTCGAAGAGGTTTGCAAATGAGACTGAAGTTTTACCTACAGGGGGTACACCTCTCAACTGAAAAGCCTTAAAGGGCTGATGCTTAGAGGCATCTAATGGTGGCCCCCTAGGAAGCTCGATTTGGGTGACTTCAGGGACTGAGCCTATCAGCTAGGGAACCAACTGTTAGGCGATCTTTAGGGGGCTTTTCAGTTGATATCTACCCCTCAACCGTATGTAAGACATCTATCAACCTTAGTTCTACGGCCCCCTAGAAGTACCCTAAAAGGTCGTCACCTAGGCGATTGGATACGTCCCCGTAGCTAGGGTTTTCGGGCTTATGTCTTTCTTTTTTAAGGGATGATCTTTAGGGATCTCTAGGCACCAGCTCTATGTGGCTGGACGGTTGATAGGTGTTTTCACGGTTGAGGTGCTTGAACGGCGAAAGAATCATTGATAGAATGGTACGTGAAAAGACTTGAGGATTATAGACCAAGAACCGGGTTTCTGTAGGATTTTCTATGTAAGAGCATTTCTACCTAATTGCACGTAAAGCTGAAGCATTTTTATTCTTCTATATATTACAGTTCACTTTCAGTACGCCATGTATGTCCTGCACCAGGCGCGAGTGTTGATGCCATCTAAATATGTAGGTATTATGTATCATGCAGCACGCTCCCTCATACCCTTGCAAAAAAATAAAAAACCAACTCCAAGCAATGCACCGCAATGCAAGCAAGCAAGCAAATGACCCTCCCTCCTAATCCCATCATGCTCACAATATTGCCAACCCCAATAAACCTCCACCCACCGCAACCAGCCCAGTAAAACCCACCAGTACAGCCTCCCCAATACCCCATCTCGGCCCCTTTACTACCGCATCATTCTTCGCCTCACTCGTCTTCACAACCCCAACACTCCCCGTCAACGTCCCCAGCCCAATACTCCCGCTCTGCACCGCCGGCGCCGTCGTCCCCGCCCCACTCGTTTCCGTAATAATCGTATTCACAACTTTCGTCACGCCTCCTACCACTGTTGTGATTTGCTCGGTTGTGACGGAATTGGCGCCTGCGTTGGCGGGGGGTTGGGCTGCTGCTGGGGCGGCGCCGGCGCCTCCGACGCCTGCTGCGGGGGCTCCGGCGGCGGGTGCGGGGGCTGCTGGGGCGGGGGCAGGGGCTGCTGGTGCTGGTGCTGGGACGGGGGCTGCTGCTGGAGCGGCGGCTTGGCGGAGGTCGAGGTGTTGGAGGAGGGGGGTGGGTTTGGGGGAGGGGGTTGAGGGGTCGATTAGGATGGCGTCGAGATTGCGGGGTGTTGGTTTGGGTTTTGCGAGGTTTGAGAGCGCGAGGACTTGGGTGGTGGCGAGGAGGGGGAGGAGGAAGATGGGTATGGCGGAGATAAGCATTTTGAATGTGGATGTGGGATTTTTTTGTTTTGTCCTCCCAGTGTGGCCGACGCCTCTGGAGCCTACCGCCTCTTCCGAGCCACTATGTCGTTATATATCTGTGAGACTAAGCTTCCCTGGTGGTAAATTGCCGCGTAATCGTCTTATGAGTTTGGTGGGAGGTAATTGTGGTTCGAAATTCCAGTGATATTTGTGCCCAGTAGGTAGTCCTCCTGGCTCTTTTTGACAAGCAATTCGAATCAACACCAGAAAGTACTCAATCCTTCTGATGTGGTAGTATTTGTGAATTCAGGACACCAATCGAAGGCAATGGATGCGGGCTGTGTTGTCCTCTTAAATCTTCGTCCTATCCCTGCAGAGACGCGCAATGTCAAAGCGACCTGAGGGGATTTGGGTGAGTCGTGAATACAGTGGAAGGAAAGGCCGTAACGACAGTGTATGGGGTGAGTATGGGAAGGATTGTGGCCGTAGACGTGACGAATATTGAAGTGTTGTTGGGGGATCTCATTTGTCGGTGTTGTCAGGGGCTTGGCCGAAGGAATGATCTGCAACAAAGCGGCGAATTCGGTCATCGCCCAGTTAAATGCTGAAAATAGACCTGTCAAGTATTACTACTGAGCTGCCATGAATTTTGAACTTCAAGGTCTCCTTATATGATATCACTCTCGTCTGAGGGTATTCGCTTCCACATCCGGACCAATTGTTGAGTGGACGCGGTCATACACTGGCTCTTGCTACGAACAAGCACGATAAGTATGCATCAGAGTCTTCTAGTAGCTCCAGCCGGCAAAACACTCGGCGATATATCACATCAAGTAATGTACAAAGAATATACATCCAGCTCATGACTCGTCCCAAGAAACACCAACACTCTAGTCAAACCCTCTACCACACTACCCACGCAATGCTAAACAGCAGTAACATAATGGTGCCCGTCTTCGCCTTCCACGAAAGCTCCATCGCAACACCCTCGCTCTTCTTGACCACCCCATACACAGTCTGATTGACCGTCTCATTCTTCTGCTGGCTGAAGAAGAATGTTTTCGCGCTCACGTTGCCATTCGGCGGTTCTGTGACTTCCGGAATGGCGCATGTCGCATTGACCGCTGTAGGATCCTTGCAGCGGTCCGTCCAATCCTTCTGCCTAGCGAGATCTGAACTGTTGAAGTAGGCTTTCATGTACTCCACTGTAAGGATTGCATCTGTGGCTGGTGGTCCTGCGCTCCAATCCGGATTTCCAGTGCTCCAGTGTGAAAGTGTTATGTGACCTGGCTGAGTAGGAATAGCTTGGGTCATTGTGTTGAGGAGCACTCCGTCAGCATAGAATGTTACTGCGTCGGTTGACCAATCGAAGCGGTACTCATGGAAGGCGCCAGACGGGTCAAACGGGAGCTGATGTACTTGAAAAGTGCCTGTTCCGGCAGCATTGAAGCCGGCTTGCTCAGATTCGGTCGATTGCAGCACGAGATTGACAGGGTGTGAGGTTGCATTGTATTCGGCAGAGAGGAATTCCATGTCGATCTCTTGGGTATCATTGAAGTACTGTGGTCTTCATGTTAGTATGCGCAAGGCTCATTCGAGAACGACATCAAGGGCAGATACCCAGAATAAAGCGCCGCATGTCCCAGATGTTGCCGTAACCTTCATACCTGCTCGAAAAGTGCCTTGCAACATGTCCTCCCTTGTTGTCGCGACCTCCCCCATGGGAATCAAACTGTCTTGCGGGATGCCTCCCCTCACGATGATCTGGAGACCGGCATCGCCCCCGTTAATCCCATTACCCGCCCAGTCATATTGACTCTCCAACGGATTGGCAACAACGTTGCTGAGGGACGCGTTCTTGCCATATGGACCGCGCGCTAGCTCGGGTGTGACTGTGTAATTTTGAGGTTGCCAGTCTGTGTCAGTGGTTATGTTTGCTAAATGGAGGAAATCGGTTTCAAGTAGATCTGTGTAGAGTGTTGAATTGACTGTGTAGCCGCATTCGCAGTCTGAATAAACAGAATCTGCGAGAAGGAGCGAAATGACTAAAGAAGCGAAAACCATTTTGTAGGGAAGAATGGATAGTGTGGTAAGCTTGATGGATTCATAGGTAAAGACACAGAAAGAATGACACGATGCAAGGTGCGTTGTATGTGCATAACTTTAATCACGAGGTCGGGTTCCTCATTCGGCTGCATTTCGGGCGCCTGCATCCAGTGAAGCTTTTTTGGGACATGAATTTAAGGTAGGGACAGGGATGACGTGTTCTAGACCAATATGAAACGCATAAATGTCTTAATCAGGCATGATATTGGAAAAGGTTACAAGGGTTCTATACCGAGTGATCAATTATGTCGTACATAAAGGATCCACGAATCCATTCGTCCACTGCAAGCTCCCCATAATGATAATCATCAAGCTCAAAGCCATAGTTACACTCATCATTCCGTAGAAATAAGCATGCCTCAGCCTCAGACCCGTCAGCTCAGCCACCCACGTACTAACAGTCGTTAAACAGCCACAAAACCCATCCGACATCCCTTGGAGCACCTGACACCCCACCATGCCCCCGATTGGCACGCGCTGAAGATCAAGGAACATAGCCTCCATTGCTGTTCCAAATACGTTAACAGCAAAGGTGCCAAGAGGGAAGGCTTTGATTCTGCCATTCAGATGTAGCGATATGTAGAAGCGAAGGAGGCACCCTGGTGGCGCAAAAACCAAAGCGAAGAGAGCCTGGCTACGCCATGTTTCTTGAGTCCAACTTGCGTCGCCTACTGGTCCTCCAGGTCTGTCAGGCGGGAATATTGCCATTAGTATAGCGGCTAGCCAGCAGCCCCAGCCTAACAACACAGATAAACGATCGATGATCTTACGACTGAGAAGGAATGGGATAGAGGGTGTTACCGGTTCCAGGAACAATGCTGTGTGTGCACCAAATTGGAGAGCCATGAGACTAAGACCTATTGTTGTGATGAGTACTGCGAGCAAAGCAAGAAAGCTATAGCCAGGGTTTCTGTGAACATCGATTGTCTCGGATATTGGAGCGCTTGATGGATGCGAGATTGGCACTTTCAGAGCATTCGATATGGCAAAGAAGGCATCTCGCATGAAGGATGAGAACGATGTAAAGGAACCACAGAAGCCAGTAGCGAGGCCAATATATAATGGCACAGTCTTCTTAACAGCAGCATGCCGCTTACTGACCGAAGGACTGCGAGGTTGTCTTTTGGCCTTCTCTTCGTCTTCGGGTTTTGCACGTGGGCCTTGGGGTGATCCCCACTCTTCACGAAAAAGCTGCCTATCTTCAGACAAGAAGCCCATAATCAAGCTGCCGCCAACGTTTGCCCATAGCAAACCAGTCTGCACTGGGGCCCCAGGGTAGAAGGTCAAAGCTTGCAAACCTAGACGGGCAAGGGTGCCAAGTATAGAGAAGAAGACCAGATAAGATACCGTGTAGACCTCAGTTGCAAGTCTAGAAACTCGTTGACGTGGTGGCGACACTTCCTGCTTTGACTTTTCATCTGATGACGGCGACCTAGAGGTGCCATTTTTAAGATATCCTTGACCCTGCTCTTTCTTGGAATTCGGAAGTGGCGATGGCACGGCGAGCTCAGCGAGATTGTCTTCTGCGGAGCCGCTTTCAGTATTGCGGTCTTCCAGATAGCCCTGCCGCCACTCTTGTTGGGGGCTTGCTACCGGAGAGGGTGCGGCTAGCTCATCGAGGTTCTCGTAGTTATCGGGAAAGTCGTAGTCTTCCTCATTTTCGCCGCGCCTTCTAGAGTATCGGCGAGCGCCTTGCGGATGGGGTTGAGCGTTCCCATTCCCTCGGTTAGGATTCTCCTCCTCCTGCTGAGCTTGCACTCGACGCGTTCCTTGATTATCCCTGTTGCGCAGGTTATCCTCCGAATAGCCTAACCAAAGACGCGCCCGGCGACTCTCGGCTGTCTGTTCTCCTGATAGCGCGACTCCCTCGGACTCCTCATTTCCTTGTGTAGCTTTGGTCCCTTGCCCTGATACCATGTCGCATACTCAATGCGACAGCACCGACTATAAAATTCAGATCACACAGAGCAGAGCATGAGTGCTCGATCCTGAGAGACGAACCATGCATAGTCTCCCTTGCGCTCAAAAGGAGGTTTGTTGCCATTGACAGCCGTGACAGGATCTATGACGAAGTGGATACGGGAGGGCGGGAGGGATCGACCGCACCAAGCGGGAAGATTGAAGGTAGCCCTGTAGGGCTGATCCCTAAAGGGAGCAACAGTCCCCTAAAGCTCGTCCCCGTGGAAACCAGCTATGGGGTAAAGGAACCCGCTCTGGGGACTAACTCTATCTACCAGGCGACCAGCTCCAGGGCGTCTCTGAGGGATCCTTCAAAATCGCGTAGACCTCCGTTAACCACGGTACCAACGCATTGTATCCGTACCAAGACTTATCTCGTGCTTTTGTTCCCTCTATCCTCCTCCCCCTTACTCCTTGATTGCTCCCTCTAAAGCCGTGCTGCTCTTCTTTGCGTACTAGACCGGTATACTAATATCTAGTCTGTGTGACATAAGATATGTACTAAGAAGGTAGATAGATACCAATTCAATTACATGCCGGAATTTCCCCAATTTGATGATATAAACCTAGATGGCCAGCCAAGAGACATCGGATTCAAATCTTAACGTCCTTTTTCGGTCTGCCTTTTAGATTCCCCTCCTTCTCCTCGGTATCAATATGCCAAACAATATAATTCGGTAACCCGACGACTTGAAACCCAGCCCGTTTCGCCATCTGCGCAAATCCCTCCGTGTCCGCTTGATTTTCAAACGCGTAGCAGGGGAAATTGATGCCTGGGAATCAAGAGCCAAGAATTAGACAACAACTCTGTTCGATCCCCAGCCGTAGAGGTTTCGGCAAATAGGGGAGGAGTAAAATAGCTAAGACAAAGAAACAAAATTTTATTTGCTCACCGTATCGATGAACGTCCGCTTTGACGAGAATGTTGACACCGCCTATACCGTCGAGGTTGACTTCTATATCTTTGTCCTTGTGTCGATCACCCATCCAATTCAGGGTTCTGCGATGCATATTGTACTCTTTATAGCCTGTGCGAGTCACCGGCCTTGATTCAGAAAATGCTCCCGAATTCAACAAAAAGGTGTGACGGGCTTTACCTTCGGCTAGGACGATGTTTTTGTCAAGATGGCTTCGCCTCCAGCGTCCCCACCAGGACTCTTGCCAGGAGTTGTAATCGTCTAGATGTTGTGAAGTCAGTGTTTAGTGTTCTTTACTACTGACAGGGTGTTTGAAAACGAACATCGGCCCTCAATGTCTTTGCCGTTTTTGTCGTAGCGATGGAACCAAATATCTGCATGACACTTCCCGTCAGTGAAGATCAATTCGAAAGCCACTAGTGCGGAGCTACTTGGAACAAGTATGTCTTTGTCGTGCTTCATAAAATCCTCCAGGATACTGCTCGGGTTTTCAACAATGTCGACATCTCTCCAGTAAACCCAGTCGTGCATCGGCCGGATGGCGTTATACAAGAGATAATTTCGAGCACGGCCAATAGCCATGCGTCGCGGGGCTTGCGCCCGAAAGCTGTGGCGTTCCTCGACACTCTGATCCATTGCATCTCCGAAATCCCGCTGGATGATTATGGCACTGCGAAAACGGTCAGGATTGGATTGATCCTGGAGGCTTTCGAGTTGCTCTCTCAAGACAGAGAAGGTGTCGTCCTTGCAGTCACTAACCAAGAAGGCTAGATCGATGCTCTGGTGGGAATATGTCAGCTCCGATAGCAACTTGAAATGTTGATGAAGGTGTGAGGCGGCATCCCGCAGCGGCGTTAGGATGAGCACTCGATCTCCCTTCTCCGTAGATGTCGCATTTGCAGGCTCAAGACTTTCTGAACCTATAATCAATAGTTCATGTGGGTCTCGTTGTAAAGTTGCCCTGCCTCGATCACCGCAATAAAATCTTTAAAAAGTTCATTTAGCGAACATCAATTTTGAGAACAGTCAAAGTGAGCATTTCACCTATCAATATCATTATTCTGCCCACTTCTCCAGAGTTGGATTCCCCCAAAGATGAAAACAGCAACGAGAAAGATTCGAATTAGGGACCGCCGCTCACGCGACCGAAGCCGTAGCATGCTGATAATTTAATTGACAACAGAACGATGAACACTTTGAGAACGTCGCTCCTTAAAGGCTTTGGCCATTAGCATTTTTTTGACCTGCAGAATGTATATGAAGTTGATTCGAAATCCACCGGCGGCAATGGAGATACCTACAGAGCTTGTTGTTGCGTCCAGCTTAATGTTCGATGTCATTTGGCTTTTACGTTGTCTGCTCTGCTTAACTTACCCACTAGCCTGAAGATCGCATTAGAGCCGTAATTTGTGGTAACAGGGAAATGTTGGTATGGAGGATGTAATCGTTGAGTACCTAGGGAAACCTAGGGGGCTAGAATGCACAGGCTAGAAGGAATCACCAGCGTACACACCTATCAAGCGTACAGCCCTATAGGGCTGGACCTAAAGCTGGCGAAATCACCCCCGAAGACACCCTAAAAGCCAATACGCTCAGCGGCTATTCCAAGGGGATCTTCGGGGGTCCTTTAAGGGCCCGTTTCAGTAGCTCTAGGTCCAGCCTGTACGTTTGATAGGTGTGTACGCTTGTTAGGTGATCCCTTCTAAAAGGCATCAGAACAACCTAAGATCTGTTCTGTTCATGTCAGCGGCCAGTAATTTTTCCTCGGAATCAAGTAAGTACTCAAATCTTGGTCTTCTAGTAAGGGTGAGTTAGTTCTCTTGGTTGTGATATCTGATGCCAAGGTGGCAGATATCTGCACCAACCTCACCCTCCACCGGGTTTAGGGTGAGCGCCGCTTTATGGTCGCGCGATAGAAGAGTTGACCCCCAACTGTATAGCCCTACAAGGCTGGACCTAAAGCCTGTGGAAACAGGCCCTGAAAGCCCCCTTATCACCCTCCTATTTAGGTTACCCATGCAATGAGAATAGGCCCCGGATAACCCCAGCTTAACGGTGTCTTTAAGGCTCACTTCCACAGGCTTTAGGTCCAGCCCTATAGGGCTATACAGTTGGGGGTTTCATACAGTTGGGGGGGTCAATCCTTCTACGGGTGACCCTCGCGCGAGCCTGGGTGCTATTAGATAATCCTAGGTAACTGTGCCCCCCTTTTGGTAAAGGAGCTACTTCGTACTATTATTGACCATAAATTGACAAAGTAATATAGACAATTCGTCTTCATAAACTAGAAGAGTTTACCTAGTATCAACTGAAAAACACCTATAAACTGAAAAGCCCCCTAGAGATGCCCTAAAAGTTGGTTACCGATGTGATAGGACAGGTCCCTAGAGCTAGATTTTTTAGGCGTATTTCTTGTTTTCTACCTAAGGGAGGGAAAGATCTCTGCTGGTGTTTGTTTAGCATGAGTTTTAGTTCGGAAATCAGGATAATGGAAATAAACGTCTCTCCTAAGGGAGATCGAGGACAGCCCCTGAGCCGGTGCGTTGGCCAGTAGTAGGGTTCTTGGGAGCAGTCATTAATTCAATATCCTTCACGATCCTATCCATTGGCGTTACCAAGCCAGTAGGAGACGCGTAGTATGTACCAATATTTCCTCCCTTCTTCACGTCGTAGTCTGCGGAAAGTGATGGCCCGCACATGCCCTTGATGAAGCCAAAGAGTTTGGCGACCACCTGTCCATTGTGATCTATGATAAAAGAACCCGAGTCGCCACTATCGGAGAACGGATGCGCTCCTTCGTCAGCCTTGGTTTGTGAGCCAAGGATAACATACTCGGTCGTAAAACCTACGTCTTCGTATGCTCCTCTTCGGCCTAAAGTATCGTACTTGGTGCGCATGCCTCCCAGATTGACGTACGCTTCGGTGCCGTGACAGATTCCAATGGTTATATCTGTTGTGCGACCAATCTTGAAGTACCAGTTCCCTTTGATAAGGGGTCCGATGCCGGTAATCGTTGAAGGCTCGAGATAGATGTCTTCCTTCCCATCAATTCTATGGCTGTAGTCTCCAGGTAATTTCTTGAAAAGGCCAGCGGCTGTGGATTTGGGGAGTTTGTTGCTGTCCAAACAATGGTTCCACATGGCTGAATCGGCTTCTGGGACTTTGACAAAAGCAGTATCCAAGATATACCCCGTAGCACTTAGTCCTCTGCCGCTTGAGAATAGAATAGCCCCCATTGCTCTTGGCATGGTACTGCAAATCCGTGTAGCGGATTCGATCGAATCAAGTCTCTCTCCGATAGCGCCGAGTCTCCTGTCCTGAGCGCGATGATCTCTGCCCATTTCCTCGTATTCAGCAATAGTTGCTTTGAGGTCCTGAGCAGTATTGAGAAGGGATTCTCTTCTCTCCTTGATAGCATCTTTGGTAGCGTCGATGTCCTTTATAGTCATCCAGTGAACCCTGGTCCGGACTGGATCCAACATATCATCATCAAGAGACACACCACGGATGTCATACCTCTTCTCCAGTTCCGGGGATGCATCCACTGGAGGCGCCACGACGTGCGAGTTGGTTAGAAATCCACGATGTGTCCGGCCAGCGATACTTAGGGTCATATAGCCACCTAATGTGCCTCCGCCAAGCGAGCCTTCTACGCCAATGCTGGCTCCAATGCCTGGATTTTCTTTGAGGGCCGGATTTTCTAAAAAGGACCGTCCAGGCCTTTCTTGGTCCTGGCTTTTTGTGTCTGGTGGAGAAGCGAAGTCCGTTATTCCCGGTATGATTTGCACTCCAATGGGTTGTTCTCTTGTACTGTTCACGCTGTCTAGTATCCGCAATACAGCCGCACGAAGTGCCGCCCAGTCATGGTGCGTGAGTGCGTCTACTGTTATTACAATATCATGCGTTGTTGAGAGTATCTTTCTGTTTGCCCTGACTCTGTACAGACACATCGAATTCCAAGAGCGGCCTAATTTCTGATCCACATAAAGGACAATTTCCTGTCGTACCGATTCATACAACGCAATATGTGACTCATTCGGATGCATGTGCAACAATATTGGCTCGTAGCACCGACTGGGGTCCCAAATTTCGACTTCCGCGTCCGTTAGCCCGTAGTCCTCCAGAAGAGACTGGACGGCGCGTTTCGCTGGTGACCATTCTCGCCGCCCGGCGTCGTCAGGCATATCAACTTGTATGTGAAGCGCTAAGACTTCCTGACTCCCTTGGCCTGGATACCCAGGTTTTGACTGTAAAACAAACTGCACAACGTACGGGTAGACGAAGTGGCGATGTAGTTGGGCAAATAACTCTTGGCGAAGCTTGCTGTTAGTACTTAACAGATCTGAAACCGGAGCCCGTGGCTTCTCTAGGTATAGTGGTAGAGGAAGGGGGACTCTCATGGTGCTTGAGCGATAGTCATCCGACCGATAGATGAACGCTTCAATGGACATTTCTCCCTCATTGTCGTCAGTCAATTGAAGGAACCTTCTCCGCTTATTGGGTGAGCCTGTCAAGTCACGTTGGGGCGACGTAGGTGGTGTTTCTGGGGCTCCCGGAGGAGGCAATGGACGGTAACCCGGAAATTCACTTGATTGCTCGGACATCTTGTTGTATGTAGCTTAGCTAACAGCTCTATTGAGAGCGAGCTGTAGATTAAAGATCTGAATGCTAGGACAAGCTATTTAGATGTAAGGAAGTAAAGACTATTAATATTAGCTCTATTGAGAGCGAACTGTAGATCAAAGATCTGAATGCTAGGACAAGCTATTCAGATGTAAGGTACCTTAGTAAAGACTATTAGGAGGGTTGGACAAGGAAATGAGAATTCACGTGCAAAAGACGGCTTGGCCTGATGGTCGGCCGGAACCACTTCAGCAGGGTGCACCAAGCCACGGTAACATTTAAAAAGTGACGAAGAATATATGGGTCAACCCTCCCCAGGTCTGACTCCAACACAGCCAAGCGGCTTAATGGAGAGCAATGCTGATGGGATGAATCTAGAAAGCCCCTAATTGTATGGCCGATAGGGTTGAAGCCTAGAAGCACCCTAGCCCCCCGAGCGTCTAAGCTTTAGGGTAGTATCTTTAGGGGAAGTTTCGCTAGCTTTAGGTCAAGCCCTATAGGGCTGTTTAGTTGATAGATGTGTTCAGCTTTAGGAACCTCTAGGCATCAGCCCTATAGGGCTTTTCAGTTGATAGGTGAACTCTTCTACGCTTTGTCACATTAACCCGTGGTCCACTTTTATGGTTCTGAGAATGCTAATATCCCTTTGAGCGATTCAAGCTACTGTAAGGTACTTAAGAGACTAGCTGTTAAATTTGTGGACGGCTTGTATCATCATCGTATGTGAATCGAAGGACAACGGACAGCGAGATATTTCTAATAATATCCGAACGTTGTAGATCTTTGAAAAGAAAATACCTCGCATTCGAATAGAATATAAGAAATAATCTGTTCTGAGTGACGTACCCGTGAATGATCAAAACAATCTACTCGGTATTACAATCTTCAGCACCGTTAAAAGTTCCGTTTAAGATAATCCAGGTATACGAATATTTGTCAACAAGAAAACTCATCCAAAGTCTGAATCATACAAAATGAATGCTTTTACTTCGACCAACCACGTCGATTATTTCCTCTTCCCAACCAAAACAGATCTTAGAGAAATAAGCGCCATTAATAGTTCTTCTGATCATTGGTCTCCGAGATCACACCCAGCAATAGTCTTATAATCCTCCGGATCCGAAGTCGGCTTGACCGTATGCTTCAGATGCGCTCCCTCCTGCTGCGTATCCGTCGTCTCAGCATACCGATCATAACCCCTCGGCCTACTATCCCCCTCCTGGAACCGAGCTCCCAAATCCTGAATATTGGCCTGCAGTTGCAGGATCATGTTCTCGAGGTTGTTGATTTGGGCCGAGCCGCAGGTATCTGTGGCGGTTGGGTCCTGAGCTTGCACCTTGTTTGTGACGAAGTAACTGGCCACAACGTTTGTCACAATGCCCATTGTAAACTCGTAGATGAAACCTCGGATCAGGACCTTGGATTTCGCATAGCCGTCGTCACGGAGATCGTTGCCCAGAGCTGCTGCTGCGGCGGCGATTTGGGCTGAGCTGATGCTGACAGATTCGACGGTGGTATCGATGCAGCCGTAGATCCATGCGCAGATCCAGTTGGTTCGTGGCTGGATCTGGAAAAGCGCGGGTGCTGCGGAATTCGTGGTGACCCGTGAGTCATCATGTGATTCGTTTCCTTCGTGTTCGTGGAAGCCACCGTCGATGAGGTAGATGCTGAAATCTTCAATTATCACGCCTGTGTCCGGATGGGGAATGCGGTAGTGGTATGTCAGTCCTTTCCAGTGATTGTTGGAGTGATTGACTTCGATAGTGGGTGCTGGAAGAGTGACTAGGGGTGGAAGGTTTTGGTCGAGTCTCCCCTCGCGGGCAGCGTAAGATGGCTTCAATAGGATGCTGCCAATGGACAAGAATTGCAAGAAAGTAGTCCACATCATTGCGCTTCACTCTAAGATGAGGCAGATAACAATGCGTGGCTAAAGTAGGTGCCGATTGGAGCAGTGTTCTGATGTAAAAGGCCCAGTAGATTTCCTCAGATATCAGGCAAGAGAATTACTCTTCGAAGATCTGACATCTTTCCTGGTTTTTGTTTTGCCTTATATACAAATACAATGCAGGGCCCCCGGCCCAGAATGATTATCTAGGGCAGTCAATATCTTCTAAGAGGCAGAAGGTGGTTCAAAAGTGGTTCGACATGCAGTGTCAGCATCAGGTATCTGGGTTGGGATCATTCATTGGGTGAGATCCGGAGCAGGAGGGTCCAAACCGTCCCCATTTTGGTAATGTGACATGGTGTGAACGTCCCGTCTCAGTTGAAATTTAGACTATGGACGCCTTATGGCTTTCTCAGGCGGTGCTTGCTGTATGTTGTGAGATTAAAAGCAATAACATTCGCTGATCGGTAGCGCCACGCAGTAATAAGGGCGGTACAAGTCAAGGCAGATTCTACCTTCTTGAGCTACTTGACTGCATCAGGCGTTGTCTCTTGGTGATCGAGACCATCTGCTCACAGATCCAAACTCGTTAAGCTTGTTAGCTACAGCAGGCATGCATGGCCTGATGGCAGCTGATCTGCGCGCTACAGAAAGTACCCATCGGCACAGCGTTTTCTGATGCAAAGGAGTATGTGCTCGCGCGGCACAGATCTGGCGTTGTAACGGTAACCTGATTAGTCGCCATCACCCCATTATGATCCCACCCCCCAGTTGTGCGCTTTGGGAAGGTTATCCGAGCATATATACTTTCGGCGGCAGCAATGCCACTTTTCATATCCAAAATATTGAAGCTATCCGCAGTTCTTAGCGCCTGGCCCGACTGCTTTTCCTTCTCTTGTTTTGTCTCTCTGGATTTAAACACTTATAATAGTTATGCTGTTGTGCTATTGTTTGCAATAGAGTAGGCAACCTAAGGGGTGGATGGGGTATCTTACCTACAGGGCGGGCCCCAGGAACGTCTCCTACCCGCCCCGGGCTGGCCCCGAGCCCAAAAAAGGGGTCTTGGATTTGCCGAAGTAGCTCATAAGTCCATTATTCATGTGACATGCCATCTATGTCATCCTTATTGTTGTGATGGGGTGGAAGTGTTCTGCAAGCTGGTTGGTCGATGCGGAACTGACAAAGCAGACCGCTGGGTGAGGATACCCAGTACACATAGGCGGTTGAGCATGCATCAACAATCCAGCTTGGTCGATCCTATGCGGCTCTTCTATGCAGCAAGCGTGCCTGTTCTATGAGCGAGGGATAGGCTGTGTTCTCGTCTTTATATAAATCGGGTGAAGACAAATACTTTTACCATCTATATTGCTTCACTCGCAGGAGATGGAGTCACATTTAAATCTCCATATCTCTTTACGAGAGTAACCTAGCCCAATCAGGCACACACACAAAGCCCTTCTGTGTCTGTCCCATAGCCCACCCTTTCTCTCCCACATCCAACTTCTCCTCCCATCTACTCTCATCCTCTACTTTCACAAGACTACTCATAAAGTTCGTCATCACCAACTCTTGGGGAATCATGCTCCCGCTTTCACCTTTGCTGATTTCAAGACTCATACCGCCCCAATGGACGCGTACAGCTCCTTTTGAATGAATGTTAATGACACCTGCTTGACCACCGGGGGCGTTTAGTCCACCGGCGATATAAGCATTTGGATATGCAGGTTCAGCAGGAGCGTCTGGATCGGACTTTATGGCGGGATCATCTTTGGGGGGGACGTTGAATGGGTTGTTGGGGGTTGCTGATGTGGGTTGGCTGGTAGACATCTTGGGAGGTGGCTTCTTCTCTAATTTTGGGCTAGTGGGTTTCTTCGCTACATCTCGAAGGCTTGGAATGATTGGTGGGAGCTGGAAAACATAACCACATCTCCCTTCGTCATCATCCAAAAAGACCGGTTCGACCTTATTGTCTATATGTATGTCTGGATCTTCTTCGTGGAATCTGGAAGAGGGCGCAGTCTTGGATCCAGAAGCCTCCTCTTCCAAGTCGCTTTGAACAGTGAGGATTGCATCAAGCTCCGCCAGAAATTGCTCATCTTCCTCAGGAGAGTAGACTACTTCCGGACCAATGTAACCACCAGTCCGTAGAGGCCTCTCATCCGGTCTCGGCAGAATTTCGCCTTCTGGTCCTCTCATAGACTTGTCGAGTGACTCACTAGTCTTCTCTATGGGCTGTCTTATAGCTCTATGTAGTGGTACACCTGAATCTTCTTCGTCAACCGCCATAGGATCAGGTTCGCTATCACGTATCTGCGTATCAACAATCATGGCGTTATCATTGTCTTTGTGTTCTCTGCCAGGCCCTGGCCCTTCAACGGCCATCACTTCATTATCGTCTGTAGGTTCCTTTTTGACCTTAACAGTTGGATGCTTATCATCTTCCTCTTGGTAAACACCTTTCCACTTTCGCTCGTCTCGGACAAACTCCACATCTTTAGGTTTCCTTCTCGTCTTAGCCTTGGGAGTCGTCAATATTACTGCCTCATCTTCTGATTGGAAAAGACTTCCGCCTGTCTCATGACGCTCTACGGCCCTTCTTCGCAGCTCTGCAGATGTAAGGGAGCTGGCATCTGTATTCACGCCAACAGATCGCTCCACGTGCTCTTGGCGTTGGATTCTGACCGGTCTCAGGAGGTTGTTGGGTATATGTGGGGTTCGTTCACGTTGCTTGCCTTTCGCAACCTCAGATCGGGATATTTCTTCCTCCTCGTCATCTTCGTCACTAGAGATGAGGTTGATTCTTTCAATGTTCTTCTTTTTCTTTCCTCCGTCCGAGTCAAGCTCCCCTTCTGACGAAACGTAGGTTGCTACCTGGTCCTCTTTCTTGACCTTCGCCCGTTTCGGCTTCGAATTCGAGGTCGATGATGTCATTACAACATCTCCGTCTTTGTCTTTCTCAGGTTTCACACGGGCCTCGTTCTTGACGCGCGGATTTGACGAATCTGAGTGAGCGCCGCCGGCGCCGCCAGCACCAGCACCACCTCCTGCTCCGCTCTCATGCCCTCCAGCAATACCACCCCAGCCTCCTCTACCTCTTCTAGGCGTTCCTTCTCGTATAGTTGCACCGCCCAAATGCCCGCTGGCCTCACGGCTAAGATTGAATCGCTCGTTCTTCCATCGGTTGATATCACCAAAACCACGCCCACGGCCTCTTCCATAAAGCCCTCCACGATCAGCAATATTAGATATATCTCCAGCCGCTTGCCTTGCTGCCAGTCTTTCAGCCTCAGCCCGCTCGAATGCTTCCCGCTCCTCTTTGCTGCGTCGCGCATTGGATTTTGGCTTGAATTTTAAACTTGCGAAGCGGAGCTCGGATCCATCAGCTCCTGCTGAGCTTGAAGGAGCATTTGATGAGTTTCGTGGTAATACTGATGCTAGTCGTTGTACTGAGCGCCTAGCAGCCGGTGGAGAGCTGGCAGTTGTCCCTGGTGCTGAAGTGGGTATCTCCGAAGGTGGAGGATCTGGGGCAGCTTGGTTATGGAAAGTAATATCTGCATGTTGTGCTGCTAGGGTACTGGTATGTTCTACCTCGGCCGAGATATCATCCAACCCTCCATCGTCGGTAGTCAATGGTTCCTTTGGCGACGGAGCGCTCAGCGCTGGTGGTGACTCACTGTTGACAGCAGCACCGCGTGTATTTCGAGTATGCTGTCTGCCACGTGGCCGGCCCTTTGGAGGCATTATGAGAGCTTAGTCCTTCTTTTAAATACCAATAGCTTAGTGAAATACAAAGATTGCAAAGCCAAGTAGCGTGCCATGTGATTGGCGGAAATTCATGCATGTCAAGTGAAGCGAGGCACGTCGAGCTTTCCTCCATTTGGATCTGTATCCACCACTTATCGACGCCCCGCGCGCTACAGGTTAAGCTTAAATTGACGTCTCACCAATGCAAGCACCCCAGCGAATAGAATTAGGGTAACGAGTCTAGAACATTGACAAGGCAATGCTGTCATCTATCGAAGAAGTTGTTCGCTAAGATATTCGGAAACTATGGAAACTCATGTACAACCATCTGCCTGGACATTGAACCACTCCAGCCATCGAACATGCGCCAATTTATACCTCCATTCTGCATTCTTTCGACCCCGGGAACCCCCTCATCAACATTAAGCTGAATGCAGGCAATCCACGTCAAACAGCAAGAAAACAACTTTTAATAGCGACAAAGAGAAAACTATGAGAAGGGACGTAGTGCTGGGTGAAGACCCGGTGGTTTCATGAGTACCTAGTGTTGGCGCTTATCCAACAAGCGACCTGCGAAGTCGAAGAACTCGGGTAAGCTAGCCATAATGGCATGAAGCAATTGCTGAACTGATTGTTAAGACATGGTCTGGTGCAGATCGCAAAGCCAGGATCATTCTGACTGAGTTGGTCGCTGGTCAGTCTGTGGTCGAGAGACCGCTCGGCGAACGGACGGCAGCAATAAGGGATGCCACCAGGTTGTGAAGAATGTCGAATTGGAAGGACAATGGATCGATGTGCTTAGTCTTCCCAAAGCAAATCCATCAGAATGGCCACCTATGCATGCTATGAGGTCGATAATCTTGAAAGAGCTGCAGAGAGAATATTCGGTTGCAGTTTCATAGAGGATATCAAGAGGCACAAGCTAGCGCTTCCTCTTCTTACTCTTCTCTTGCGCAGCAGCCATATTGTCCAGGATTGCACCAGCTTCCTCGGTCTCATTGTTCGGTGCCAGCTCTTGGGTCTCCTTCTTTACGGTGACACCCATGTGCCGTCCGAAACGTCCCTTACGACCATTGCCTTCGTCTTCACTGATGCATCCATCGGCTCCAATGCCAGCGTCCTTGCAGCGTTGGCATGGACGCTGACGATCGCAACCTTTCTTGCTCTTTCTGCAACGCTGGCAGCGTGGCTTAGAGGAAAGGTCTTCCTCGCCCTGGTGCTGGAAATTGACGATCGATGCCGAGGACGTTTTTCGGGATTGAGGAATGGACGCGGGTGAAGGTGGGACTTTTGCATTAGCAAGCGACAAGCCTTTGGCCTTCTTGGTCTGAACGGATGTCTTTGGCTTGGACACCTTCGGATTGTTGCGTAAGGAGCTGATGCTGCTTGCTTTAGAGGCGTTGCGCTGCTTTGAACCCGACAGCTTAGACTTGACGCCGAGACCAAATTCGTTGATCATATCATCAGGGTCACTCTTAGAAAGCCCATCTCTTTTCTCATCATATATGTAATCTCCATCAACGTCATCGCCACTGGGATCTCCGCTGTCCATGCTATGAAGGACAGCATGACTCTTTTGGTGCTTTCTGTTCATTGATTGCTGGACCGCTTTGCCGCCTTCAAGCTTATCGGGTGGCTGTTGTATGGGTAGAGAAGGCTGCTCAAATTCCTCCTCGTCCTCCTCGTCCTCCTCACTGTCACTTGTAGCAGACGACGTAGCCTCAGCGCGTCCGCTGAGGGTGTCATCCAAGGTGGAAGCCGAGGTACGCCCATGTGAGATGTTTGAGGCATCACCCAAGCGCATGAGCTGCAGAGCGACATCTTCATCAGAGATGCAACTGGCAATGGTTGGATCTGGTGTAGGAAGAATTCCGAAACCTTGTGCTCGAGGCACCATGCCAGTTGAGGAGCGAGCAGATAAGGTTGGCGCATTGGTACGGTCACGAAGGCGACGTCCGTGTTGAGGTGCTGGCGGCGCTGTGGCAGGAGTCCTGTTCTGGGGCACTATACCATATGTATGCTCACCAAAGCCGTAGCTCTGAGGTGATTGGAGGGGTTGGCTGCATGCGAATGTGCGCTGGTTAGGTCGTGCGAACGGCGAGGTATTGTCTTGACCGTTCGATCGTCTCTGGGGGGAAATGGAAGAGATCGAATTTGTCGCTGGAACTTGAGGAGGTACGAAGAGGGGTAGTTCCTATTACAAGGCCATCAGTCAGCATTTTGAATCGTCCTGCTTGTGTGGTTTGTTAATTACTTACAGAACTTTCGAACTTCGCCCTTTTCCGTCTGTTTCCCTCGAGGATGTTATCAAGGCTGATTTCGGCGCTGGCAAGCTGCTCGCTTCGCGCTTTGCGAGAGCTGGTGACAGAACCTCCCTCACCGTCACTGCTGCTATAGCCCTTCATAGTTTCCCCGTTCAGATCCAGTGGATGCCCTTGAAAGCTGCCCTCACGGCTCATCATACCAGAGCGAGAACGAACTTTTTGTGCGGAGGCACTACGCCGGCCTCTGCCTGGATGTGGGGACGCACTCTGTTTCCGAGCAACGCGGGACGCTGGCCTAGAGGCAGGCTGACCATAGTCAAGGATCTGGGCCGGTGCTGGTTGAGGAGGAAGCATTTGGACACCCTCGTCGAGTTGTGCCATTCTCTGAGCGCCAATGGGCGACATGGAGGCAAGATTCTGGTTGTGTGGTTGCCATGCTGGCGAGAAATTCGGAACGACACGTACATAAACTGTCATATTGTTCTGGAAGTTCTCGTATCTTGCGATGAGAGTATTGCCACAGTCATCCTCGAAACTCACACCTTGTGCCGCTCCTTCGTAGAGGCCATAGAAATTCTTGACCGTAGTGACGATTGAGTCTGTAGTATCATGCGCCCAGATCTGCACTCTCATTGGCAAGCGTGCCTTATGATTGGAGTCACCATCGAACAGCAGCTCGAACGCGACATTCTTGGGCGCTGCGGATACCGGTGACACATTGTAGCCGCTTTGGACGGTCTGGTTATTGTTGCCATAAGATTGCGTTATTGGAGGCGAAGCGTAACGTTGGGTATCTAGAGAGATGTTGTTTGACATCACCGAATGGCGGGTTGGGTATTGATGAACCCTCGGTGGTTCAGTGTGGGAAGTCTCGGATGCCTGTTGAGGGCGAACCGGCCTCGGTGGATCATGCGACAAAAGGTTCGCTACATCCATTTCGACAGTGTAGTGTATGATTGTTGACAATTGTAGGTGCTAATGTAGAATTGTACAAGAATCGTCGCTTTGGCTGACTCGAAGAGGGTGGTGTTGGGTCGTGGAGGTACGAGGGGATATGGCAGGTGTGGACCCGCTTCACAGGCTTTGCGGACGGACAAACGAATGGCAATGTGATGAACTGTAGCAATTAGCGACATGATATCCGGATTAGAAAAGGATAGTGTTAAGTGTCTAGCGGGGCTCATAGTAACGCATGAGCAGTTCGCCGTCAAAGGGTTGGGGGGTGGAACATCTCGCACGTCAAGGGATGATGTACAGGAGGTGGAAGTTATCCTAGAGCGTAGAATCATGGATCGCATACCTGTACAGTAGATTCTCCACTTGCAGAAAAGCCGTTACAATGTACTTGTGTGGCTGTTCAAGCAGATTTCTGGGAGGGCGCTTTGTTGGGCTGCCGGCTTCAGGGAACCGGCAGTGTCAACAGTGGGCAAGGAGTCTAAGAACTTGTCCGGGACACAGGAGGGTCTAATAAAGAACGTTGCTCGACAATGATGGCATTAGATGCCCCGAACCTGGGAGGGTTCGTTGTTGATACTCAGAGGAAAGGATGAAGGGAGAGAAAGTGACCATGAGCGAAGCGAAGGCTTTCATCACCAGAACCGCTTCATTGATTTTATGCATTCGGCATAACTTGGCAGCGACACAGTCCAAGCATACCGCCAACGCCTATTTGAACTGATGATTATGCTCTCTATCATTACCAATGGCATGTCCCAGGGCCTGTCTGACCTTACTGTCTCTATCTACTGAAGCCTCAGCGATATCGGTATATGCTGCGACTTGGACATTTACTGGCAAGCAAAGCTCTACAAGAATCCCCTGCCAGGCCAAGAGCTAAGTGGAGTGATTGGTGGAGATACCCTTGATGCCGCCGTTCATCTAGGTAAGACCTAAATGCCTAGGGTAGACCCTCCTAAGTCTCAAGCAACCGGAAGGTGGTGGAGGAGTGGGAGGCGTGCAATCGAACCAATCTTTTTACCGAGGGGCTTGCATACCAGTAAAAAGCCGCCTGAAAAGCATCGGGTTGGAACTTGCGTGTGCTTGGCCGATACGAGTCAAGCTTAATATGCGCCAACTTAAAAGTCGGTAGAAAAAGGTACAAGGCACAGAGATACAACCGCGTGTGGATACGACTCTTTGTACCCTACGGTCAAGTTCGCTCACGCTCACCAAGGTCGTCCTCGCCTGAGACGGCGCATGCAGGCTGTCTGTCTCATTGATTCCAGGCCTATGAAAGTGACTAAGTTCATCAGGAACGGGAGTGAGAAAGGCTTCTGCATTCTCCGCGCCGCAACAGCTGTGCTGTTTCCCGTATACTACTATACTAGAGCAGTAGCCGGAAAAACCAAGGGTGTCAGGCGATGGTGGAATCTTCAAGTAATGATTCGCAATTGAACCATTACTTCGTGAACCTGTTTCAACCAGGACCAAGGCTCGGGGAAACCTGGTTAATGGTAAAGAGAGCAATGATAGGCTTAAGAGGCCACACGTATCGCTTGGTTGATGCGAGGGATCTACAACATTAAGCATGCCAAACATCGCCCATCGCACTAACGGCTTTGACTCCGCTACCTTACCCTACCTGACCGTCTAAAGTCGCACTGTCAACCACTTGCAGCACTAATAAACCCCACTTCGCTCAGGCCTTGGGGTGCCGATAACAGTCCGGAGTACGTGGATGTGCTTGCCTGACAATAGATTGCGACGATATCTTCCATATCTCTCGTCACCTCAGAAACTGATGCGATGGTGAAATGAAGCCGGCAAAACACATTCCGGGTTGGAATAGATTGCGCAATGATCCGTCCGACGCATGTGCGTTCAGGGACTGATCATTGAAAACAAGTCGCACTGGTGTTCACTGCTCGCAATCCTTCAATTGTGGAATACCGCCTGGAGGTTGCGTTGTCACTATGTATATACCCGAGACCAGAAAAGTTTCGAGCTTTGCCTAGGCGCTCCTCACCATAGGTCGAACGGAACAGGCCTTTGTTGGAGCAACCCGGGGCAGGGCGGTTAAGTCCCCCCCTAATCGGCGATTCTCAACAAATGAACCTATTGCAGTAAATCAGCTACAGATTGGCGACCCCTCTCCAACGGTTTGCGATGGCATGTGGGTGTATTCACTCTGATACATGCTAAAGAATGATGATGTTGCACTTCGATGAACCTCGGTCACGTGATTTCCTGTGATCTTCGCGTCATGCTCAACGACGCGACCTGTACCTGCTTCGACTCTTGATAAAAGTCGACATCACCTCACGACTCGTTGGAAATTCCGCATAGAAGTCGCAAAAACAGCAGCTTCATGCCAGTCATGTTTTGAAGTCTACCTGCGCCGTTCTGGTTGCTCTTTTTCGCTTGTTGTCGAATGGCAGTCAATCTGGTAGACGCGTTCTATTTACCTGCTATTTTTAGCACTTGGCGTGCAGGCTCGCCTAACGGTATTGATCGGTAATTTTTCGGAACAACTTCATACATCAGAGGGCTAGACTACTGTCTAAATGCCCACATTCGGACATTGCACATTTCAGAGCATCCCTGAGTTAGGTGGGGTAAGGCACGGGCGCAGCATGCGGGGGCCTGAACCACACCTACATCCTGCAAGTGGCTGGAAAAAGTTCACCTATCAGACCGTGTAGCCCCATAGGGCTGACAGCTGGAGAAATTAAAACACACCTCAGTGGAGCTGGTTGCCCAGAATACAAGATATACTTTCAGCTACTTTAAGATATCCTAAGTACGGCAAGAACGATGAGAGTACAACCACGGTCTAACAATCTGATTTCTATTCGTGATCGCCTACTTAATCCGCGGTGTCTACAACAACCCTTGTAGCAACTTGCTCTCCTCAGCAATCTTACCAGCAAAGCTCTCAATAGGCACAGCCGCCAAAATCTCCAAAAGCGCCATCTTCGCCTTCATCTCTCTAGTGATCCAGTTCCTCACCTCCAGCGCCACAAGGGAATCCACGCCGTAGCGGTACAACGGCCGCCCACGGTCGACCTCAGAAGCAGGCATCTGAAGGATTTCCGCTATTTTGTGGACCACAGCGTCCGTGATAATTTCCGTTGCTTGCTCCTTGCTGTTGGCTTTGCCTAGTCGAGACGCAAGTGATACGGTAGAGCCCTGACCTTCTGCCGAAGTGGCAGTAGCCACACTAGTGACGGCCAGGGGTCCAAAACGCGGGTCGTTGGAGTATTCTGGTTGGGAAGACCGTGAGTTGCCATAATATCTGCGGTGCCTAAGCCAGTGCAAACCTGCACAGGGTATTTGGCTTGCGAACCTCGCTGCTGCTGGTTGATTAAACTCTTCATGAGCGCGTGGAAAGCGGGCTCGCGGATGCCTAGGACCTCTTCCCAGAGTTTGATGTTACCACTGGTACCACTCTCTGCAAGTATGCCGACATCGCGCATGATGCCAAGGTTTACAGAAATGGCCTTGAGGCCTTGGGAGCGGCGATACTGGGCAAGGGCGTCCTGGTATGTGTTGCCAGCGGCGTACTGTGCCTGACTAGGATACCCGTATATGCCGGAAGTTGAGGAGCAAATGACCATGAAGTCCAGCGGCCGGTCATGGCCGAAGTATTCGTGTAGATTCCACGTTCCTTGGACCTTGGGCCCCACAGGAACGGTCCACTCTTCGTACAACATCTTCTCGAATATGATATCTCGAAGTACCATGGCCATCTGGATAACTCCTTTGATAGGCGGAAGCTGTTGTGAGCACTGCTTCATGGCGGCGAGGAAGGAGGCCTTGTTAGATATGTCGCCCTGATAGGCTTTAGCTGTACCCCTCTACCTGCCAGCTCGTCTATGACAGCCTTTGCCTGGGCTGTGGTATCACCGGACCGTGAGAGGAACGCGATGTTCCGAGCTCTAGATGCCACAAACTCCTTAGCGAGACTACGACCTAAGCTACCTAAACTGCCGACGAATAGGTACGTAGCTTCAGGGTCAAGTCTCAATGAATCTTTGGCTTTTCGCAGCATAGGAGCTTGGGCATCGTCTGGGAATGAGAGTACCAGCTTACCACGATGCTTGCCCTGTTGCATGGTTCTGTATGCCTCCCCAACTTGATTAATTGGATACGCAACCACAGGGCTCGGAGCACCTAGGATGCCCTTGTCGACGAGCTTGAAGGTCTCGTCAAACACCTCGAAAAACGTCTGCGGATCTTCTTTGTATAGAGTATGAGTATTGACGAATGTGAAGGATGTACTTTTGCGGAAGGGCCGCATATCGAGGCGCATGTTGTTGGTGATGTCGCGCAGACCAATTTCGACAAAGGTTCCGAAGGTTGCAAGATAACCCAAGGACGCCCTTAAGAGCTCTCCAGACAGTAAGTTAAGGACGTAGTCGACGCCACAACCACCTATAATTTGACTAACGCCCTTGACGAAACTAGCGTCGCGTAAGTGGAAGATGTGTTCTTCGGGGATCCTATACTACTCAATGATGAGTCTCCGCTTGTCTTCTGCGCCTACAGTGATATAGATGGCCATGCCTATATACTTGGCCAGCTGTATTGCTGCTTGCCCCACTCCTCCTGCTGCTGAGTGGATCAATATAGACTGGCCTCTGCGGAGTTTGGCCACCTTGATGAACGCGTAGTATGCAGTAGTGAGTATCACAGGAACTGCTGCGGCTTCTTCGAAGGACATGGAGTCAGGGATTTTGGCCGTGACACGATAGTCGGTTCGAATTCTGGTTGCGTGGAGTCCCACGTTCGTCGTACTCACGCGATCACTGGGCTTGAACTTGGTTGCCTTGCTGCCTGTTCGGAGAACAATACCACTGGCTTCTTGACCCAGCCATCTTACCGGAATCAAAGCCATGCAAGCCATGACATCTCGAAAACTAGTGTAGTAAGCCAGATTAGTATCTGTATCTTGTTGTATCAACAATGTGGTAAAGGAGACTTACTTCAGGCCTGTAGCTTTGACCTGGACTTCAACCTCGTGGTCTTCAAGCGGAGTCAGCATACGTTCGTCACAGACAAATTTCAAAGTGTCCAAAAGACCAGGCTTGCCGATAGTGAGTCGGAGAGCATCATCCTGGTCAGCCAGAGTCACAAGACGAGTGGAGTCCTCCAGATGGTGGCGGACATTTTCGTTTTGCTTGTGGCTCTTGAAATTGCGGGCAACCTAGAGAATACCCCCGACCTCTCAATACTCGTTGTCAGTGCTATCCGATTCGAGGATGCGGGCTGCAAGTGAAGGGCCGTGCTGCAGTCCCGTTGCCTCGCTGAGATGCAAGAGTTGGAACCTAGTGCCTACAATCTCGCTCATTATACACCGTGCAAAACCGTCGACCATGCCGAAAGATGGATTGTCGCCGTAGGTAATCCATAGGAGCCGCTCACAGTTCAACACAACTGCTCGAAGGTTGTGGAAGTCTTGCTCGGAGAGGTTATCCAATACCGGTTGCTCAAGTTCCAACAGAGATACATATGTCTTGCCCTTCGGGTCATCGGCATTGATGTCAGCGCCCCAAGACTCTGTGGTGACCGAGTAACCTTGGCTCTCTAGGGCCTTCTCCAGCATGGTAGAGAAACCTTGGCTGGCGGAATTTGCTCTTGATGGCTTCATGATGACGAACTCATGCTTCAACACGCCATTGGCGAGAGCTTCTGTTTGGGGTTCCTTATGGGAGTATAGAGCCAGTGATTCGCCGTCCACAATGCTTGAGACTATTCGGAAACCCTTGTTGGCCATCACCAACATTGAGGCTACAGCATCATTGCTCACAGCAACGACAACAGTAGCATGCTATTTGGCTGGTTGCAGACGTGCCAGACCAACTAGGCGTTCAAGACTGCCTGCATCTTCGACTTCATGCGAATTGACCAATAGGTCGGCGGAAGCTCTGTTGCTGTCGGCAAGCTTTGCAACCTCGTTTTCGCCAACAAGAGAAAGGAAGTGCCCGAAAGTATCCGCGTCACTCTTGCCGCCTTCTATGGTTTTGTTCGCAATGGCATAACGGATTTGGCCCGGGAAAATGGCGCCTGCAGGTAATGTGGACATGGCTGCGGTCAGGTGTTGGCTTAGGTCCGATATCAACTCGATGACAGTCGCCGCTGGATTATCATGGAGGGCCATGCGAATAAGCTGCATCCCATTTCAGCTACTATTTCGATCATGTATTCCTTACATATGATGCGTGTTGACGTGGAATGTTAAAAGAGAAGGGGCGGGGAAAAGAAGGGTGGTTTTATGCACAACTCAAAACTGACCTTGGCGAGCCTATCCTGGGTCGCAACTACGCTCATCGCCTGACCGATCTCCTCAGGCTGTAGTAGACCCAGTGCGTAATTCCATTGGACCTCTGAGGTAATGTCGGCAGGGTCGACTTCGGCGCTTCCTCCGTCTGGCTTGCCCGCATCCATTTCTAGCTCTGAAGTTCGAAAGTCTTTCACTGAGAGGAAGACCTTAGAAAGTTCCGTATCGAAGCAGGCAATGTCTGCAGATAGCTCATTGAAGCGATATCTTTCTGCTCGACAGAGACTCGGCATGACATAGTCGGCATCAGCCGGGATATTGACAGAGATCTCCAACTCGCCAATCGAGGTCGGGACAAACGGTTTATCGAATTCGAAGGCGCCGTTGTTGTATGTGGCCCCTAGCCAGCTCTGGAAGACAGCATCAAGAGATGCCGCGTTAATGAGGAAGGGTCGATCAAATTGGCCCTTGCTGAACGTCTCTCCAATGTCGACAAGCCTGATATCAAATGTGGTCTTCCCGTGGCCGGGATGACAATTCTCGACGCCCTGGAAGAGCTCCCCATCGCTCCACGAGGCCTTGGTCATGTGGTGGTAAAATCTCTCCTTCGGATAAATCTCGGGGCAGTCTTTGAGAATGTCATGGTAATCGGCAATCTGCATGGCTTCGATCCTCGTGTCCTCCGTAGCCATTTGCTCGCTGCGATTTTCTTCGTAGTCTATCGTCACCAAGCCTCGAGAATTGTCTCGCAGCTGGTCTGTTCCAACGCACGAAGACACGGTGTACTCCCACCAGCTGGCGGGGGTCGACCCTGAGGTGGCGATAAGGTGTGGTCGTAAGTGGATGATGACCTCCGTAGCCTGGTCCTCTGGAAGAGCCATGGCGGCAAAGAGATTGACATCGCGCAGCCTAATGAATACCTCGCAATTAGTATGACCGAAGCAGATTTATTCGGTGCTTCTTCAAGAGGTCAAGCCTACCTGAAGGCACGGGCTATCTTTCCCGGATCTACCAGCTGCTGAGCGGCTTCCAAGACCATACTCACGAATCCGTCTCCTGCAAACAATACCGTACTGCCTACAGTGTGGCCGCGGCGCCAAGGCTCCTCCGCGAGTCGAATAAAGCTCCGCCATACGAATTGGTTTTCCGCCATATGAGGAACCTGCGCACCAATGACACTCCTTGTAGGAAATTTCTGTGCGATGAGCTCCCTGTGGATTCGGGAGTCGGCGCGGAATGTTTTCGAGTGGTTCCTGTATTGCAAATAATTGCGTCAGTATACCGATAATAGAATATTTTCGTGGAGATTTGAAGTAATAACGAGATGATGTTCAAACTTACCAAGGATAGGGAGGGAGGGTCGTTAGTAGACGGCTGTCTGAGTCACCGTTTGCCTTTTGCACTTCGAGGGGCACGCCTTGGAGGAACAGCTCGCTGGCAAGATTTAGGCTACTGTCGAGTACGTTCTCACCACGAGTAAGCACCGACTGGTAGCCAACATTCTTGATGTCATGGTACGACAAAATTTGCTCGATAGGGCCACCAAGCGCACTATGAGGGCCAACTTCGATCAGTAGGTCAACTGTGGTTTTACCATCACCATCAGCAGGGGTGACCAATTCTTTGACAGCGTCGGTGAACACTACGTGGGAGATTAAATTACGAACCCAGTAGTATGGGCCTAGAAGCTCGGCCTCTACTTCGCTGCCCATAACACTGGATACCATGATGGGTCGCCCGGTGGAGGGTGGTGAAGGCTCAATATGGGCAATCGAGGCAGAATATTCGGCAAAGGCAGAGTTCATATGAGCAGAATGGTACGCGACGTCAACCTTGAGTCGTCGCGCAAACACACTGCGCTTGTCCAAGACGGCTCGTAATTCTTCAAGTGCAGCGACATCGCCCGACATAGTAACGCTTAAAGTTGAGTCGACGCAAGCCACAATCATTATGCCACCACTGAGCTTGGTTTGGGAGATAAGCTTGGTGGCCTCCTCTGCAGAGTATCCCACAGCCATCATACCACCCTTGAGATGCTTGAGCCCAGCCGAGGCTTTGCCCCTGGAATAGGCCGCTGCTATAGCGTCCTCGTAGGATAGAGCCCCAATACAGTATACAGCGGCAATTTCTCCACTTGAATAGCCAACAACTTTCGAGGGCGTTATTCCCCACGCTTTCAACTCGTCCACCAACGCAACTTATAAAACTGAGCAAATGGGCTGTGAGATCTCCGGTAGGCCAAGTCGAGACTCGCCTTGTCCCTTAGCCAGCTCCTTGACTGGGTCCCAGTCGCAGCCGAGGTCTTTTAGAACCGCAGCAGATTTTGCTACAGACTCCCTGAAAATGGGGCGTTCCAGTAGCTCGAAGCCCATACGGGCCCATTGGGCTCCTTGTCCTGTGAAGACAAACCTAAGCAGCTGTTAGCAAACCTCTGTTCACATCACTTCAAGAATAAGGGGGTACGAAATGGTCAAGAAGTTGGCATGATTGAAGACTCACCCGATACGTGGTTGGCTGGTTGATGCACGGGTGGCATTCTTTCCGGGCTCGGTTGATAATTTCTCTCGCAGCTCCGCCGCACTCTCTGCGAGGATACTGGCTCTCGATAATAGGCCCGATCTCGCAACTGCGAGGGTGTGTTCGAGGTTGGCAAGATATTCCGGGGTCCATGCGTCGGGACCGAGACAGTATATGTGTTCGACTAGTGCGCCGACCACATGTTTGAAGCCAGCTTGGTCCTGGCTGCTAATGACAAAGAGTCTCTTGTCGGTATGATGAGTGTTGTGGATACCGTTGATGAGTTTCCCAATGCCATTGGTGAGCTTTCCCTGTCGCGAGTTGAAGGACTCCAAGTACGACGTGTCCATTCGTGCCGCCCATTCCCGAAACCACTGACGCTCATGCGCCGACTACTTTGGGTGACGGGTCATAGCGTCAATTTCGTAGGCACCGCCATATTCCATTCCTCCAGAGGAATGGCAGGATTTGGCTTTGAGAAATAAATGTTTGGCGGGATTAGACCATGCTCCATGGATAGGACACCCTTAATAATGCCAGCCACACCTGCAGCAGCCTCGAGATGGCCAATGTTCGGCTTGACACTACCAATCCACAGCTTGCGCGAATCGATCCTGCTCTGACCGATGGTGCGGTAAATCGCTCCTACTTCTGCTGGATCCCCAACTTTAGTGCCTGTCCCCTAAATCATTGCTCGTTAGCTCACTAAAAGCATGGTTGCTTTTTATGTTTCAACTTGCGTGAGCTTCAACGTACCGAGTCAAGCTATAATCCAGACCGTATGACTCGTAGACGTATTTTATGAGCGCAGACTGGGCTTCGCTTAAGGGCATCGTCACGCCCTGTGTCCAACAATCTGAATTTATACCAGAGGCATGAATTACGGCTCTTATGCTATCACCATCTTTAAGCGCTTTATCCAGCCGCTTTAAGATGAGAATGCCATAGCCCTTACCTCGGCCGTAACCACCTGCATTCTCGTCGAATGCCCTGGAGTGGCCTTTTAGGTTAAGGAATCCTAAGTTGTTTAGTTGCATGTTGCTATCTAGACTAATGATTATTCCAACACCCCCAGCGATGGCTATGTCTGACTCTCTAGATTATAGGCTTTGACAAGCCAGATAAGTAGCCACGAGACTCGACGAGCAAGCCGTATAAATGATAGCGCTAGGACCATGAATATCTAAGAAATGGGACACGCGGTTAGATATCATCTCCTCGCAAGTGCCGAGAATATGGTACTTGGGACTGTGTCCAAAGTCCCGCACAACAGTATCATAATAGTCACTCATCGATGAGCCGATATAGCAGGCCGTTTAAGTCCCTGCAACCTTGCGGATCGTCTTACCAGCGTTTTTGAGAGCTTCATATGTGACTTCCATTACGATGCGCTGTTTTGGATCAAATGAAATGGCTTCCGCTGCTGTGATGTTAAAGAATGTTGCGTCGAACGCGTATGGATCCTGCTTGAGGAAGTGACCTCCCTTGGTGGCCAGAACATTTTGCCGGTTACTAGCCTTCGGATGGTAGAATGCATCTGCGTTGTACCGGTCTGTTGACGGGTAATAGGCATCTTCGAGACTGTCAGTGTCGGATTCCGAAACTCAAAGACTTGAATGTCAAATTGCAGCGTAGCTACTGGTGCGTGAAGCCTTTGGCTCGCTCACTCACCTCTTCCGTTCTTCAGGGAATCCCAGAATTTTGACGGGGAGGTAGCATCGCCTGAGAAACGACATGCTAGGCCGGTGATGGCGACAGGTACATGGGATGGGTTGGCGACGTTGTAATGCTGTGTGGTAGTATCAATCCCTCGGATTAGTTAGTGCCTTCTCACCCTTCTGTCGAACTCATGCTTGTCACATACACAGGTCGTACGCTTTTTAGTGCTTATACTATCTGGCCCTTCTCTCAACAAGCTCGACCACTTTGCTGATTCTTATTTTCTAAAGTCCTGCAGAGGCGTTTAACTCCCAAATCAAGATAACCTAGTTTATGCTTATTCCATATCTAATCTGTCTTTTAGTGCTTATAGCAACGGGTGCTACCTTCTTACACATGTTTATTATCTAGTCTGTGTGGCTTTTAGTGCTTATAACCAATGGGTAGTACCTCCTAACACTCTCTTTCCGCATGGTTGCTATGGTTTTTAGTGCTTATACCGCCTAACCTTTCTCATTCGAGTATACCTTTTAGTGCTTATACCCACGGGAACCACTTTCTTCTACGTGTTTATCGCGTAGTTCCTGTACCCCTTGACGCTTACATACACCAACTTATCGTGGCTGTGATAGGCACAGATAACAACAGCGGCCAGCAACTAGGACATGGGAATGTGCGGCGTGGCAGAACGAGAAGCTGCAGTATCGCTTATGCACGACAGCGGCGCTCGCTGTCAACTTGTCACGGCCCGGTCCTTGCTGTCGCCCTGCGCCGTTTCGCTACCGAGCTGATCATCGTGCGAGGTGCGATGCTTTCGCTGGGCGATAAGGCCCTGCAGTGCGGTAATTCGTCCTCGGCCTCGTACGTGACCGACAGCAGACGTGCTTGTATGCATCTACGTGGGCTTTTCTCTCTACTTATCATATCGCCTTTTTTTGGCACGTATTGAGAGCGTTCGACGGGCGAGTTTGACCTCTGCTGCTCGCTGCCTGAGCTCTACCCGTGCTAACGCCTCCGCCCGCGTCCTCCTGTTTTCCAGTCCATCCTCGTCGCAAAAGCTAAACTAGGCATTCCTTAGGGGCTTCAAAAGACACGCCTGCCATGTTAGGCATAGCATGCACACATTCTCGCGCAGAGAGGACGCTCATCTTCATAGAAGCTCTAGAAATATACATTATACCTAGCCATCAAACACTAACAAACTTTATCAATCAAGAACGAGACAAATATCCAACCTTGAGTTCCAAAAACTCCTCCTTCCACGTCCGTATACCCCTCTCTTTCTCGCCTTCTATAAATCTCTCCTTCACAAGTCCCTTCGCTTGAAAACTCTGCTCGTTTCTATACGCACTTATAATCCAAATTTCCTTCGCCGCCTTTCCAGGCAAAAACATCAACACATCTTCTACATCCCTGACCTCCTCGCCAAATTCCGCTATTCCCGCCTCAATGTCTGAGAAGCCCTCGGCTTCGTGTTCTATATGCTTGACTATGATGATTGGGTTTTTTGTGTTCTTTGTGGTGGATCGTACGAAAGAATAGTCCATGATTTGAAGAGGAACGGGAATGGGGAGGGGGTGAGTGCCGTTGGGTTTGGCGTTGACGAGCTAGGATACCATGGCGTGACATGGGACGGAGGTGCGGTGCTTTGCTAGGGAGGATTCGGAGTCGAAGCTGTTGGTTTTAGTTAATTGATGTCTATAAAATATTATGTTGAAAAATATAGTGTTCTAAAGCGAAAATCTGGTTGCTTTTCTCTTCACCGCGTGGTTGAAATGCGCCGAACTTTAGGGTTCCTGGTTCGTTTGCAAGACTGTACATGCTGAGGATATTGAAGTCTTGAATATACTGCAGATTGGAATTTATCAATAAGATGATTTCTGTGGACCAAAAGCAGGCATTGGACGCCATGGGCTTACTTTCTCACTAGCTGCTTCATCAGCCAGAGTGATAGTAGGTATTATAATGAGTACTGCTTTATCTGAATAATCAGAAGAGCTGAGAATGTCTGCTACTTTGGCAAGGGCAGTGCCAACAGTCGTGTTTGACATTGTGGATGATAGTAAGGAAGTCGACGTCTGATATTTCCTGGCATTATACTAGACACATGGGTTGTGTAGTAGCATGATACCAGCAACCCAAGCTGGAGTGATCGGTTTTACTACGTTGCGGGACTTCCTGGCCAATCGCTGCAAGTGCTCGTTAGGTACATAGCTCCGCATTCTCGCCAATCTATGTCTTGGCTCTACACTGTCAGTGTAAGCACTAGAAAGCCACAATGATCAAAGGAAATGCGTACCTTAGTCAACATCCAAATTCCCCGAAGGAGCGCTATAGCGCAGGGTCTCATCCATTGTTCCTTGATATACCCGGAGCTCGATCGTAGATTGGTAGTGCGAGCTAGTTTCCTAGTGCTTACACTAATGTACTCCTCTTTAGTGCTTACGCAGCTAATTTTCAAGTGCACGGAACTCTTTGTCCTGGCGGTGGTCAAAAAAGCCGTTGACACAACTCGTGGCTTGGCGCCTTCGTGGTTGTGCTATCACTCTTTTTCGATTTATTAGAAAAACACTCACATCAATCGCTGCTGTATACGGTAACCGACCGCGAATATGGTTCTCAAACTCTATGGCTCTGCCATGTCCTTTTCCCGTGTCTTGGTCACAATTCTAGAGAAGGACTTACCGTATGAACACGTCCTCATTGATATTGCCAAGGGAGACCAAAAGAGCGAGGCCTACAAGAAGTTGCAGCCTTTTGGAAAGGTGCCTGTGTTGGACGATGACGGGTTCATTATCTTTGAGAGTAGGGCTATCTGCAAGTACCTTGCACGGCAAGTAATTCTTAGTCGCGTTTCGTATTGGTGTTGCTGAAGGAGGAACTTTGAAGCAGAGGTTCAGTCTTGCTGATATTCTTCTTCTAGGAAATACACCTCCGGGACAAAATTGATCCCAGAGGGCGATGACAACGCCTATGGTCTCTTCGAACAAGCTTGTTCTGTCGAACAAAGCTATTTTATGGCCGCTACTGAGACAATTGGTACTGAGCTTATAATTAAAAAGCATGTGTCTTCTTGACACTCTCGAATATCCTGTTCTCTTTGCAGAGCGGCTAACAGGACTTTGAACAGAAAGAAGGGTCTTGGTCCGCCAGATGAAGCAAGAGTCGCTCAAGCCGAAGCTGGTTTTGATGAAGTCTTAGCCTACTATGACAACGTTCTGGCTAAACAGAAGTATCTTGCTGGAGACGAACTGACCTTAGTTGACTTGTTTCACTTGCCAAATGGGGCAGCTATGAAGGCATTCGGATACAAGGGAACATTTGAAAAGTATCCGAACGTGGACAAGTGGTTCACAGGGTTACAGGAGAGAGAAACCTGGGTCAAGGCTGCAGCAGTGGCGGGCACGGCGGCATAAGCATCTTTAAATTGTGCATTGCACGGTCCAAAGCCCACATTATGAGTTGTAGAAAGCAATGGAATGTTCATCTTTAATGATTGTAGATTGAGAGGGTTCGTTAGCAGATTATGCCGGTTGAGGGTAAGTATTCTTAATCATGATGACACTTGCCCGTCTACGGTATCGAGTCGCCATACCTCCGCTGCCCGAGCATACTGACTGCCGAGGTAGGCATTCCAGGCGCTGCAAAGTTCATTGTCGAGGCCTTAAAACAGGCTCAACCAAAGGGACCATTCTCGATTGGGGGATTCTCGGGTGGGGCTATGTTGAGCTACGAGGTATGCCGCCAGTTAGCGACAGCTGGGCGCATGGTGGATCGTCTTCTGATCATAGACATGTGCTGTCCTCGTCCTGTTGGTGCCGAGGATAAAGCCGAAGTCGGCTGGAAAATCTACGAGAGCATAGCCTCTCAAGGTGGTCTCTGGAGTGCGTCAGACATTACTCAGCAACACCTACGGGCCGTCTTCGCCTCTGTGGCTGGATACCACCCGCCACCCCTGATAGCCGAAGAGCGGCCTAGACGAATCGTCATCATCTGGGGAAAGAAAGGCTTGATCGATCGGTGCTCCCGTTATGTCAAGCTAATGCAACTGCTAGCGAATCAGGATATTCCCACCGAGCGTTTTGCTGGTTTCATGGAGGATGCTAAAATGGGGGCGATCGCATGGGGTCTCCCACACAAGACTGATGCAGATCCTGGTCCTAATGGATGGAACACATATGTTGGATACACACTGTGTCTGTCTATCGATGCAGACCATCTCGAGATGCCGATGCCAGGCCACGTGCATCTGCTTCACAGGGCGATGGAAGAGGCTTTCAACTATTTGAATGGGCCGGATAATTAGGCCAGTGGAGGATCGGATAGACGACACGGACTTCAGCGTTAGTAGAAGATCGGTGGAGTTTTTGGGAAGCCGTTCCCATTTCGTTTCTTTTTGTTCTTGCTATAAGGGAGTTCACCTCCCAACCGTATACACCCCTCAACCGTAAGGTATAGGGTAGTTTTCTAGGGCTAATACGACGCCCTTAAGTAAGACGCTAGAGCTTATCGGCTACCTTATAGTAAGGTCAGTGATGGGTTTCAATCCTTGAAGGTACAAGATGTAGTTCGACTGTTCTTAGCTGTGCCTATGATGTCTATGTAGAGCTTCGGTTATAGTTTGTAAATGCCGACATCCCGACATCCCATGCAGCGGCCCGTTATCAACGCTTATTCTCCGAAGCTTACCCGTCCCTCGGGCTTAGCGGTCGATCTGTTAATTATTCAATATATTATAATAATATACAGAGAGTAATAAGAAAAGTCTTGATTTAATAGTATACTATATAAGTTATTATTTATAATATTATATTGCTGAACATGCGTTAAGATACAAAAGAAGTTGCAGGGTGATAAAGGGTCACTCAAGATTCCATTTAAAAGAGCTCCTCTTTCTTTTCCGATCACGGACTCCTCAGTAGATATTTGCGGTACGTAAAAATAGTCACTTGCCCCTTGTCCGAACAAGTTGCAAAAATTCTAATCTGCCACTTATCGGCGTTCTCAAAGTCGGTTTATATATTGAGGGTTAAGTCTGAAAAACGTTAACCTGGATGCCTGCGCAAGTTTAGAACCAACTTCGCTTTGACCTTCATAGTCCAGATCATGTCGAGACGACTCAGTCAATGCCTTAAGCTATGATCATGTCGCTACTTCTTGCAAGGGAATTCTAGCGTCAACCTACCTAGGGAAATACTCAAATTTTCTTCTGTTGTGACGCCTAAGAACACCAAGCATTCAGGTGTAATAAGGTCAGAATGTGACATCCTCGGCAGAGCTCAGATGGCAAACGCTGCCTAAGAGGTTAAACGGCTTGAGATTTGGCCCAGGAGTCGGTGGAGGCTGTCCGCACAAATCTACAATGCCTCTATAAATAAGTGAACGTTCCGGAACGGCCCACTCGGCCTGATCCATGACAGGCCGTTACTACTTTCGGTATGGGTTTTAAAATTGGTCCGCGGGCCGACTGCGGATCCCCAACCACCCAACCAGAATAGATAGGCCCCTAAGGTGATGCGCCCGGGCCCTAAGAAACCAGCGGTAGCAATGTCCGGGCTTACAGCTCGCAATTTCCACTATACACGTTACCTTGGTGCCACTATGGTCTCTTGATAGCTGAAGACGAATTTGAAAGTCCAATGGACTTGTCTTGACCCTCAACGGGAACATCTCCTAGCCAATATGAAGAAGTCTTTGCCGAGCGGTCTGGAGGTGCTCCCAAAATAGGTTGCATTTTGCAGAAGTTCTCCTTTGTCTTGCAGCTCCAGAATCAAGCCGAGATTACAGTACGTCAAGCTGTTAGGACACTAGGACAAGCCGGAGGCAGACTCGAGCCAACCACGCCTCGTTCATTTGATCCAGCATTGTCCGATCTTCCCTTCACTAGAGACAAGACACAACCGACCAAGAAATCATGCCCCTTTGAGGCCTGTTCCTAACATTATCCAAGGCGATATGAATGGCGCCAGTGTGCTTGTTTCATCTGTCCCTAGCCTAAGTACTATCAATTTGGATGGATCTTCGAGTTCTAGTTTGACGATTTGAGGATAAGACACTTCCATATTCGTCAATTAAAATTGCTTTGGATTCAGACTTCACAGCTCATTCAGCTTTGGTTCAGCTCAACCCACCGCCATCAGCGCCACACGGCTGCTCCAATTCGATGCCCCTAATATTCTCGAATCTAGACCTCAAGAAAGAATATTCAAAAGAAAGGTCTTGTCAAGTCTAGACTTTGTTTCGGCTTCGGAGGCTTTAATGAATACGTCTCGAATCTCGAGAGATATATTAGCATTGACCACATCCTAAAAATTTCAATCTGATCTTACACTACTCACCAGTCGAAAATAAGTCTATCAATCTATTATCCACAGCTCAACAAAAATATCAGGCAAAATTTACAATCGGTCATGTCCGCCACAAATTTTTTCGAAAACATCATGAAGCCTCAATTTTCAGGCACTCCAGCAGGTCAGCTAGCGCCTGGTGCTGGTGCGCCCTTCGCTGGGGCTTTTGGGGGCGTCCCCTTCAGTCTTAACGGGCTGAATGGCATGAACAATTCAATGCAAGGCGCTGAAGATATGATGGCAGTATGATGTTCCGATCATGTCAATGAATGTTGCGACTGAATAAAGGTGTAGCATATCAAACAACGGTTTGAGAATCAGGCTAATGAGCTGCGAAAGATGGTTGAGCAAGCAGGGAGGGTAAGCTCTCCCGTGTCTCTTGATGAACATATTCTAACAATGAGCAGGCTACGCAGGAGGCAAACGCAGAGCGAGATGCCGCAAACACACGAGCGGATCAAGCCTCACATGAAGCCGCGGCCGCCAAGACCGAGCTGACTGCGCTTCAAATGCGCTTTGAGACAGCGAAGCTCGATGCTCAGCATTCAGCTCAAGCCCTTGAGCTGGCAACATCTCAATTTGGGAAGGCCAACCAAGAGTCCGCTCCCGCCAGAGCAGAACTCACTGCGCTCCAAATGGAGATCCAAACCTGCAAAGTGGAGGCCCAACAGCTTGCCAATACTCTTCAATCAGTCACCGCACGCCTTGAAAGTGCCGATACGCAAGCCGCAGCCGCCAAAGCAGAGACCGAGACAATGCGCACCCAAATGGATGGCCTCAAGCAAATCCAGGCTCAGCAAGCATCGGCTCTCCAAAGCATGACTGAGGATTTGAAGCACAAAGGCGCAGATCTTGTCCAGGTACGCGCCGCCCTGGAGACAACTAAGCTTGACAACCAGCAGAAAATGGCCATGATTGAGCAAATGACTCGCGATCGTGACGCTGAGCGTAACGCCATACGACAGGAGCGCGAGCAGCTGCAACGAGCCATCGCTGAGCAACGAGATGCGACAAATAGGGCCCAGAACGAGGCTCAATACGCGCGTTCGGAACGTGATACGTACCGTCAACAGCTGGAACAGATCAGGAGCCAGGTCGAGGAGCTGAGGAGGAATCCTTTCAAAGGCTTTTGGTAATGCACTCTCTCTAGAAGCAAGAGAGGATGTTCGATTTCTACCTAATATTTCACCATTCTATATCCTACACTTCTAGCATGATTTTGCTTGTATATGGCATATTTCGTACAGCTTGTAACAGTCACTGAGAGCTATTATTAATCAAGTCTCAAGTTTTGAATGTGATCGGAGAAAAGCTTTCAAAGACAGTCGATAGCCGAATGATTACAAACTCGGAATCTTATATTAGTGAGGTCTCTGCATCCTTCTGCAAAGGTGACTTCAGCCACTGCGCACGGCATGTGAAAACACCTTTTCCGCAACCCGGATTTCTCCGAATCAGCTTTTCAGATTCAGTTTTCGACCGTGGATTGTAGAAAGCCATCCAGGGATGGTAGAAGTATCAGCAATACGAGTGTGATACTTGGCACTATACCTCCTCACACCGCCTTCTCAGATGCGAGTAGTACTAATCTTTCAAGCCTAGTTACCAGGACGAGATGGAAAGTTTCGCGCAAGTTAGGTGACAAACCACGTAATGCGCCTCCAATTTCCAGCACATCTCACTTCTTTGTTAGATAACGAGGACTAAAGGTGGGTAGCGTCAACTATTGCGAGTACACGAAAGGTGCAAACGCTTGGGCAGATGCCGGACGAGGGCCTAAGATGGGTCCCCGGGCCTCAGACGGGGTCCCCATGTATGCGTCTTAGGCCCCCTATACTTGAGCTTGGATAGCTAATAAAGAACTGAGCAGAAGGTGCTGGAACTGACTGCCAGAGGCGAAGAAGACTGAGGAGCAGAGATAGGTTGTAGCCCCTGACAACAAGACTGCATCGATCCGAGTCTCCCTAGCATGCTGGCGTTCTTACTGAAGGATGGCGGCGGTAATGCTAATGAACACAAACCACCAACCAATTCGATGCCAGATAATGCAGGCTTGCCATGAATGATGCACAATGTGATGCCACTTACTTAGTGTAGTGCAGGATTACCATAGTCTGAAGAATCCATAACGTGGTGCTAAGTGGCACCAATTTAGAAGAATCCTTCGTAATCCTGCACTAAGCAAATTATCAAAGGAATGGCGCTGTTCACCTGCTTCATTGTTACCCAATACAAGTAGCCGATTTCCTACAGGCCCAGAAATTCATACTGCAACGCTCTCATTCACGCTACATAAGCTCCATGGACCCCGTTCCGGGAACTTTGAGCAGATGTTCGGCACCTCCTCAAGCTCGAAAATTCCTAGCTTGTGTTACGATTTGCCTGTTCCGCTGCGAAGTTCTCCTCCTCACCACTGACGCAACATGTTGCGAAGACGTACGGATGTGCTTGATAGCTACGAGGGTATCCCGCTTGATTCTCCGGAGCGGCGGATGATCCAGGCTCGCAATGCGCAGCGGGTATACAGAGGTGTGATGACATGGCCGTCTTACTCACCAGCATGCGAAGTCTGACATTTTTGCATAGCGAAGAAAACCAAGCGTACAACAATGGTACAACAACAATCGGCCCCTTTCCTCCTCCAAAGCTTTTCGATCTGGGGGTTGACGACTTTATCAGCCGCATGCTGGCCAATGACCCGAATTGCTCCACTTTCTGCAAGTGAGTTTCGTGGCTGATACTCAAAATCTTAAGATATACGACTCAACCGAGCATAAAGGCTAAACCCTACGTGAGTACGGGCTGAGTAAAATCTCCTTGTAAACACCTTCACGCCATTGTGGAACGTATAACAGACTAAGAACGTGCCCTTTCCCATTCTTGAAGAGCCAAATCTATCGATTTGGATAATGCGAGGAAGGAGTGGGAGGAGTTTGCAGTTACAGATTGGCCAGATTTGTCAGGCAAAGCATCTACTTGCCCTGTTCCATCTTGTCCTCTCAGGGTGAGAGCACGTCAATATCGGGGTTTATCCAGGTACGTAATAAAAGTGGGTGGAGTGGAAAAATCTATTCAATAACATACAAGGTCAGTCGCAGGCTAGAGCATACGCTGCAAAGATCTTAGCGTATTTAATATTTTAGGTCATTTTTCCCAACCACGGTATCAGGGATAGCACAAACTTGAACGAATATAGTCATGAGTATCTGCAGCACAGAAAAGACAGGATGGTTCCTATTATTACACAGGAGAATACTAGAGACAAAATTCACATAAATAAACAGAAGGGTTTTTCAGAGTTATTCCAGTGCTTTGGAAATCGACGACAGCAGTAGGAAATAGAGAGCGGCGAGGAGCAGGCTAGCCGGATATGGCACGCTTTACCGGATGAAGTAATTCGACAACATACCTACTACGCGAGTCGTTTAAGCTCATGTCTTGGCATCGGCAGCTAGATCATTAGCGCGATCTAGTCGTCATAGGCGACAGGAGCCCTGGTAAACAACGGAGAGAATCAGGATTTCTACTACTACGAGGCCGCAGCACTTAACAACATCATCTTATCACAACGCCATTATTGTGTTCAACTCTTTGCCCGCGTGTCGTTGGTTCGATTGGTGTGTGCCGGTGTCTTTCATACGATTGCAATAGCTAATCACAGACGGACTTATTTAAGTCAGGAGACAACGCCACGAGAGCTCCTCGAGTCAGCCTCAAATTTCCATGAGCACCCTCGAACGCGTTGAATATCATGGACGCCAAGGTAAGCCTCCTGTCATAGCTACTTATATCCTATCCCAACCAAGCCGATGAGGATCTTCGAGCGATCCGACCTCTATGGGTTGCCAACCCCAACCAATGCTTTGTCATTCAAGGTTCTCCTTTCAAAAGCGGAAGTAAATACCAGGACACGTCCTTCAAACTTTGTTTTTCCTGTCACTACACTGCCTTAATCTATGATACTGTGGATCGTGGCTGACAAGGTTATGCTTCAACAGCCCCAAAGACCAGCTCGGACAATACGCGTCCATGACGAGAATGCGATGCCTACAGTTGGCACCCAAAAGACCCTACACCAGCGCAATAAATCGAGCCCAGCATTGTCGTCGATGCTGCATGCTGGTGGTCTAAAGCTTACTACCAAGCGAACAGCTTTTGGGGATGTCAGCAATATTGCCAATGTCTTACGGCCAAGTAAGGATGATTCGGCAATTGGCGGAAAAGGGGACTCCATAATACAAGAGAAGCCACTACAGATACAACACGATAGGAAAACAACATCGTTTCTTAGACCGGCACAGCGGCCCCTTTCCGTCTCTGGTTTGAAAGGACTTCTCAACGTCACCACTACTACAAGCCAGCAACCCATAAAGCAGCCTCTTAGCGAAATCCAGCAACCGGCTCAACCGACAAACTCCGTTCCTAATACACGTAAAGTTGTCACAAAGAGCAGCACTGCTGTTTTTAAGGACCCTGCTTCTACACAACCAGAACAACCAAAGTTGGACCTGCAAAAGCCTCTGCCTCCAGCTGCGCCAATTCCTCCCGTCCACCGCGAACTTCAGGCACGACCGCCACTAACTCAATCGGACGATATACAACAACCACGACCTGAGCTGACACGGAAGCGAAGCGAGCACATTGCAACACGGGAGACACAAGTGAGCACTGCAGCACCGTCAGCAGACCAAGCGTCTTCGGACGAACCTGCTGTGCTAAGGTCAGACGGGATCTACATTGACAACCATGGCCAAGTACGGTTATATGAATATACTGATACGATCGAGCATGTTGATGTTGTACAACCTGTTGGTACAGAAAGTCTTGTGACTGTGGACGCACAGAAGCACGCTGTTCTAAAAAACTTGGACCACCTTCTTGACGCCCAGCTTGCCAGAACACAACCTGATCCACTTGCCAAGTCAACGGCTGCTAGTGTAGCCGAGCCGGAAGAATATTGGGACGAGGAAGGGGAAGAGAATTACGACGAGGAAGGCTATGTCACCGCTCGATCGTTCAGGTCACGGGGAGAGAACACGACTGGTGGTGCAACAACTGTTCTCTTCCCCAAGGTGAATCAGAAGGCCAAGAAAGAGATCGCCGCTGCACGAGAACTGATTGAAGGATCAAAGACAGCAGAGGAGCTTGAGGACGAAGCTTGGGATACGACCATGGTGGCAGAGTACGGCGAGGAGATATTCCAATATATGAAGGATCTCGAGGTGACCATGATTTAGTTGCTCGTAGTAGGGTCATGCTAATCTATACGACCAGATCAAAATGCTTCCCAACGCTCACTACATGGACAACCAAGCCGAGATCCAATGGTCTATGCGTGCGGTGCTGATGGACTGGATTGTCCAAGTTCATCATCGCTTCAACCTCCTTCCGGAAACGCTTTTCCTGTGTGTTAACTACATTGACCGATTCCTCTCATGCAAGGTCGTGTCTCTCGGAAAACTACAGCTGGTCGGCGCAACCGCCATTTTTATTGCGGCCAAGTATGAAGAGATTGATTGCCCCTCGGTTCAAGAGATCGTTTACATGGTCGACGGTGGATACACGATTGATGAGATTCTCAAAGCAGAACGTTTCATGCTTAGCATGCTCCAGTTCGAGCTGGGTTGGCCAGGGCCGATGAGCTTCTTGAGGAGAATAAGCAAGGCCGATGATTATGACCTGGAGACAAGGACTCTCGCGAAATACTTCCTGGAGATCACCATAATGGACGAGCGCTTCGTTGGTAGTCCGCCCAGCTTCGTGGCTGCGGCGGCACATTGTCTAGCAAGAATGATGCTCAAGAAAGGGACCTGGGTAAGTTCTCGTACATCAGGCTGCTGGGACCTCTTATCTGATATCGTCATAGACGCCTGCACATGTTTACTACTCCAACTATACTTACTCCCAACTCTTCAACATCGTACTTCTCATGGTAGAGTGCTGCGAAAGCCCACATACGCACCACAGTGCCATCTATGACAAATACACGGACAAACGGTTCAAGCGAGCGTCACAATTTGCCGAGTCCGAGATGAAGAGAGGGTTCCAACTCCTGGACGTCTCCCTCAACAATGCCGCTTCCTACGTCAACCTCTACAATGACGCACAAATATGGTGCCAGAAGTGACCTGCTGAGTTTCAAGGGCATGTTTGGCTCGCCGATTGGCCCGTCGCGAAAAATCCGTCACTTTTATCCCACTGGCTCTTTACTCAAGACATAACTCCTCGGTCATGTCGGAGCTCGACGTTGCTCACTCGCTTCCGAACGACAACAGAAGTCTTGGACACAGCAGACCATCAGAACATGAAACAAAAATTGCACTTACTTCCAAGCTCTCCATTTTGGTAGTACCTTGAAAAAGTGCAAGAACCATCGACCATCCGTTATATTCCCCCAGCATCTGCGACTCCTAGCATAGCGTGGCGTACCTTTCATGAAATCATACGGCCGTCACGCGCTCCACGATTCATTCTTCCCACAGGGTACATATTGTTTTTCCCAGCGTGCATCAAGCGCTTGGCGTGGGACTTTGTGCTCACAATGGCGCTCTTTCTGGCGTTTTCGTAATCATTCTTGTTCTCGTCATGCGGCGTCACAAGAGGCTTTTTCAGCTGGTGATCTCTCAATCGGGGACAAGGCAGCTAGTGAATAGGGTATTTTAAACAGTCAAAATGGGATACTGTAAAATAAATGTGGAACAGCCACAAAGCATCTTTATCTTAGACAGTGGCAGGATCAATTAATGGAAGACTTAAGTCTCTAGTTTTCCAGGCCACGATCACCTTCGCCGGTGTGCTTAGCAATCCTGATACATCTGGAACTGCAATGGCGAGCGGTGAAGTTATCGGGAGTGATGAAGACAGATAGGGAGAGTGGGACTAGTGTTACAGGAAACCATGTAATCAAACAAGAACTAAATCCATTCCCCTGTCTCAGTGAAACATATGTACGAATCAAAATATTTACAGTGAAGATAGTATCGATGGATAGCGCCTCCCACCTCCAACATCGTCTTGTTGGTCGAAAGCGCCCAGGCAATGCAAAAACGCAACACACCATCCCTGCCCCCACATGTTTTTTATCCTAGACCGTACATATCCGACATAGTGAGTGATAAACATAGGGGAATCGTGGATGAGAAGTAAAAGGAAGGATAAGTGAGAGGTAGTATATGAGAATGCTGACAGAGGGGGTGAATAGGACTCAGAGGAGGGTTTTGGCGACGCATGGAAGTTGGTTTTTATTGGTTCAGAGACCCGAGGATTTTCTTGCCCAGGGGGGCCAGTAGCTGGCTGCTCTTTTTGCGCGAGCTACTACGAATTTGTCAGCAGAATACATTCAATTGGCGATAATAATGACTCACCTCTCATCCGTGTCCTCACCCTCAGTCTCCCTACGACGGAGCTTCTGTGTCTCAGTTGTGATACGGCGCATGAAGTTCTGACGCATGGTTTTGAGAGCCTTGAGAAAGTCAGCGCTACTTTCGAACAAGTGGAAGACAAGCGCGTACACTATCATCACCCTCATTTTCTGACTCTGGTATTGAATGCGGCTCACTGTGTACGCCATTGTGCAAGCTTGGCTGTCTGAAGCTGGAAGCAAACGAATCTGTTCTGACCAGTTGACTCCCAGAGGACGAAAATACTGAGTCTCGAGACCCATCGCCTTGGTCTCTTAGACTACGCTCCTGAAGGCTGCTTGTTTCACTGCCCGCGTTGTTATCGATATTGTTAGTATTGGGTAATACCATCGAAGAGGTCGCGAGCTCTCTCAGCCGGCTTTGCTGTTGCTTGCTGGGGCGATGGTGAGAGAACTTGTTACCGATAATGGCACCAGTGTGCGAAATCAATGCCCGAATGACGTCCTTTTTCAAGCGGAGAGCTAAATCGAGGTTGGACCATGTCTTATTCCGATACTCCAGGACTGGCATCCTGAAGACAAAACTATGGACATCCTCAATGTTTCGTTCGCCTTTCCCTTTGTAGCTGAGGCATAGTATCACGCTTGGGATCTTGACGTACGCGAGGGTCATATAGTTGGATGCCCGCGAGAGCATTTGAGATAGATCATCTGAAGGTTTGTCTTTCTCCTTCCCAGTAGTCGTAGCTTGACTATTCGTACGAGTGAGAGTGAACCTCTTATGCTTCTCCTGCTGTCCACTCATTGTGGAAAGACTGGTCGAAGAATCTTGTTTAGATTGACGTGAGATGGTAAGACTCTCCTGGGACGATTTCTTGAGGATAGAAGCTGGGCGCCCCAATGATGGAGTTGACGGAGTCTGGCGACCAGTGTTGTTCGAATGGTGGAAGAGCCGGACATGATGTGCCTCTCCGCCGCCAGCAAACGGGAAGTGTTTTGGCTTGTGTGAGGAGCTGATCTGGCTGGTTTTCTCAGGGAAAGCCATAGTAGGCCGAAGTCGCATCTCTAGTGATGCCGGTCTTGTGGATAACTGTTCCTCACTTGATCCGTTAGGATCTAATCGAGGCGTATTGGGAACATCGAGTAGAGTCTCTGAGTCAGAGTCAGAGTCATCGGCTCCGTTAGGCATCGTTTGCTTGAGCATGAACGGCGATTTATCACCGCCGTTCTTGTCCCCTCCTCCAGGAAATATGTAATCGAATAGTTTTTGACCAATTTCCCTTTCCAGTTGAATTTTCAAGGGGAATAAATCAACCTCAAATTGGTCCAAAACGGGTATACCAGCGATCGCTTCTAAGCTATGCCATGTCACTTTGAGCATCTTTGCATCCTGACCTTCTACCAAGGTTCTGCCACTTTCCAGATACGGGCCTAGCATCTGGGGATATATGGCATGAGGTAAGAGATTGAACCCCAGCATACGTTCAATTTCCAGCGTGTTGTGATTTGACCCATCACTGTTGTCCGTCCTATCATACGTGGCATTTTTCAGCTGGATCTCCATTAGGGGTTCATTCTTGTCTTTCATTAGATGCCATACTATATCAGAAGCGGAGAGATACCACTGCAAGAGGGGAATCGTTTGTGATGTCTGGATTCGGTCTTCGTTCTTGCGTTGCGAAGTAGTGATAGCTTTCATCATGAAGAAGAGCTCGTCTTCACAGCTGGCCAGGTCGCGCTCGATGGCCAAGCGATCCTCCCAACCTTGCTTGTCAAGGTATTTTGAGTGTATTTGGAAATGCATTTTTATTTCCTCCAATTGGCGAATCCGAGCTTGCAAACAGACCACCATATCCGATGCCCCATTGAGGTCGCTGAAGTCGGACGCCAGCATAATCTTCTCTAACCTCTCACTCCGGACCTTCTCTAAAGGTTCGGAGTATAATAATAGATCAAGTACAATCAAATATAAGGTGTAGTACTGGCTGGAATCGCATGTTGCTCTGAGACGCGGGAAATCAACCCACAAATGGTCCAAGCGGCTTTCAGCGCTTTCTGGCTTATGTTTTTCTCCGGCTTTCCCCGTGCTGACTTCATCATTATACTTCAGTCGTAAAGTGTTATACTTGTCATATCGAAGGCTTGCAGAAGTCCTCTGGACAACTCGTGACCATCCGAAAGGGTCATGGGCAAAATCGAAGTTCACCTCGAATGCTACCCAAGGCGGCCAGTAAGAATTTTTGGGAGCACCGTACCGGTTGCCAGAATAGATGTGTATAAATTGCATCAGAGTTTTTTGGCTGGTGACAAAGAATTGCACACTGTCCATATCCACGGAGAATCGGCGCTGTACCAAACCACTGACATCGTCCGTAATTCGATTCTTATCCATGATCTGAACAACTTTGAGTTGCATGCCCTTTGCAGTAATCAATAAGACTGATTTAGGGTTCTTCTCGCTTTGTAGTTGGATCTGCGGTGCAACTAGACGAACATGGTATGCGTTTTGTGGTGTAAATTCTTTAGAAATATCTTCCCCAAGATTGCCTGTGTTAGATCTCTGAGGCTCTGAGGCTTGTTTTGGATCGTCAGCATCGACGACTCTGTTGTCGTCGTTGAGGAGGTCATTGATCATATCTACAAAACTCAAGTCGTCTTTCCCTTCTTCTTCTCCTCCTTCTTCCGGGGCCGTTGAGGGCGATTCCGAAGACGGTGTTCCCGAACGACCTTGCTGCTGTTGCTTTCTTCTGTGTTTGTTCTGCTCCTTGACAATGTCGTCTATAAACTTGACAGCTTTTTGTGACATGTAGTAAATGAAGCCTCTTCTTTGGCTGACTTGATGAACGTATCGAAGGATAATATTCCGGAGTGAATTGTTCCATTTCACTTGGGCGTTGTGTACAATGAAGCGGTTATTGAAGTCATTCATAGGTCCAGGTTCTAATGGTGCGGTTTCCAAGGTTCTAGCCTGAGCACCACCTTCTTCATCGTCAGATGAGTCTTCCCTCAAATCAAATCCAGCGGTATCGCCAGCTGCCGACACCCAGGGCTTGCCCTCATCAATGGCACTCTGCAGGCGGACAAGCATTTTCCGGAGGAACCTTTTCTTGCTTTGGAATCTTTTGCCCTGTTCGTTGAGTAGCTCGTATCTCTCCTTTAGGCTAGAGTCTCGATTCGAGTCTCGAATGACATGCAGCTCCTGCTCCCCTAATGTCCTCTCATGCGTCTCGATTTGGTCGTCAAGTTTCTGAAGACGTTCTTCGATCAATTGACATTGGACCTGTCGGGGGTCATTGTCCTGTGACATGACACAAAAATGCGTTGGCTCGTCGCCAAACGGACTACTCTTGCCATCGCTTGAAGCGCCTTGGTGGTCAGTCTGGCGAAAGTAAGTGAAGTGAGGCGCGAAAGCCAGCGGCAAGATCTTGGTTTCTGGGTATGTCTCTGATGGCAAAATCCAATCTATTTCGACGAAATCATCCATGTCAATCCACGTAAGATCATTGTCGGGTATTGTGAATCGCGAGATGTCAGCATCAGTAGCTCCTTGCTGGAAAGCCACGAGATCCTCCGCCGTTGCGCGCTTCACATCTTCAGCGGTCGTACCAGCAATACTCACTGATACAGCTCTGATGTCTGCGGAGATAAAGTCAAGCTGTGCTTGGTTGATCCTCATACCGCTTGTCTTGATCTGCTTAGCGCGGCCTCTGCCCTGAGCTGCAAATTCTTCGCGGCGCTGGTGCAAGTCGAGCATGAAGCTATCAATCCTGAGCTTCAGGCCAGTGGCAGAAACAACATCTTCGGAGTAGTCTTCGACATCTTTGTGTTTGTATATGTGGGCTATGAATAGAGGAGATAGGAGAAGGTTGTACTTGATTGTCGCGAGATGACGGCCGAATTTTTTACTGGATTTCTCGATCCCAGGAAATAGCTTGCCTTGCCGTATAGGCAGGGACATTACCCCTGAGAAAAGCGACCACCAGTCGAAGAAGTGGGTGAAGAATCGGGGGGTCATATGTACAGCGTTATAGCTCGTGGACGGCTTAACATTCTTAGTGGTCCATTCTCTGTCTAGCGGTGCAGCAACGGCGATGGATAGATGGATATAGTTGCTGCGGAACCCTCTGAAAGCGTCATACACCTGGAAATAGTTAGAAAAATTACTTGATTGGACGTGAGCCAACATGCCTGTCCCTGGGGAGCTTTTGCATGCTCCGGAGTCCTCAATGCAACTTCGTAATGTGGTTTAAGATCAAAAGACCGCCCTCCCTGGTCTAGATCGCGCTCGAAGACCAGCCCCGCAAGCCATCGCACATTCCCTGAGAGCTTCATGATCACTTTTTTGAAAATCGTAGTATTCTTATTGCTGGTAGTACTCGACGAGTCATCATCACGTCCAGAGATAGTACTGCTCTCTCGAGCTTGATGGCTATAGTCAGGGATCGCTAGGACATAATCATCGCTGTCGACGGTCATAAACTTCTTAGGGTCGTCGCTCTGGTGTATTCCCCATCGAACGTTGTTTCGCCAGCACATGACAAAACCAGCACCATTACCAGTCACAACATATGGATCGCGAGAGCCTTCAAAATACGTCAGCATTTGTGGAACTATCGGAATGGAAAATGAGTACCTTTGAGCTGAAGGCGGACATCGCCATCACCTCTCCAGGCAACGTTGACGTGTGAGTGAGCCACTAAACGAATCTTATCCCAGAACCCTGTACGATCGGAAGGATCGGCTTGAGGTTTTGTGAATCCCTCTATGATCATCATCATGTCCTGGATTGCAGGCTGGTATGAAGTTCCCCACGTTATACTTGTAGGTGCAGATGTGTTGATAGCAATATCGACATCGGAGTATGTTTTGACTGGCGAAACAGTCCTACGGACGTCTATCGCAAAACCACAGCCTCTGTGTGCTTCTGTGAACTTCGAGGGCGGGACTACTTCGACCTTAACTTGTCTTGTCGATGGATTGCCCCGATACTCTTCAGCTATAACAAAATCCGTTTTTAGCGACCAACTCGATAGCTTTGGCGACTGGCCAGGCTTAATGGCTGGCACGTGCAGCAATGGCAATGGATAATCTCTGAGTGTGACGCGAGCCTCGCCCATCTCAACTTGAATGCTCAGAGGAATGAGCAAAGAATACTCCATGTCAAAAGGCATGCCTTTTCCAACCCGATGGAGGAACCTTGGATAGTCTTTGATCGGGAAGGACGGTTTGTCGATCACGATATGAAGATCGCTGATCAATGTGGACATTAAACCGGGACGTTCAGGCATAGCGAGTATCTTCTCGGCCGCGTCTTCGTCCTCAGGTACTTCATCATGACCCCAGAAGATGCCACGTATTTTCCGCATCCCTAGGTTTTGCGAGCGATACGCTCCGTCAATTCTTCGCCTCCAACTTTGCGCATTATGCCTATCAAGTCGATCACGCGCTTGAGCAATTGAAAGCTTGGCATCTTGTGTGAGCTTACATTTCCCTTCAGGATTGTAATGCATGCGGCGGCGACGGCCACTGGAAGGTGATTCGGACTGAGGCCGAGACTGGGACCCTGTGCTCCGACTTCGACCTCTGTTCTCTTGTGGTAACGATTGTTTGCTTCTGCCACGGCCCAACTTCAAATGCGTGGAGCCAGGCATTGTGCGGTATCGAGAAGAAGCTCGGTGATCACGACTTTCGAGGCTTTTGCACTTAGCTTCGAACGCCGCTTCCCGTGCCAATCGCTGCTTCTGTTCCAATAACCCAATGCGATATATTGTCCCGAGTTTCCAGTCGAAAGCCCCATCTTCAATGTCAAATAGGAAGGCTTTGCTTCGAATTGATATCCGTGGAACTACTTTTGGCTCTTCCGGTCTCTTCTTCAGGATGTACTCGTTAGTCCCAGTTGTGAAGCGGTGATGCATCTGTTCAGTAGCTTTCATAGCATTCACGAAATTGTCCATGATCTTGTGCATGACCATTTGGTGAGGAACGCCGATTCTGATGAAGTCTGTCACGACATCTATGGATTTCTCCTGAGAGACAGTGTGGCCACGCTTCCTATGTTTCTCTCTGAGGTCGACACGAGGCGCTTTTATGCTGACGATCCTAGCCCAAGCAGAAGGAATCTGAGGGGCTTCTGCATACAGGCGGACAAGATGAGACTTCATGAAAGGATTGGCCCATCTGTGTCGCCCAGCCTCCATGCGGTAGATCTGGAGCATCATTGGCGGATCGGCAGGCATTTTGGCCTTGATCTGTAGTTTGTCCGCTTTGACATCAATTGTTATAAGCTGTTTGAAAGGCCCTCCGCTGGGGTTCTCTAAAGGGCCAGGTGGATCAGAGCCAGAGACCCCAGCTGAGCGTTCTGCCGATGGCTTCCTATCGCTGGCAAAAGCGTTTTTAAGTACTGTAGTCGCTACACCAATTGCATAGTAACGATACAGCGAGTACTGCGCATAGAATGCTTTTGTATGAGAGTGAATGTGGAAGATCGGTCCTTGCTTATCGCTTGATGTGGCAAATGCGACCTCGAATCGCGGAAGGTTAAGGAACGCCTCAGGTTCAACCGAGTCAATACCCTCGACAACGAACCCCTCGAGGCCACGCACGTGGACTGCTAAGCGTCTGCCGTCTGTGGAGATTGGCGTTACTGCGTCAGTACCCGGAGGAGGCGTCACCTTTATCACCGGCTCATCTGGAAATGAAGACTTGTTGACCCCATGCCGTCTTGATGGCGCTCTCTCATCCGGTACGTTCCTCTTGATCTTGTACTCAGCAGTCCAAGACTCGAGTTGCAGAGCGATGCCGCGTGTATCGTTAGACACATCTTCATCAACGCCAGCAACCTCAACTCCGAAATTAGAGCCACGTAGAGAGAAATATATAAGCCACGGCGGTAGAGGCCTAAGCAAATCAAAATTTCGGGCACGATGGGTACCAACCGTGCCATCATGTCTGTGCGCCTTGCTCAATTGCTGGACTATCTGGCGTACACCAGCAGTAATCTCGGCCCGTACCATGTGAATCGAAAAGGTTTGGAGATTCCCTGTCGCACTAACCCTGACCTCTGGCGAAGCATTCAGCTCCACTTTCAGTTCGAGAGCTTCGGTAATAAGAAGATTATGACGTTCAGCAGAGGCTGTATGATAGTAGAGTTCATTTGAGGCGATGCGTAGATTCGAAGTAAGCGAATAGTGGAGATCCCCTGTTGTAGAATGGGATGATTCCACATCTAGCGATACTGAGGAGATAGATAGAATGAGTAAATCGTATTGATCGGTGCCCTTGAGCTTGGCATCGGCTGGAGGAAGTACAACCCTTATCACAGGCTCATGCACCGAGAGCTTTATGTTTGCCTTTGGCAAAAGTCTAGATAACAGATGGTGAGGACGGCTAGGCGTAGTGGGGTTTTTGGTTGGCTTTTCAAGACGGCTGTTGAAGATTGCAAGTCCCAAAGGCAAGTGATCCGGACTAACGTCTATAGAAGGAGACGTCACCACCAGGTTCGCAAACAGGATATTCGCGTTACGCTCAGCGGCGTTTTTATCTTCGGAGAAAGCGACCGTCTTTGATGGCAAAGTCGTTTTCATCGTTGTTGTCGCCATGGGTACGTACAGTATTCTTTTTCGATCTCCCTGGCCATCATCGAGACTCACAGCGATGGAAATAGCAGCTAAGAGGGCCTGGTGAGCGATGTCTTTGGAGGGGAAGTACATGCGATGCTCTGGGCTCTTCGGATCAAGTCTATGCATATCGATGCCGAACTCATTCATGGCAATATTGAGGTATAAGGGGGATCCAGATGTTTGTACCGAACGGATCTCCTTCGTCATGCCCACAAAGCTGACGGCCATCTGTATCTCTTGAATGCCACGTAGAATAGAGCTAATAAACTCTTTAGAGTCTGAAACAGTCTGCACTATCTTCGCTTCTCGACTGCCGGGCCTGTCCAACTCGTCCATAACATCATTGAATGAGATATCCACATCCTGACTGCCTTGCTCTTGTACTCCTGATGATCCATGGTACTGTTCAAATCGTTTGGAGCAAGCGACGAAGTCGTCGTACGGTAGGTGGATGCGTCCTAACTTTAGAGCTATTGAAGTATCTCGGAGACCCGCGCGATCCTTGTAAAGTAGGCCATGAATGTTGAGAGTACATATGTCAACTACCTCCAAAGACTCTTTGCCTTCCGGTGTAAAAAGGACCCCCTTGACAGTAAACATCCACTCTGCGGGCCGTTGATCACCAGCAGGAATTTTCTTGTGCTGGAAAAGTCGACCCCGATCCACAGTTTTGCGTCTCGTGTCCACGACCATGCTAAATGTTCCAACCTGAAAGTAGCCGACATCTTGGATCACCAGGCTCGAGTTCATAGCACTGACGTCGACCAGCCGCAGCAAGTGTATCTTCTCGTGCAATCGTTTGATCCTTTCCTTTAACTGAGTCAAACGTTTCCAGGCCTGACTGCGACCGGATCGAGGAGAGACGTGACGTAGGATCGGCTTAGGCGAATCGGAGGATGCGGATTGACTTCGACGTGTTTTCCCAGCTGCAGATGCAGAGTCTCCTTCATAGTGCCCGTTCGTTCCCTTTGCTCCCGCACCGAGAGCCCTCGCATCAACCGTTACCTTCAACTCCGTCAATCGCAAGCTTATCCATGTTGGCTGCGCGAATGTTGGGCGGTGAAAGTGTAAGCCCAAGGCACGTGTTTCTATCCGTATGCCATCTCTAGGTGTATACGTAATGCGCCGGAGGGAGAAGTAGCCAAGCCTCTGAATGGAGATACCGGTTGCTATGCGTATGATGGCAAAGACAACGAAGGATGAAAGCCATAGCAATAAGATGAGCCCCAAAAAAAAGGAGGGATTGAAGATGCTCATCGTCGTTCAGCAGCCATAAAGATTGGGACTTGCCGGCATCCTCGGGAGGGTGCTCGCAGCAGAGGTCTAGGACCTTTGCTTAGGATGAAGGAATGTGAGGTCCAACAACTCGCATGGTGCGTAGGATGCCACAATAAGCAAGGAGAGGAATAGAGATGGTGAAGATGGTGAAGTTGTAGACAGCGAACTGCTCCACCTGGTTGAGATGATTTCAAGCTTTCCCGGTAAGTTCCCGGGAAACTCCAAGCCGTTAGATAAGGCTGTTTTTGGCGATTGCGCAGATCTTGCTGATAGAGGAGTTCGTTCCCCCACCCTCTAGTTCTAGCCCTACGGGGCTGATGCTTAGACTCAGCGAAAGGACTTTGAAACAAGATGCCCTGGAGCTGCCCAGTTTTGTAGAGTTAGGGTCGGTAGGTACCCTCTCTAGGGCATCCCTTGGAAGGTCTACATCAGCCCTGCAAAAGCATGACCAGATATGATTCCGCGCCCTCCATCACATAGCTACTGATGGTTAAAATTAACAGCTCAACACTTCGCTGCGACTACAGCTCCTGTATCTCCAAGAGCTTTGAGAAGTCTAAAGCTCACCCTTCAACGAAGTAAAGGACCTGCGAGCCACGAGTAGAGGTCAGTGGCATCTTGCAGGAGCTGGAAGTCATACCCGAAGGTGTGCGATACTCTGCAGATAAGGGATGTGAGGGTGACTATTGCGGAGATGTTTCGCGGGGTTGAGGGGAAAAGGAGGAGGGAAAGGGATATTGAAGGAGTGCAGTGGAAGGGGCGAGATGCGACGATGGATGAGAAGTAGGGTTATGGATGTATACCACCGTGTTGTTAGAATTCGAGGGTGGTTGTACGCTATTACAGAGTTTGGCAGTCCCAGTATCGCTTTCAGGACGGCCACCAATGGATCTTGGTTCCTCAAGCTTATCATTCTCATATCATCTGCCTCATATCTACCATAAACGCGCATCTCCCAGAAACTCCCCTCGTCTATTTCCCAATAGTCAAAAACAATCTATCCCCCACATCCCCCAACCCCGGCTTAATCATCCCCCTCACATCCACCTCCCCATCCATCCCTCCAACCCACACTTCCACATCCTCAGTCCCATTCTCCTCCGCCGCTCTTCTAAGCCCACTATCGCTTCCCAACACACTTATCAGCACGACCTTCTTCACCCCCCATTCCAGCAGCGTCTGGATTGCCGCGCTCGCAGTCGCTCCAGTCGCGATGACTGGATCAACAAGAATGGCTATGTAAGGTATGGGAAATGGGTCATGATTGACGGAAGTGGGCCGGTGGTAGGGGAGGTTGTTGTAATATTCGACTGGTTGGAGGGATGTTGGTTCGCGGAAGAGACCGAGGTGGTGGACGGGGACTGGGTCCGGGAGAAGCATTTGAAGAGCCTCAAGCATGCCGAGGCCGGAGCGGAGGATAGGGACTAGGGCGACGTGGGGGGTTGTGGTTTCGGTTGTGTAGGTATAGTTGAGGGGGGTTTCAGCCTGGATGTTGTGCACAGATTAGACTGTATTTGCGAGAGGTGTACGTGTAAGAGTAGATAAGAACTCAATTAGAGGCTCACTGTACCAGTTGGGACATTCTCTAGACATGCTGCTAAGGCCTCACAGCCTACCATGAGGGCAATCTCGTGCACTAGTGCTTTCGTATCTCGCGCATTCGTTTCTTTTGAGCGGAGTTGTGAGAGCTTCGCGCGTACGCATGGATGGTTGGAGATGTGAACATTCGATGGAAGAGACATAGAAGCCATGGTATGGTGGGGCACTGAGAAGTGACTGTGGGAGGTGAGCGGAAATTACATATCTCTCGTTGATCATCACATAGCCATTGTTTGGCTTGATGCTCTGAGAGCTTGGAATCTTGGAAGCTCTCGGGCTTTAGAACTAGCATTATCCGTTATCAATCGCATAGCCCCATAGGGCATATGCCTAAAGGCCCCTAAAGCCGGTCCCCCAAGAGACTAGATTTCGGCTAAAGAAACCTGGCTTAGGGGACTAAGTCTAGGTACCTTACCTAAGGTACCTTAGACAACCAACTTTTAGGGTAACTCTAAGGGGGCTACCTATTCAGTTGATCGGTGAACTCTTCTAGGTGATGCACACTCTCTCCTCGCCAATTCACCTAGACCCCAACATTTGAACATGAAGATGCGCGCTTACTCTTAGGCGCGCGGATCGATCACTTGAGAGAGGATTGTTCAATCTACGAGTTGCCCATGTACACTTCCCAAAGCCTCCACCAGCGCGGCCTTCTGCAGAGCTTGAGCTAATGGCGGAACCTGCGAATACGATCTGATTGCTTCGACGCTGTACTAGGTAATATTGAGGACGCCGATCGGTAGAGACTGACTGGAAAGGATGGGTATGCGACGAGACCAAAATTTCATTTGAAAATCTCCCTGAGGAGGTCGCGGAAACCATTCAATTTGGTACTGCTTGGTGGGTTGACCACCTTAATCTCTATATGTCTGATCAGTATCTATTATCTCAAATGGACTTCATTCTAGAGGGAAATCTGCTAAACGCACTATAATCGTCATAGACTTCGGGATTGTAATTATTTTGATATCCACGACGTATGGCATTATCTTCGAGCTGCTTCTTCAAGCGAGATGCAGATTGCTCTGCTTCTGTTTCTGTAATGACACTATTAGCGCAACTTTGTTACCCATTGAGTAAAAACCGTGGCTTACCATTTGGCTCTTTGTACTCGCGACCCATTGCTTAGATCTTAACCAAGTGCAACACTGTAAAATTGGACAATTTCTGAAGGGATGCACTGCAGATTGCTTATGGTCCTCGAAAGTGTTAGAAGATCAAGAAACTACATACCTGATTACATATAAGACGTTATCCGAGGAGGCGCAGCAGCAGTTGACGGGAGAAGCAAGGCGCAGCAGCAGCTGAAGGGAGAAGCCAGGTGCTATTGGTCGTAGTAGCCCAGTCAGCTAGATAGCTTAAGTCGCAGGCATCGCCACTTCCACCCCCACGGATCCGCTACCTAGTCAAAGTAGTGGGAAAAAATTGTTGGCGGGGGTACGATTTAACTCGGCCAAAAGCTAACCCGAGGTGGAGTAGTTAATGGGGGTAGATATTCTGTACAGTACCATGATTTTTGATGAGACCGACTACGACGAAAGCATATGATGGCTGCCACATCGAATGCACCACAGAGTGTTCAGCGCAAACGAGGCTACCGCAGGTTGGCTGAGTTCATGGCTTGGGATCGAGCGACTGCAATTTTTCCGCGCTTTCACGTTGCAAACCTGCATAATCTCCTTCTCATGCAAGCAGAAATATCAGAGCTTGAGGAACAACTCAATGATGCAATCGATGATGATGATAAATCAGATGGAGAAAGCCGGAAATATTCATGTGATTGGTCATCACTAAAGCAAGACGGACCTATGAGTCTGCAGTGGAGGACCTGTCAGGCCTTGCGAACAAAACTTGCGGAATATAGTACGTGTGCCTTTCACAAACTCATGTATTCGATTTCGCAAAAGACTAGTACTAATGTCTTCAGACCAGGCTCTCGCTCACCAAATATTATTGAACAATCAAGCCCATCCACACTCATACGATATATCAAAGCTACGACAATGGCTAGTGGATGTCCGCGGCGGAGACTGTCAATTGAGAGGCCCAGGTTCTCTTACCTGGTTACCTCCTGAGCTTGGTGGCCGCCCTACGTTGGACCACCTTACGATTGCCTCAACACGTGTACAAGCAGATCATTTCGGGTTATTCGGACGACGATACTTCGGTGAGGTGATAAAGTGGTTGCCTTTTTTGACATTCACTGTAAGCCTAGGCATTACTAGAAGAAATTGTTTTGCTTACACAGTTCAGAAAACATATTTCTTACCAGAGGAGGGAACAACGGACTTTGCAATCCACAGCACAGCAGAGTCTATCTTCTCATTTGGGAACAAGCTCATCAGTTTTGTGGCGGCTATACTTATACTTGTGCCTGTTATTGTGCTTCACTTTCTTCAGAACGCGAACTGGAGACTGCTAGTGATCGTCATATTTACTTTAGTTTTCACGGCAACGTTGGTCGTGGGCACGAGTGCAGAACGAGCCCAGATTTTTGCAGCAACCGCAGCTTTTGTTGCTGTGCAAGTGGTATATGTGGGCAACGTACTTAGCGCTTCAACGTGAACCTTCAAGTTCAGATCACAAAGTGCCTGGCGCAAGCGGGAATGCATCCCTATTGCCCTGATCTTTATCGTTATTCGCCTACTATTTGTTTAAATAGGGACATAGGATTTTACAGAAAAGTCACTATTAGGGTCATAGCCGCTATCTATATAGGGCCAAATAGAGGATCTTCAGGCTGAAGCCCCGAAGATCTATCGCTTCTTCCATCGAGAGACCTTTGGGAGTACTAAGTAATGGTCGACTGTTTTACTTAGACGAATCCTTCTGGGTGTACTCGTGGCGGATACAAAATCCAGGAGGTCCTAGTGCACTTCTCCGTCACTTTTTCCTTCCTCGAGATTGGGTCAACGCCGAGAGCCTGAGTTTATGTCAAGTCATGGACAATGGTATCTTCTTGTGCCCGAGGATGGGCGAGGTAGCGATCATTCACAGCGACTTGGGATCGGACTGGTAAGGGGAGCCGAGACCTTTGATCGTTAAAATATGTGAACAAGTAAACGACTGGAATTATATGACAATTCAATTTTGGCTAAAGCGGCAGGGCATATGCGTGCACCGAGTGAGCTCCGGGCAGATTTTTATCGCCTTCAGGCGCTGCTACTCAGTGTTAGTGGTACCTAATGTCCCTTTTTTAAACCACACTGATGTGCTTTGCATTGTCATACGACAACCTTTAGAATATAGAAGGATTCACCAACTGTATAGCCCTATAGGGCTGGAGCTAAAGCTGCGGAGAATCACCCCTGGAGACGCCCCGAAAGTGGTTGCCTAAGCAACGAAATCGAGCCCCGAAATCTGTCCCTCAGCGCTCTCTTTCAGGGCTCACTAGGGCGGCTTTAGGTCCAGCCCTATAGGGCTATACAGTTGGGGGGTCCATACAGTTTGGGGGGTGAATCCTTCTAACCTTAATGCGAGGACGCTCTACTACGGTACGGTGTACATATCTTCATTCAATTTAGGCCCTTCCCTGTCCATTCTCTTGAATGGCGTCTTAGCCAATTCGCAGCAGGCAATGCCCTCTCCCTTCCCCTCCACCACGTCTATCCCAGGTCATGGCGCTATACACCTCACCCTCCTCCCCCCCGCCCTCCCCACCTTCTCAACTTTAACATACACCTACCCTCTGAAACTCCTTCCCTCCACGCCCCACCTCCTCGCTCCCCAACCCTACCCCTCCACAGACAAATCCACATCCGCCACAACGCCCAATGGCCAACCCCCCCACCACCAACCCACAACCGTCCCCCTCCTCTTCCTCCTCACCTACGGCGGCGGCCTCGTCTCCGGCGACCACATCTCCCTCTCCCTCCGCCTCGACCCTGCCACCCGCCTCACAATAACAACACAAGGCAGCACCAAAATCTTCAAACCTCCCCTTCCCACTTCCTCCACGCTCTCCCCTCCTCCAAGTCCAACAATAACAACCCGCCAAGACCTCACCGTCCACATATGCCCCCACGCCGCTCTCTGGCTTGCCCCTGACCCCGTACAGCCGTTTGCGGGGAGTCTCTATGCGCAGACGCAGACGTTTCATGTGGAGCGAGGGGGGAGTTTGGGGTTCGTGGATTGGGTGAGTGAGGGGAGGAAGGCGAGGGGGGAGCAGTGGGCTTTTGAACGTTGGAGGGGGAGGAATGAGGTTTGGGATGTTTCTTTTGGTGCAGGGGAAGAGAGGGGCGAGGGGAAGAAGAAGAAGAATATGAGGATGCTGGTTAGAGATGCGGTGGTGCTTGAGGGGGGGGATATTGGGGAGCGGATGGATGGGAAGGGGGTTTTTGGGACGGTGGTTTTGAGGGGAAGGTTATTTGAGGGGTTGGGGGGTTTCTTTGTGGAGGAATTTGGGTTATTGCCGCGGATTGGGGGGAGGGATTGGGGAGGGGGTGGGGAGAGGGTGGTGGAGTTGATGGGGAGGGAGAGGTGGAGGGAGGAGAGGTTGAGGAGGGAGAAGGAGGATGGGGTGCTTTGGAGTGCGTGTTTTGTTAGGGGGTGTGCGGTTGTTAAGTTTGCGGCGGGGGAGGTGGAAGGCGCGAGGTGGTGGTTGGGGAGTATGTTGAGGGAGGAGGGGAGTGTGGGGAGGGAGTTTGGGGAGGGGGGGTTGATGTTTGTGAGGTGATATGGTTGGGAGGGAGGGTAATGGATTGGCATAACTTGCCACCGCTCTCGGTGCTCAAAGCTGCGGCTTTAACAGGTATTTCGATGCTCGGATGAAAGGTGTGTGATTTTCCGTCGTTCTCTGTAATTTTTTTTGACAATACCCATGACTGACATAGCCATAGACAACTGTAGACCCATTCATCCCACGCTCTATAGAGCCGTAAAAATGGTTGGATAACACCAATTACCCGGGACTTGTCAGGGATTACTCCCTCCCACAATACCAGGGGGCTCAGCAACCCTATGAACCGGGAGCAGCATACCCGCCGTCTCGATCGGTCCCACAGCCCCGTTCCCAGAAACTGTACTATGAGGTGCAGAACCCGCCAATATTCCGCTTCCAGGACTTTCGGCAACTCTATGGACCGGCAGAAGCATTCCTTCCGTATTGATATCCTCCGAGGTTGTGGTATGCCGCGCGGCCGCTGTCACCGTTGTCGCTGGTCTTTTCACTTCGACTTTCCTCTCGCTTCCTTTCAAAGTGGTTGTATGCCGTCCTGGCTCTGCTACAGCGGATATATGGATACAGCTATGTTCAGCGCTGCAATGGGATGGGGTATGAGATACCGCTATGCGTTAATGCTGGTTAGTGAGATTTTTCCTCATCAACTCAGGAGAGAGATGAGCGGACTTACTCGAAGCAATAGCTCCACAAATGAGTGCTATGAATACCAAAAAGAAAGGCTCGGAGTGCATTTTCGTGAGCCGTTTAAGCATGTATTTAAATTATCCATGAATGTAAAGGATGGACTGGCCGCTTGTCATTCTCTCTCACAGAACGAAAAGTATGTGGCGAGTAAACAATGTACCTGACCCCGGGTTCCAGCCCCTTTGCACCAGCCTAGTCCAATGCACTTGACGTGAAACCTGTAGGTAAATAACATTGCCTAGGTATCCATGCGCTGCTCCGCTCGCCTATATGGCAAAGTATGGAAGCGCATATATAAAACACGAGGCGCACATAGGCTGACCATGACTTCATCCGCATACGTAAAAAGCTCCGAGAAGCGCAAGTAGACATATACACTTCTGAGCTTAAATTATAGAAATGCGTGTTGATTGTCGTTCCTGCCAACCATAACCACACAGACAGACAATAGCCAGAGGAGCAGAACTCTCGAAGCTCCTGCGACTGTCACATCAAATCAAGGCCACGGATGCACATTTCCTGAGCGCAGTTGTGCTGGTTGTTGCTGCCAGCTATATATGATACACACCAAAGAGCACAGGGTTGAAGCTACATAAGTGATACATACGGAAGCGAAATCCATGCCTTCAGCAGGAAGCTGAGAATAAACGATACAGTATAATACGCCCATTTCCCTGAGAACAGAGCAGCCTCCTTCCTGAGCGCCGTGGGAATGAGAAAGAAAGAAAAAAGGAGTATTGCACAAGAAAGTAGGTAGGTAGGTAACACAGGCATGTATATGCCAGATACAGTAGCCGAAAGCCAAGGTAGCATTTACCACAAGCACTGGAGCAAGGAATGGTATCAATCACCCATAATATCATCCTCATCCTCAGCCTCATTAGCCCCTGGCCCCGCATCACCTCCCCCCCCCACACTCTCCTCATCCGGATCCACAATCCGATCTTCTAGTAGTTCTCTCGCTCTAAGATCTTCCTCTCCTCCCTCTTCATACTGCGGCTCCTCCTCGTCGTCGCTAGACCCCTCCTCATCCTCCACTACAATGGGCTTAGATTTATTATTGTCAGCAGCAGCAGCCTTCTTCGCTGGTTGTTTCCTTTTCGCTTTGGGTTTTGGCTCGTCGAGGTAGGCCACTACTTCTTTGAAATTGCTGCCTAGTCTGCTCTTGTTGCGTTGGAGTCGTTCTCTGATTTTCCCTTGTTTGGGGCCTTCGTGGTCGAGGACGCGGGCTACGATGGCGAGAACCATTTTGCCGGTTAGTTCGCACAGGCGCTTTTCGGCTAGGAGGGTTTCTTGCTGGATATGGGTGTCATCTTCATCGTCTTCTTCATCGGATGAGTCTTCAGGGTCGGAAGCTAGGTCATCATCAGGGGCGGCTTCGAGGGCCTTGCGCGCTTTTTTGGCGAATGACTTTTCTAGCGCGGCGTATGTTGATAGGATAGGGGCTTCAGAGTCAATGGGAATGTGTTGGACGAGAGTTTGGGCGATATCGGCGTTTGCAGGGGAGGGTTCGATGTGACGGAATGTTGCGAAGAGGGTATAGAGATCTAGGTAGGTTCCAACGGCTGTAATGCGGACTTGGGAGGTGGTATGATTGGTTTCGATAAGAGAGATGAGCGCGTCGGAAAACGCAGTCCGGTTGGGAGGCGTGGCAACTGGCTCCTTTAAGGCGATGGCTTCCCGAAGGGAACGAACCGCCCACATGTAGTAGAACAGGAGGGCTTTCATGGCAGAGATGAGGAGTTCCTCTGCCTCTTCACCAGCTTCTGAGTCTAAAGCTGGGTCACGAAGTACCTCTAAGAGGAGACTTCGTGTACTCTCTGTCGAGGATTTACTTTGCTTGGGTTTTTGGACTGCCCTGCCTTCTTGGTCAAAGGCTTTGACACAGTCAGAGATGCTGGCGAGATGCGCAATTCGCCGAACCGTGTTGCAGGAGTCCGAAATGTTCTGGCTGATCCCTGCAGTCGCCAGCAACCTTAAAGTGTGGACACTATTATCCCAGAGTTCGAACAGCTTGCTATCAGTAACTTCTTCGAGATCTTCGAAGCCGCGTGCATGTAGAAGGGCAGTACTAGCCTCAGCAAGCACGTTCTGGTCGCCATGAGTCAGAAATTGCTTATTGATATCGTCCAATAGAGACGCGTAAGTTGTCGAGTCCTGCCGCAATTCTTGGAAGATTTCCAAATTCAGGACATGCTCCAACCGGAGGACGGCCGTTGCAGTAGCAGGATTAGGACCAAATTTCTTTAACAAACGTGGAATGACCTCAGCCAAATGGATTGCTGTTGTTTCCTGAACCTCCCTTGATTGCTCCTTTTGTGCTCTCGACTTCTTGCCTTTCCTGTCCGCCTCGCCCTCTACTGTTTCTGAGAGCCGAGCTTTGACAGCTACGTTGAGGATTTCCAGCAGTAATATTTCTTCCTTTTCAGTCAATTTACATCGAGCTTTAAACGCTGCTTCGGGGTCTTCTGCGGCCTGATCTGCCGTTGAGAAATCGTGGAGTAGGTATCCTGCTATGACCTCCCAATCTCTCGACTCCGCAATGCCGTCACATATAGTCTGTGCCGCCAATGCGTATCGTGAGTTGTGACCAGCCGCAACAAGACCGCCGTCAATATCGCGCGGTGTCGCATCTTGACCTTCGTCCTCCGCGTCATATGATTGCAAAGCCTCTGTGACGCACTTCAGCTTGAGCCAGCTCATCCGTGGCGTATCGTAGTCATCAACTTCTTCACCCAATATTTCTGCCAGTCCTTCCTCGCCACCAAAGTCTTCAAGCGTAGTTTCGAAGTAATCATCCATATTCTTGGCGAAGAAACCCGCAACTGCTTTGCGCACTCGTGGCTCGGTGTCGAAGATTAGGCGCCCAATATTGTCGACATCGTCTGGTTCCAGCAATCCGGTCTCCCTTATCATGTCCAGTAGCTCTACTGTCGCAGCCCTGATACCGACTTCCGAATCTTGTACTGACATCTCCACCAGTCTTGCCCGAAACCGTTCTGTAAATTGACGTAGCCGACCGACATTGTCCTTGTTTTTGAATAGCCTGGATAGCTGTTTGACAACTTCAGCACGACTCGACGGAAACGTGTCCGATAGTACCCATCCTAAGTATCGTAGGTACATCCCCTCGAAGAAAACGTCGGGTAGAGTGATGAGCCAGGTGCCCAACGCAGCGATGCACTCCACGCGTATCTTCGGGTCAACATCCCGGTAGCGATGCACGAAGACAACATCAAAAATTCCTTTAAGGCTCTCTACAACCTGAGCCCGCTTTCGATCGCCTTCCGCTATTTTGGTTTCAAATTCCTTCACGCGACCCTTGTTCACGCTCTTCTTCTTTTGCTCCCCTTCCTTCTGCCTTGTAGTCTTAGCCGTGTTCTCGGTAAGCTCGTTAGCGACCTTGCACAGAGCCGTGGCTATGGCCAGAGATATTACTGTTGCAGTATGTCTGAAGGGTCGAATGGCTGATGATGACATAGTGGACACCCAGACGTCGATGTTCTCGATAATAGCCAGATCACTGTAAAGTAGGCCTGAGGCGTGACACGTAGCGATCAACGTCTCGAAGAAGCCCGTCATGGTTGAGCGAAACGCCGCGTTGCCCTTGGCCCTGGATATCAATGGGTAGTCTGTAATCTTCTGTGCCTGATATTCATCTTGCAGATCGGTAAGTTTGCTGACAGCGTTATCTGGGTCATTGACGTCATGCACGTCGATTTGAAGGTTACACCCAGTGCATTTAATCACGAAGTTGATCAAGTCACACATGGCTTCCGAATTGTTCTCTTCCCATTCCTTGATCCAATCCGCAGCGACCTCATCTGGAGTGCGGCCTTGAGAGAAGACCTTCGCTACATTGAATTAGCATAAGGAAACCCTTTGCGCATAAGCGACTAACCGTAGAGCCCAGTTCCGTCATCTGCTGCGTTCTTAACAGGTCGCGCTCGAGGTTGCTTAGGCTTCGAAGTCTTCTTCACCCCATTGACAGCAGGCCGAACAACCAGATTCGTAGTAAGCCCAGGACCGGCCTTTGGCTTCTTTGTAACAGGCTTAGTTGGAGCTCTCTTAGACCTGTTTGCTTTCCGCCTTCTCTCCTTCAATTCCTCTTCGTCTGGATCGCTCTCATCTGGGCTACTTTCTCCGTCATCACTGAGCTCTTCCACCTCCTCCCTGACCGTATCGGCGCGCTTTCTCTTGGCTCCACTGCTACTGATTTGGGCAATGTTCGGATCTTTATTGATCAAAACGGGCTTTTGCCTTATACGGCCAGATTTCCTGCGATTTGTTGTGCCGTTCATGTCAATGCTGCCATTGGGTGTAGCAGGATCTGATAGGTCCATGCTTGTGAGTCTGATAGGCATTCAAGCCGTAGACCGATCCTGGAGGAGGGAATAGGTTTGGTAGGAGTGTGAAAACAATCAAATATGCGCGTGCGTGTCAAGGCAAAAACGCGTCTGTAAGTGCAAGGTTCGTTATCGCACTAGCGGCAGATTCACCACCTCTCGGGTAAACTCCGGATGAATCCTCACCATTCTAGCAGCAGTTTGAATTTGTTGATTTAAGTTATATTCATATTCTTTCTTACTATAAAGTAGGCTAAGACCTTATTACTACCTTCCAGCTTAAATATCCCACGCCAGCCTACGACTACATTCGTTTTGGTCAAGACTCATTTTCTTCTGGCTGCTGCTTATGACCCTAAAGCTCAAGCACCATCAACTCATAAGTCATATGCGATGCCCTTAGTGTCCGTCACATAGTCCTGGCCTCGTGCCTCCGCCACCATGAAGCTCAATGGTGACACAGCTCTGGCGTAGGGAATAGTTTGGTCGACGGGTGCAGCAGCTTTGAAGACTGCTACAATATCATTATCGTCGCTAAAGGTAGTTGGTTGGATAGTTGCTTCTGCTGGAGAAGGTTGGGTAGTGTGAGGCATATTTATCTTGGAGGATTATTGCTCGGTTACGGACGACGATGTGTTTTGATGACTTTGACCCTGCGGTAGTTATGGTAGAAGACATGCCTGCACGGGCGTATTGACATCTCATATATATACATCGAAAACACTAAGGATGAGCGCGACTCCTATAGTGAGGCGAGATGGTGTTAGGTTATTGACTGCAAGGCGTCGTAAGGTATCGCATATACTTGATGTATTTCTCTTACCAAACAGGACGGCAAAACGCAATTGATAAGGCTGCAAGGCGCAAGATAGCCGAATTTGCCTAAGATATGTATAGTGAGCCCTTAGAAGTGAATGGGAGAGAGGTTAATTGGATGCGTTCTCACCTGCACATTGCAGTGGTAGATTCACCATATCTTGGGTAGAATCCGGATAATCGTCACTATTCTAGCGGCGATTGAATTCGTTATGGTTACATCTTGGCAGTAACAACGTCTACTGGACATTCCTTATTATAAAACAGGCTGAACCCTCACCATAACCATCTGTTTAAGATATCCCACACCAACCTACAACCACATATCGCATTTTGCTAAGACTGATTGTTTTCTGGTGGCTGCTTATGATCCTGAAGCTCAAGTACCATAAAGTCCAAAGTCACGGTCTCTGTGTCTTCTGGTGCTCGGACCACCATCTGCTCCAGATGTCTAAAACCCAGATGAGTATAAAGAAGCTTCCCCATCTGACCAGACACCACCGAGACAGCCGCTAAATGCTGTTCCTTGGCCAGATTAATGCCCCAGTTCACCAACGCTGAGCCAAAACCACGACGCATATAGACCGGATGCGTTTTTAGACGGACCAGTTCGAGATGATCGTCGCCGCCATAAACGTCATCGAAGAGTCTCTTGCTTGCTTCGCCCTCGACTTCAAGCATTGCAGCACGGCGTACTGGGTTCATGTCCCTGCAGGCTGAGATTCCGCCTAATTGGGCCATCGCATCGGCTTTGGCTGAATGAGGGTATTAGTATAGCACTCCTTCCCTCGGAAAATTGAAGGTGGGATGGAAGCAGAGGGAGGGTTTTGACGAGCCTTACCATTCTGCGACTTATACTGAGAGCCGTATTGTCGCTTGTTGCAGTACGAGACATCCCATACTGCATATGCGACGACCTTAGTCACCGTGACATCTTCAAGGCTCGGCGCCTCGGCCACCATGACATCAAGGTCGGAGTACTTGGGTGATATCAAGAGATGGTGGACCAAAGTTTCGTACTTGATGAGGTCCTCAGGATATTGCTGGACGTACTGGTTCCTGTAGCGAAAGCTTTCTTCGAGGGGCGCAGTGATTTTGTAGAGCTCTACCAAATCATCAATGTCGGCAGAGGTAGCCGGTCGGATAGCTGCTTCTGCCGGAGAAGAGTGGGTAGTGTGAGGCATGTTTGTCTTCGTGGATTAGCGGTGGTTATGGTAAAAGAAGATAGACCTGCACGCACGGACGCCTCTCATGTATTGAAAACACCAAGGATGTGCATGACTCCAATGGTGAGGCGAGATAGTGCTAGGTTATCAACTACAAGGCGTTGTAAGACCTCGCATATAGTTGATGCATTACAGATGCATCCTTCTTACCAAGCAGGGTGACAAGACGCAATCAATAAGGCTACAAGGTGCAAGATGGCCAAGGAAGGATGGTCTAATTAAGCCGCCTCGACACGACGAACATCAACTCCGGCATAGGTATACTCTTGACCCAATCATGACTATTACCTCGAGAGATGGATAAGAGAAGCACAGCGATTTGCCTAGGAATAGTGAGGCACCTTTAGAAATGAATAGAGGAAGGCGAATCAGGCGCATTGTCACCTGCACGCAAACTTCCCGCGTCTGTAAGTGCATGGTTCGTTATCACACTAGCTGCAGATTCTAACATCTTAGATAAAATCGGGATAAATCTCATTTAATTCAGGACTTCTGCAATTGCCTCTAAAGCCTGACTTATCCTATCATACATTTTGTACAATTCCATGCCATTCGCAATGTGATCTGAATATATGTTGTCCAGATCCATCTCATTTTGCTCTTGAATTGTTACGCTTATTTCCAATTCAACCGTGAAGAGGACCATTGGGATGAATCAAAACCTTTGTGTATCCCTCGACCCGCTGGTCAAACTTTTTGTATGCCGTTGGAGCCTCATCTATGTCGATCTCATGTGAGACAACGAAGCTGGGGTCTGCTTGTCCAGATATGATCATATCCCTTAGGTAACGATTGTACTTTTTAACGTTGCACTGACCCGTGCCAATGGTGAGACCCTGTACATTGAGTCAGTCCAAGTAGCTCAATGCAAGTGAAACGTAGCTTGATAGACCTTCTCAAATAGTTTCCCGAAACTCATCATCATCATGCCCTTCGCAGCCTTTTCGTCAGGCGCACCTGGATCAGCCGGCACGTATAGGCCTGGGACTCCGATGCCACCTGTTGGTCTCGTGACCATGATGCACTGTTCAAGCACCACGTTTGGTACCTCGCCTTCGCCTTTGCCTGAGCCAACAGCTTGGTATCCCACTGCATCCACCGACCTATCAACCATCTTCCCACCGTTTTCTTTGATGATAGCCTCAACCGCGTCTCCTGCGCTGAAGTCTATAGGTGTTGCACCACGGATCTTCTTAGCGGCTTCGAGACGTTCTGGCACCTTGTCGACAACGAAAATTCTGGAAGCACCGCGCAAAGAGGCGCTGTATGCCGCCATTAGGCCAACTGGACCGGCACCAAAGACTGCGATCGATTCACCAGGTGAGAAGTTTGAGAGGGTGACACCGTGCCAACCAGTTGGGAAGATATCAGCAAGTAGTGCAAAGGACTGCTCGTGGGCAGTCCCAGGAGGCAGTACCAGGGCATTGAAGTCGGCGAAAGGGACACGAACGTATTGTGCCTATTAGATATGAATAAGTCGGGTATGAAATGAGTGGCTGTTGCAACATACCTGGCCTCCAGCATAAGGACCCATAGCCACATAACCATAAGCCCCACCAGCAAATCCAGGATTGACACCAGTGCAGAATGCAGTTCTGCCTTCTTCGCAGTTCAGACAGCGTCCATCAGCGACGTTGAACGGCATGACCACCCTATCACCCTTTTTAAGTAGAGTCACACCACTGCCCACTTCGTCCACGATTCCCATGTTCTCATGGCCTATCAAAGTCTTGTTGTCAGTCAATTGGTATGGATGGATCATGGAACTGATCTTAGCAGAGATGGAGACAGATACCGAAGATGAGACCTGCCTCTGCAGCCGTCCGGCCTTGATACATGTGTAAGTCTGAACCGCAGATGGCTAGAATGATCCCTCAGCTATTAATCTTGATTTGATGGAGGAAATTCCTTGATCACACCGGCTGTAGTGACTTTTATAATTGCATCGTCTGGATGCTGGATCCTTGGTGCAGGTACTTCTCGAACGCTGACCTCGAAGGGCTTTTCATAGTGGACCGCTTTCATGGTCGTTGTAGTTGTCGACATCTTGTTAACTGTCCCAAAATTGTAAAGTTGGTAGACAAGACCAGTGTGTGGTATACTTGAACAAGTGACTCCATGCTGCCTTTCAATGCTTGTGTTGACTATACCTAGGTTTGCTCCTCCCCACAGTGCGGGGACTTTCCCGCGGGGTAACGAGGGTAGGAGTGACGTAGATCCTCAGCCCCGGCAATGGAGAAATACAGCGGACCGACGTACGATCCGTCCTCCAGCTGTACTTGGTGCTTCGGAATAAGGAACAGATCATTGGCGAACGATCGCTAATTGTGATTACCTTAGGCTCTTTGGCTGGATTGGGACATCGCAGACTAGTTCCGCCCGAAGCCTTCTTAGATTGTCAAAAGTCAGCATGCTTGTCAAAAGGCCCGAACGAGTTGAACTGGCAATGTGTGGTCTTTCAAGCAGATGCATAAGGGAGGTCACATGAAATGGAGAAGATTGTACATAGTTTGCAAGGCAACCTTTAAAACCAAATAGTTGAGATAAGTATGAGTTCATTGTAAGCTGAAATTGACAACTGGAGTATCTTGCTAGACAAAGAGCCTTTCTATTAACAATGCTGCCTCTCATATCGAGATGAAAAGCCAAGTTGCCGACGGAGACGCCAGGGTGAAAACGCTGTGCTGGTCCGTGTTTCGGGGATACATGATGGTGAATCTTTTAGTCGTGAATGTCGTCGCAAGGAAGGGGATCGTCGATGTGAGGAATCGCGCCGGTGATTCATATCGGTGCTGCGTCTCGATGGAACGGTTGGGAAGTCTTTATCGTGTCTTGCACCTGACTGGGGTTGGAAATGCCGACGTGCTTTCAATATCCAACCGAAGCTAGACAAAAGCCATTGACGAAGTTTAAAATCCGTCAAGACAGTTATCCAGCCTAAATCTAAGGTGAATAGTTCAAGGCAGTCTCTGGCGTAAAAGAGCTCCGGTATGATTGACGGGATAGTCTACATATCCATGGAGTCGCCTCCATTGGTAAAGTTGAACCCTCCACCTTGCTGCGGTTGCTGTTGCTGCTGATTAAAACCAAAGCCTTGGGTTGGTGGCGCATTTTCGAGCATGTCGCCAGCTTCATCTTCATCGGAGAAATACTTCCCGATGATGTTAAAAGCCTTCATGTAGATATCTTCATTGATATTGTTTTGGCAGTCATGAATCTTTTCCATACCGCCAGCCTCTTCAATAATAAGGGCGTAATGGTTCACGGCTTGGTCTGAGGGGTCCTCGGATGCCTCTTTATCCATCTCGCCAACTTTCAATATGTTCTCCAACCCATCAAGAGCGACTTGAATGATTTTGTTATCCGGACAAGACAAAAGGTCACATAGGGGCTTGATGCAGCCATGCTGTACCAGGAAGCGGATCTGTTCTGGCTTTTGAAGTCCACCTGAAGTGGCGTTGGAGATAGCCCAACAAGCTTCTTTACGCGTCTTGAAGTCTCCATTCGAAAGAAGGTTGATCAGAGGAGGAATAATGCCAGCGTCAATAACCGCCTGGATCTGAGTCGAATTCCCAGCTGTAACATTCGAGATGGTCCAACAAGCTTCTTTGCGGATACCATCCTTTTGGGACCCAAGCAAAGAGTGAAGGGCTGGCAGTGCCCCACAGTTGATGATTATCTGCGTTTGTACGTCATCACCAGTGACTATATTGCCGACTGATCGAAGAGCGGGCGTCTGTACAGAGGTCGATTGGTGGGTGAGGAGCTCTACCAAGCGACGAGGAATGCCTGCTTCAATGACTGCCTGAATCTTATCATTGGCACCGTCAGAAAGATATGAGATAGCCCAGCATGCGTCTATAAGGACCTCGTCATCGAGTGAATAGACAAGTTTTGCAAGGACTGGTAAAGCAGGAAGAATCTGTGACTAGTCAGCATGTTAGAAGGCCAGTAGCGTAGGAAATAGAAGACGAACCGTCTGCCAATCTGGCTGCGGCGTCTTCCCACGGCAGAAGTTGCTAAGGGTCCACGTGGCATTTCTCAGCATGCTAAGCTTGCGACTATCTCCCAGTAGTGCGAGTAAAGGCCGCAAGGCACCGGCGTTGAGGACAAAGTCTCTGCAGTGTGGGCTGTCACCAGCAATATTGCCGAGAGCCCACACGGCTTGCTCTCGGACATCAGGCTCATGACTACTGAGAAGTTCCACAAAGATAGGGACCGCTCCTGCATTGATGACAACCTGCGTTTGCTGGGCAGAACCGGATGCGATATTGGTCAATGCCCATGCAGCTTCAAATTGAACCAAGGTATGAGGCGAGCGGAGGAATTCCACGAATCTGCTAACGACACCAGTCTCAATGACCTTCTCGATAGGTGGGTTGCGCTCTTTGGAGAGCAGTTTTCGAAACTTGGTCGTCGCTTGGATCTGTGCATCGATCTCGTTCGAGAACACCCCGTCTACCATCTGAGGGAGTTCGGTAGTGAGCTGTGCAGAAAAACATCATTAGTAAAATTTGATATAGTAGAATTGAAAGCTTTTTGTAAGCTTAATTATTGTCGCGTGACTGTAGAGACTACTATACACGAGCCACTGGGGTGAGCTGGAAGTATAGGGGAGTTGATAGATGATTCAACGCCCACGTGCAAAGAAGATGGGCGGATAGATGCAGATTCTGAGTATGAATAGGGCAGTCTGGAGATTGTTGCTTTCATGACGTACCTGGCTCTCGATTGTGCCCCCTTCATCGTCGCTGTCGATTGATGCACCCAAAGAGGCACCAGGTGCTGACATCTGCGTTCCATCTCGACCAGTTATACCTCTTCTTTTTGCTAAATTTTCTTCACGTTTTGCCTTCCGGATCTCAACTTGTTGTTCCTCACGACGCCGACGCAGTTCATCCGGCTTGAACGTATTCTTGGCCTTGAATTGCGTGCGGCGATGCTCTGGGATGAAGCGTTCCGACATCGTGGCGGTGGCAGGCTGCTTGTATTCTGAGTTTTGAACACCAGTAAAGCGCGCTTGCGAGACTGCCTGTGCTTGAGCTCAGGGGAGTGGTGTATCGTGAAGGAAATGGTGATCGCTGTTGTGTTCTAAGAGACTAGCACCCTTTCGTGGCTGACTAAGCTCAGCCTTAAATCGCGATGTACATAAAGACCGGAGGGACGCGACAAGGAGGTAGGAGTACTATCAAAATAATTGGGCATACCAACCACTGATACTGATTGTTGGTGGCTGAATGTAAGTGCAGCAGAATATCGGTGAGAACGGTCCTGCAAACAACAAAATATTCTTCATTTTCTTCATTTTTACTGTTTCAGAACGCGTCCTCGCCATTGTTGATTTCACAGTTTCTCCGTACATTTATCATTTGATCGAAGCACAAGGATGTAGCGAAGTTGTCAGTCAATCTTTACGCGTGCCGATAACCCATGGCCGCCTCAACTCCCCCGGGCTTTGTGGATCTCAACACAGCCCTTAAACGTTCCAAGTCAGAGTTCAACATCATGGGCGTGGTGACTGACTTCATGGCCCCGGGTCGTTCACGCGGAACAGACTGGATGTCCTCCTTCTCCATCACAGACTCATCTTACAGCATTCTCCACGATGGAGGCTTTAAAGTCCGCTTCTTCAGGCCAATGGAGAGCGAACTACCTGCAATTGCGGGAATTGGCGACGTAGTTGTATTGAGGGGCATTAAGATCACTGAATGGAGTGGCATGACGATTGGCCTATCAACCAGGACAACTTCATGGGTTGTCTTTCCAGCAGCTTCGATTCCGGCAACGCCGCCAGTATCAGGGCTGCAGCTAAAGAACGTCAAGGAGCCTCGTGCACCTGCTCCAAGTATTGCCGAAATGCGTTACGTCGTCAGCCTCTGCAACTCTCAGGACAGAAGCGCGCTCACAGGATCTGTCGTTCTGCCGGCAGGCACTTCGATAGCCCCTTTGGAAAATATCACTTCATCAGCGGGTATGCCTAAGAGAGACAAGTTCTCATTAATCAAAGATATCAAAGTAGAGACATATTATGATCTAGTTGGACAAGTTGTCAAGGTCTATCCTCACAACAATCGTGTTGAGTTGTACATGACGGATTATACGTCGAACTCTCTACTTTTCAACTACGAATGGGGACAGGATGACGTTGATGGATCTGGACGAGAAGGCGATGTATACAACTATGCCCCGCGTCAATCCACGATGGGGAAATGGCAGGGCCCGCCTGGATATAGGACTTTGACTATTACTTTATGGCCTCCACATTCCTATTTCGCACAGCAGACGTTGAAGGAAAACGATTTCGTATCTCTACGAAACGTGCACATGAAGTGGAGCAAAGATTCGAAGATAGAGGGCGTACTTCACAGTGACAGACTATATCCTGACCGCATTGACATAACTGTACTGGATCCCAATGAGCGTGATGACCGCGTTAAAGACGTGCTTCGGCGCAAGCGGGACCTTGCGAAACAGTTTCCAGCCCAGAGAGATGAATTCGTCGCGCAAGCCAGAGCACAGAAGAGGAAGGAAATAGAGGGAGATAAACCATTGTCCAAGACGGCAGCCAAGAAGAAGCGAAGACTGGAGAAGGAGCGACTGGAGAACAACAAGACTGGAGAGACAGGAAATTTGGATGACAAAGAGAATTCCGCAAGCGGGACCGGGCTCGCTTCTAAGGCTCGAGCAGGCAAAGATCCACCATTGGTTGAGCCTGACAAGCATGACCTGAACAAAAATGGTATGTTCGCAATATTTTCGACATGTGCAAACATAAACCACTTTAAACATTCAATTGGCACATACGGCCACAGACTGAAGAATAATCAGCATCCCGTCCGCTCTGCTAAAGACAAGCTTCAGATCGACCAATTAGTAGTTGGGTGGGTGACCACCAGCGAATACTGGTTGCTGTATGTTTTTGCTTTTTGCATATTTGAGCCCATGCGATGAGAGATTATCTTGATGTTCTCATGTTGTCTTTGTACTGTCCATTCATTAATAGCCGGAGCTGACGTTCCACTTCCCAGTCCACTGCGGCCATCACCTTATCAAGCCGCGCTCGCTTTCATCCATACTATCACTCGATGCGTACACCAATACTACACCTAATGGAAATTCGTACAATTTGCCGTTCCAGAATATCAACTCTCGCGCCCTTGTACGCATTATCGACTTTTTCCCCTCTGAGCTTGCCGACTTCGCAGTGCCTTGCGCCAAGCCTTCAGAATATGATATCTTATCGGAACACGAGGAAAGCGAAGATGGCAGCGCCAGCGAGATCTCGTGTGAAAGCAATAATACCAATCCAGTGACTGAGCGGCGGTGGGAGTGGAAATTTGGCTTTATACTGGAAGATGCCTTGGGGCCAAAGAACGAAGCGAGAGCAACGATGGAGGTTTATGTAGTGGGCGAAGACGCAGAATGTTTGCTCAAGCTGGACGCTGAGAAGTGAGTATCACGATGTATACTCTTTGGGCATAGCTAACGCCTCCTCAACTACAGTCTTCGGAGAAATCCCACAGCCTTGGCTAAACTTCGTGAAAAGCTTTTCTTACTATGGGGCGACCTCGAAGAGTGGAAGGCACGAAAGTCATTGACTTTGAGGCAGGTTGACGGGAACTCACGCTCGCCAAAGAAGGAAGAAACGCCCAGAGGCAGGCCATTCCAATGTTGCATAAAGGAATATGGCGTGAAGAAGAATTTGAAGCAAAGTGTTGAAGACGTGAACGGTGACAGCGGGAATGATGGGGATAGTGAAGACGTTAGCCAAGCAAAACAGAGTTGTACACGTTCCAGGCGTCCTTGGACCTGGGAACGGAGATGGAGGATGTTCGGATGTACCATAATCTAGCTATGTTTGCGTTTGAGTTTTTAGGGAGAGGCTTTTCTAAAGATGATACCCTTTTGTTATCATTCTGTCTGGAAGACGAACCTGGATACAATTTGAACTTCTATCACGCAGAATCTCGCATTGCAAGTATAGGACCACGGAAGAATAACGCATCCTTTCTCAGCCTTGCCCTAACATGACACGCTAAGTGGCGGACTGTTTCCGCAATGATGTAGTGCACGTCAATCAATTATACCTCACATCCATCTTTACAAGCAACCTATTCCCGCAACTTTCGCCAACGACATTCGAAACTCTATCGTCTTCCTCGCGCCATGGACTCAGAGGTAGATCAAACCCAAGATGCTACCACCGGAGAAGAAATTGCAAGCACTACAATACCCTCACCTCAAGGAGGCACTCCTCCCAAGCGCAACGCATGTATTCCCTCCTCATGCTTCCTAGTCTTGCATCGACTACTGAACCCGACCATTAGTCACCGACCTCATGTCCCCAAAGCAACCGCCTCCACGGAAAAAGCAACCTCACTCAGATACACCCCAATCAGACCCAGCTCGAACCACCACTTTCCTCGGCCGCGACGGTCTCGGAGCTTACATCACCAACCCTGTCTCTTTCCCCGCATCACGAGTAATCTACCACAACGACAATTGGGTGGTAATAAATGATCTTTTCCCAAAGTCCTCTATCCACCTACTCCTCCTACCCAGGGACCCATCAAAGCAATTACTACATCCCTTTGACGCTTTCGAGGATACAGAGTTTCTATCCGAGGTACAGGCGGAGGTCCAGAGAGTACGAAAGCTGGTAGCGAAAGAATTACACCGCCGCTTTGGGAAGTTCTCCGCGCTCGACCAGAAGCGTCAGAAAGCAATGGACGAGCTCGACCCGTCGACAGATACCGAACCATCAGACCTACCTCCGGGCCGCGACTGGAGCGCCTCAATCATCTCAGGCGTACATGCCGGCCCAAGCATGAATCATTTACACGTTCACATCCTCTCGATTGATAGGCATAGCGAGTGTATGCGGCATAGGAAACATTACAACAGCTTTGCAACGCCATTTTTGATTGATGTGGAGGATTTCCCGTTGGAAAAGGAAGGTCCGAGGAGGCATGCGGGAAGAGAGGGGTATTTGGAGAGAGATTTGGCGTGTTGGAAGTGTCAGAAGAACTTCAGGAATAAGTTTGCGAAACTAAAGGCACATTTGGAGGAAGAGTTTGAGGTGTGGAAAAAAGAATGAGAGGCAGAAAGCGAGGGCCGATGAGGAAACGCGGTGAGAGCTCAAAACTGCTATGTTCTCGGGTATGCGAGTCATTTTGCAGACCAGCATAAAGCACAGCGTGGTGGTATCTTGTGGATTGATGACATCAATTGTTGTTACATATCCATGATTGCGTGAAAAATAATCCACTGATTTTGAACTTTTCACTCTTGATTGCCCTCTAATGCAGCTTAACATCCCAAGAGAGCCAAGAGATATTGTGCAATGACCGTTTATGTCATGAGCCTTCCAGAAGATGTCTTTCCTCCATGCCAATCGATACCGACTCGGCAGATTCCACCTTATCCTACTCTGGCTGCTTGCTCCTACTCTTGGGTCTTCCTCCAGTCTTGACTCTCTGAGCTTGAGGTCTATTGATATGGTGAGCTGGAATCCAGCTCTCATCATATGCCTTTGCACCACTAGTGACGGCTGGTCCATCAGCTCCAATGACGGAGACTTGGTCAGCTGGGTCCACCTTCTTTGACCCTCCGGAGGATTTTTTCGCGCGCTCGCCGCCTTTGCCTCCGCGACGCTTCTGGGGGAAGAGCGTGGTAATCCAGGTGTTGTAGATGAAGTAGCATGTACCGCCAAAGGCAGCGCCGAGGAAAAGATAAAGGAAGACCCTTTCATGATTGTTAGAATTGCTTGTTCCTCGTATCTGTTTCGGTGTACTCACACTTGCGGGTCGAATATGCTAGTGTCTGCTTCAACAACGCTGACAGTCTCATTGAAGGCCTGAAGAGTATAGGGGGTTCCTTCACTATCGGTGACAACGGCCGCGAGGTTTAATCTTAGGTCTTGGGGATGGAGTTCGGTGACGAAATTGTAGCTGATGCTGTCAGTCTGGCCGGCTGGAATTTCCACATTATATCTCGTGGTGGTCAAATTGCGGATGATTTGCGGGCGCCCTTGTGGGTTGAGTGCAGTTGTCCAAAGATTTCCGCCAATGAAGCTAAGGCCTACGGGCTCGGGCTCTTCGTTGGTGATGGAGAGGAGTGCTTGAGTCGGGTGGCCATTGACAAGTTTGATACCGAAAATCTCTGAGTTGGGAAACGATGTTGAGATCTTTAAGGCAAGACCTGGAGGCGGAGGTGGGAGTTCGACCTCTTCATCAGCCTGGGAAAGAACTTTTAGTAATGCACTGAAAGGTGGCCTCACATGTAGGGACTTACATCTTGCGCCAGAGCGTTGAATGCTCGGAGTGAGAGGAGTGCAATTGTAGATAGAGAGAAGAGAACCATGGTGTAGTAACGTGGAGAGGAAGTACGGTGAGTGAAGCACTTGAAGTTGCTGGTAGTGAAGAACAACTATTCAGTTGGTAGAGCCGGTAGCCAATCATTAAACTTCGCGGCCGCTAGCAGCCCTATGGCCCATAACACGCGAGGTACCCGCGTCTGCCTGAGGTTTGTCCTGGATAGAGTATCCAAGCTCATTTATCACCACCATATATGTGTCCAGATGCCCCATTTACAGATCTAAAACCTGCCGTACCTCTGGCAAATGAGCTCATCTTTACATTATGACTTCGGAAGAAAATGACGCTTTGCGGCAGCGGTACGAGCTATTGAAAGGAGCTGAACATCATAAGAACGCTCTTATTGAGGTATACTACCAGTGCCGTCCTTCACCACCAATGAAATGCAACCTGACAAGCACTAGGAACTTTTACGCCGTGTAGATCAGCTCACGGAGGATTATAACCAGGAAAGGCTGGATCATGCTCGTGAATCACACTTTAATAGGGATGTTCAGAGGAGAGAGTTGGAACTACAAGATGAGCTGCGCAAATACAGAACAGTTATGGTGGGTCTAGTCTGTCTGGCAGACCAGGAAATCAATCGAACGCTCTTCTGATACATTGGGCCTACACAGGATCGTGATGCGTTTATTCTTGTGCTGCTTGATGGTGATGGAATGATATTCGACGACAACTTCATCTCACGAGGAGAAAATGGCGGGAGGGAAGCTGCTCAACTTCTCTGGAGCTCTGTGACGGACTTTGTGCAGAAGAGTCACCTTAACTTGCCTTCGGATTATAAGGTTGTAACACGGATTTATGCCAATCTCAAAGGTCTAGGAGATATATGTCAGAGATCTGGAATTATTGAGAAGTCTGAAATAATCGAGGATTTCGCCCGCGGCTTTACTGGAAGCAAACAGCTATTTGACTTTGTTGATGTACCACTCACCAGATCCTATGACGGGCCTTGGCTGATGTAAAGTAGGTCGGAATGGGCAAAGACCGTGCTGACGACAAGATATCTGGTTTGTTCTGTGCTTTATGTCTTGCACTAAAATTTTCTGATTTCTTGCAGAAATATTCAAATTACATCTCTACGACTGTCACTGTCGCCAAATACTATTTGGCTGCTCTCATGACAATGGTTATGCTCGGCTACTTGAAGACGTCTCAGAGCCGACAATCTTGAACAGTATCACACTCTTAGAAGGCGTCCCGTTTGAGAGAGAGCTTTCTCAGCTGAAGTCCAAATACCAAACTACTAGATTTGAGGGAGTATTCCGTCCTACAAAAATCAACATTTATCAACAAAATTATATCGCACAGCCAGTCCAGGTACAGGTTCAGCCGCAGCGGTCGCCGCATACAAACGGTTTACCACCAGGATTACCGCCACCTAATGGCTTACCAGCACCACCTACACAGTATCAATCACCGTATCAGCCGACCATTTCCCGCGCGACCTCTGGCTCGCCTGTAAATGCGGCGGCACTCAATCCCGCCGCCCCAACGTGGGCTTCCACAGCCATGACCGCACCTCAAGTGGCTTCACCACCACCTACTCCACAGCCAGCTCCTCACGCTACTCTCAAACAGGTTCCTCGCAATCGCTACGGACAACGCATTGATCCAGTGGTTCAATATGATCCAAATGAAGTCAAGCGCATCAAAAAACTAAAGATGTGCAATGTTCACTTCCTGCGTAATGATTGTCCTTACGATCCGTGTACCCACGACCATCACTATAAACCTAATAAGAACGAATTGGCGACGCTGCGGTATGTGAGCCGTATGACGCCGTGCAAATTCGGCAGTGAGTGTGATGATCTGAAGTGCATCTATGGGCATAGGTGCCCTAGTGATACCGAAGGGAAGAGAGACTGCCGATGGGGAGAGAACTGCCGCTTTGATAGAGAGCTTCATGGAATTGACAGGACTGTTGTCAGAACCACAAAAGTGGGCAAGAAGTAGCCCTTCATCGCAATTACTTGCTCATGGCCTGCTCTACTTGGAAGACTTTTCTTGAGGTCAGAACCGCACATACGGTCAGAGAACAGAAGAAAGAGCAGCGACGGCCGGTATGCTCATGAATTGACTCTGCGGCTTTTCATACGTGCTTGGCTTCCTTATCAAGGACCCCATAACCAAAAAGGCCACATTAGCGTGTGTGGCTTGCAAATATCGCTCCACCAGTCACAAAAGCGTTCTGCCGAGACTGATTGCACAATCCAGGATGCTACTGTACCAAGAGTACATTCAATACCTTAAGCATGCTTTATTTAGACTGCGAGAGCCATAGGCTTCGCTTATTGATGTATAACGAATAAGTGTCGAGACATAAGTTGGTGAAAGTAAATGAATCAATTGAGCGTAATTTGAAAGACAAAGATGACGATCAGTTCCCACCATCTCTTCATTATATGAGTAGAACCAATCACCCTCGGTACCACTTGGTAAAAATGTCACGCCTGGTGTGAAAGGTATCCGTTGCTAGAGACCGCGTGCAACCCGCGAGCAGCCTCCTGCGCTAGTAGGGTGTATCCGAGCATTGCCCAACCAAGTTTGCTATACATACAATTTGCTCACTTTGAGAAACGCTCATTCAAGCTATTGACTAGCTTCATGGATTCTAACGGCGCCATTATCCTTATCGGTGGTGTTGATCTGAAAGATGCCCAAAGATGGCGGTCGAGGTGCTAGCTCCAAAAAGCCAAATCACATATCCATTCCGAACGAAGATGACAATGTCATTTTTGGAGACCCCAGCAAAGCCCCGAAGAAGGCCAAGAAGGGGAATGCAGGAGCTGGGCCAACTACGAGTGGTCCAGAAAGCTCGCAAGCAGGAGCGAGTGATGCACCAAAGAAACCAGACACCAGAACACTGATCGGAGGAGCATCATGGACTGGAAAACTACCAGTGAACATGCTCTCAGAACATTGCCAGAAGCAGAAATGGGCAAAACCTGAGTATACAATGGTATCCATCTCCTGGTTGTCCTGACACAAGCCAAGTCATTAATTCACCGATGCAGAGCAAGACACTGGACGGGTTTTCCTCGATGGTTATACTCAAGGCTACGAATCCGAAGACGAGAGAGACAGTTGTCCTTCCCCCTTTCAAGCTCCCACCGAGTCTCAAGCATTTGGCCGTTCAGTCTACAGCGGTGGAAGCTCGTCACTTTGCAGCTACGTATGCCTTATTCAGAGTGTGTAGTATGAAGAACATACACATGATGCTGCCACCGACATACCGAGACCTTTGGAAGAAAGAACTCCAAGAATTGAAGGCTGAGGATGTCAAGGACGGGCGGGGTTGGATGTATGAGGCGGATCCCTTCGCCACAAAGCAGGAGCGAGAAGAGGCGCAAGCACTACTGGCCAAGAAAAGAGATGCAAGAGAGAAACAGAAAGCCAAGGAAGCCGAGAATCCTGCGAGTATCCTGGCTGCTGCAAGGTCGAATGGTGGAAATGCAGATCGGAATGTTATGAGAGGGTGGACAAATATACCTAAGATAGAAATGGGAAAACGCACGCGAATGCAGATTGAGAAACTTATTAGACGGGAAACCACATGGAATCCTCATCAGTCACGCATTTCGAGCTTTCAATGTCGAAACATTATACAAGAGTTCACAGGCCTGGGCTTCAGGAGAAGCCACATAGAAGAGGCAGTCGCAGAGTGTAAAGATCGCGAGGAGACTTTAGAGTGGCTACTTATACATGTCCCTGAAGAGGATCTGCCCAAATGGAGTCTTCCTGAAGGATATTCGGCCGGAGTTAGTATGGCCAGTGGTAATGTGAAAAGGGAAGCCTCCATCAAGAGGCTTGCTGAAGCAGGTTACTCTAGTGAACTCTGCGCTACGGTCCTCGATGAATGTGACGGCAGCGAGATTAGGGCAGCCCAAACGCTACAGAATAGACTGTTGTACAACAGCATGGATGAACAAGATCCTGTCGTTCGAAAGCTGTCATCTCTAGACTTGACAAATGCCAATGAAGAAAACCCTACGTGGACTGAGGAGCAGGAGACCCTTGAGGCTATCTACGGCGAGCGCTTTGAACGTATTGCGTCTGGTTTATGTCATATTAAATTTCAGATCCCTGGATTAGAAGCTCCGTGCGTCTTAGGTGCGAGGAAATCTGAACGCTACCCTCAAAAGCCTCCACTTGTCTCAATCATCTCATCCGGATTGCCTGCATATATTCGATTAAGTATCACACGGCAAGTGATAGAACATGCAAACGCTGATCTCTTGGGAGGACCCATGATATTCAACCTCGTCGAGTGGCTTGAGAATGAAGTGCCTCACATTGTAGCAAACCCAGGTCAACTGCGCGATATATCAGCTGCTGCTTCTGGACAGCGAGAACTAAAACAAAAGCCTCACCGCACACAAGTCAGGAGACCACCTCGAATAGTCTTCAATCCTGGAAGCTCTCAGAACATTGATCTTTTGAAACGCTGGCAATCCAAGCAAGCAACACCACAACAGATCAACATGTTATCTGCAAGGAAATCTTTGCCAGCTTGGAAGCTACGGAATGATATTGTGGAAGCTATAAACAATCATCAAGTGACCATAATATCTGGTGAAACTGGATCCGGGAAGTCCACCCAGTCAGTGCAATTCATTCTGGACGATATGATACAACGCCAGATCGGAGTCTCTGCAAATATAATCTGCACACAACCGCGAAGGATATCAGCCTTGGGCCTTGCTGATCGAGTCAGTGATGAGCGTTGTTCTACCGTTGGTGAAGAAGTGGGATACGCTATAAGAGGTGAAACAAAACAGAAGCCCGGAATCACGAAAATAACGTTCATGACTACCGGTGTACTCCTTCGACGGCTGCAAACCTCCGGTGGTAGCAGAGATAATATTGTGGCCGCTTTGGCAAACGTCAGCCACGTCGTTGTCGACGAAGTGCACGAGCGCAGCCTTGACACCGACTTTCTCCTAGTCTTATTAAGAGATATCTTGGCCATCCGAAATGACCTTAAGGTCATATTGATGAGCGCTACGCTTGATGCTGCTGTATTTGCAAATTATTTCTCTGCAATGAGTATAGCAAAGATTGAGATCCAAGGCCGCACTTTTCCTATTCAAGACTATTACCTCGACGACGTAATCCGACTCACCGGTTTCAGCGCTGGCTCCCGAAGGGAGATCAGAGAAGACATCGATTTGCAGGACGATGACCCATCTATCTCTAAGACGATTCATGGCATTGGCATGCGCATAAACTACGAACTTATTGCCAGCACTGTGCGAGCCATTGACTCGCAATTAGCATCTCAAGAAGGAGGAATCCTCATCTTCCTGCCTGGAACGCTGGAAATCAATCGTACCATTGAGGCCGTTCGTGGGGTGGTTCCCAACGCGCACGTTCTACCCTTGCACGCTTCCCTCATGCCAATCGAGCAGCGGCGAGTATTTCCGCCCGCCCCCAAAGGGATACGTAAAGTAATCGCTGCCACCAACGTTGCGGAAACGTCCATTACCATTGAGGACATTGTTGCAGTCATCGATTGTGGAAAGGTCAAGGAGACAAGTTTCGATTCCCAAAACAATATGATCAAGCTTGAAGAAGTTTGGGCTTCTCGAGCAGCTTGTAAGCAACGTCGTGGCCGTGCTGGACGTGTAAAAGCCGGAGAATGCTACAAGTTGTACACGCGCAATGCTGAGACTAAGATGGCAGAAAGGCCAGAGCCCGAAATAAAGCGTGTTCCGCTGGAACAATTGTGCCTCTCTGTCCGAGCTATGGGAATTGTTGAGGTATCAGATTTCCTTGCGAGCGCTCTCACACCGCCCGATAATCTTGCTGTAGAAGGCGCTATGGACCTGTTAGGTCGAATGGGTGCTCTGGATGGGGACGAGCTGACAGCTCTCGGGACGCACCTCTCCATGATCCCAGCCGATCTCCGCTGCGGTAAACTCATGGTCTACGGCGCCACATTCGGCTGTTTAGAAGCCTGCCTCACAATCGCCGCCATTCTCACCGTCAGAACCCCTTTCGTTTCTCCCCTACCAAAACGCGAGGAATCAAAAGCAGCTCGCACATCCTTCGCTCCGGGCCAGGGCGATCTGATCTGCGATCTCCGGGCCTACGAAACCTGGTCCCAGATGAAATTAACCTCCACTTACTATGACCAAAGAACATGGTGCGATCAGAACTACCTCTCCCCCCAGATCCTATCCGACATCTCCTCCAACCGCATCCAATACGTCTCCTCCCTCAAAGAATGCGCCTTCCTACCGCACACTTACCGCTACCCCTCCACTTCTCCATCTTCACTTAACGCTCACAACTCCTCCGATTCTCTCATTCGCGCTCTCATCGCCGGCGCGTTCAACCCCCAACTCGCGCGCATCGCCCTCCCCGACAAGAAATTTGCGCCTTCGGTCTCTGGGGCCGTCGAACTCGATCCCGATGCCCGAACCATCAAATTCTATAATCAAGATAACGGACGTGTCTTCGTACACCCCTCTTCCACGCTCTTCGGCGCACAAAGCTATCCCGGTGGATCAGAATATATCGCTTATTTCAATAAAATGGCAACAAGTAAAATTTTCATCAGAGAATTAACGCCCTTTAATGCGTACAGCCTCCTCATGTTTTCCGGCCCTATCGAGCTCGACACATTGGGACGCGGATTGGTGCTGGATAGATGGTTACGATTAAGAGGATGGGCGAGGATCGGGGTATTGGTTAGTAGGTTGCGGATGATGCTCGATGGGGTGTTGGCGAGGAAGGTAGAAGATCCGGGCGGTAATTGGGGGGGAGAAGGAGAGGGTAAGGAGTTGGTGGGTGTTGTTAGGAGACTTGTGGAGTTTGGGGGCTTGGATGCGTAGGTGTAGAGATCATGATGACTGTGGGCGTTGGAGGCTTTGGGGAAAGGTGGATGATGGATGGATTACGAGAATTCATGGATGAATACCTCCATCTCCACCGAAAGGGCTGAGCTATACTGACTGAACCCCCTTCTGTCGGGACTGCTCTATCTTCCCCCCGGCATCGGCGGGCTCATCGCCTCTCCACAGATAGGCAAACTGCTCGACTACCAATACAAAGTCGTTGCTCGCTCCTTGGAAGCCTCTCCACCCATCGATATCCTCTGGCCACAGCCCCACTACCCTTCCTACTCATGCCCCTTCAATGAGTGCATCACCCTCTCAACCTAATGACCAGTACGCTTTTCCCATCGAGCGCGCCCGCCTCCGCGCAATGGCGCCCTTTCTCTTGATCTCGTCATTTTCACCTTCGGCCACGGCTGGTCACTGCATTACAAGACCCTTATTGCGGTTCCTTTGCTCATGCAGTTGTTATCTGGTACTACCTAAGTTGTTATCTTCGTGATCATTGGGACCTTACTCACTGATTTCCACCCAGGACGTAGCTCGACTGCCTATGCAGCGTACAGTATGGTACGCTGTGACTTAGCGGCTGGTGGAGTGGCGGCGCTAAGACCTCTGGTTGAAAGCGTTGGGATGGGATGGTGATTTACGATAGCAATGAGGGCGAGCGTGCTATGTGCGACGTTATTGATCCGGTTGTGGCTTTGGAGCTGGCGGTGGAGAAGGGAGCGGCGGGAGAGGAATGAGGAGAGGGTTGTGGGTCGATAGTTCAACGGAAACCAAGAGGAAGGGCAAGAGAAAAATCCTTTGTATTGGTGACTAAGGCATTACCTAGTCATGATCGCCATGATAGAGGATCAAGAGCATGGTCCCTGGCTTATCTTGCCCTTCTCAATTATGAGTATCCAACCTTGTTTTACATAATCGGATCGGGGAACAGAGCCCGCCTTCGACCGCCTGTCACTTATTTGACCTCCTGTGTTTTGAGTCCAATTGCTTCCCCTTCATCTTGGTGTTTACCGGAAGGCTTCGTTCGCGGTCGATTTAGGGTCGCCATCGAGCTGGCCAAGCCCTCTGCAGAAGACTTCTCCTCAAAAGCTTCAATGCCGTCAGCATACTTGTCAACAAGGTGCTGCATTTCTGCTATTGCCCTATTATAACCTGGTAAGCTTACCTTACTTGTTAAAGACTTAGTTGTGGTTAACACTTACATGCTTCGGAACTTCATATCACTTGCGTAGAGGGCTGAGACGAGTAGATCCTATCCGCTTCACCATGTTCATCAGCATTGGAAGAAGAGGATAATTTTTACCAATGCAAAGTGTGCTCGCCTGAAAGATGCGGAATCCAAGATCTTATGACCGAATAATTGGCTAGCGAAACAGAAGAGAAACACTGAATGAAAAAGGGTAAGTAAGAGCTTTGGCGTACATACATCACATACAAAGCATTCCGATCATCCCAGTCAGCTTGTGGCTCTGATTTGTCCATGACCTTCCGATACTCCTTAATGAACGGCTGTCCGAGCTTATACCTTGATGCCCTACAGGTCCCCAGATCGGCCTCATTATGGCCCCAGTACGCGCAGAAATCGAAGATGATGACTTCCTGCGTATTCGAGTCAAGCATCGTGTTGCCAGGCCAAATATCGGAATGGATAAGACATGGCTGGATTGAGCGTCCTTCCGTCTCGAGCGGCCTCAACAATCGGGGTATGACTTTCTCGTGCAGCGCTTTCTCCAATTTTGGGTCCTTCCCATGTGCATTCTCCTCGACCTCGAACCTCGTTCGCATAGCCTGCTGAAACCAGGCTTCCCAAGATGTCTGCCAAGTGTTGTCATTAGGTATTTTACCGGGTCGAAACAATGTCATCAAGTCATATATCAGCCCACTATACCGATGAGCAACTCCGGATATTCAGACAGATCGCAGAGATCTTGGGAATCTCAGTAGAGGAACTCCTAGGAAAAGCCAACCATCCCGGAACAATTGCTGATCTGGAGCCCGCCGAGGAGTCTGTAACGGCACCAAACTCAACCAGCGACGAGCGGGGCGTCTTGTGCACAAGTAAGAGAATGAGACATAAGTCATGCATATAGAAAGTTGTTTAAGTTGGATATAACCCTTTTTGAGGCCTTCTAAAGCAACATATATCTTTAATAATATATTCATTAAGTCAGTGAAGGCTATTATTGGGGGTTAGAAACCTCTAGATTCACAACTTCTTAGGTGCTTATTGAGGATGGCTTAGAAGGTGTTTGCTCTATATGCATGACTTTTGCCCTAATCTCTTACCTACTACGCATCATGTGCCGCAAGAAGTTGTTCCTGATGGAACGCCACTGCTAAACCATAATGTTCAGAACACGGAAACTGGGAAGAAATTCCGGCTAGAGAAAGGATCATGATAGATTTTCCTGCTCAAATTCGTCACCTGTGATGGACCCAGCGCGCAAAGGCTGTTAGATTATTTGTAGATGCTTCCTTGTCGTAGTCCATATCAGCATATTGAACGTATCATGATTGCGGTATATAGCCGTCGTCATTCAATGACTTTCCTATTTATTTTTTCCTTTTAGGAAATAGATGGTGTGATAACTACGGGGATGAGGCCAGAAATAAAACAAATTGCTAGGTTTAAAACGCTGTGTTGTCATTATCATTCATAGGCCGCCACGCATCTATCCGTTCGGAAAGAGAGCTGGCGGGTTCAGCATTGCCTCAGCTGGTAAGTTATTGGTGTGGTATCGGCAAGTTCTAGCGTGTCCGGCATTGCCATGTTGTCTGATCGGCTCGTAAGGGGCGAGACACTGCCAACAGAACTCGTGTTTGCACTTGAAGCCTTGCGGTTTTTGGGGTTAGTATGCTACGAACTGAACTTTGGCTTGACGGGACATGCAGGTCATGTGATCGCAACCCTGGTTTTATTCAATGGGTGCATTGCAATTTGCGCCCGGGCACGCTTTTGTGAGCTGTGCAATGAGCTCTACTGACGCTTGATCTTCTGTTCTTGGCCTTCTGGCCTTGTCATACTGTCTACATGTTTGCCCCCGGTATGCCATGGCCTCGAATATATATAGCACATTTTATAGCCACACTTGCTGCATACCATTATTAGTTCAGCCTCGCCAGCTTGGTGAATTTGTCCGTTAGGACAATTAATGCGAAGACAGCTGCGATAACGAGGCTCGTTTTCAAGGGTATCAGCAATCATGAGTTTTTGGTACCTTTACACGCTTAGTAGATGGCCTATGTAGCCAGCACACTGAAATTTACCTTGATATCGTATGCGAAGGCGCAAACTTCTCGACTACACTTCCATCGATCCTCACGGTGCATAAAGGGCAGGTCAACTAGTTCTAAAGCCTGCTCTCCAACTGCGCGGTGATTATTTTAATATGATAGAATATATTTATGAATTTAAACTTATAATCGATTATAATATCATAAGTATATCTATTAAATTATTAAATTCAAATTGATTTACTATGAAACATCTTAGCGTACTTAATTAATAATAACTTAGCGTTAACTAAGTAAGAAGTTATTCGTCTTATTCCGATTACTACGCAGCCTTCATTCGACAATTTTAGTACTAACGCGGCGCTACCATAGATTTTTTAAAGGCACAATAATATTACGTCTAGGCAAGTTGCCCCGTTGTGGATATTCTAGTCCAGACACGTGTTCTTGTCTCGTCGTAAATCAGCCTCGTTGATTTGTTAGCGCACTACTCTATTGATCAATCATCTTTCGACTCATAAATAATCTATCTACTAAGGCCAAAGCGGCGGTCAACCTCGACACAGTGGGGGTTTGAGGCTGCGGCAGATTGCCGTCGCCTTGGCATGTTTGCCGGATGTATTGGATGATTGAGATTTGGAGTCATTGCTTACGCTTTCCTTAGCTTGCCACAAAATGCCATTTTGAACGTGAACATGGCATGTCGTTATAAGAGCGGAGCTGCAAACTGAAGGGTTTTTGCCTTCTCCGCCGGGGTTTTGCTGTGTATATCGAAGCATGATGGTGGCGTGTTTGGGCGCAATACTGATAGGCGGCTATCTTTCCAGGGCAGACTTGTTCCATCTGTTGAAGCTAATGCTGCATTCATAATGATTTCTATTTCTGACTATATCATTGCCGCTGAGGTTGTCAAAGCGTGCGGATACTCGGTGATGTGGAGGTTATAGAGGATCGAGCGCAGGTGCGCTATGGGCGTGTCGCTCTGCAGAGGGCTATAAAGTCGTACGATCCTGTCCGACATGCCAATGTGACTCTGGTGATAAGATCAAATCCATTTCCTTTCCGTTAGGAATACATCCTTTATCGAACATACTCCATTATGCACTTCCCGCTGGGGCGACATACAGGAGGCCTTCCTAGTTCCATTGCGTGTCTGTTTCTGGCATGGACGACTTTTAATATCGAGTTGTGCGAGTCGGCATCTTCCGGTAAAGTACTTGCTCTGCTTCTCCCAGATGCCGGTACTGATACACAACCAGTGAACTTGACTTCAGGAGAGGGTTTGTATTACGACGTTGTGTGTCCGCCATTAGATCCACCGAGTTCACATGACAAGGACACGGTAATCAACGCCATTGAAAGGCATCGTGACAACGTCGCAATGGCTCGGCCTCATGCCGAGACTGGGATTGAATCGCCCTTCTTCAAATCGATTTTCAAATCCAACAAGTATCGACAAAGAATCGTGGAAACGTTTGAGTATACTGGTTTCTTCTTCACATGGTCACCACTCTTGCAATTCGAGCGAGTTAAATTCATATGCATACGTACAGAAGCAGAAGCCGATGCATATAGATCCCAGAGCCCGGATCTGTGGCAGAAATGCTCAGATCCAAATATCATTCTCCCAGAAGGGTATGATTTACGGACCTCGTTCGTCTGTCCCGAATTCTTTAATCTTCCAGATGAAAGTGAAGAACCGCAACATGATTCTTGTCCAGCTGTTCAGAAAAACGGTTTCGCGGACAACGCGCAAGGAGAGCATTTCAAAGAATCCAAAACTTCGTTTATCACCGTCTTCGCCCTTCAATATTTTGACCGAAGGATATATTTTGATGGACTGCCGACTCCGAGATATGTTCAAAGTCTGAATACAGTCATTAGGTATAGCGCACAAAAAGCTTTCCGTACCACTGGAAGCTACGAATTGTTCATCTTCCGTGGGTCAAACTCCACCCAGAATATCATCCTTGTCAATTAACTAATATTGAAACAGTATGGAAAAACCAATGCCAGAATGTTCCAGACGTGGACTTGCCACCCTGGACTCAATTCCAAATACTGGATACGAATACTACCGTCAATTCTACTGAAAATACACCCCTGGCCATGAACAAAACGCTTACTTCCAATTCACCTGATACACTGTTCCAGGAAAAGCCACCTGATACCGTTGGTACATCATGAAGAGAACGGATTCTTACCCAAATTTGCCTGCTATTGTACGCTCAACAAGCGTGAGAACTTTGATGAGTATGGAAGAAAATTCTTCCTTGGATTGAGGCGGCGAAGAGATAGAAGCCTCCTTCCGTTACGTGTGTTCGGGGTAGGCCTTAGCGTAGATAAAGACGATAAGCATTTCTATTTCGAGACATTACATAACAGATTCAGGAAATTAAATGGTCACGGAAATATCAAAATCTATTGTTGTTAAAAAATAAAGACGGCGTAAGAGTCTTTTTCACAACGAATAAGAAACAAATAAGCGTTCAAGTATCCTTTAAGTGGCTGGCGTCTACCTTTAAAGAGAAAAACGCGGAATTACGCTGGGTAGGTGGTTACAATAAGTGAATCTAATTTAAAATCTCAATTTAAAATCTCTAAAGCGTGACAATTCCCAACAAGTTTAAGTTGATTATAAGTATATTTTTATTATAAGAAAGGTTATAGGTTTACAAACTTTAGCTTTAAGCTGTAGGGGTGTCAATATTATTATCCCCTAGAAGTGTGGACGTAATTCAGCCACTTAAGGGATACTCTTTCCAGCCATGACCATGAAATGGAAACGAAGTCGAATCAGTGCGGATTTAGGTCCCAGCGTCACCTTATATAAACCTCATGATCATGGTCTCAATTACTCCGATGATGCATTAACTAGGAGTAGTCGAAGTCTCAGTAGTTTCAGGCGCCCCACAAAACCGATCAGCAGGCAAAACTATTACTTGCATGGACAGGTTGGCCAGCTGCCCATTCAGAAACGTACGATTGGATCGTAGTGCCTTGGAATTGTCCGCTTTCAGCAAAGCTTTATTAATCGCAGAAACGATGACATTTGGGGTATTGTATGTTGTCGAACACCACGCAACTCCTGTGGATTAAATGTACGGGTTCGGGGATTAATAAGGAAGCAAATGCTTTGAGGGGGAGCCCCACGGCTAAATACGCAACGTAAGCCCGCCACAAGCTGCGAAGTTAAGGGCCTATCAGGCGACAGGATTCAGAACCCATTTGCAAGAAAAGTCGAAGGGGCACTGAACTAGCTGACAAGGAGTGTAAGGTACTGGGTCTCAATGCTGATTATTACCGACGCTGTGGTTGAGAACGAATACTTAAACGTGCGGAGACCAAGACCCGCTATATTGGCCAGGTGATTTGGTCATCATAGGTTCGCCGCTTTTAGGACGTTAGTTCGCCGTCAATCTACAACAACCATTGCAGATTCCTGGCGAACTGCTCATCCTGGGCGTAGAAGAGTAACGTAATGGTTTGTGATAATTGCGGAATCAGGCAGCAGCTCAACCACGCGGAGGTCGCAGTCACCCACATTCACCCACCTTCTTCTTACTTCTTCTACACGCAATTATGACCTGGCAACCACATCCTAGCCTTGAAGATCGTTACAGAAGGTTATACAGGGGACCAAGTTGCTGGGATAAAATGGATCTCGCCATTAACCTCCTATGAACAACATGTGTACGCAAGCTGCTTAAACGTAAGGATTTTGCTAGGAAATTTGACTCTCTGCTAGAACTGCCAGCTTTCTTTAACGATGAAATGAGGTTTGGCATGATTGAGAGACTGCTAAATTTGAGAATGGATGAGGTACTGCCAGCTTCGCCAAACTGTGACAAGACTTCTGAATCGAACAACCCTACATAGTTTGTCCGTAGATGCTGTCATTCGAAAAGTCTGCAGTCCAGAACCATGCGTCGAAATCGAAGTCCAAGTCAAGAGCCTCTTGGATGTATTTTTCCGCATCCTCCTCCGTCGGCCCTCCCGTCCGACATTCGACGGGCGCCGAAAGGTCCCGTGCTGGCATTGCTAGCGTTCGTAGCACCGTCTCCACGTCCACCACAGCTGATCCAACTGTGGTGGGAGATCGGACTGAGCTCTCCGTCTCGTCTTCGCTTGTCTCCCTTTCAAACTCCTTCATGTACGCCCCTACCGTAACCCCCATCGTCTTCTTAAATACGCGGCAAAGATAACTCGGCGTAACTCCCACCTCTTTTGCCAACTCCTTCAAACCTCTCTTCATCATCACTTCATCCTTCTTTATCCGCAAAAGCGCTATTGCCCTTGTGACGACCTCCTCCGCCTCTCCGAAGAAGGTCGTGTTATCTGGCTTACACCTCTTGCACGGCCTGAATCCGTCGCGTCGGGCTTGGTCTTCTGTGTCGTAAAACAGGACATTGGCTCTTCGAGCAAGGCGTGCGGAGCAGGTAGGGCGGCAGTAGATCTTGGTGGATTTGACGCCGTAGAGAAAGGATGAGTGGGAAGAGGGGGTGCGGTTCGTAAGGGCGAGCCAACGGGAGTGGGAGCTTTGGAACTGGTCGGGACTGATTGTGGATCTCGGATTTTGTGATTGCATGTTGAGATGAGCTTAGGGATCAATTAGGCGGTTTGGATGGAGGACGTGCATTATTGGATGGGAGTAAGCTGAGTGACGTTGAGCGTGTAGTGTGACGGCGATTCAATATTCAGCCTGGAAAGATTATGTATGGCATGAGTTTGTTCCGCATGCAAAGACAGGTATGAGCATTCAGCAAACGTGATGAAGTGAACATGATAACAAATGTGTCTATCAGAAGTCTTTATCTGTTAGTTGACATCTCACATATTGTCCGTCCTTTGACGTCACCGTCGGTCATATGTTAGCTTGCCTCAGAACCTCACGTGTGGCGCCAAGCCCTTTCGGGTTGGCGCGGCCTGTTGCTCACTCAATCGGTCAGGCCTTTTAGGCGATCTATTTGGGAAGTCTGTGTCGCCCTCGGGGCCTTGATCAACATGCTAGTGAGTATCACGATCATTCAGGACGTCGAGCACTTCTAGAAGGATGTCATTTGTACGCACCTTTGATTCTGTCATGATCCTAACCTGTTTATTATGGTGAAGCTTTCCGACTTCTTCAATTCTCCATGGCGTGTAAGCACGCATACGCCTAAACCTGTCTCATTCGGAATCTCATGCTTTTACCTCCAGTGGTTGGTCAAAAATCTTCTGGGCCTGGCAAGGAAAGTCGGTGTAGCAGAAACTACAAGGTATACCGAGGTGGGAACCCTAACCCCGGTGAATAATTCTTTCGGCTCCTGTGCACTGAAGGCATGGCCTTTAAGCTTTGCAAATCCAGTCCTCTCGAAGCTGTCCAGGAGTGCGTGAGCGAACTTCTCGCGCTGCTCTTTGGTCTCCGAGGTAAACTGACTGTAGTCTAAGGTTGAAACGACCATGCTGAAGTGTTGCGAAGATATGGTGAGCTTTGAAGTCGGATTCAGAAGACCGTGCGTACAAACTCGCTGTTTCTTAGGCTTTGTCTACAATTGTTATTTCTAGAGTAGTATTTATGTGTCTGAAATAGCATTGATGTTCCCGAGGGCTGTATGCGGTCTGACAATCCGGACATTCTTGCAGACTCTAGAGATTTGCTCTGACAGCTAAGGCGCATGTTGCTTGCGTCCTTGCCATGGGCCGTAACCCTGATCGGGCAGTGACGCAGCTGTTCTATTGCAGAAATCCGAAGACGACGGTAGGATTGAGAATTTGTATTGGACAGTTTAGAGTCAATACGTGAGAGCAGGATTCAGGTTAGAAAATGGACCATGGAGTAATTGCTTACGCCCTTACATCTACTCGGTGGAAATCGGCATTTCAATGATGGTAAATTGATTCCTCGGGTGCAGATCTTTGTGGGAACCTAATGACGATGATCGCGTACTCAAGTACGTTGGTTCACAGTGCTTCGGTTTGGTGTGGCCTTTTTGCTCAGCTTCAGGGTACATCTAGCCGTTCAGGTCGAGTCGCGCAGGTTGTTATCATAATTTATTCTGACGTCAACGGCACCGTAGCGGGCCGTTTGGTCCGCTTCGAGTCAGAAGTACAGCCCATTGGTCAATTTAGGTACACACCCAAAACCCAATGCTTGTTGCTGAATGGTCATTTCGAGTACAGAGCAAGTGCTTGTCGCTTAATTGGTCGCTTTAGGTACACACCTAGTGCTTGACATTGATTGATCACTTTGAATTCACGGTTCCGTCCCTTGTCGCTGATTGGGTACTTTGGATACATAGGTACTTCCTGCCTCCGTTGCTTTGCGGAGATTGGTCACTTTGAGTACGCTGTACTGCCTCAGTACAGGGTCTTACGATCCTTCTCATTACGACAAAATCTCGAAAGCACTGCAGCATAAAATGTCGCCTTCTCGCCTTCTTCTCTCAGGGTGTTTTGATCTCCAGCAATCCCAGGCAGGTTTGATCTATCACTTCTCGTTTCAGAAAAAAAACGTCTCTCAGCTAAGAACATACGAAGAGAATCACATAATCTACTTTTGCATCGTTTGAGTTTCAACGCATTGCAAGACTTTCGAAGCGAATCAGTAGCAGACAATGGCACTGGGCTCTGAATGTAGTTCGTCATTGACAAGTATTTCGCCTATCTCGGACGACGAAAAAGAGACCTTCGCGGATGAAAAAGGTTCTTCTCCTTGTTCTAAAAAATCTTCATCATCTTTTCCCACAGCGGTTGACCCAGCGCCTCTCGACACCGAGACTACTTACCCCGAGGGCGGCCGTGATGCCTGGTTGGTGATGTTGGGTGCTTGGTCTGGCTTGACCGCATCGCTAGGTATCTACAACACAGCCGGAGTGTTCGAGGTCGTTATCTCAAGAGTGATCCTACCGGAAGAATCTCCATCCACTCTTGGCTGGATATTCTCAATCTACGCCTTCGTGAACTGGTTTTGTGGGGTGCAAGTTGGACCGACCTTCGATGCGATGGGCCCGCGGGCACTGTTAATTGCGGGAAGTATTTTGCACCGTCATTGGCATTTTCTCGCTCAGCGTCTGTACAGGTCAGTTCAATTTTCATACGATGCTCCATCCATCACCCATTCTCGTACCAATCTGCTGAGATTGATGTCAGCCTGATCTTATTTAAAGCTCTGTTCATTACTAATAGTGATATAGAATACTATCAAATCTTTCTGGCATTCTCCGTCTTGACTGGTATCGGTTCATCACTTCTCCTCACCCCATCCATGGGCTGCGTCGCTCATTGGTTTATGGAGCGTCGCGGTCTTGCCACTGGCATAGCATTCATAGGAGGTGGTTTCGGTGGCGTTCTTTTCCCCCTGATGATACAATCACTCCTCCCTCAAGTTGGATGGGGATGGTCGATCCGTATTCTCGGATTTGTGCTGCTCGTACTTTGCGCTATCAGCACAGCATTTTGTCGAAGCAGAGTTCCACCGCGTAAAGGAGCAGCGACTACTTGGCGAGACACATTGCCGGACCCACGAATCTTCGTCGATGGCATAGGAGCCATGGTAGCCACAACCGCTGGAGTCCTCTTGACGGATATGGCGTACTTCATACCTATTACATACGTGCCGAGCTACTACATCGATCGACGGCTTCTGTCTCACGAAGAGGCCTTGACGGGGTCAGCGGCGTTCGCATATCAACTTCTCGCGATTCTCAATGCTGCTTCATGCGTTGGCCGGTACGCGGCGGGCGACCTGGCTGATCGATTCGGTCGATATAACACCATGGTTGTCTCGTTGTCCCTCTGCACGGTATCAGTCCTATGTTTCTGGTTAGTAGACATACTAGTACCAAACCTAAACAACGACGCACTCCTGGTAGTCTTTGTACTGCTATTTGGATTCGTCAGCGGGTCAAATGTTAGCTTGACACCAATCTGCCTAGGTCAGCTTTGCGACACTCAAGAATACGGGCGATATTACGCAAGCTGCTTCACGGTAGTAGCTTTTGGCGTTTTGGTAAGTATCCCTATCGCTGGGAGCCTTCTTGATGCGGTGGAGGCTACAGGTAAAGAAAGGTATTGGGGCGTCGCTCTTTTTGCCGGACTCAGCTATGTGGCCTCCTTTCTATGTTTTGTATGGGTCAGGATCAGAGTAAAGGGGTGGAATTGGAAGACAAAGTGGTAGAAATTCAATATTACGGCATTACGAGGACCACAAAGGTCCCGCAAATCTATATAAATGTGGTCCTAAGAAGTGAAGAGTTCGAGATGTTTCGATGCAGCGCTTCGGCTAAAAGAGATGGCCTCCCTAAGCGTCCAGCCTCATAGGGCTGACTCCTAGATATCCCGTCCGGGGCATAGCTCTAAGGGTCGTTTAGGGGAGAAACCAGCAGAATTTTGTAACTCAGCAATCAGAGAGATATTGATAACAATCTTGGTACTAAAGTCATTAGGAGGTACCAGATATATACTTTTATACGCGAAAAGCTGTTCCCAAACCTCTGATTTAGAGAGGTCAGGTGCATCTTTTTACGCTTCAATTTGGCGTGAGTGAGAGATACCTCTCGGGCCTCGGGTGGGGAAGATTATGAAGTGATGAGGAATGATGGGGCTGTTTTGCGTGGTGTAATACTTGCACCCGAGGTAGTGTTTTAAGAAGTGGAACATTTATGATAGGTGAGCGTCGAAAAATCGCTTTAGAGGCTAAGGTCTTTTAGTCCAGCTTGAGATGAGAATGACTTTGTGTGCATGGTGGAGATCTACTACTTGATACACAAACAAGGGGCTCTTTTACATATGTGGATAGACCGTTCATTTATTTAGTTGGCCAGGTCTGCTATGTTTGGACTAGAACAGGCTCTCGACCAGAATGGAACTCATCACCTATAGCTCCTTAGGACTTTCCAATCCATTTTGAAATAATGCCAGGAACTCCGGAACTACTACCACCTGACCGTCGAGCCTGACGAATATAGCTTTTCAAGAGCCGAGCGACTTCTTTATGCCCATTTTCCTGCGCTTCCTCCAAGAGGGTCATACCAAGGCGGCGATATTCAAGCTCCTCCAATGAGAATTTCTCAATGCACAGCGGGAGCATATCGTGCCACCCTTTAGACACTATTGTACGTAACACATTCATGTCGCCGGGGCCAACAGCGTGGACTGATGCTCCATGCTTGAGCAGGATTTCAAAAGAGCCGACTCGACCGTGGTAAGCTGCTTCTAATAGAGGAGTCATGCCCCATGCATTCTTACGTTCTATGCACTCGTGGCCATCATCGGCCTTAAGTAGGAGCTCCATGATATCATCGCGATGGGAAGAATGGAGAGGCGTGTCTCGCGGCCTAATTACTGGGCTTCCCGGTGGTTCTGGTGGCAGCAATCGTGCGTTATTCTTCAGCAGTAATCTGACAACGTCCGCGTTGCCGGATTTAGCACCATACCAGAGAACCGTCTTATAGTCGAGTCCACGATCATTGACATCTGGATGATATTTCAAAATCCGATCCAAAGCTTCCACAAAGCCAGCTTCAGCGGCGTCATACAATGGCCGCCCCATGCTGAGCTGCTCTTCTGCTCTGCTTTCCAATAGGTAGTCGATCACCTCGATTTGGAAAGACCGTATAGCTGCATACAGTGCTATTGTTCCATTTGCTTTACGCATCAATTTATTCAGCCCCCGGCTGAATAGCCTCTCAATCTCTTCTATGTTTCCGATCTTTGCAGCTTCCACCATTAGTGTGACATCGTCTTCTAGCCTCCTGAGTTCAGTATCATCACTCCTTTTCATGATGTCAAGTGGTGTTTCACCGTTTATATCTGGTAGAGAAAGAGGCCATTGAAGCTCCCAAAGCCGGATGGTTCTTTTTCTATTTTTTTTTTTAGCTGCTCGATGCAATGGCGTTTCTGTTTTGTCCTGAATCCTTGGTCGCTTGTCATGAAATCCATCTGGTCCTATTTCAAATGGTGGTGGGGTGCATAGATCTTCTTCAAGATCCGGAATAGAATTATCATAGGGTTTCAAAGTTTCGTACAGATCCATTTGAATTTCCCACATGTATGGGCGGTCCTTGGCCTTTGGGGCTAGCATTCCAGTAGCAAGATTTAGAACTTCGTCCAATTGTTGGCTGCTACCACAACCTTTCAGCCGGCCTACCCAGTTCTTGACTACGATCGTGTTATTATGAAAGGAAAAGTCAGAATCCTCTTTGACCGACGCAGGGACTTTTCGGTCTCTGTTTAAATTTCTCCTTCTCTCTTCTCTGAATTCGATGATCTTTCCTGACTGCCAATCGTGAACGGCCAGTGTTGCTAATTCAATCATAATACAACCCATAGCCCAGATATCAAACGCTCTTCCGTGCTTGACCTCGGCCCGTGACCCATCGTTATTCCAATATTCTGGCGGTTGGTATTCGTATGTCCCTAATCCGGAAGGGCGCTTGGTTGCAGAACCTTCAAGGATTGGACGGAGATGTGAGTGACCGAAGTCGGCAATCTTCATCTCGTCATCGACTAAGAGAATATTGCGGGGTTTCAGATCATGGTGTGCAGTGACTTTGCCATCAATGTCCTTATGCAAATAGGAAATACTGGAAACCAGTGCGTAGATGGAGCGATAAATGTACGCTTGGCGTTCTTGTTTCGAAAGCCTAGCGACATTGAAAGGAGTTTGTGGTTTGATCATCCAGTCCGCTAGGTCCATTTCAGCCAATGGAAATAGTAGATACAAAATCTTGACGTGATGTCCCGATTCGACGGTATCCAGAGTGTAAGATGCCAATAGAGGTATTATATTGGCATGGTTTCCTCGTATCTGGAGCGTCTGGACCTCGCGAAACAACCTTTCCCAATCGTCTTGGCTTGGATCAGTCATTGGCCGAATGCGTTTTTCAGCAATGACAATCTAAATAGGATAAGCACCTCTTGCTCGAAGCGGCCAAACATTATCTTACTGTATCTTTGTAATTTCGAAGGTGCTGACCGGGAACTGTCAATCGATAGAGTACACCATACGATCCGTATTTTTCGAGACTTTCTCGCTTTAGAAATGGCAACACAACTTCGCTTGGCATATCTTGAGAGACTTTATCGTTGAATATTGCACCGACATAGCTGCGGCACTTACTCACTGCCTGTTTTTGTTCGGCACTCAATTCTGCAGAGTTGCACATGCGCTCAAAAGCTTTGTTATCGAATAGCCTTATGTCATTGGAGTTACTTGCTATTAAGCTCTTGATCAAGAACTCAAGCTGGGCAAATATAAGAACAACAAAGACATAAACGTTGGTCCTAGGAATCCTATCGATTAGATCGATTCTTTGAGGACATTCATGTCCGTGTTCCAGGCATAATGGATGGCTTTTGCTCCACTTATCAACTCGGTCCTTGGTTACAATCTGCCGGGCAGTCTTGTACGGGATAAAATTCTCATCTCGGTAATTCTTTTGTCCAGCGTATGCAGCCTTTAGAAGCTCGAGAAGGGACATTTCTGAGCTATATTCAGATGGTAATGCCATGCTTCATGGCTTAGGCCGGATATCTTCAATCGCTCGTGATGAACAAGGGGGCAAGTCGATGAAAGCGTTCCGAGATAGGTAAGACTTACTAAGCTAATGTTACGGAGCTAAGGCAGTGAGCCCCCCGTAACTTAGGGCGTAGGTTTTAATACTAAGTCTTGGCATGATGGCTCGAACAATTCATTGCTCCAGTCCAGACATAGTTTCTCGGCTGTTTGCAACAAGGACCTTGTCGGTTGGCCAATAGATTGGTCCGTTGACCGATCAGCCGTCCATGTAAAGATAATTCACATGTTTAGTCTGACGCATAGTCTGATTTCTCGAGCTATGCATTCTCAGGCTATTAGAGAACGAAAGTCTACTTTATAAACAGGCCGACACAATCAAGGTTCGTTGTGACAGGAGGACAATATCTAATATGGTATAAGACTATTTCTCCTTCCTGTAGGATCCATTTGTATCCTCATGCAGTCGCTATCTTGCCGATATCTGCCTGGTACGTTTCTTGGTTCTGCAGGTCAAGAACCTTTTGTCGGAGTCAGATCAAGATATCCTTAGACAGACAGGTGTTAGCTTACAACATATCGTTTCCCGCTACTCTCAGTGCTTCGGATCTGCGCGAGGCGCCATTTGCCTGTAATATTCCTGCAGGTTAGCAAAACTTTGCACTGCTATCGTGCAGGAGATTTGAGTACCACTGCGGTAATAATACACCCGAGCCCCTTCTTCGTACACGTCCAGGCATTCGGAACCCACCGGAGGCGGCGGACGGGCTGACATGGGCGTGGAAGCTGATTTCGATCTTAGCTGGCTCTATGATAAGGTCAAGTTATCATTCAATATAGAAAGCTGTGAAGCGAAGAGTGAGGGGGACCCTACCATTTAACAAGTGTCAGGCACCATTTATAACACTAAAAAGCGCTGTGTAGTCGGGCGTCAGGCGTGGCCTGATGGCGCGAGTACCCCGCCGTTACACTGCATATCATCGGGCACCAAGCACCTGCAGCCCGCGATCGCCTGCTCGTAGCTATCGCGCGAGAGGCATGGCTACTAAGCAAATAAACCTGTTATGGAATTGGCGCTCACGGTTCGCTCGGCTGGCATGTACACTCATTGTTATATGCCTAAATTCTACCTAATTGTGAGGGTAATTCTAAATCGTTCTGTGCATGTTGATCGTTATTTGTTCATTTATTGTGTATTTTGCTACATTTATATACATATTTAACAGGGATTAGGTGATTTTGAATTAAAAGATGCGACGTACCTACACGCACTAAAATCTGTCTTCTCCCAGTTCCTGTGAGCTGGCGAATTCTGTCGTTCCAAAATGTCCGAACCGATCTCTTCTTTGGCCTCTGTCATTACGATTGCAGGAAGTGCTACAGAATCCGTCACAGCGCTTCTGATATTTTTCCGTCGATTTCGTAATGCGCCCGCACAGGTCCACCATTGGCTCACAATGCTCGAATCTTTGCATTCAACTTTGTCCAGTCTGCAGCAATGTGGCCGGAATTTGGATCCAAGATACCGCTTCTCGTCCCACTTTCAGCAAAGGCTTCTCAGCTGTGTAACTCAGCTACAGCTTTGTGCGAGTGAGGTTGCTAGGATTGATGCAAAATTGGTAAAGGTAAATTCTGATGGTAAGAAAAAGTGGGACCATAAAGCTAGGAGATCATGGGAAAGGGCCAAGTGGGCCACCATCGGAGACCACAAAATGAACAAGGTCATGAAGATTATGAATATGTACCACTTCGAATTTGTAATGGAACTTTTGAAGGTGCTGTTGTAAGGCAGTGGCATCTCTTTCCCATGTTTCTCGGTCAGAAAGCTGAAACCGTAAGCAGGACTATGGAGCACACTCTCCCACCGACTTTGAATATGCCCGTCGTGTCCAGATTTCGCTCTTTGCGGCAGCAACGTTCAATAGGATCAGGGAATCAGCCGGAGCTCCCTTCTCGGAGCTTGATGAGACCAACCTCAACTTGGGCCTTTCGTCCCCTAGACGGTACCGGAGCCGTGTCAGGAGAAACTCCTCGCCCAAAATCCTCACCAGCAGCCGTTGCATTCAGTTGCCTTGACAAAGGGCCAGCTCCTGCTATCCTTCAACTCGGGTCTCACCCATCAGTAAAGCCTGCTGTTTCATTTTATTGGAACATCTCGGCCTGCAGATTCATGATTCGAGCGGGGCCGGTAATGAAGTTGCGGTCTGATCAATCTCGAAAGACTCAGTCCGGAAGGTATCAGCAGATAGGATTTGGTCTGATCCTTTCAATTTATTTTCCGCAACGCTTTCGTCAAGCTCTTGGTCCAGCCTTGTGCGACATCCAATTGATGGTTACAAATCGAACAAGGAATAGCCTGCACTGGAGTCTGGGCTTCCCAACAACAGTATCTGCGGATGCAGAAATCTTCAAAAGTGCAAGATCGGGCTGGATTGATAATGTCAAACGCTTGCTGAGCCTGGGTAAGGCCAGTGCAAAAGATACTACAATATTCGGCACCACCTTACTGCACTCCGCATCCAGATTGGGTAACATGGAGCTGGTTCGCCTGCTCATTCAAGAAGGAGCTGATGTGAATGCTCAAGATGAGGATGGAGAGTCGCCGCTTCATGGCGCCATGGCGAGAAGCGACAACTATGATGTAGCAAGGACGTTGATGGAGAATGGCGCAGAGTTGTCCACTCGAGCCATTGACGGTAAGACACCTCTCCATAACATTTTCAATAATACGATAAGCCTTGTTTTGATGAGGGACGATTGGCTCGAGAACATGCAGTCAGATTCCGAGGCCATGTCGATCACCCATTTCCTGGCTTGGAGCAGTAAAAGCACGGTTGAGATCTTTCAACGCGGTCATTTGTATGATGATGCCGACCTCTTGTCTACCGACAATCTTGGAAGAACTTGCTTGCATTTTGCTGCATCTAGAGGCAACTTGGCAGTGCTGTCTTACCTTGTAAAGCAAGTGTCATTGGAAGATGTGGAAAGGAAGGATATCGAAGGCCGAACACCGTTTCACTACGCTGCTGAAAGCAGCAGAGCAGCAGGAGTCATTGACACGCTGGTGGGCAGCGGTTGCAATATCTATGCCGTGGATGATGCAGGGCGGACCGCGTTGCACTGGGCCGCGCGGTGGAATAATCTCAAGGCAATCAAGAAGTTGATGGCTATCTTTGGCGGGAGGACTCTGCTCTTGCCTGATAAGAATGGGCGACTGCCATCGCGAGAGGTATGCCAAAGAAGAGCACCAGCTCTTTACAAATATTTGAGAGACTTAGAGTCCGCCGGTGGATTGAGTACTGAGCAATCGCATGCCATACGACGTCGACGTGGTGGGATAAGCCATGGTGCTGGTATAAGCTTTTCGGTCGTCCTGAACATTGTTGGGATATTGGTATTGATCTTCACAATGCTTCTTGGCACTCCTGATTGAACTTTAGAGTGATCTATCCTGAAGCTAGACTGGAGCCTCCGTGGCCAGACGAATTTGCGGTTAGTGGTGGGATTGGAAACGGAGTGATTCCCTAGCAGATGCACATTCTAAAAAGAGAACTACCGGCACTCCCTTCTCGCTAGACGTAAAAAGCCACCAGATGAACCAAAGTACCATAGACTATCCCTTAAGTGGCTGGCATCCACCTTTTAAGAGAAAAAATACAGGATTACGCTAGTTAGGTGGCTCGCAGGAGATAGAATTATTAATACCTTCTAGAAGATACTAGTCCTTCGAATATACAAGAAACTTATAATAAGTGAATCAATTAATAGTTTTAACTTAAAAACCTTTAAAATATAATAATTCTTCCCAAGTTTAAGTTGATTAGAATTTTATTTTATTATAAAAAAGAAGTTATAAGTATATAAAGATTGGATTTAAGCTGCAAGGGTATCAATATTATTGTCCCCTAGGAAGATGGACGTAATTCAGTCACTTAAGGGATAAGGGCACGCACGAGGCTGGTTCGAAGTTACTGTCCACCTTCGTTCTGTCTCCGAGGCACTTTTTGCTCCCAATACGAACCTGTGTTCTATTACATAGCCCTTTGGATAGTTGCAAGGCATGACGTGGAAAGCCAAAACTGTGCTGCCAATACTGCTAAGAAATGTACGGATGTCATTGTTGATGTAACAGCTAGAGAAAATATAAGGCATAGGGATTCGGTTCTCCCAGATCTTCCACCTCTCTAACTACATCTCGCAAAGTAAGTCACCCTAGTGCCCTTTCTCCTTGGGGTGGCCATCATCTTTTTTCTGCTTGCTTCAGCTTCAAGTTTATAGTTTTGGATCTTATGCTCCATTTTCATGAAAATACCTCCGAGACGTTCGCTTTCCACGTGATTTTCCGGGATTCAAAGCGAATGAATCCGGTGAATCACTCTGATGTCAAGGATAATGTTTTATTCTTTGCTAGAATGCGGCCGCTATTTGATTATGAATAATTCATCCGACAATAAAGACGATGTTTCCCCTGGTTTCCCTGAGATCCATGCCTTCGGCTGCACAATTAATGCAGCAATTCTTTACGAGTATAGCTTGATTGCCGAGCTCACAGCAAAGAAACTGGGCTATAGGATTCCAGCGTGTCATGACAACCCCACGTCGCCCTTCTGCAGCAGGTGAAGCAACCGAAGTTGCCACGAAGTCGTCCTTTTCCAGGTTCATCAGGTCTGTCATAGGATGATGGCAGGTATCGGTCCATCTCATGCCAATATATCCTAAGATTACTGCTCTAAGATTAACCTTCGTATCGTAGCCCGAAGACTTGAAGCTACAAAGCACCTCTAAGTAGTCGAAGGCCTCCCGTACTGTCAATAAAGGGCTGCCTATATTTGTTCCATCTTGAGATGATCTGATATTATGTCTTTGTAGGGGCTTTTTGGTCTTTGGCCGAGCTCGAACTTGTTTTGTGTCAAGGCGATGATGATATCGACCTTCAAACACAAAGGTCCCTTCGACAAGCGTGAACGTAACAGCCTGGTGGGAAGGTACACTGAGAGTCTTTAGTATTGTTGGGTAGATCGTGCAGGTACCAGAGCTTATAGCAACACATTGGTCCTTTCCCCATTGGTTAGCCACGAGTCCCATAACGGAATCCGTCATATCGTCAACTTTCAAAGGACTTGTTGGAATAGCAGCAACAGCTTTTGTAATAATACGGCGGTCTGTAAAATCTTTGGGGCAGATGGTAGTGTTTAGACCCGGGTTGACGAAAAAGCACCAAAGTGCGCTGGTCAGCGCGTTTCCAACAGCATCCCACAGGTGATACAGCACACACTTCCTCTTCTGTTGCCTGATTCTGGTCTCATAATACTCTATCCAACCATCCATCCATTTACATTCTAATCCAGCTGGGCAATCGCAACTTATTCCTTGAACTTTGCCGGCTACGATGGCCACGAGGTTGGAAAATGCGGTCCTTAAATCCATTCGGCCGGTAGTAGGTTTGCTACGAAGTATTTCCTCGCATATTTTGCATATCCTTGCTCGTGGCAATGGCCCAAGTAGGGCCAGCAACGGAGCTGGCTGAACGCGGTCCAGTTCTCTCGAGAGCGTAGGCGAAATGCTAAGAGCTTTAGGAATGAGTACAAGGACGTCAGAGCATGCGTCAAGTACGGCTTGATCACACTCGAAACCGTAATTGAGAAAAGTCAACTGCAAGTTGTCAGCTACACATCCAGTCCAATGGAACATATAAGGCATTGGCTGCTGTGTTTGAGTGGATGTGCTCTGAAGTATGGCGATTGGCAACTCTATAGGCTGCGAAGTTGGTATACATGTTTCAAGATAGACCCGAGTCGGTTCCGAGCGGTCTCTTTGCATGATCTCACAAATAATGCTGGAATTCTCTATATCTTGAATGATGGTACCTTCGACTGTAACAACAGTGTTACGACGGAACAAAGCCTGAAGCAACCCAAGAATGTGGCCCATCCCTCTACTTCCAGAAACTCGACAAATCTTCTGATCTTCGCGAAGTGCTCGACTAACTGATCCAAGTAACTCTATGGCCGATTCGGTGTCAAGTGGTTCTAGTAAATCTTGAGGCGTTGGCTTGCCCAATGCTTCGTAAACTTGATGAATTTTTGTGACCTCTTTGGCTAGTAAATTCCCAAAGCCCAAGGTATTCAGCTTGCAACTCAGAAGCTTTGCGACATCCGCAAGCTGTGACATGCTCGAGATGTTCATAGAATTCGAGAGAAGCCTTGAGCATAATCGCCCCAGAATCGTACCAGTATCAGCAGGCTTGAAAAGGTTCGTTAAACACATGGATACGAGCGCTATAGCTTGACCGCCAGCAGAATCGGCCATAAGCGATGCCGAGTCGTTTTTACGCCAGCCTATTACTAGAGCGAGATGGTCGAGACGCACATCAGAGCAGCGCTGCAGGAGGCTTTTGACCTTGTCCGCATATTCGCCACTCGTGGGAAGTGCGGCGCCCAACTTTTCCATCTGAATGAGAGCCATAGGGACTACATTGTCGGCTGAGAGAGTGGCCAAGATTGAAGAAAAAGCGCTAAGCCCGGTGATGCTGAGGTTCCCAACATCAGCTTGGGACTGTATGGCGCGCGACATTCTATCCAGCAATTCCAGGGCTAGAAAGAGCTAATTAGCGAGGGGTCCCACCACAATGTCTGCAAATGATATTTGGATGTAGGTAACACTTATAATACCTTCAGAGATGAATGAGTATGCCAGTCTCGCTGTGAAGCTCCGTCGTGCGCCAAGTGGGGCTGGGCTTCCACATAAGTCTTTACACCAACAGGCTGTCCCTTTGACAGCTTATCAGGGTCTCTGGACGATCGGATACTCGTCAAAGTAATTCCATCGATGACTTTTACAAGAGGGAGCGATAGGATGATAAAAGTTCAAAATTGATGGATGATAGAAGTTCAAAATGAGCGGTAAAGGGCAATTAGGCCGCAGGCAGTAGAACTAAGCCTGGACAAATACGGATCTCGGATTACAAGGGCAGCTCAAGCCGACACTAAACAAGCCATTTGAGTCCTCAGCTCCTGACCAGCCCCCCCAACGCTGCGCTCCTAAGCCACTGGAACTGTCGCAATATACTTCGTAATCCCCAAAATGCCGGTCACCAACAAGCGGAATCGCATTCTATGCACCAAAACTCCGTAGCAAAATCCAATGAACCCATCAAGGAACCACATAAACGTTAAATCTCCATGAACGTATAACAAATGGCTGCTCCAATAAAACAATACTTCCTCTCCCCCAACTTCGATCAACCCCCCACTGGCCTCCTCCAACTCGGTCGCATATTCTCCTCTCCCCGCGCCTTAACCCCGCTCAACCCCCACCCCTACGACCTAATCCCCATCCCCTCCGACGACATCACCACCACATCCAAAGAAAATTTCCGCGCCGCCATAACGTCAAAACATGGAGCTCGCTTCGGCGTCTTTGCGAATTTCCTACAGCAATTTCTACCGCTAGGCGCGGATCTCAGCACACATTTTACGCGAAGTGGGGAAAGTGTGCTCGAAGCTGAGAGGGTGGAGACTTCGTTCTTTGAGCCCACAGAAGAGTATCTGAAGGCGGCGGTGAATGTTCCTTCGGTGGTTGCGGCTCTGGAGAAGCAGGAGTATAAGAAGCCAGTGTTTATGATTACAGGAGTGAAAGTAGTCCATGGCGCGTCCAAGGCTGTGTCTACGAAGAAGCGTAGTTTGGGGGGTGATATCACCGTACAAGGTGATTTAGCGAGTTTAGGAGCACCTGGAGTTGCTCCGGGGGTGAGCATAGGACTGGATCGGGATAGATCGGAGCATGTAGAGTGGGAAAGCGCTGAGCCGTATGTGTTTGCATTTCGGCTTAGTGAGGTTTATTATCGACGAGGGACAGAGCTTGAGTCGAAAGCATATATAAGAGGTGCTTTGTACAGCAAAGAGATTGAAGAGATGGCAAAAGAAACGATTCCTACGGATAAAGGGAAGGCTGAAACGCAGATCCGGATGACGGCAGAAGAGGATGTCGCTTTGCATGACCTTTTGCCAGAAGATCAAGCAGGGTTAGAGATCATCGCTGCGGCTGATGAAGATGACGAGGCGGAATGTGTTTGCATTTCTATGCTAAGCGATTGACAGCCATACCAAAGATTAAAACTAGCACTGAGAATTCTACGAAGGAGGCCATATCACTCATCGTCTGCCTAGTATAAAATCAAGGTGGCCAGCATATACCTTTTGATTATTTTCCGTGCTATCCGCGATTTTCCAGGGCCTCAGATATTGATAACCACCCACATCGATGGATATATCTTCAAGAACGGTAGCCATACCATCAAAGGTTTTCAACTTTGCGACATTCTTGATATTGACGCCCCGAATCCTCGAAAACTCCAATATAAGCGCGGCAATACCGGCAGCAATGGGTGTAGCTATAGAAGTTCCTGAGCGTATCTGATATTCAAGCTGCTCGGAATTCATATCAGGTATTGGGCCGGGGACAGATTCCCCTAGCGTACTGAAGTTGTACCCCTTGCTATCACGGGGAGGGTCGAATCTCGAGGGATTGCCGTTAGTGTCAGTGCTGTTGATGCAAAAAACATGACCTCTCCAACAAGCGGGAAAGGCAATATCATCGTTCGCACCACTGTTGCTTGCGGCAGAAAAGATAAGGACGCCCTTGCGGGCTGCTTCTTGAGTCAAAAGTTCTTTGAATTCGACATTCTTCGGGTCTTTTGAAAATCCAAATGACATTGAGATAATGTCTACCTTCCAATCATCAATCGCACAACGGAGGGCCTTTAGTCAATGCCGTCAGTATCTGACCGTTTGACTACACAATTTCCTTTCTTACCTTATTTATATATGCAAAATTCTGCGCATTCACGTCTCGAGTATCTTTGAAGACTCTGGCAATATAAATTGTACAGTTCGGAGCAACCCTGAGAAGCACGGCGGCGGCATGCGAACCATGGCCATCTAGATCTTCGTGTCCTTCAATAAGTGAGGGGTTGAAGCTCCACTTATCTTTTATCTGGTTCACTTGAAGTTCTGGATATTTTTCATTGATGCCGGTATCGAGGATCGCGACTCTGACCGCACTCCCCTCAGGTTTGATGCCTCCAAAAAATGTTTGATTGGTCTCGCGGATCCGCTTGAACCAATTGTCGACAGGTGTTTGACTACATACAAAAGAAATCAGATCTTCGAATGATATGCCAAGGCCAGGATGCTTACACAGTAGATATGGTATTATAGTCACTTGTAGTGACATCGTAAAGGGCACCCGCCTCTTGGTTATCACTATTATCCGATGCTCTTTCTGGAGTTGGTCTTTGTTTCGCACCTTGAGAGGACCCCACGGGAGGTGATATGCTAGGCATGGGATCAACAGATGAAGATCCGCCTTTGTCTGCTTTAGGAAGCGCACTTCAAGAAATGGGAGGGGTCCAGCACACACCTATATTCGAATATGGCGCTCCGAAAAGTCGTAAAGCACAATTCTCAATCCTCTCTGTGTGCCTTGGTGGCTTGGACTGCGATTCCCTGGATGCCTCCAACACCTGGAGCCAGGCTTCCCACATCCCTGATTTGATTTGAAATCGGACTCGAAATCCAAATCTGTGTAATGTAGCAGACTCCGGAAGGCTCATCTCAAGTAGGTCTGGTCTCTGGTCACCAGGTTCATAAAGAGATTGCGCCAAACCTTGCAATAGTGTAGAGCCGAAAGGATTTCTGTCAGTAAAATCTTCTTTTCGCATTGAATCAATAGAGACGAAGCATGAGTCACCAATAGACTTCCAGATTTGCACCATTTCATCGTATGCTTCATTATCGGCCCTAGGATGAAGTCCTTTGATTAAAGAACCATACTCGTGCTCGTGAGCATTATTGGTGAATTTGGAAGTATCAACTATAAGCTCCTCGTCGTCCATAGTGTCATATGCTGTAATCAAAGCAACTTTCCAGATCGGGCAATTACGTTCCTCGGAATTTCCTTCCATGTTGGAATCTCCGATATGATAAGATCGAAAGCGATGAATGCGCATGCGAATCGCGCTGGGGTAGGTTTTCCATGTGGTTTTGCTTGTCAGAACACATGTCTTGCAGCTTTTGCCTGTGATGGGGCTTGTGAATGGTTGGCTTCCACCCGCTACAGGACCCAGGCGTTTTTCCATGAGTGTCTTCAGGCAGACACGCCAACGTGACTTCATATCGGATCCAAAACATTGGCGCCTCCAATTTGGTGGGGTAGAGACCCCCTCATAAGACCCCAAAAATCGATTAAGATTACTGTCCGGCTGGTACACCCAAACTGCATGCTCACGAAGCCATTCGAAAACGTCGTCAACACTCTATAGAGTAATCATACTCAAAGATCAGCATGTCAGAACGCTTAGATGATAGAAATCATGTGATAATAGTGAGAAGCTCGAGGTCGTACCATGCCGAGGTGTCCAAGGAGCACCGCATAGAGACCACCCATCCTAGAACCACATATAAGATCGAAGTAATCGCATGGTAAAGTAGGTTGAACTCCTTCCATGACAGAATCATCTTTGTCTTTCACAATGGAAATCGCTTGCATGATCTCTTCTAAATATTGAAGGAGGGAGATAGAGAGAACCCCTCTCCCATCGTCCAGGACGAGAACCCGAGGGCCTCGTGCTGGCTTGATAGTTTTGCCAGTCCTGTCTATGGTCACGCTGAAACCGGAGTTACCCCTGGGAGGATCCATCCACACAAGCTAAAAAAAGAGATGACAAATCAAAGATAATCTGAGCGTAAGAGAATAGGGCGTCGACAGATGAAGGCAGAAGGAGGGGCAAGATGAAAACTTGGGGGTGAGCCTTATAAAGCGGCTGAACCCACTGCCTTAGGGCGCATGGGTGGTGGGGGCTGCTATAGCTGCACATCATTGGTCGCGGAATATGAGGCGTTCACAAAACGAATTCAGCCATTGAACCTCGTGACTCTTCCTGAAGCTGATCTAGTCCAGCCACCATTTCTGACCATGTGCATATCAACTCGCTCGACTTGTAAATGTGCTGACAGAGTAGATGGACGGCCCATTCATATATCAATCGATAATTACTTGGCTTTGATAGGCTATGCTCATCGCTGCTTAACATAAACCTTCTTAGATAGCTGATATTAAAGTATCACCGCTATAGGGCTAGGGGCAGAGGTTATCAGAGACAGTTAGGGTATAATGAGGAATCAAAAAGGTGTTTTGATGGATGTAGCTAGGAGCTACTTCAGTAGGAGGGGATGCCTCAGAAAGCAGATGCCTAAGTAAAATTCCACGCTAATGCCCTACAGGGCTCACACCGCCCTTAGAAGGGTTCACCTATCAACTGGAAGGCCCTACAGGGCTGGACCTAAAGCTCGCGAAGCAGACCCCGAAGGGGCCCTAAAACTAGGACCTTCCGGGGCCCGTTTTGAGGAGATTCGGGGGGGTCTTTCAGGGCCCGCTTCAGTAGCTTTAGGTCCAGCCCTATAGGGCCTTCCAGTTGATAGGTGAACCCTTCTAACACTCTCGTGGGGGACAAAAAATATTAACACCTCTACAGCTTAAAGCTAATTTTCAAAAATCTATAACTTCTCTTTTACCATAGTTATTGAATTGAAGAGCTTTTAAGGTAGAATTCTCTAGGAAAATTACTTCATTACAGATCTTATTCTATGCTAAAGCTTGCAAGGGGTGCACATATTTTTATCCCTGGCGAGAGACACACTATCGCTACCACCGCCGTCATCCAAGATAATGATAAACCAAGTGACAGTGGCAGCGGTGATGTATTCTACATGTACTATTCACCTACAGTGATATACGGCTTCTAAAACTAGCATAGCCAATTTACTAATACACGGACGATTTATCAATCAATGAATGCTTCGCTGCTGCAAGTATTCTAGACAAGAATTAATATCCGGGCTCCCGACCACCTTTTGATGAATCCCTCTGAGACCCATAACTTCTTGATCTGTATACCAACGCAATGTCCGTCGCCTCCGCTGCAGCTTAATTACCATTACTGCTGCCATGTGGAAAGAAGAGCATAGACTCAGCCACCAGAGCGAAGACCCCTAACCCATTCTTCTAGGCAAATCGCACACGTGGTTTGCGTCCTCGTCTAAACTACAGTCGTCTTGCTGCCGGGTACGTCTCTCGACCCAGGGATGGACATCAGTCTTGTTCGTTCAGCCGAAGGCCGTCTAACCTGTGGCTATGCGTTCTTCCATCCTCACTAAGTTACATTGCTTCGTGTATTGTCATTGACAAGATCTGTTCTACCCTGCCTAGGAAGTAACACTATATACATGATTGCTAAAGCGACGCTCAAATATTTCTAACATTAAACTCCCTTTTTACGTCAAATAATTACGATGTCTGCGTCAATATGCTTGATACAACTGCGGAGTGGATAGCGCAGTCTCTGAGCTGACCCTCTGAAGAGTCCGCAAAGAAAACCTTGCATCAGTCCGTTGCTGTGGGCAGGTACGACCAATTTTTCTTTCTCCTTTGGTAACGAACAGGAGAAGACAAAGTCTTTCTTTTGAAGAAAGATTTCTTGCTCCAGCCAACGTGCTTCGACGGCCTGTGGACAGCTGGAGCATGATGATCCCATCGGATCTTCTGCACTTTCCACCATAACCGCAAACGCGTTGTCGAGATCTACATTTTCCCACCATTTAGCGCCACAGGCAATATGGCCGCATACCGGCACCACCGACGCTTTATTCGCTAGTAAGTTATCCTTGTCGAGCGCCGGAGGCGAGCTCCCTGTTATTGTGATACAATGAATCTGCCAGCAGCCGTCATATGGCTCTTTAGTCGACGGTTTGACGTCTACTTGATGACCCCGTCTTTGGACTTTGGACTGCGGTGTGACAGCACATGCAACGACGGGTTTATCTCCTACCATAATGTCTGGAACATTGGTGGATACGATAAACTTCGTTGTCGCTTCCTCAAGGCTTGTAGTCTCGGCGAATATGGCGCTCATGACTGCTCCGCGGCTGTTGCTGATGCCCAGTGCTGTTGCCGGCCAGTGTTTAATGTACAGCCCCTCCATACCAAGCCAGATTTGCGCGAGCACGCCCAAGCATTCACTGCGAGGCACATTGGTCTTGTCATTAGCGACAAGATTGGAATAAGACTCTGATAGGTCGTTGTCAAGGCTGCAGCTGACGTTCATTTTCCTCAAATATGGCGCATCCTGACAGTGCACGCAAGTGAGTGCGAGGCCGTATATGAGACCAGCAACTGCTCCAAGCGCGACACTAATGTTGGAGAAGCGCGAGGTTGTCTTGGGAGGCAGCTCTTTCATGTATTTCTCATGCAAGGCAGATATAGAAGGCCGATCGTGGATTGCCTTAGCAGTGTAGCCGTAAAAGGTCAAGCTGCCGAGCTCTACACTCTGCCCTCGCGGTTGGCTCAACATGATACGGTCTATATGCGCATTTTCAAAGCCAAGCCAGAACTTCCAATCGTAGCCAGACATATATTGTCCGTATTCGTAGAGGTACTGGACATTTTCTTCTGAAGTATAAGAATATCCCCACAGGTCCTCACGGACAATGGAAACGACTCGAGCAAATTGTGTGACGGCGTCTTTTTTTATGGCATCGATCAAGTAATTGGCATCGGATTTGCTGACTCCGACGCTCTCCAGGAACGCAGGGCAAGTGTCGAGCGCTGTTTCGCTCGGACATGAGAGTATAAGGCATGGGCTGTTGCTTGAGACACGCTTGGACTCTACCCGAGCTACAGGCTGCAGCCAGTTGTTTCGATGCAAGATGGTGATTGCCTGCTGTGCGGTTCCACCATGGTATACTGCAGCTGATGGGACCGTGTCCAAGGAGATATCGCTGTTCAATTGGTTGATAACTTGCTTTTCACAGTCTACAATAGCGAGACGTCGGGCCTTGAAGAACGTGGACACGACGGTGGCAGCTAGAACTTCTACCTTATCGAACAGCACGAGAGTACGAGCATCGCCGGCGAAGGCCCATTCAGCTATTTGCCCAAGCTGACTGTCGTCGATTTGAAACGTTGTGACCTCGTCCTTTGATTGTGCGCAGTATCGGCGAAGTTGATCCGGTACCGAATGAAGGCATTTGAGGACGAGGTCATCAAATGCATTTCCCTGCTTGGTTGATCGGTCAGCTGCGTATGTGTGGAGCACAGCTCTCTTCAGCGTGTTTTCAAGATACGGCCGCCCAACATCGGATTGGTCTTGGAAAAGGGCATCCAGCGCTCCGTCGACTATTAGTGCTGCAGTTCTCTCGATGGGGCCAAGCAAGCCACCAATAGTTGCCAATACCATTAACGCTTGAAATGCACTCGATAGCCACACGAGCTCGAAGGTTTCGGTTGGTGCTGTAAAGGTAAGGGATCCAGAAATTGCCGAAGAAGGCTGCTGGCGGACCAGTTGCTGAGCTGCCGGTGCTCTCTTCCACTGGTCCCCACCCAGAATTCCACAACGAATAAGATCCTCGGCCTCTTGCTTGCGAAAGGTCTTGATGCCCAAGGACTCTTTACATGCCTCGATACGGCAAGACGCGTTGGCAGCGAGGCTGTTGAGAGGTCCTCCGATAGCTCCTGAGACAGTGAGTTTGCCAAACGGAGTCTGACTCTCCCAAGAGACTTTGGGCCCTGAAGGAGTCAATTCCGTTGAGGTGGCATTGGTAGGGTTTTGCTCTGGTGATACAGGTACTTCGTCAGGACTTTTGAGCCGCCGCTCTAATTCGGACTGCCTGTGTGCTCCATAGAGGTTTTGAAACCGCAGAAGGGACATAGTCTAAATTGCAACGATAATACCTTTCGGTAATGGCTTCGTATTGTATTGGCGTGCTGTTATTGATCTGTCAAGCGTCCACTTGAGATCAGCTGTGCTTAAGGCTGGAAGTGGGGTGGTTGAGATTATGGAGCTTGCCTAGCTAAGATGTGGCTTATCGCTAACTTAGCCCCATAATCATATACCCCAATTCCAAAAATCTCGGCTCGTTTGGAACAAATTTTTTTTTTGCGCGCGCGCGCGAGCAAGCCATGCGCAAAAATACAAAATCCTTAATAACGCAACAACCACCTATTATTATTTTATAAAAGTTGTAAATAAGATACTTCTTATCACTAATAAGTAGGCCTTAAATTTTGAAGCTTTTTAAATAAGCTGATAGTGACCGTGTATTAAATTTGTAGATTTTAATAAATTTTAGTGGGGTATGATGGGGTATAGTGGGGCATAGAACCTGCCCTGCACCGTACCCTACCTAAAATCCATCAAAATCTACAAATTTCGATATACACTTAAATTTAGATAATATTATAAGCTTTAAAATTTAAGGCCTATTTATTAGTGATAAGAAGTATCTTATTTACAGCTTTTATAAAATAATAATAGGTGGTTGTTGCGTTATTAAGGATTTTGTATTTTTAGAAGAATCCTGATCGGTCGCGCGCGCGCGAAAAAAAAAAGTTTCAAACGAGCCGAGATTTTTGGAATTGGGGTAGAATAAATATCCCCTCGAGACTGACACAGTCCTAACGAAATCACACGGCCTTAAACTAACGGCGATAAATGCCAGAGACAATTCCAGATATACAGAAGTATAACACTCCTAATTCTTCACCCAACGGGACTAACATATCCACCCCCACAACAAGAAACCAAAAGCGCGCATACCTTACTAAAATGTATACTTAATACCTACCTACCTATATTATTTCCACTAGCTCCAATACTATTTCACACTCGACTGTAAGGTAAAGGTAACTATTTTCCGAGATTCGTAGTGTAGTTGTAGAAAGTAGAGAGTAGGAAGTAGAGAGCGGATGTAAATTGAAGAGGGGGGGTTGAAAAGCTGTGGCATGGCTGTGGCATGGTAGTGAAGAAACGATTTCATTGCCATGCTACAGGCAGTGTTCGAGTGGTTAGGGTACCACATGAATTTCTCAAGTATAGAGAGACTTGGTATTTCTTAAAGATGAATTAAGATATTTCAACGAGAATTGGACGCTTTATCTTATTCAGCAACAATTGCAATCACTATGTTGAATACATATGCGACATTTGATTCATACGATTGCTCGTGGTATACATTGTATATATATCGCTCCCTATGCATATCAGAAGCACTAAATACTGAATATGCCTCGTAAGTATAATAGGTATCACATCACATCGTAATCATGCCGCCCATATGCCGAAATGCTGTCGCTTCAATTGCATGCATCCCAAGACCGTTGTTGAAATCCTTCCTTACGCCAGAATACCCTCCCATCTTCTCGGTACCCCTTTTCCCCCTCTTCCGCCCCTGTCACCTGCATCACTGCCCTCTTCCTCATCCCCAGCACCATTCTTTCCCACTTGCCTAGCAGGCAACCACAATCTCGCCCTCCCTGGGCTTCCCTCCCCCAATTTCCCCACCTTCCGCATGTTCATTTCCAATACAATCACCCGCAGAAAGTCACTGTTCTCCCTCGGTTCTCGCTGTTTCGGTAACGATAGTCGAGGGAGCCCGTCTACGGCATCAATAGCTTTCTGCTGGGCGGATGTGAAGATGGGAGGGGAGGAGGCTTTGTTGGAGGAGGGGCGGACTTTGCGTTGATAGGTTTGGAGTTGGATGGATGCTGTACAGGAGGGGTGCGGAGTCTGGCTTTGGGACGCTGAGTGGGAATTGTGATGGTGGAATTCGGAAGGGGAGAAGGTCGTGGGATTGAGGTAGCGGCGGAGGGCAGGGTCGGGGGGTGAGGTTGTAGGAAGGGGGCGGCGTTCGTCTGTGAGGTAGGGTGAGATACCTAGCAGGGAGCGGGCGAGGTAGTCTTCTCGTTGAGTTGGGGGTGCGGTGAAGGCTGAGAAGGATTGGGCTGCAGAGCGGATCTTGCGAAAAGAGGCCGTGAGGTTGGATTTTAATGAGTATCTTGGCTTTGCTGAGGCTGAGGGGTCGGGAGATAGAACATCCAGACGGTCTTGGTACTCTTCCAATGCCGTTGTAGGGATTTGCGGTAACAGAGGATGATCCAACACACAATCTTCCCCTCTTGATGTAGATAGACTGTTCTGCCGCCTGTCCGCGCCATTCCGGCTCATTGCGAATCCAGGCGTTGCGGGATTACTAGCAGAGCTTATAGACTCCGTATCGGTATCCAGCGACGGCATGGACTCAGTAGACATTGATCGGACAGATGAGAGAGGTCCTAGAGTAGTGTCACTTTCATAACTGCCGGTCTCCTGTTCAGAATCTTCCGGTGGGCTCAGAAGCATTCCCCAAGACTGAAGATTAGAGGATGATACTGCACGCCTTGGCATCTCCTGAAATCTTGCTCCCTGTGTCCGGTTTACCGGAGGACCAGATTTCTTACGCCGCTGCTCGCGCTGAAATCTTTCTGCCGAGGCGTTGAGCGATGTCATGGCAAGCAGAGCCGAAACCGATGAAGGCGTCGACGACGGGTCATGAGGCGTTTCGTTCTCTTGCGACTTCCTCCGCTCCTTGTCCTTGGATATAGACTCCCTGCTCTTTCTCCGGCCACCATTTCTTGCTCTTGTAGGTATCACAACAGGCTTCGAGGGTGTAGCAGGCTGAGGCGTGAACATCTTTGGTGTAGGAGGCTGACTCGTGGACTTTTCTTTCTTCTTTGTTGTCCTTGGAGGGCTGCGCTCTGCCACAGAAACAGACGATGCGTCCTTCTCATCGCGCTTTTTCGATGACATTGGTATTTGAGACGAGTAGACATAAGCCCGCGGCACCATCATATTGGGTATTGTCTTCGATATCCCCTCAAGGGAATCGGTAGGCTGAAGCTGGCAGGTTTTGTAGGAGATAGGCCCTAGAATACTTCTAGGGCCATAGGTAGTGCCATGCGACGTCGAGTGTATGCGGTAGGAAGTCGCACACTATGTTCTCAGGTTGAAGATGCCATCTATGGGTGTGAAAGAGGTCGGCTGGTCGGGTGGATGTTTCGGAGACTGGTCGTGAAGTGAGATAAGCTAGCAACGTGGCACGTGTAGTAAGTAGGAGTGAAGAGACGGAGGAGATGATGGAAAGGACAGAGTAAGAAGATAGCGCAGAGGTAGGCGACATCAGCGCGGTCTACCGCGAAGTAGGGTGGATAGACAACATGGCTGGTCCGAGCGCTGTAACCCGCGGGATGAGAATCATGAGATGATGGGTCGGGTCAAGCTTTTGGGGGTTTTCTGGGGGTTTTCTGGGGGTTTGGGCTCAGCTAGATTGATTATCCAAGCGGAAGGGAGGGAAAGGGAAAGGAGAGAGATAAGGGACGTAAGGATGCGAGGAGGCGAAGGGAAGGCACGCGAGCAATCCGCCTATCAGTAAGCCGTAATGCCCGCAACCGTCATAGTAACTGCAGAATATGAGTGATTATCATTTCGATAAGCCTTTTTTCTTTCCGACTGTCCTTCACTTGGTAAGAGGTGTAACTAAAGTAGAACAGGACAAACGAAGACCTAAGATGTCCGGGTCAGGGAAAGGGAAAGGAAGAAGGATGACGGCGTATTGTCTACCTTAGGGGGGATGCACGGCTGCGCGATAATCGTTGGCCCAGGATAGCTGCATCATCGTGCTTAATAAATAGCCTGCAGAGTTAAGGTATGGCTGGAATGGGGCATGGCGCTGATGGCGCTGATGGCCGATGCTATTTAGAGTTGCTGGGTCAGGAAGGTAAGGAACACGCTGACCTCCATGAGGAAGGTGCGTCCGAGTCCCATAATACTTCTCACCGGCCATTGCTCCGCACACCAGAACCATCAACTTCCTCCGCCCAGAGGAACCATCATTCGTCATTCCCCAATAACAAGACATTCGGTACGGTAAGAGAGCATCCTCGGGTATTCTAGTCTGGGCAGGGCATCCTCTCTCCTCTCCGTGGAGATGTTGGGTCGGCTAATAGGTAATGGCTTGGTCCTGCCCTTCTCTCATACGTCCAACATCACGGGACACGTAGGCGAGACTGTCTCTGATGACATAACGCCTTCATATAGCCTTTTGACCACATGGACCCATCAAAGTCCGGGGAAGACCTTAGCCTCGCAACTGAAAAGCACCAAGGTGAGAGAGAGACAGTCGTGACAGTCTTAAGGGGAAAATGGGGAGGCATGGCCTTTATGTTCATGCTAAGACCAAGTCCTGTCCCGATATGGTACAATATCACGCCATAACCTCTCATGCATACTCGATAACTGGGATTCCACAGTCTTTGTTTGGATTGACCTATCATTTCATCTCGTGATTGAAGCCTCAAGGCCATGCATCCAGTGAAATCCTTCCTCTTAAACCTACCGTACCCTTGGAACCGCCCAATTGTGCACGTCCAACACCACTCTCATTAATCTGCTTACAGGTCTATTCTACTTGATACAACATGATCATTACCTCTCAACAGAAATCATTTACGCTGACTTCCACTCAAAGTGATGCTTCCCCGTCACCGGTTCACCGGCCGGCTCCGACTTCAAATCAAACATGTGCTTCCCAAAATAGTCCAATTGCGCTTCATAAAACTGTGTCGGCAGGATCGTGTTCACCGAGAACTTCAGGTACTCCAAAGTGGCGCTCATACTCGGAATGATCGCATTCGTTTCCACGCCCATTGCCACCACCTTCTTTAGTGCTGGGAAGTTGCTTTTTAGCTCTGTGGCAATCACTTCGTGATGAAGAAGATCTCTATCTTGGACTCCTGGCTTCTTAAATATCTCCTCGAGCAGGTCGGCTATGTAATCCGCACGGATAATGCAACCATTCCTCCAGATTTGGATCACTTCTGAAAAGTTGATGCTCCATCTGTTCTCTTGGTCTGCTTGGTCGATAATGTTGATGCCTTGGGCGAAGGCTGTGAGGAACGAGGCATAGACTGCCTTGCGAAGGTCCTCTAAAAACGCCTTCTTTTCTTCTGCCGGGCGTTCCCACTTGTCTATTGGGAAATGGCCACCAAATGTCTCCTTAACCCGTTTCCGGTCTTTACGAAACGCTGATGCTATTCGAATGTTGTGTGCGTCTGAAAGCGTTGGAGCAGGAACGTGTAGTCGGATCGCCTCTTCTGAAGACCATATCTAGAACGACCAATCAGCACAGGAGTACCTCAGTGACCGGTGAATGTACCCCTGTTCCTTCGCTACCATCAATATCTTGGACGACTTTATCCTCCACCACCGCGAGGACATGCTTCCCTTTATCGTCTCGTTGCTTGTTGATCTGAGCTCCGATATCGACCAAAAACGTCCCTTTCTACCAATATTGTAAGAAATTTTGACCAAATTAATGAGTATTCGGTGATTCCTCACCAACTCCCCATCAGCATTCCACCTCGCAAACTCCTCCCCAATTTCATCATAACTCATCCCAAGACACAAATTCATGATTTGCCAAGCCTCCGACTGCGCGCTCATCATCCCATGCTCTATCCCATTGTGAATCATCTTAACATACTGTAGCAGCTCATTAGCACTTACCTCTATGTGTAGGGATTGAAAAGGGTTGATGAAGTACTCAAAGAGTGGATGGCAAAACATAGCGGAAATCAAGAAAGGAAATTGAAACCTACATGCCCGCTTCCACCCATCCCAGCCCTCCCTACACAAGCTCTCCCTTTCGCGTCCCTTGCGGCCACCTTCTTCAATAACGGCATACACAGATCTAACGCCCGGTCCTCTCCACCAGGACACATACTCGGTCCCCTCCTCGCAGCTTGATATCCGCCACTCACCCCCATCCCCACATAAAACACCCCCTGCGCGACCAGCTTACCTTGCCTTCTCTGCGTATTCTCCCAGTGCTCGTTGGAGGCGTCAAGGATGAGGTCACCTTTTTTCAGTAAGTGGTTTTAGTGAACATCCTCTAAGCACGCAATCTTTGACAAGGCATTCGCTACGGGATCGAAAGCGAAGGTTACCTTTTGAGAGGTAGGGTTTTAACCCCTCCACAACGCTATCACCTACCGTTCCATGAGGCAGCGAAAAGATGAAGACTTTAGGTGAATCGAGGTTTTTGCAAAGATCTGCATAGTCGAGATGTTTAGAGAGTCGGGATTCAATGCCATCTTCCTTGGCTTTTGAAAGAAGCTCATTGACATTTTCCTCAGAGGGATCGTTCAGGAGGACGTGGATGCCATGTTCAGCGAATAATAATGCCATGCCTCCACCTGTATTTCTGAATTAGAGTATTTCCAAAAATGTAATTATTGGGTCAAGGTTGACATGCCCATACTCCCACACCCGATCATAGCAAGCTGAAAAGCACAATACCGGCATTAGCTCCATGTCTTGTAGAATTACACCCGACCAATGGGACCCCATTACCATACCTTCTTTATCTCCGGTACGTCCGCCATCTTGTCTATGTACTCAATATCGCTACCCACAGACTTATACGCAATCCGCCTCACCTTCACGGGAGTATATATATACCCCAAAATAAGACAGCACCTAAACCGATGTAGACCTGGAAATGGTGTAAATAGATCAAGGTATGTATGTATGTATTTGGGATAACCTTTGTAACGTCATACTGTACATCAACGGGTAGGAGGAAAACGGGTAGGAAACGTCATCTTGGCACGGGAAGTTAGCGGGAGTTTTTTGTGTCCAACTTTTTTCTTTCGTTCTGGGACTCGAGAAGTTGCATTTGTGAATTGGAATTACCAAAGTGTTTCATAGCGGTTGATGTGGTTGATGGGATTTTGCTGTTGCTTGTATAGTGAATGAGTTAGGCGGATTTGGCTTTTTTGGGATAGGGATGTGGATGTGGGATGGAAGCTGTTCCGACTACGACGCAAAAGTGCAAATGATTGCGTGCATACAGTATAGCATTCCATACCGTTTAATCAACCAGCTCCGGCTCTGCCTATTTTCCATTCAGTCTGCCATCCCTTTCACAACCGTATAGTACGTCTCCACCGACCCCTTCCCTTCTCCTCTCCCAACCCAGTCTCAATTACACAAGCACACACACAAACTAATACCTTTCAATCAACCATCTCCTCTTCTCCCCATCTTCCATCCCATCCAACATCTCCTTCTCCGCCCTCTTAACTGTACAATACGTCTCCACCGCCCCTCTCCCCAAAATCCCCACCAATTCCTCATCCTTCTCCAAATTCCGCAGAGCCTGCTCAATACCATCCGGAAAGCGTTCTCGAATCCCCAATTCCCTTCTCTCCTCCTCACTCTTCTTCGACGGATCATTCAGCACGTTTTTGATTTTTAAGGGTTCGCCGTTCTTGATGCCGTGTATGCCGGCGCCGAAGATGGCAGCGAGAGCGAGATAAGGGTTTGCGAGACCATCCATGCATTTGATTTCGAAATGGGAGGCGGAGATCTGACGGAGGGGGGTTTCGCGGTTTTGGTGGCCCCAGCAGATGTAGGTGGAGCCGGCCCACATGCCGTCGACGACGCGTTCGTAGGATGTATCTTGCGGGTAGGTGAATGCTGCGATGGCGGTGAGGTGTTTGAGGACGCCGGCGTAGAAGGGTTTCCAGTTCTCTGAGCCTTTTGAGAGGGAAATGTGCACGTGGGCGCCGGTTCCTGGAGCGGAGGGATCGGGTTTGGGGACGAGTGTTGCGCGCATGTTGCGGTTGGCGGCGCAGATGGAGATGATTTCTCGGGCTGCTAGGAGGGTATCTACTGCGACGAGGGGTGGGAGCGGAGGGAGGACGAACTCGTATTGTCCGGGGCTGCTTTCGGAGTGGAATTGTTGGAGTTCGATGCCTACGTGGTCTAGCTTCTGGACTATTTCTTCGATGAGGTCTAAGAGGTAATCGGGTTGGAGGCTTCGTGCGCTGGACCAGCAGTGACCGCCTTCATTGACGGGGATACCGCCGTATTCGAAACCGCCGTCAACCTTCTTCCTGCTCATGAAGACAACTTCAATTTCAAAGCCGGCGAGGAATTCGATGCCTTCTTTGGCGGCTTTCTCTACTTGCCGGCGGAGCAGAGTCCGTGGACAGATGGAAACTTCGTTGCCGCTGGGGGATTCCCGGAACTCGATTTGTACGGTGGCGTGGCCTTTTCGACCGCCTAGTCTAAGCCCGTCGAAGCATGGGTAGGCGTCAAATTCTCCGGTTGCTTCGAAGCCATCCACCATCATGTCCATCTGTAGAAGTCCGAGCGCACCTTTAGTGATTCCGATAAATTGCTTCTCCGGGAACATCTTCAGGGCGCGTTTGATGGGTACCACGCGAGCGCGAAGCATACTGAGCTTGATGTCAGCAGTGGTACTAGTATGTCTAGTCAGATGGCATACCTTGTATAATCTAGCCATTGCAGACGTAAGTATTGAGTGGATGGATCTTTCCTCAAAAGCTTGTTGAGGTACGTAAGGTTTTCAACCCAGTCCTGTGAAGGTCCTTTGCCAGTGATGCTCATTTGGTTCATCTGCTGAACTGGAAGCAAAGGAAGTCCCAATTCGTAGATTTTGTCCGATGTATTGAAAAACACATCTTGAACAACCGTAATCGCTTCTGCGGCCGTTAAAGACTCACGTTCTACATACTCGCACAATACGTGTCGCATGGCTTCCCTAACTTGCATCACGGCTAAGAGATACGTTTCTGGAAACCAGTGGCCGTCTGTGAGGGTTTTATGGTCAGCCTTGATTATTTCTTTACGTATAAGAGAAGTGGGACTGTATTCTCACCTGTGCTCCAGGTCAACTTCTCGGTCGGACAGAGGTCCAAAGCCTCTCTGATGACCTTCTCCTGGCCGTCTTGGCTAATCATTGGAAATACTTCCCCAATGTCTAGGTAGCAGTTTTCATAAACGCTAGCGAGATAGCCTGCCTGAGCAGTGAAAGGGTACGCTGCATGTAGGAGAACAATGGATACTGTTGGGTAAGTTTCTATGAAAGTCTGGAGGTGGGCTGGATTGGAGAGTCCGAGATCGATGTCGTTGTCTCCGAGTCCGGTATGAAACTGAAAAGGCTTCTTCGACTTTTTGCGCTTCAACATCTGCGCAGTGAGATGAACGAGATACGGGTTTAAGCGGTCATCTTCCACGCGTGAGGCTTTCTTGGTACTACCAGGCTCTGTCATAAATGCGAATGCATCTCCCAGAGAATTCTCGAATCGAGGTATGGCCAGTCCAACTCTGTAACAGATGACCGACTTGAAACCAACAACTTCTGGATCTGCGATGGCTTGATCAATGGCAGATATGAATCGACCAGTGATATCTGTTTGGATGGCATCCAGATCCGAAGAATTGTGGTACTTGTGGTGTTGCTCAGTCATTATTGCCTCCGCTACTTTCTCAATTCTGACAATCCTCTTGCACCTTGAACGTGTCAAACGATTGTGCCAGTCATATGCATGAATATTGGAAGAATCAAGTCCATCATCAATGAGAGCAGTCTCGATACCCTGGAAACACCTTCGAGACCAAGCATCATCAGGTTCTTGTCTCTTGAGATTGATGCTTTTCTGGACAGCATCCCATGTGGGCTCACATCCAAGCACTTCAGCAAGGCATTTCACTGCCCGGATGTGGGCAAGCGTCGAAGGTGCATGTTTTAATGCAGGTCCATTTGCTTCAGTTGTGATAGTCAATAAGTCGTAAGTATCGATGTTAGAGGCTGTCAACAGATTATGGGCGTGGTGATCGATGATTGGGGTGCTATCAATGGCTTCAATGAGACTGTCCATGACGACGACTCGACGAAGGTAAGAGACAGAATCTGATGAGACAGATTGGAAAGATCTTGGAATCCTGGTAATTACGAATTCACTGCATTTGCAACGCCGCACGTGCATAAGATGATTTCATAGCTGAAAGGCCACAGCGGAGGCTGATCGTCTTTACGAGGCGGCGCTATGCGGGGAGTTTACATGCACAACGGCACAATCATCGCACGTGGTAGGAGATCGACATCAGCTTCCGAATACTGCAAAATCTCCTGCCTAAGGCTTACAAGACTGTCATTGTCAGAATCCTTGGTCCTGTTATTTGTTTTACGCGCCTACGGCGCTAAGCGCAGCTTCCCCGCTGCTGAGTACAGTGGTGCGGGCTTCGCCATGAATTCGAATCTTTACGGCACATAGATACCACAAGTGGACTCTGTGTCACCCTGGCATTGTCCAGAGCGATTTTGATGGAGCTACGTAAGGGTCCTGATCAACAGACCGACCATTAGGGCCTCTGCCATCCATTTCCATCTTCTCCATACTCTCTACCACGGCAAGTGGGTCTGTCTCCTTCGTTACTTCTGTAGGCCCTGTCATTCCTGGAGGTGGAAGAGCCCATTCTGGAAGTGGAGTCTCATACTCCCACTTCCCAGCCTCGCAGGCGTATCTTTTGGCATGCAAGTATATGCCAAGCTCGTGCACGCCTGGGTCGCTGTACAGAGGCGTGTCACATACCTCGCATATTTCCCCCGTCATCCTCTCTGCCTTCTTTTTATTATAGTCTTCCATCAATTCGTCATGGTAAGCCATTGCTTCCGCAACCTCTGATTTACCCATTTTTGAAAGCCTTGATATGATATCTTCATCATGGTCAGAGAGATTGTCGCCGGCCGCAAGAGAAGGGCCGAACACTCGTTGATTGCAGTAAATCGGATCATTGGAGACTGGGTGGCCAAGAAATTGCAGATGCACCCGGAGTTGATGTGTACGACCAGTGACTGGCAGACAGCGTACTATCGAATGCCCTTTCTTGGCTTTCCATTTCATCTTCGAATCCCGGACCTTCTCTTTTTCAGTCCTGGTATCCTCTTGCTGTTCTTCTTCGTTGCTGCCTCCTATCGGAGGATAGTAGGCCAAACGCTTGAACACGGTCCTTGCCGACTTTCCACTCGCCCTAGCTCTGTTGAGTCCAAGCTTCGGACTGATCTGCATGACAGGCTCTTCACAAAGGATATCTCCTTCAGGAAATTCGCCGATCACCCGTGCCACGTATTCCTTTTTCACAGTCCTCTCTTGGATTTGCATGCTTATCTTTTCTGCAGCCTTCGGGTCCTTACCAATGAACATGACGCCGCTCGTGAGCCTATCCAACCTATTGCAGGGAAGAGGATTCCAGGCATGACTCCTTTCTGCACGCATGATCTCAATTATTGAATTGTACATATATCGACCAGCAGGATGGACCGGTACACCTGCGGGCTTGTTGATGACAATCATTTCATTATCTTCGTGGACGATGCCGATAGGTTGCGCAGTTACAGGTGGCTCATGTCGATGCAGTGTGTGGGAAATTATGTCGCCGTTCTTGACGATTGTGTTGACGCTGGGGACCTGCTTTCCATTGATTACGACACTGCCGCGCTCTATGGCATCTTTCTAAAGCATCTCAGTTCAGACCTAGTACAGAATTCTGTGTTTGCGCAGCCCTTACATAATATTCTTTCGGTCTATCCCGAAATTCGTCAGTGAAGATGTCAAGCAACTCTCTTCCCCGCCATCGCTCCTTGCAGTAGGTGTTATATGTATAATGATAAGGGTGTACTTTCCGAAGGCCGTCTTCGAGATAGTAGGGTCGAGGCCATGGATCACAAGGAGTTGTAATCACTTCTGGAGGCGCGCTGAAAGCCTTGTCCTTCGGTCTGTAGGATACCGTATCACTCAATGCTTTGATCGTTGTCAGTGCCATATTAGCCGTATTCAGTAGACCCTTCCGCGCAAGGAACGCGGCAATAAGGGGTGAAGGAGCCAGCTGAATGGATTGTGGAGAGATAGTGAACGAGCAATTGCTCTACAAGCTCAAAAGCTTTGGCTCAATCTCGAAGATCCTGCCAAGCATTAGCGGACATAATTCCGCGGTAATGCCTCGGTCCTGAGGGGTGAACCACTACCAACTCAGTGCTTCGTAAAAAGATAGGAAGATCGAGCTCGCGGGAAACTCATAGTTACAATGTCTCTAGAGAAACTTAAAGGTCGGCGTCGGAGCGATTACAGGTTCCATCAAGAATATAGAACGCGATGGTACGTAAAGCTGCAAGGTGCGGCAACTTCTTCTCGCTCACGGATGATAGGTCTGACAACGACATGTATGGTAGGAGGGAACCTGTTCTCAGTATCTTACTAGTGTTAACAGCGTTGGTAGATCATATGAACAATAGCGTATACTCTTTCCTGTATCTACTCAGCGGTATCTTTTCTGGTGCAAGCTGATACAAGATAGGTTTGACTCTATCATCAACGCCTATTTGATCGAACATTGCGGTCGTCGACCCTCAACCTCTTCCCAGATCGGCCTCGTTGTAAATTCTCACTGTGACTACTTTGGCTCAGTGGGCTTTCCCATGGTTGTAGAACTTGGGTTACGGGTGAATAAACTCGGAAAGTCAAGCGTTGCGTACGAGGTTGGAGTCTTTGAAAAGGGAAAAGATGATGTCAGAGCTGTTGGAGGATATACTCACGTGTTTGTCGAAAGAGAAAGGAACCGACCAGCTCCCAATGGCATGTCAGAGGACATCAGGAGAGGCCTCAAGAAGCTGTTGGATGATGGAACGCCCAAACTATAGGCCGCTATGCGGCAATGTATGACGATGTCAGCCTCGTGCGCAAACGGCTACCGCTGTTTGAAATCCGCTGTGATGTTCTCAAGGCATGAACTATCGTTGAGATCCCACTCCGACGTCGAAAGGATGCTTGGTGTCGCTTCGTTATACGCCTTCGCTTCAACACGGACTCAAAGTGAAGCTGCTGTTGAGAGATCGAGATGCTGGACTGAACATGCGTGCCGTGGTGCAGTATTTGATTAACATAGACGCTAAGTGGTAGAAAATGGAATGTCTGGAGTCCACGTCGCACTAATGAGGTGGGACAACGGCCAATTTGAGCGCTAGCAACAGCAACGAAGAGTGATGACGCGCGTTGTGTTAAGACATGGCATCAAGGAGCTCGATGACGAGAGAAACAATTCTCGGTGTTTTGAGATCCAGTCTTGAGGTCTGCCATTGAATCGCATGCTAGAAAGTGAAGACGATCCTATTGTGGTGTTTCAAACGCCAACCTGATGTCTCGTGAAGGCACTATGACTCAGGATCCCTTCACTTTGAGGAGCCCGATCGACCGTGAAACACCAGCCACGTACAGGCTTGTCACAGATATGAATGCAGCATCGCTGCGTCTTCTTAAGACCTCTATCCTTTTCAACACTCCGAGTCATCGCTTTCTGGGACGTGTTGCAGAAAACGTTTCCAACTGTCGTCGTTCTTAGATCCGAAACTCTCCGTGTCTCCAACGTCAATCATCTTTAGTCTCGCCAATACTAGAATTCTGGTCCGGCCTCTCCATGAATTATCCATTCATCAAGAAAGAAGCCCTTGGACTGGCAGAAAACAGCCAACGTACAGCACTGGGGCCCCGCGACGCGTCCGACGACGACGATCCACTGTCTATCGCAATACCTACCGACCAGGCTCAAGACTATCTATACAATGATAAGCTATCACCTAGGGAGCCGGCAAGGCACCGCATCATAATGCCAAAGCCTTCGCAGACGCTGTTAGGCGATCTTCTTTCGGCCAGCAACATGCCAGCACAAGATACAACTTCATACAAAATGTCACGAAAGCGACCCGCAGAAGATGGAATGCAGAATCTTAAACTTGCAATCACCGACGTCAAGGATTTCTCTTTCGAGACCAGCAAGAGGAGACGCCTCACTCCCCAAGCCCAAGCAGAAAACCAACCCTCCAGCCAGCCACTGCTACCAGGAGAGAACCAACCATACTTGAAAGAAGTGGGAAAGGATTTCCAGGATCTACGGGCACAGATTCAACACCTGCGCCTCATGAGTCTTAAGGAAAACAAAGCGCAGGCTACAATGATCACCAATCTACTCACTTTAGCTTCGGTGGTCGAAATCGCTGTTGATGTGCGGGAAGCTGAAATACGCACCAGCCTCAGCAATCTGAACGGTAGCATTGACCAAATAAAAGAACAAGCGGCGCAGCTGGTGGATTTTTCAAGTGGCACGTCCTGGTTAGTCACTAGCCTTGTGAGGTCTGCCTTGGAGAGACACCATACGTATCTGGAGGATGAGGAGCAGCAGGGAATTCACCGGCGTCTATACGATGATGCTGCTCCTAACGAGGAGGATGCAGCCATCATCAATGAGCAGTTGCACTTGACTACTTGTGGCTTTGGAGCTGAGTAGCCTACAGCAATATGCAGCGTCGATGTCCAGCAAGAGCCTGAGCTGAGGCACGAAAATGTATTTGGGGACGTTCAATGGCATTCTATACTGGGGTGGAGAGGAGATGGCCCAATATCATCATGTATTTTAATCTAAGATCCGCGCATACATCTAGTTCATATGCCCCTACTTGTGGCAAAACTTCGAAGCTCAGTTTTTCTCGATCCCTTGAAGGCATATTCATATTCCTATCTCTTGCGTGTTGAGATTCGGTGCAAATGTGATTGAATGTAGGAATGAAATGATAACGATGTTCATCCACGTTTATCCACAAAGATCAACGTCATCGCCAACCGACACACTACCCAAACCCAACCCAAAATCAGGACCGACATGCCTCCTCTGAACCGTCACGAGCAAATCTGGAGAGAAGTCATAGATCATGACCATTGGGGTTGCTATTATCGGAGGCGGTAAGTGGAGTGTGCATCCATCCGCATCCATCGACCAATCGCTGACCTGAGCTTTGCGGACAGGAATCTTCGCCCGGGAAGAGCATCTTGTAAGCCTGCTGTCATTGGTCTAGACAACTGAGCTGACGCGAAAAAGCCGGCTGTACAAGCGTCGAAAGATCTGACCCTTAAAGCTTTATGGTCGCGCTCTTTAAGGTCTGCTCAGAATCTTGGCGCTGGCGCCAATGTCGACATTTACTCCGAAGACTCGGGCTCCGGAAAGAGCTTCAATGATCTTTTGAAACGGGCTGACATCCAGGCAGTCATCATAGCGTGCGTTGCCACAATACTTAAGGGACGCCTCACTGACTCTTCTCAGCTTGCCAATTCCCAACCAGCCGGAGTACATACGCAGAGCGCTGTCAGCAGGCAAGCATGTGCTATCGGAAAAGCCAATCGCAGAGAACCTCGAAGATGCTCAGGAGCTCACGCGATGGTATCACCAGGATCATGACAGCCAAAGGGTGACATGGAGTGTGGCAGAGAACTTCCGCTACCTCAACAGCTTCGAGTATGCGCGGGGGCAGGTGCACAGGGCTGGGCGACTGCTTGGCTTTAGGGTGATGGTATACTCCATGGTCAAGCCAGGAGGGAAATATTTTGGTGAGAAAGGACATCATTGGATCACGGGCTGCTGCTGAGACTTAGCAGAGACTGCATGGCGAAAGAATCCTACACATCAAGGAGGCTTCCTCCTGGACGGTGGAGTACACCATACTGCCGGCCTACGGCTGCTTCTTGGCACTGAGAACTTCGTCGCCCGATTGTCAGCGTACACGAATCAAAATCAGGAATATCTGCCTCCTGTGGACACTGTTGATGCTACAATGAGGACTCATACTGGTGCTACGGGGACATTTTCTTTATCCATGGGAACAACGTTCACGGGTAGTGAGTGGTCGATCGCCTGTGAGGGCGGTAGCGTCAGCATTTCGAGGTCGACTGTTACTACTGTATTCGATGGCAAGGAAGAGAGGGTAGAAATCGAAGATGAGAGATCAGGGGTAGCACCTGAGGTCCGAAAGTGGGGCGAAGCACTGTCTGCGGGTAAGCGCAATGAGAAGCAGATCCCCGAAGAAGCACTGGCAGATTTGGAGCTGGTCAGGACCCTTTCAATGTATAGTCCCGAAAGAAAGCTGACTCTTATATAGTTGGAAAATATGCTGAAGAGTGGTGAAGCAAATGGGCAGCCGATGGATTGTATATTACAAATCTAGCTTCCAGCTGATACCACGTAAGGTGCATGTGCATCAAGCTCCCTGGAATATCCGAGTTCGCGTTGCCAGATGTTGCTGTCTCCAAACAACCTCCATGCTCTCCTCCTCCTTAATTTTTCGATCGTTCATATCTGACAACTCTTCTCTCAATTGTGGCCGGTCGGTACAGAGTGGGCATCTGTCTCCTTTGATTCTTCCGCCGAGGACGCAGAAGCAGGGGATACCCTCACACGTTTGGCTGTCGGAGCTCTCGAAGCTAATTCCGTCTTGTATTACCCTTATGCGGTAGGTCTCAAAAATGGAGGTGAGGAGTCTCGGCATGTAGGGATGCCGGGTTCGCGCTTCGGGGTGAGCTTGGAGGTAGAAAGGACAGTGGACAACTGGTTGGAAGAGGTATCTGCACCGACAACCTTCGAAATAATAGTAGCTTTGAACACACATACTGATACTGAAGGCCGGTGCTAGGCAAGGATAGAGTGGTATCGAAGGACTAGATTTCCTGGAGCATCTCAGAATTCAAGACTAGTCTTGTCGTGTGCCCGAGATGAGTCTAGCTCAATACAACATATGCTGACGTCGTGGTACCAGGGCGTACGCACTACGAAAACGAGCTCGTAATACCCCCATTGCGTAAATTCCAGCGCTGGCTGCGAACCAACCTCTTAGGATGTAATGCTTCAGCCTGATTGACTGAGACTTCTCAGATTTTCGGCTTGGTCTTTTGCTCGGGGTCTACCCCCGGAGATGCTCGGACGCACGTCAGCCTGCATTGAAGGCTGTACAACCTAGGAAGACAACTCTAAAAAGCAGTCAGTGAAAGGGCGGATCGACTAATCATTGTTAGGATATTCGGTCCAACCGCTACAGCTCACGCCAAATGGAAAATCGCAAATGTGCTCGCACGGTCTTATTAATGGGCCGAGGGAAGCCCTTGTTGAAGGATGAGGTTGATGGCTTAGTTCACTTCTCACGTATCGTTGTATAGAACCTTTTTGCAAAGGTCAAGGTCAAACATCCGGACACAGCCTGGGCAATTGGGTTGTATCTACGATGTCTTTCTGCGTTATGTCTACTCTTCAAGCTATTACTCGACTATACGGACCTTAAAATTCAAGTGGATCACCACTTACGGTGGTAAATGAGGCCCCAGCACTCGAAACTCAATCCAGCTACTTTACGGAAGTTGAACAAATATCAGCCGGTGCACCGCTGAGGCGCTCCTCCATGAGCACTCAGAAAGCGCCGTTCAGTCTTTGAGCAACCAATCCAAGCAGGAGAAATGTAGATGGCTGCTTAAACAGGCCATAAAAGTGACTCATGGAGTGAAAGCATTACCGCTCGGAGCGCTGGAAGAGAAGTTACCAGCCGTCTAGTGCTTGGATCCTGGTAGTATCGAAAGTGAATGATGGAGGGACTCTCCCTCAAGACCGGCTTTCACTATCCACAGGCGGCGATGAGGCTGTGTGAGCTGACACGTCTCCTCTCGTTTGGCTTAAGTTGTAATATATCTAGGTACTTCCACTCAACCAACCTCATCTCAGATGAAGAACTCCATGAAACCATAACAACTGACTGACAGTGTCAGAAGAAGTAGTATCGATTCAAGCACTCTCAGATTGGTTGTTAATGTCATATGGCATATGCTGTAAAGCGACGGCCCCACTGATACTCGACTGAGATCTGCCATCAGGTGCTCTATTATTGGAAAGCGGTAAAATCTCCGGTACTGTGGGTACGCCTAGCGGGAGTGTCAGCTTGCTTGCCACCACTCGAATGCGTTGTGTGTACGATGGGCCAGGATCAGGACATCCTCTGAGTTGTATAATGAGGGAGCTTCTGCGGTGGGTTGGTACCCATGCAGCTAGCCCACATTAAGGGTTTGGTCTCGGCGTTTAGACATTTGTTCAAACAATCTGTGAGACGCATTTCGGGCCCCGCTTTGATGCATGATCACGCGGGTCAACCTCTCGATGGCAACACCAAGACAGACAAGGCGTACTGGTCGCTGGTGCTTCTCCGATGAAACAAGCTAGAAGGGCAATGCAGCAGCAGCATGCAGATCTTGTCCAAAACAGGCTGAATGCAAATATCTACCGTTCTTTGGGTAGGGTGAGGGGGCAAAATCCGCCACACTTTCTTTGGCTCAATCACTTTACCGTATTATGGCGGTGAAGCTTCCCGATGTGATGTCTCGATGCGACATTCTAATCTTACCAATCTTGATCCTGTAAGAGATTCAGCATGTGTCTGGAGAAGGGAAGGCGAGGAACCCGGAAAGGTCTACTAAGACAGTCGTTTCCTAGCCATGTGCCCTCATCTGCTGACACACTGACCAACGAATCTAACACAGCCTTGGGCTGTCCTACTTCTTGCAGGCTCCTCCCGAGAGAACAAAAACTCGAGTCCTCTTCTGTTCCTGCATTCTTACGTCCGTAATGACCGCTTTTGGACGGGTTCCGCCGGACCTCACATTCACCGAGTAATTCGGCGATGGATCTTCTTATTCGTCAGTTTTCAGTGTGGCAATGATGCCACCTTCCAAAGACAAATTTCTTTCGAGTTCCCGTTGCTGGAACCATTTTTCCCTGTCGTTCCACTCTTCTGGGGTAGGAATGGAACCTCGCTTATTGGTACCACTGTTCAGCCTGTGACCTCTTCGATGCCTTTAAAAGCTATCTGTCCACTTCCTTCATGTCTCCTCAGCATTCAACAATACTTACTTGCAGACACCTCAGACTTTTGATACGCTACTATTTACCACCATGGCCACATCCCATGACGATAAGCTTCTCGGCTTCCAAACGGACGTTCTGTTCAAGCTTTGTCTGTATTACAGCTATGGTCGAGAGGAAATCCAAGACGTGGCCGCTCTGTTCAATAAGAACTACAAAGATCTGCCAAAAATAAGCCCGGAACAGCTCAAGGATGTCTACTTCTACTTGCACAACATCATGCATGGATCATATAAGCGTGCAAGGGATCTAAACCGCACGAATCCAAAGCAGTGTGAGTATTCGCAACAAAGCTTGAAGCTGATGATCTTTAAGATGGAGCTGACCCTCCAATTGCAGTGAAGAAGATCCTGAAAAACGAACTAGGTTTTGACACTGATAGACTAAGTGGACGGATCATACAGCCTTCGAAGCCAATGACTGGATTGAAGTATGTGCCTTATGATAAACCAAAGGGAAAGTCTCGTGGCGGCGACTCAAAATCAGTACGAGAAAAGACAACATTATGGTGCCAGGTATTCCTGGTGGAGCTTGAGGAACACGGTGGAAGGGAGATTGGAAATTAGAGTCGACGCTTGGTCACAACCGGAGCCTGTTCCCTCTCGTCACATCACAATCATCTTAGGGTGTGACCCCCTGGCAGTTAAATCTAATGCATCATCACTGATTACATTTCTACTCTTCTACATTCTCATCTTCAGACTTATGCGCCCCAAATCCCCATATTAGCTGCTTACAGTCTATAGATGGTCATTCCCAGCCTTGTAGTATCACGCAAAAGATGGGTGCTGCGGCCTCACTGATGGGCGCATCAAGAACAACACATGTCTGCCGAGGGAACTTCTGTCAAGGCGGCAACTTCTGCTATCCCTCGATACAAAGGTTTTTATAACCCATGACCGTCTGACGGCTCAAAAAGGGAAACCGAAACGGCAAGATTGCTATATTCAATCTCCTATACCGATTAAGTTGGCAGGACCGGTTGCAATTATGTCATCGCCGTCAACTCGGACTGAATTACCAACGCCGCAGCAACTGTACCACTGGTATCGAGGACTTAAATTTATCTTCGCCCACGTCTTCTCTACTTTTCATTTCCCTCCCTTTCCACCTCGTCTTTCTTCCCGCCCGTTTCTTGCTTGATAGCGGAAATTCTCTCCTCATCCGACTGCTCCAGCTGGCGCTGAACATCTTTATCATCGCAGAAAGGACAGATCTCAGCCGATTCCTCCACTTCAACCCTCTCAGTGTCAGTACAATGGCGCAAGTGTTCTGACACTATTAAGAAGCTGGGGGCTGTGGTGTATAATATACCGTCGAGTTGCTTCCGGAAAAGTTTGGTTTGGTTTTCGTCTTCCTCCATGCGAACAGTGGGAATGAAATCGGAGACCTTGTCTGGATTATTTTGTTTGTATTGCTTGTAGTCTTCGCAGCGTTCGATCTCTGTTATGAATTGGCAGTCACAATTCTTGTGATTGTGCCAGCGTATGACACACATCGTCGCAATTTGAGAGAAGTCGAATCAGTGCTAGGAGGAGAAGTTAGTCGCACTAAAGTGTCTGCAATGCAATGCAAGGAGCTCTTTGGAGGCTTATATGTGAATGGGCTTCGGGTTGAGGACTACAAACATGGTCATCAGAGCAAACAAAGAAATACCTACATCAGTGTGTCACTTGGCAAACTATTCGGGAGAAAAGCGTGCCCGGAGAATCGGCCCAAAGCGATAATTAAGCCAGCCTGTTGCGCAATCGAAGCTCTCGTCCCCTCGCCGCACCAGCTTGCTCCATCCTCTCCGCCGAATCGGGTCTAGTATCTATTCCGGACGGACTTTCCGACTCCAAGTCGAAGCCTACCACTTCTGCGACTTTCCCGCTCAATCCTATGGTGAGTACGACAGTGTGCTCCAAGGCGCCATTTGAGTATTTCGAACGTACGCGCCAGCTTCATGAGTACGGACATATTGCTTCGTGCAACCGTTCGGGAATGTCAGGTATATGCGCCTGGGAATACCATTTCTGACTCACACTTTCCACCTTCTGACAGTGCCGGAGACGTCATACGTTCTGCGCTGCAGGTTTAAGGCTTTGTAGCGGCTAAGGCATCCGAAAACAAAGGCAAACAAGATCCTGGTGACAAATCCAATCGAGAACTCGAAGATTTACTTATCGAAGTTTGTGCCAACAAGTAACAGATCTTATTGCACTCATCTGTTTTCCTGGCCGAAGAAATTAACCTCGCTCTTCCCCGAAGTTCGATCTCAATGCAGACTATGGAATCCGAATACAGCGTGGTGGTGTGCTGGTGGGAAGGCCATAACGTCCCACCAATAATTTCAGCTGCTCACCAATACCGCACACCCGTTATCGACTCATACTACAAGCTCGAGTAGCAGACGAGAACTGCTCCATGGCTCGAAGCCTAAGATAATAATAACTGTTGTCGTCGGTGTCGCGTTGCAAAAGGTATCTGGTAGAGGGAATCATGACTTTGTCCAGCCTTGAGCGCAGCATAACCTCGTACCACTCAAACTAGCTTCTATTTACTACTGCCCAGATCACCATACTGATACAAAACTATTTAGTTGAGCTATTCATTCATCCAAGATGTTTACATCAAGCCAGGCGTATCCCTCGGAGCGTCCTATTACTCTTATCGAGCCCCATTGAGGAAGCCATTATCTAGCGTCATGCAAGAACTCAGCACACACTGCGACAGGGACGTCATCTTCCCCACTCCTAGCAGCCTCAATCACCAAGTTCAGCTCCAGCTCTAGCATTTCCAAATTCTTAGGACCGACTTGTCAACAGCATACTACAATCATCCTCCCATGCCGTACGGGAAGACTATATAATAACACCACTTCATCAATCCTCCAACATTCAAGCCCACTTTCTCACCCTTCATCCCTCGACAACCTGTCAAACACTCAGCAAAGATGTGCAGAATCTGCCTACACAAATACTTCTACTGCAAATGCTCCTACACCTACGGCGACATCGTCGCTTGCCATCAACAAGCCAAAGGCCCATTCAACCCCATATTCGTGACGGAAACCCGCCACGGCTTGTGGAAACGCGGTGATGGAGTGGATTACAAAAGCTTGGATATGGTACCGGCTGCACATCCTTACCATCCACTCAACTGGACATGCGAAATTGATAAGGATGTGAAGGTCGAGCCGCCGCAGATATGTTGTCCGTTGTGCGGTAATCAGCTGGTCGTTCGTGCTTTGCAGGAGCAGAGGGGACAGAGAATTGTAGGCAGGGTGGCTTGGTATATTGAAGAGAGAGAAAGGGCTTGGCTAGATTCACGAGTAATGGTGCTCGGATGAGGTTTACAGGGGAGAATGGTTTTCTGGAATAGAAAGGGGGACGTTTCAATATTGTCAGGAGGAAAACGAATCGTAACAGCCACTATTTGCTTTCAGATCTGCCGCCACTCTTTAATTACGTCGTTATAACTGCCACGAAAAAACCATCGTCTCAGCACAAATGGGCATAAGGCAGCCTCTTGATCGGCATGTACCTGTGCCCAACAACCAAAACTGGCTCAATCTTGCACCGAAACATGATGTCGCGCCCATCCCCAAACCAAAACCCACTTAGATACCCCAACCATCCGATATCCCCTGCTCAGACCTATCTCACCTCCAGATGACGCAAGTCCCAGCCTTCCTTTTCGATTCTCCCCGACAAAAGCAAAATGCACACAGGCCCCCCTCTTCGCCCCAACCCCCTTTCCCCCACCAAAAAGGGAAAACAGATTAAAAACAGGAAAGGACAGGCAGAAAACGGTGTAGAAGCCCACCCTTAAACCGACCCGGTAAGAATGGGGTGTTTGCAGTATTATCGAATCCTCGGATCTAATCTATTAGAATTTCTCACGCTAACGCCATATAGATAGGATACTACGATTCCGTTATCTAACGAGGAAAGCATTGGAGAAAAGGAATATCAGAATACCATCGAGCTGCGTGAAATATTCATAATTCTTACATATATGCTGATAAGAATTAGGATAGTGGGGACTTGTTTCAAAGGAATGTGTGCTGGTGAGAGATGAGCTGGAATACCGTAAATAGAATTATTTTCACTTAAGGGAATAATATCGATGAACATGATGCCGAGAGACGAACATCAATAGAGAAGGGTAAATAGAAAGCGGTAAAGTAAGTTGTGATAATTTCCCATCCCCCTCACCACACTAACCTTCCTCGCTACCCAACCCACGGAGAACAATTTCATTACAGCGTAAAAACACCTAAACCTTTAAAAACCTGCTCCCAGTATTAACTAAATACTCAAACCCCGCCCTATCAAATATACCTGCTCATACGCCTATCTATCCTGGTATCATATCCATCCATCCCCCCTTAAACCAAATACTATCTATCTAACCTATCTATCTCACTCACTCACTCACGATCCGCAACCGCTAGTAATATGTAGAGGGTGGGGAAACATTTGACGTAAATGCCAACAATTCTTTCTGTCAGAGTAATAATTTTCGCATCACCATGAATGCTAGGGCGGCTACGAGGGCGGCAATGGCTTTGTCGACCCAGGCGGGGACGCCGTCTGATGGGATGGGTCCTTGTCGTATGGGGGGTGGAAGCGTTTGTGTTTGTGTGGGAGGTGCGGGCGCTGTGGAGGGGAGGGGTATGGTGCGTGGGGGCTGTGGTGGGGGTGAGGTTGTTGATGTCGACGTTGATGTTGACGCCGAAGAAGTCGTAATCGGTTGTGTTACTTTTGGCGCTAGAGTATTCATCGACGCCGCAGACGAAGCCTCCGCAGGACCCTTCTCCACCTCCCCCTCCCCTCCGCCCATCTCATCCCTAAACCCAAACTTCAACTCCTCCGGCACAGTAACAACCCCCCTCTCCCCCCCATCCCCCCCCTCCTCCCTCAAAATATCCTCATTCCTCCTCCCCCCACACCCCCCACACCTCCACCCCCTACTCTCCCCCGCCAACCTCTCCCTCTCCCCCCTCCCCATCTCCATCCCCCCCACCTGCCCCCTCGCATCCCCCTCCATAAACGCCCTCAGCGCCCACAACGCCGTCCGAATCCCCCACGCAGGCTGCCACGTCTCTTCATGATGGCCCGATATGGATAGACAGATTTCGCGATTTACTTCGAAGCGGCCAGAGGGGGTGAGGAAGCGGAAGGAAGGGGGGCGGTGGGGGTAGGCGGGGGGGAGGATGATGCGGCCGTGGTAGGCGCCAGTGGAGTAGGGGGTGGAGGGGGGGCCGCGGAGGGTGAAGTGCCATTCGAAGAGGTTGGAGTCGAGGGGTGCGGCGTGGAGGGTGGGGTCCGGGTTGGAAGAGAGTTCGGAGGCTTCTTTGAGGATGCGTTTGATGGTGGGGGATTTGGTGTTGAAGGTTGGGAGGGTCATGGTTGTGGTGGTGGGAGTGAGGAGGATTGGTTTGTTCGGATTGGGACTATCTTTTGATTGGGCTGTTCGAAGGGAATCTTTGGTGCGTAGAATAGGATGTTGTTCATTGTTCGCCGACTGAGGTGAGGTGTTGCTACCTAGCATGACAAGGAAGTGCCAAGGCTAAGCGAAAATGGTTAGCGTGATATCCAACTCCAACTGAAACCGCTCCCAAGTAACAACATGTAGCAAAAAAGACGTCATTCTGCAGTCTATCTTGTTCTATTTTATAGACTATATACACATTCCCTGATTCATTGGTATCAACCTACATATCCGTATACCGCGTAGTCAAGCCATCAAAATCCGTTGCCAGCATGAACCATCTATAATTGGGTATCATATGCACCGAAAACTCCCCACAAAGTATCCAAAAGCATGGCGACATATTACCAGAACAATGCCGACTCCCCTCTCATTCACCTTGAACGTTACCTGCATCATCCCGTACTTCACTCCGTTCACTGCTCCGTCTGTCACTCCCCCTATCATCCCTCTCCTTTCCTTTGTCTCCACTTCCCACATCTCCAACCACCTCTTCACCATCCCCCAGCGCTGTCCACCACCACTCATCAACCTTGTACCCACTTCCAACTCTACTTGCTGCCTTCGCACTGACTAGCCATTCAAGTATCCATCCAATTTCGCATTCCTCCATCGCAGGTCTAAGACCCTGCTCAATCACGCTCGCATTGACCCCTGGACGGACAGCTAGTAAAGCCAATACAGCCACTCGAGCCATATCCCACATCACCGGCACCAATTGGTCGTGGATATCGTACCACAGCGGGATTTTGCTGTTTGCAGCATGCAGGTGCTGGCATGGCGGCGGCGGGAGCGGCGACAGCGGGCTGGCCTCAATATATGCCGGGAGTGGACGAATTTCCATATTGAAGTTGAGTTTACGCTTGTCCATTTGTCGCGACTCATAGCTTCGCTCTGTCAAACCCCACTTGTGTGCTGGGACGTCGATTGGTACAAGTGTAATACGTTTGTTTGCAATCATGTTGATGATCGCCAAGACGTCACCATCATCTGCTGTAAAGGAATAAGGCGCGGAACCTTGTTCTGCAAAGTTCTGATCGAGCTGTTTTTTGTAGGCCAGAGCTCGCTTGAAATGATTGGCTGTCAGATTCCTCTTCAGACGACCGAGAAAGTACTCATTAATGTCGTAGTTGCGACCAGGGACGAGACGGCCCTTATTTTCCTGCATTAAGACGCGGTCAAGCAGAAGACCCTTGAGCGCATCCTCAATGACGTTGTTAGGGAAGGTGGAAAGCTTCTCGCGAGCGGCTTTGGGGTCATACGTCTCTTCCGGTGTAATGACATTGGCACGCACCCATGTCCTTGCAGTGGCTACTTGTTCTTGGATATTTGGTTGGGCTGGTTGGCCTTTTGAATCTAAAGGATAGACAAAGGCGCTTCGATTTGCGGCAATGGTCCTCTTCACCGCACTTGCAGTGGCGTGTGTTTCGTAGTAATCATAGAGATCAATATTTTCGAAGTTGTCGTCAAAAGTGTATATGTCATCAAATTCACTGCGTTCTGCTGGTAACTCAGGCTGTGACTGTAGGCTAGTACCGAAACGTTCCATAGCCCATTCTGTGAGCCATTTCCAATCATAGCTTGCAAGGTCCTCGAAGTTCAAAGGAGGAACGGTTCCCTCCTCATAAGCTGCCATGAACATATTCTGAAAATCTTCTTCTAGCTTAGGAAGAATCAGCTTATGCTTCTGTAACGTGTGATTCCATTTGCGGTTAATGAACATTTGATCACGTATCCCCTTGAAAGCTTTAGCGACAAGCACCCAATCAACAATTCTCTCAAGTCCACCTGTCAGTGTACGTACAACGGCCACAGCAGTGAGTAGCCGCCTCTCGCCATCCGGTCCAAGTGAGGTTTCCTCCCGTGTGCCGCGTATCCTCCGTATCTTGGAAGGTCTGAGATCTGAATCCGCATCTAGTGATCCTGTAGTTCTGCCTTCATTGTGATGTAGCGTTAATGAAGTCAATCGACGCCGCTTCATGGGTGTTTGCAGCTGGATCCTTCTAAGGGCTTCGGAAGCTGCGGCAGAAATATTTCTCCTACCTGGATTGAGAATATTACGACCTATCCTGGCTCTAGGCGCTCCGACACGGTCAACAGTATCATCATCTGTACCTGCCGTCTCAGCTGTGATGTGAGCGTGCCGGAATACGTAATTAACCATTGGCCAGCCAAGGATCATAGCATCTTGCAGGCCCACGGTATTAAGCTCGAAATGGAGCGCATCATTGATCTCCGTTTCGAAGGGGTAAGCATCCTCTTCAAGCCTTCTACGCTTGGCGGGGCGCTTGTCCCGGCCTTGGACTCCATGCACAAAGGGTTTCACGGCGGTGCCTGGTCCACGTCCACCATAGAGCAATTTTCGAGGAGGTCCAATCCCGGAGAAACTGACATAGAATGTACCACTGAGCCTGTTGAAGTAATGAATCGGATCCATGAAGCCAACTAAAGCGGCCCTCTTCAAAGGAGGGCTGCGCAAGTCCAAGGTTGACTGCGTCCCATAAACAGCTTCGCGCAGACCTGGAGATGAAGATATCGTTGTCGACTCACTTGCAATGCTTTCGCGCCTTGCAGCATCTATTTGACCAATATCAGACCCTGGTAATATCCTCCTACTGGCCTCAGGATACGGCGAGGTATACAGTGATTGCTGTAATCCAGGTGTACCAACTTTCGGAGAGGGTGGACGTACGGGCGCATATGGAGATCGAAACGGCTCCTGCAGGGTCTCTGGGTAGAGCACGTAGGGCCGTTTCCCTTTTGCTTGATTACGCTCTATACGGGCCGCATTCTCAGCAATTTCCTGCATCCGCCAAGTACGCCGTTTCGTAGGCTCTAAGAAGCGGACCTGCTTGGATATGCGAGACCCTCGCTGGCGTGTCTGGTCAGTAGCCAGCGTTACGAATGTCGGTCTCTCCTCTTCGAAATTGTACTCGGTGAATGCATACTGGGATGGTAGCCAAGTGAAAGAGTCCTCGCCATTTTCCAGATTAATCATCTCTTGTGGCAAGGGGAAAGGCGGTTCAGGTTGGTCTGGTCTTTTCACAAGGCTACGAAGTCGTCGAAACCTGATCTTTGGCGGTTTGGGTACCCTTGGGGGCTTCGGTGGTGGTGGGACAGAGGCATCTGGAGGTACGATAAGCATTCTACCATTTGGATTAGAGCCATCCGCACTAGCATCGAGATCGCTCTGCAATCCTGTGGTAGACCCAAAACTATCAGGATGCTCCGTCTCCTCTCGATCCTGCGCTCTTAGTGCCGCCAATCTCGCTTGGACCTTGTAGTGCTCGCCTTTCGTCAAAGCTGAGCCCCACTGGCGTCGCCTTAGTCCGGCAGGGTGGCCTGTAGATGGTGATAGCATTCCGTCTACAGAGCCTTCTCCAGGGACTTGGGTTTCAGCTAATGATTCGCCTGATTGCTTGTCGGTATTTTGTGCATCCTCTGACAATAAAGCGGGCGGTATATAGAGCCGAGGATGATGCGCAGCGATCTGCGTCTGGGTCTCCTTTATTCTAGGATCCGTGATATCAACATTCGGTAATGTCAGAATGGTCCTAGTCGTGACAATTCCATGCCTGTTCTGGAACGAAAACGTAATCTTCCGAAGCTTGTCTTCAGCACATAGCTGATTAACCGCAGTCAGAACCGTCTTTGTTTCAGGCATACCGTCTTCGCCCCTTCTATTAGCCCACTCAGCAGCGAAGGGGAGAACAATCTCTCTATGACTTGGGAAGACGCCATCGCACTTTTCTATAAGATCCATGATGATCTTCCTGCGTAGAATCGCCGCCGAGCCACCTGAGCGAGTAAACCTCGCACGGCTATTCTTGACAGTCTTCTTCGGTTCTCCAGCTATGGGGGTGGGTGATGGACTTGCAGTATTCGTAGGTTCGCTAACTGATGGTTGGCCCATGGCAGAGGCGTCTACTGATAACGGAGCGCGAGAAGGTGCAACGCTTGATCTTTCAACTGACGGAATAACAATGTGATCGTTAGCCAGCTGTGCGATTGTGCTAGGAGTTTCTGTCGGTGTCTGAGGTGAAGAAATTATACGATCTGTTGTAGAATTCGTCAGGTTTGCCTCGAACTGGTGATTAGCGTTACCATTTCCAAGGTTCACAGGTATCGATACGGCATCTGAAAGGGGCCTGGATTTCGGTGTGACTGTTAAGGACTCCATCTCGGACGTCGCCATGCTACTAAGGTGTTCATCTACAATAGGAACATTCTCTACTGTCGTAGCGGACGCAAGGTTAAGGTTCGGTCGTTGAGCGGTCAGAGAACCAGGAGCTACCGATGCCATTGAATGTGATTCCATTTCAAGACTTTCCCTGTCTCGCGATGTACTTGCGATCTTTAAGTCCCCTGTTTCACTGTGATCTGCCTGTCCATGATCAGCCAGTCGCATCCCATCATTGGCGAGGCCGTTTGGCTTTAATGTTACTATCGATGATCCTTCATTCGAAGGCAAATCATTGCTAACCAATTCACTGGAGAAAGGTCCTAATGGAGGCGATCCTCGAGGTGGCTGAGGGGAGTCTCCACGTTTCCTCTTGGTCCCTTTAGCGCCAGCGTACGGTGAGTCGTAGCGTGAATCAGGCTGATGGTTCCAACGATCGGTGGTAGCTGCTTGAGAAACCTTAGGGTCGTGTGGTGAGAAGTAGCTGGACTCACTTCGAGATATCAAGTGACTAATGGTGGGTGTTTGGGGAAGAACAGAGTTCGAAGAATTCTGTCGTGGCAGTGGGGTTGCCAGATCATGCGGCAGGACACTGGCTTTGGTGGATGAGGATACGAGAGGTTGTTCGTTGTTGCGCTTAGTTGTGTGTGGAGGCGGAGGCAGTTCAGTAGGCAGAAACCAGTCAAATTCGCGTAAGCGAGCGGACTTGAAGATGGCAACCTTGAAGCATGGCGGCCGAAAGCCTGCAGGTTCAATTGGTCTTTTCCTCCGTGGCTTCGTATCACCAATGAAGAATCCATCGTGGGGTCTTGCAATAACCTTCAACTGACCCTCGTAGTACTTTGACATGAATGCCCTCCAGCCCGGATAGGCACTTTCACCGTCAGGTTCACCAATCATAGGGGAAGCTTCTAGCGTTGTCTCCCTTGTTCTATTAAAAACTGGTTTTGAAAGTGGTAACGTAACGAGCAAGAGGATAGATCCCGAATGTGCCGCTATCGATGGAAGATAATTATATTGAGGAAAAAGTTGCCCATTCTCTTCTAAGACCAGATGATCGCCGCTCCGCTTTGGTTTGACACGCCGATTATCCGTCATCGATCTGTGGGATAGAAGAACAGGACAAGTGTGAGCGGCCACGGATGGCAAATAAGGCCACACATTCCCATTCATTGAGGTCTCCTTTTGTGCCACAATAGGTGGGCGACGTTGTCGTTGGTGCCGTGTATTCAATGACTGGACATCCATAGCCTTATTGAGCTGAGGGCGGCCACGCGGTTTCACCAGTTTGGGAACGAAAAGCGTATGTGCAGCCATTGAAGGCCAGTATGGAATCGGTTTAGTGCGTCCTCTTTTCGGTAGAAAATAGCTTGGAGGCAACTGAGACCACAAGTCACCGATAGCCTCAGGCGTTGGGCCACCAGCGTACTTGTGCAGTATCTGTGCTCTTGTAAAGCTTGGGAGCGGCTCCATCTTATCCCAATTGCGCAAAGTATCCGCTGCGGCCAAAACCTCATTAGTGACCAGCACTACGTCCTGCCCATGCTCCACACGTGTTTCGATCTCATACTCGATCTTCTGTCTCTCGTATTTTTCGGCCATCTCTTGAGAGTCCCGCAGCCTTTTTATTTCCTTTTGGTTCATGTCATGAATGTTGTTTGGAATTCCTGACTTGGGATATTTCCTGGGTCGACCAAGCGACTTACCAGGCTTGCGCAAAGATTTCTGTCCCCGGCTTTGCTCAGAAGGCACTGGCCGGGTTGCCGCGTTGATTTGGCTGACTTGTCGGGTTAGGAATGTAAGCTTCAGAGGACCTTCGACACCATCTGCAGGCTTCAGTGTCGTTTTGGGGGATCCCGGAGAACGCCGTCGTCGCTGTTGTTTCTCACCTTGACCAGGGATCAGGCTATCCAGACTCCTGTTTTGGATGACTATTTTGAGGTTAGCGAGTCTCGGCCTGTCAATTTCACTTTTATGAGCCCACCAAATGTCCCATCAGACTGCCTTTCTAGCCATGGATCGTCCTTTATTGGGCGATAATCACGAGCCTTGAGCGCTGATTCGCACTCTGCTAAGGTCGCATCATTGTAGGGTCCATGAAACTGGCTCTCATCGAGCTCTGGGAACCCATACTCATCGACATCTGGCTTAGCATCTAAAGACGCAACAATATTACTGCTAACTATGACATTATCCGGGACAGTCTTCACAGCCTCCCAAAATCCCGTGCCGCTTTCGACTCGGTTCTTGAAATTTTCATATGTGAAATGAATATGTACGTGGTTCTTACCCTTGAGTAAGGTATCTTGAAGGATAGCAAGATGACGAAGGTGCAACGGTTGCGATACCTGCCAGCTTTCCACCAGTCTTGAGACATAGTCTTCTGTAATTTTTTTCACTTTTGGACCGAACAAGCTTTCTCGAAGTTCCTATCTGTAAATGAGCATATGGAACAATAGCTGTCTTCCGGGACACCGCAAGAACTTACGCTTGCACTCATTCCTCGGGTACCGGACCGATGGACGAGGTCGAAGATCTGATTACCCACCGTTCTTTTACTTGTCCATTGAGGAACGACCGGAGGCTCAAGTTGGGCTGTAGGTGTTGTGGGACGTTGGGTAACACCAGTTTCGCGCTTAGCCTTCATTTTCTTCTTTTTTCTAATTGAATGATCCAAACCATCAGTTGCATCGGTCTTCTCATCCGCGATTATCTTATCCTTGGTATAACGAGCCAAAGTGCATCGACTGGTGTGCAGCCTCCTCCGTGGTTCGCCTATCCAGGTGGTTTCAGGCTTTTTCACGATGTAGCCATCATCGCGCAAGCGGTCAGTTCGACTAGGAAGCGATCTCTTATCCTGGCCGGTGATGCTTGTCAGGTTGTGCTGCAAGATGCCCTGCGGTCCAGAGGCTGCTATAACGGACAGACAGGCGAAGTCAAAGACCTTGACCCTGGCCTCATCGGGGCCATGACCTGTTATCGCATGCCACATGCGATGTCGGCTTGTGTAAAGCCGAATCACTGGTCGGAGGGTAGACTGTGTTGTGACATTCTTGGGTGACGCACGAGTGCCAGGCTTCTCAGCTCGCGCAGCCTTAGTCTTGAATTTCTTTGCTGGACTAACTTGATTCGTTTGAGATGTTGAGAGATTGCCTTGAGCTTCTAAATCCTCAGAAGCCATGTTAGGCTGCATGAGTTGCTTGGTAGTTTTGCGACGAGGCGAGGTGGCTGTATCCGCGGCCACTTGAACCTGAGCAGTCCCAACATCCTGTTTACCTGCTACATCTTCAGTCCCTTTCGGAGTCGCACTGCCCTCAGCAACCTCAGGACCTGTCACAGCCGAATCAAAAGTTTTTCCCTGCGTAATGGCCTCATTTCTCGCTTCTACCTCCGATAAACTCAGCTGCTTATGACCCACATGATCTCCTACTCGAATCTCCGGATGCTTGATAAGCCATTTCCAGACCTGCTCTAGGAAAGGCCGATCAATATTCGGAGAAGTCCTCGTTTCAGCTGGGGCGTCGGTCTTTGCTGTACCATCCTGGGAAGGGCTAGACGTGTCCGTATAGTAGCTTTTGACATAGCTAATGAAATCCGAGGGTAAGGCACCTGAGGAGTATGTTAGTGTATAGATGACCCTATACTTAAAAGCAGTCTTATGTCATGTGTTGCTGTGTCATATCTTCAAGAATAACAAATATGAGCGCATAAGGTTGCGAGAACATGACTTCGTATGTTATGACTCGAATAGGCAAGCGCAACAACAAAAGCAGTTGACAGCCTGCACTTGCAGGAACCACCCATTCAAAAACCATCCGTTGATGATCATTACATCTCAATGAAATCAGAGACATCCAAAATATCTTACTCACCATACTCCCCCGTCAGCGCCACCCGATCCACCAAATACCCTATCAGCCCATCCAAGCTCCTCCTTCCAATTCCATTTCCATTCCCCGGCATCTTCAGCCCTATTACTCATGACGGAAACGCCCCTAGAAAGGCCCTAGAAAAGGTTCCCGCGAGACGCTCCAGGGGTTACGCCATGCGTGAAGATATTATGGTGGTGGTTTGTGGTGCAGTGGTTGTGCGAATGTGTTGTGTTGTGGTTGGTGGTGGGTGATGGGAGGTGGCGGGGTTCGAGTCTCGGCTGGTGGGTTGAAAAGATTTTTTGGGGGGAAGGGAAGGGCGCTAGGGAGCTCGCTTGTGATATGTAAAGTTTCAGGTTGGGTGGGGGATTCTCATGCATTTTGTTATTTTATGGAGTGTGTGGGAGATATGGAGGTATTATTGATGGAGTAGGATATGGTATATGAGGCTTGGGGTATAGATGGGTGGTTTGCTTGATTTCGTGTTTGGTAAGGGAAGAGATGGTGGAAATGTGGTAGGCTGCCAAGCAGAGAATGTCAATTCATACTGGTAAAGTTCTACGTATGCGCTGGGCAAGTTTCGCAGAAAGATATGAATCTTTCTTCGCTGGCTGTGGTATTGGGAATAAATCTCCCATCCTGTCTTATAGTTACAGAAAGCCGAAATTTGACTAGATAAACAACTAGAGGTATCGTATCCCTGCTAACATAGAGCCGACACCAGACCAATGCCCATACAATGCTTCCAACGCCACATCTCACATATGCTTCTTAAAATTTGAATATTCAAAACGTAGATCCGGCCGGACCTTGGGCCGAACCCTCGATGCCGCCATGGACATCATAGGTCACGCCCTTCATGCGCTTCCACCATCCGTGATGCTTTTTCCAGTTCCTCCTTGTAGCACCCCTGAGATCATCAACATTGAGTAGGTCTACGCCTTCTTTGACGAGCACATCCCATACGTGGTTCCTCAAACTTATTGGCCAGAAGGGTAGATCCCAGTATCTAGCTTTTAATCCTCTCTTATGTGCTCCTCGTATCTGGCCTCGAAGCTTGTCCATCTGATCGTCTGTGAACTCTCCATCCCACAGCGTTCCTATCGCCGAACCAAAGTCAACACTGGCATAGTAGCTGTTTCCGACATTGAAGGCATCTGGATTTCCTTTTGTACCAGAATGACCCTGCCCTGCTTCATCTGAGCGCGACTGTTTGGTCGTAGTGTTCTCAGTAGTTTCGCCATTCGGTGGTTCGTACAAGTCGGCAAGCGGAGCATCGAAGAAGATGTCATGATGGGAATTGGACTCGTCGGAGTCCACTAGATCGAACGGTGTATTGCCTGTTCCCACTACGGTGATCGGACCGGGGATGATCTGTGTACCATTTGCGCGAGTCAGATAATTTTGACTCCGTAACGGCTCAAGCGCAGACTGAACAAAGGGCCAGAGACCGTCCCCAGCGGTCTTGAAATCGATAAGCAGGATCAAGGTTTGCTCGGGGTCTGTGTCGAAGACACCGTGCAGCTCATGGTCCCCTTCCGGCATGAGGGTGGTCTTCGGATTCTGTCTTGATAGGATCTCAAGGAGTGGATGGATGTAGAGACTGTTCAGTGTGCGATTGGGTGTCAAGCTTGCGACCGAGTGCCCCACGAACAACTCCTCCTGGAATAACCAGATATCGGCCTCGACACCGATACATCCAGCTTCGATAGCAGAGTATAGAGGTACGCGACGCCAATAATCGTTGTGGGAGTGACACCTTATTGGGATGATGTCTCGAGAGAAGTCAGTTGGCCATGAAGCTAGGTTCGCTCCAATGTGCCCAGGGCGACCCCAAGTGTCAACGATGGAATGGACGCCGTGGGGAAGAAGGTTGACGACCAGAGTGCCGATCAGACTGAACAGTTGCACCACTCCGCTATGCAAGGTATTAGTATTACGCGCATGTCCGGGCGGCCTTCACCTACAGGAAAACCAATATGCCAAGCGCAGCCTTCAGACATAACCGAGATCTTTTCCGCCTTCCCAGCATACTCTTTTCACCGATGATCTTGGCTGCTCTTGATGATCTGGGTAGTGACCTCCTGGTGTTCTTGAAAGAAAAGATTCTCCTCCAGCTTGGCCTCTGTAGGATGTGATCATTGGGGGTTTCAATGTCGTCTGCTAATAGGGTGTCTGAAGCTGAGAGTCGAGGGTCACTCATTGCATTGGCATCATCCAAGTATGGACCTCTGGAGGTGAGGCTGATGGACTCCTCCGGGCTCGGAGCCATAGCAAGAGGAATGCTTGATCGTCAAGGCTTTCGTAACGCCGTGGTGTCGACTATAGTGGGAATGGAGTCGCAGTGAGTGAATGCGATATAGCCGAAGAAAGACTGTGAATAGTTGGCCTTTCAGTCAAGGATGGAGAGGGCAGTGTCAGCCGCAGAAGGCGTAAGGAATGTCGGTAGAAATTACGGGGCAGGTTGGGAGGCCTTGAAGCGAAACGAATAGAAAGGCGCAGCTGATGCAACCCCCAGTAAAGGACGATCCTGCGTCCGGCGCTTTGTCGAAGAATATGTGTAACTAGGCAGAAAAATTAATGAAAATGGTGCAATGGTGAAATGGTGGGGTTGACAGCGGTTGCGTGATTGAAAAGGGTTCTAGAGTTGGGGAAATGGAGTATGGTTTGGATTGTGTCGCTCCAATAATGTGTCTTGGCTCATAGCATGTGGGAGCTACTGTAGCTCCGCGGGTCCAACGACACTCAGGGACACATCAAGATCAAGCTTCGTTCAGATGATATATGATGCTCTTGGTCTTGACAATGCGGGGATGGACTGATCCCTCCAACAGACATATTTGCTTCTATTGAATTAGCTGTTGAAGTGGTCATGTCATGGATTGCGCAAATGGCTCCTCTTTGCGTCGGCCGACTGTCTCGGATCCGGGGCCCTGTTTGGCTGGATCGACCAAAGCGAGATTATAGAATAAGGGTCTTCAGAATGCGCCGAGGAGTTCTCCGACGGCAGTGATAATTAATTAATGTAGTCTGGAACGAACCCTTCCAACACGCGCTCTATGGTGTACCCCTAATACTATAGTATCGAGGATCCTCAGGGAATCTAGGCCTGTAAGGTACCTACAGCATACCATACCTTAGTTCTAGTTCCAGCGGTAAACGTGACGGCACATTGGCGTGCATGAGGCTCCAGGCCAAGCTTCAAGGTCAAGCTTTTCGGCATGAACCCCAATTCCGCCTGCGCTAGAGAGTAATTTCTCCAACCCTCTAAGTCTCAATTGTAAGCACACCAACGCGTTAGAATACGGTCGCGATGCCACACAAGCACAAACGAGATAAGTCCAAAAATGAAGCCTCCTACGACCTCCCGCCCACCAAAACCGCACATCCCCTTCCCGTAAAAAAATCCACACCCACAACCACCACCAAAACCACCCAACCCTCCAAGCGCAAACGTCCCACCATCAAAGACGACACTCCCCGCGCCTTCACCCGCCTCCTAAACCCTACAATCTACCGCCCTCCCCGCTCCGGCCTCGACGACGGCACCACCTCCAAAAAACGCAAAACAACAACCACCACCACCACCAAAAACACCTCTCCTCCTCCTCCTCCCTCAACCGTCCCTCCCTCCCTCCCCACCCCCAAAATCCTCCCCCACGAACCCCTCTCCTCCTTCTCCGCCCGCGTCGACGCCGCCCTCCCCTTCACCAACCTATCCAAAAACAGCAGCAACAACAACGCACAGAGGAAAGATATCCTAGGGCCGCGGGAGCGGCAAACGAAAACAGAGCGAAAGATGCAAAGAATGCAGAAGGAGTGGCGGGAAGAGGAGAAGAGAAGGAAAGAGAAGATGGAAGAGGATGAGGAGGAGTTGGAAGGGGATGTTAATGAGGATGATGCGCTGTTGACAGTCTCCAAATCCAAGAAGAAGAAAGGAAAGAAGGGGAAGCGGGTGAAAAATGCCGGTGCGGAAGACAGCGAGGAAGAACATGATATCTGGGCCAGCATCAAAGCCAAACCCATCAATGCCATCGATCCACAGCGCGGCCTCGTGGGCTTACATAATGTGGTGCAAGCGCCTCCAAAACTCCTAACAGGAAAGATAAAAGCGAAAGAGAACTTTGATTTTGGAAAGAAAAGCGCGGAAGGGGGAGGATTAAAGAGGATAGGTGAGCTCAGTGAAGCAAGGAAGGGAGTAGTAGAGGGGTATAGGGCGTTGATGAGGGAGAGGAGGGAGGGGATGGTATGACGGCTCGCTGTAGCATTTGAAAACTCAACTAGACTGGAGATGCAGCGCCTTTCAATGCATTAATGTTCTTCGGGTTAAGCTCGTGATGGGGAAGATAAAAGAGAAAGAGAAACAAAACTACGGTGTTGGGAAGAAAAGTGCGGAAGGTGGAGGACTGAAGAGGATAGGCGAGCTCAGCGAAGAAAGGAGGGGGGTGGTGGAGGGGTATAGGGCGTTGATGAGGGAGAGGAGGGAGGGGATGGTGTGATGGGTCGCCGCCATAGTAGCGGGAAAGAAATCGCAGATGCAGCTTCTTTCAATGGGTTGATGTTCTTCGGGTTGAGCTCTTGAAGGGGAAGATAAAAGAGAAAGAGAGAGAGAATTCCGGTGTTGGAACGAAAAGCGCGGAAGGGGGATTAAAGAGGATAGGCGAGCTTAGTGAAGCAAGGAAGGGAGTAGTAGAGGGGTATAGAGCATTGATGAAACAAAGGCGAGAGGGAATGTGATGATTTCGGGAAAAGGACCTGCAGATGCAGCTTTTTGTGTTCTCAGGGTTTAGCACCTAAATGTGATTATGATATCACGTAACATATTATTTATATATACCCTACCTTAGGTATACCCAGCCCTCAATAATTACCCTAACTCCTTACCTTACCCTTTGCCTTGATAGGAAATACAGTCTAAGTAAGCCCCCATAAGATGAAGATGTTCTAACTCCCTACTTCAACTTATCTTACAAATGTTCCGGGTGAGGAAAGAAATCCGAATTAGATACAGCCTTGTCCCGGAGGAAGCAAAGCGAACCCTAGCGCTAAGCCTTTTACACGTGTAGGTGCTTACGTGTTGTGTTGTGTTGATGTCACCATGCGTGAATGTGTTGACCTGCATACTAGTATCTACCTGTGAATAAATAAACTACCTACATCTCCGACCTAAAATTCCTACCATACAGTACAGTCCTTTCCCACACTCCGTCCCCACCCTCCTCACCTCCCTCCCATCCTCATCCCCCTCCCACCCTCCCCTCCGTACCTCAGCCTTACAAATGGCTTCTCACCCTCTACCGCCCCTACCTCCACAACCCTCCCTCTCCCAAACAATCAACACCTCCACCCGCCGCGCCCACCACAATCTAAACACCCACATCCTCTCTCTCCTTCCCCTCTCCCTTCCACCTCATACTTCAAACCCAATACTCTACGCGAAAGGAATGACGCATATACTACCCATCTATGAAACTTTTGAGGGAGCGTTTAAATTACTGAAAAGCTGCGGAGAGGTTGGGGAGGAGAGAGGGTCAGTGGTCGAAGGGTTGAAAAAGCTGTGGATACCGGAGCTTCAGCGGACGGGAAGGTTGAGAAGGGATTTGAGTAGGTTATGTGGAGGCTCTTCTTCGTACGACACCATTCGGGAGGACTCGGCGCCGAGGTTGAAAGCCATGACGAGGCGCATTTCCGAGGCTACGGAAAGGAAACCGCATCTTCTTATGGCTTATACGTGGCTTTTATACATGGCTCTCTTCTCTGGTGGGCGGTACATCCGTGCAAGGTTGCGGGAGGTTGGGACGGAGTTCTGGACGGGCGGTGAGAGTGAGAAGGGGGGGCTTATTGATGAGGTACTTTCATTCTGGACTTTTGAGGGAGGAGAAGATGGTGAAGATGTCAAGGCCGACTTCAAGCAGAGGTTTGCAGAATTGGAAAAATGTCTAACTGGTCAGGAAATGGACGAGGTCGTGCAAGAGGCAACGCATATCATGGATGCCATGTTGGGTTTGGTGGAAGAGATTGCACAGATTGTCGAGAGACGAAATTTGTGTCCTAAGGCCGCTGGACGGTCTCTGGAAAGACATGACGGTCCGGAAGAGGATGAGCCAAGCTTGCGGTGGCTTGGCCTCAAGCATATTCTGCCGATGGGCATGTTCGAGCTCATCACAGGGGCTGGCAGAGCTTTCATGACGGGCATAGAACCGCTGTATGGAAAGGTTTGATGGTGTTATGTATACATGCATTGGCGTTCGATACCCTTGATGCATTGGAATAGGAGTCAAGCAAAGGCAGCTAGTCAGAAGCGGTCTGCTAAATTGTGAGCTGCGGGTCAATGGAAAGGGCTTGTAATCAGTCTTATCTCAGACCTTCAGTTACAGTCCAAATCTTTTGACCCAAGCGATCTCCGTCGATAAACATATTGGATATTCTGAGTAAGTTCATGCTAAGATAAGCAATCTAGCGAACAGAACAGATAATGGTCTCCGGGTTTGGAATCAAGACCGCGAATGCTCACTCCCATGTTGCTGCTTACTGAAGTCTTCTCATTTACACATCACTGACGGATTCCGAGCTTTCTGAGGTTCGCGGTAAACCGGATTGCATGGCTGACTCCTCATGTTCCATCTCCACCTCAAACCTATCACCCACTACTTTCCAACTTGTGCAGTCTTCGAGAAGCAAAAGTAGGTCTAAGGCGTTGTCAAGATACCCTTTCAATGACAAGGTGTAGCTCTGGGCAACAAAGAGGCTTTCCGCCAATGAATATGGAAAACCATGGTCTGCCCAATCTTGCTGGAGAGCAGCCAGGTCCCTTGCTGATTTTGGAGCTAGCTCTTCTAGGGTATGGTGGGCATGGCGTATATTTTCCAGGATCATGGGAAAACCCTTGTCATGGGGTCTGACAAACTGAATATCTTCCTCCTCGAGCACGGACAGTGGAGACTTGAGATATCGATCTGCCAAACGTTGAACCCGCTCTCTGAGCCGTTTGGTAGCAGGTGCATCGGCATGGTCCGAAGCCTGACGTTTCCTCGAAGTGGTCGAGGTAAGCCGGGTCTCGTTTCCCTCGTTGGTCAAATCGAGAATCTCTACCTTGTCGTATTAGCCTTTACCGCGACCGAGTACCAATGAAGAACACCGAAAATTCTGCTACATACCCACTTCTCGATGTGTGTTTTGCTCAGAATCGAGCGAAATGATGGACGGAACACGCTCTTCAATCCTCGCTTTTTCATATTCGCTGCGAATGCTCGTCGTATGCATGGCTGGTTCTAAGGTGGTAGTTTGCGTGGGCCATGTTATCAATCCATCCCAGTCCCGCCTCAACCATGTTTGAGTGCATTCATGGAAGACAGGAGATAGCTTCGGTGATGGGCGAACACAAATGCCAGTAGCCAGCCACTCCTTGGATTGAATGTCGACATAGGCATTTATCCTTGTAGGAGCCCTCTTAAGACCCAGTGTTTGCTGCGGTGATAGATCGTAACTTTCATGGAGGTCTAATCGAACCAACAGGCTTTTCCAAAGAAGCTTTCTCACCGTTTTTTTGAGATGTCGCCGCGGAGAGACGAATTTGTTGGCAACCATGAACTGTTGGATGATGACCAACATTGCATGTGGGATGGGGGGTTTGGAGGTGTCGGAGAATTCTGGAAGCAGTGCAAATTGTACTTCAGCACTGGTCCTCCCTCGTGGCCGAATACCGATACGCCGATCAAGCTTATCACATGGTAAAATATTCGGGATTGGACTTCCTACTGGCAGGGCCATATGGGTGTTCGCAACATTCTGAGGCTGATCATCTTGCTTGTTGTCTACAGGCCTGGCCTTTTGAGTACTGGCAACACTCCGAAGGCGGGCTTCCTGGCAAAAACTGGGCTTAGGATTTGGACGCTGGAGCAGTGAAGACGCTCCTTTGCCCACCCCAAATGTTGTCTCAGGTCGTGCAACGGGTGGGGATTGCCACTGCGGGATAGAGTAAAGGGTAGAGGATGGTCGTGCAACAGGTGGGGGGCGCCACTGCGGGATAGAGTAGAGGGTAGAGGATGCTTGTGCCTTCGGTACACAAGCTCTCTGTGATCTATGATCAGGAATCTCGCCTTCTTCGAAGGGCTCTCTCTTCGGTAGTCTGTGCTTAGGCGGGCTATTCTCCATGGAGTCGAAATGGTCATGCAGCCATTTGTCTTCGAGAGACAGAGGGGTGATCAGACTGCGAGCAGCGAAGGCCTCCTCGCCCGTTAAATTTTTCTGATTTGACATCGCGGGATGAGCGGCCTATAGACGCATTTTAACGAGTGGGTATGAATATGAGATTTGATGATCTGAGTTGAAAAGGATTGGTGAGGGAAGAAGTGATCGATTCATCAGAAATGGAAAGCGCGATGGTGAAGGAGATCGGCGCTTAGGAAAGGCAAGTACAGGGTCATAAGGGTAAGGTAGAAATGTCCAGCATATATTTAGCAGTGATTTCCATTCCTTTTCCACCTCTTAATAGTATTCAGATATCGAAGCGCTAGGGTATCCTTTCGTTCAAACATACAATTTCCAAAGTAGCCACCACTGAAACAGCACTTACAGAGAGGTGCCATATCCAACACCAACCCACGCCAGAAGCCAAACAGCCATTACGCCAGACACCTTGGAGGGTATAATGCAGCCTGTAATATCCCAAGAAGCAACTCATCATTAGCTTCCTTGATCTTTCGATAAAATTCCCCTGACCCTCTCTATCCTTCCCAACCTCGTTTCCAGCAATTCCAGTCTTTTACGTTTCTCTTTATCTCGTCCCTCCAATATTGCAACCCTTTCTTCCAGCTTCGCTCTGGCCTTCCTTTCCGCAGCCACCATCTCGTTGGCCTCGGTGAACAGCTGAGCACTCAATTCTTCGAGCTCCTCATTTGTTTGACTGACCCTGCTTTCAGCCGCTTGCCTCAGTGTTTGCTCTTTTGTGAGAAGCGTGAGCAGATCAGCGGAGTTGGTGGGCATGTGCCCGTTCGACCCTTGTTGGTCAGAGGCGGCGCCTGGCGGTTGCGAAGTGGTACGGCGAGAGGAGGTGAGAAGGTTTGAGAAGCGTGAGGAGAGATGTTGGCGGTTTGGATGATTTCCAGGAGCAGACGCTGGACGAATGGGAGATTGTGGTGGGAGATTTAAGGTCTGGTCGCTTTGGGACGTTTTAAGTTGACGAAGCTCATCCTCATAATCAGCCAGCTTATCAACTGGTGAAAGGGTCAGTATAAATTTAGGTAAAGTATCTTGGATGTCTTTTGCAGAAGCTTCATTTTTATTGTTTGGTAGTGTCATGAGGAAAGCGTTGGGTGCGACGCAGGGGAAAGGGACAGTGCAGCGTACCCGCAGCAGTCGCTTTGCCGGTTAATATCTTAACCTGGGCCTCAAGCTCGGATATTCTTCTTTGTGCATCTTCTGCGACTCCAGTATGCGACTGAGACAGGTCTGCGCCGCATTTCTGACAGGTATGCGTGAAAGCTGTGGCTGGGAAGGATGAGCTGGAATGGCTTTGGAGCAGTGTAGTTGCGGAGGACATGTCATGTTACTCTTGAAACAGAACAAGTAGTCAATGTCCCTTCTATAGATGTATACTTTATATTATGCGCAATATGTGTAAGGTAAGGAAGCGCTATGGAATGATAAGGAGTGTTTGTTGTGCTGACTGTTTGAATCTGGAGTACCTCCGGACCCTTGTTAGCGGTGTGAGGAGATCGGACCGCTTAGCGCAAGACCCTGAAGATCATCAATCATGCACGTGGGGTTTGTCAGCCCTGTTCATCTGTTCATCTGATATCTAATGAACTACGAGTACGTACCACAAGTCACTAGGCCTAAGGTACACGGTAGTACCACGATTTTTGCCATATTCAGACCGATTCGGGAACCTAGACCCGAGAATGAGAGGAACGCTTATATTTAGAAGTGCTTTCATTGTAAAATCTATGCTTGGGATGAAACCTGTTGCAGTCTAGGTAATGTACACCATTCAAAATCTCCGACCAGTGGAGGTCCACCTACCACCAATCTATCGCGGTGTGATGCCATAGTCCACCATTCAAACCCATAAGGGTTTAGACAACTCGGAGACGCTTGTAGACTTCCAGACGCCGATAGCGAACTTTTGTTCTGCCCATGATGATAATATTCAGCAATGCCATGTCACTGCAAAAGAAAGAAAGCAGTCAGCTACCCATATCCAGGAAGTTCCATACCATAGCTAGAAGCCTATGCAGAGATGACGCACGCCACAACGCCACTGATATTTGTTGAATGTGTGACAAGATGAGGAGAGACGTATTATACCTTCACGAGCTGCGAAACCGGAAAGCGGTATGGTCAGATTCTTGCTTTTATTTTGTTCTAAGAGGCAATTGCGCGGGCAGCTTGATTGCCATTTTTTCGGCCCTTAACAGGTTTGGAGACCGTGCTCCAACCATCTTCCTCAAGGGCCTCGGCACTTGGATTTGGAGTTGAGGCAGCGGAGGCACTGTTCTGTTGTGATGCCTTCTCCTTGGATGGTATGTCACGTACAATCTCTTTCGGCTTGACTTGTTTGTCATCTGCGGCTGTTCCGTCTTCGTCGGCCTCGTCGGCTTCTTCATCTGCGGCAGATGCATCATCATTCGTTGCTCGTCGTAATATCTCGTAAGACTTCCCGCCCTGAGGGGCTGAAGCACCGTTCTCTTTTGGTTTTTCCTTAGGTTGGCCGTTGGCCCTCTCCTTTGGCTGACCATTTGGCTTCTCTTTATCTGTCGGCTCTTGATCCTTCTTCGCTGCAATTTCGGCTTCTTTTGCCAATCTCCTCTCCTCCTTCGCTTTCTCATCGGCTGCCTTCTTTTCTCTTAGGGCCTGTTGACGCTTCTCTTCGACTTCTTTCTCTCTGGTGGCAGTGTCAATCGGTCGAGCAGCACCGAAGGGACTAGCTTTCGAATCTGAACCGGGATTAGGAGTTGTCTCTGATGGCGCTTCAGAGACAGTGCGTTTCGCCAAGTTCAGTTTCGGTCGTGAAGCTGGTGCTGCTGGGGCGGCAGCTGGCGATGGTGGGGTGCTGAGCTCGCGGCTTGAGAGCGCTGGCGATCTAGCAGCTTGCACAGGTTGTACTGGTGGAGCTGGTGAAGGGTCTGGCTTCATCTTGGCCCTCCACTGATTGTCCTGCTCTGCAGCTGTTGGTGCCCTGTCAATGACTGGTCGTTCAACGAACTCGCGCCTCGGAGGCCGCGAGCCAGCATCGGACCTTCCTTCGCCCCATGATGGTGAGTTTCTCCGACCAGCTGGGCCATCTCGGCTTATAGGTCGATCGAAGCTTCGAGCTGGAGCTGCGGCCGGCAAAGTAGGCGTGAGTGGTCCTTTGCGGTCCCAATTTTGAAAATCTCGGACCTTTCCGTCCCCTTGCTCGTAGCCAGCACGGCGACCTGGACGATCACCCCCTGTATCGGAGGGATTTTCGAAGCCACCACGTCCAGAGCCAGGACCTCCCCTGTCTGATGTTCGGCGTGGTGCGCCAGATTCTGAAAGAGGTCCTTTTCGAGTCCAATCCCCAAACTCGCGAGCATCAGGTCTCTCTTTCTCTGTAAGGAATGCAAGTAAGTGATTGAAAATTTTAGGAGGCATCGTTACCAGACTTACGTGGCTCTGCCACACTAATGCGGATGTTACGATCCTGAAGCAGTGTGCCGGAGAGATCTAGTGCCTTCTTGAGACCATCTAGCGTCGCAAATGTAGCGTATGAAAATCCTTTCGGTCTTCCTTCGAGCTTGTCCTCGGGAATTCGAACATCAGTGACCGAGCAGTCCGCGAGAAAATCTCGGATATCCCCTTCTGTGGTGCGGAAATTCATGTTCGCAATGTGCACCGTGTACGGAGGTTTCGTCGGAAGTGGCAAGGGGTCACGAACGGAGTATCCGCCTTTATCTGAATCGTAGAATTAGCATATATGATCAGCTGTCTTGTGATGAGCACTATTGTGTACCGAAAGAACTGCTACTGAAACCGCCTCCAGAGTTGTAACCGCGGTCACCGCCGTACGTGCCACGACCACTAGGAGCTGATGGCATCGGTGCGTCTTCCATTTCGTCGGCCCACGAGCCAAGGGCTACGCAATTGTCAGCCAGGTTTCGCATCTCCGCTTGTGCGGTCCTGGCATATTGTCGTACACTTATCCGTCAAGAATGCCCCTAGGTCCATCTTCTGGCCTTTCTGCTTTTGAGGAGCTACAGGCGTTCATTAGCATGTTTTGCACAATGACGTGTTGCAAGCCCTTGGAGTTTGTTGAACAGACTTACCCATGATTGCGGCTCAGTATCCCACGCTCTTGCGAGCGTCCACCGGCCTTGATCTTGCACACTGAATGAGTTGCAGATGAGTCTGAACTCTTTGAATTGATCGACTTGTTTGTAGAAATGTGTAAGGGACTGGTATGGTAAGGAAAATCCTTGTGCTGCAGGTAGTCGAAGGCCTTGGGAATTAAATTTAGCGAAGATCTCCTAGTTCCCGCTAGCGCCTCAAAAGATCTTAGTATGAACGAGCATCGTCACTGTGCAGTGTATGGTCTGCCTTTATTTCACTCAGGAATACTATACTAGAAAGTTACCCTTAGAGCTCGTTTGACATGCTGTAATGGCTTCTGAGAATGAGCCACGTTTCAGTGCAGCAGAAATCTATAAACAATTGTCTAGATACCCAGCTAAATCAATTCTCATACCGGCACTGAAAGTCGGCGCATTAACTGGTGAGAGCTTGTCTTTCACAGATGTACATCTACGAATGCAGATTTGTAGTAAAGAAAGTAGCCATTGCGGAAGTAGAGTCCATGACCATTCTCAGAGCTTCCAATCCCTTAGTGCTCTTCACTTGTCTAGTACTAGCAAGTTTACTACTGTGTGCAAGAAATATATTTCCATCCTTCTGTCGAGTCAAAGAATTGCAAGCGCATTATGACCAATGTCCTATATCCTATTCTCGTTTAACACGCAGAAGCTGTTGAGAGGGGTATGATTGCCTTTTGCTAATTGTCTTCCAGGAACGACCGGCCTCCTGACTGGCGGCGTGGCAGCTGTCATACGCTCCTCTCCCACCCCAGCTCTCTTCACTGTAGCATCCGGCATCCAATGGTTCACACTCGGCAGCGCGTTTAGTGGTTTGTCATGTCTTTCCTATCTGCATCTCGCTCCCTGACCAATCAACCTTGTATACTGACTATTAGCACACCAGCAACGCGCTCAACCCTCCTATGGCAATGGGATCTCCCTTCTCCCACTCCGGAAGAAAAAGTAATAGCAAGCTCATCTGCAGGTGGCATAACGGGAGCGACAATCGGTGCTGTCTTTCGGGGCCGCCGTAACATTATACCTGGAGCACTTGTGTTCACATTATTTGGCTACGTGGGTCAGACTATATACAATAAGCTTGATGCAAGATATAGTGAGCAAGCTGCAATAGAAATACAAAAAGAGAAAGTAGAGAAGAAAGGATTTTGGAACAAAGTGGCAGATAGGAAGTGGAGTCCTATGAAGAGGCTTAGTGATGAGGAGTATGGTAATTTGTTAAAGGAGAGGCTACTAAGAGTTGAAGCTGATATTGCCTTGGTGGATGAGGAGTTGGAGAAGTTGCGGGTCGAGGAGAGGGTCACGAACGTAAGGGATGAGCACATTGCTGTAGCGAAGAAGGATGGAAAATAGAGATGATGCCCATGCGTATCTTCCCACAGTGGACATCTGCTCTATATGGAACGCCAGAGCCTGGAATGGCAACTCCCGTCTTGTGTGGAGTCATTGGTGTATAAAGATGGAATAGGGTCTGCGGAATGCAGAACACTGGTGGGGCCATTCAGCAGCGACAATTCTCTCCTGACGGTTCTTTGCCCCATGGAAACTTTCTTTCAAGCGCAGGTCGAGCGCTAGAATGGCCATACCGAAGGCCGTCTCCAGGATGGCTATGGTCTGAATTAGCTTAGTGGCAAGCCTCGCTCTCTGCGCGATGAAAGCAATGTCTAGGATTGCAACGGTAACATTTCATTTGTAAGGTCAGGAGACCGACGCTTTTTTAACTGTACATGGGTCCGCTGCCTAAAAAGTACTTCTCGAACACCATTACTGGAATCAGACCATTTTCATACATCGTCGTCATCCCAACCTTCTTCGGCTTCCGCCCAGCCACAGCCCCACCTCCTGCCCTCCTTCTCGCCGCCCAACCGCAAGTCCCGCGCTTCAGCACCCTCTCGCCAGCCCCTAACCGCGAAATCATCACCTACAGTCACTAGCTCTCCACCGGAGGTCCAAGATAAGCCTGTGACTTCCCTGTTATGACCTCGGACTAGTGCTGAGCCGTGCTGGTAAATAGGGATGCTATCTTCTAAGCGAGTGAGAAAGCCTGTGCCACTACCTGTGCGCCTGAGAGCAGGTCTGCGTGTGGGAAAGGGTGAATTCGAGGGTTGCATTTCTAGAGTTTCAGATCGATGCATGTATCTCTCATCCGTTGGGAAGACTACTGCACAGCCGTCACTACTGCCGACTGCCAGTAATTCGCCTTTGTCATCCTTTGCAGGCCGCAAAGCCGACTTAACGTAAAAGGTTGTGGCATGGAATTTAGGATGCCGGAACCCGTATATTGGACCAAGGCCTTCTTTTTCCAATCCACCCGATCTTCGAGGTTTCGAGGTTACCTTTGATAATTCTGGAGCATGGCCAAGGATGAGATGTGGTGTCGAGTATGCATAGATGGTATTATCTCTACACAGGGTGTATAAGCGTCCACCATCGCCACTGAGCGAGAGGGACGTTAGACCGAAATGGCGATACTTGTCGTGGCTTTCGGGTTGTCTGGTACTCGACAGTGGCCTTGCACGGGTTCGGCGGTGATTGTGTGTTGTACGTAGATCCCAAAGCTTGACACTCGCATTTGCCTCCGAAGCTGTAACCAGAAGATGCTCACGCCCAGGCTGGAGGAAAGAGAGCGCGGTAATTGAGACATCACCTCTCCTACCAGGACGTTCAGTCTTTGATGGAGCATCAAAGCTCGGTGCCATCTTGTGAGGTGAAGGTGCAATAGCATAGGCCGTCAGCCGACTTGCATGGGCTTCGAAAATGCTATTGACAGAGCGTGCCCATATCAATTTGGGGTTTGATGGGTTACTTGATGTTTCGCCAACAGAGTGTTCAAGTGAGATTCGGATATCCTGAACTGGTGAATCGAATCCTTTGCACCTCAGATCCCATATCTGAACACCACCATCTCGACTCGATGTCGCAATGACGTTGGAACCGCCGGGCTGGAAGCGGACTTGTTTAACAGATGACACGTGACCATTGAGGGAATACGTAGCTCGTTGGGTCCGCATATCTATAATATGAGAAGTCTGATCCCCAGATGCCGTTGCTAGTAAGAGATCATCGTGAGAAAAGGCAAGGTCAAGAATAGCATTGCTATGAGGCCGGAACTCGAGATAGGGTTTGGTGAAGCCTGGCTTTTCATCTACTGCGCTTTCAAGCAGCCTAACGCCGCCATCTTCATCCCCAACAGCGACAAGAGAATTAGCTATAGGTTTGTCATCAGCTCAGCTGCCAAGGAGAGTACAGGCCCGAAACTCACTGTTACAACTCGCAATAGAGAAAGGGATTGTGTTTTCTGCTTGCGCAGCTACGTTCATGCAAACATATGTATCGTTGGGCTTTGTGAAGAAGTTGGTGGTCTCATATTGCCATTCTTTCGCTCCTGCAACTTGATGTTTGAACGAACGAGCTTTTGTGATTGTGCCATATGCACCGATTTCTTGCCTGAGCTTTCTTCCTTGGGGACCTCGGTACTTCGACCGCATAACAGGCTCAGTAATGGTTATTATCTTCCCATCCATCCTGCCACGCGTTGGTGAACGGTATTCCAATTCATCTCCAGAACCATGGCCGCTACCATCATCTTCAGGGATTTCCAATGACTGGTTCCGTATTCGTTTTATAGGCGAAGATCGTTCCGGAGTTGTGTTCAGTGAATCATGGATCTTCCTCTTTCTTCGCCTTAGAGAATCATCCGTTCTACTGATCTCTTCTCTAAATGCACCCACACGATCGTTGGTTGGTTTCCGCCTGCTTCCTCGATTCGACGCCGAGGCGGTGATGTCCCTCAACGCTTGCCGAGAAGCACCTATTCTTCCACCTCTTTCTAGCGATGACTTGGGCGTGAAGAAACGTGTGAAGGATCTCGGGGTTATTGTCGGAGCTTTGCGAGGTCTGCTACCATCTTGCTTCCTTGCAGACGGAAGGACAGGTGAAGAGGTTGGGTTTTCGCCGTCTATAGAAGCAGCTCCGCTAGATAGAATATTCTCTTGGGACGCACAAGGTGTCTCATCCCCCATATTGTAAATCCGGTAAACGACACGACGCAGGATTGTCGAAAGTAATACTTAATACACAAATGCAATTGGAAGCAAATCTAAAGCCATTTTCTTTGAGCGTCACGAATGGGCAGTCGCGTCACGTAACATAAAAGCCGAGACACGTCTTGCTAAAACCGAAGCTATACTGATAGGGCTTAGCTCTCGGGTAAAATAGCCTTTCGAAGTATTCATTTTTCTCTATCATTGACGAGCCATGTTTTTCGAAGCGGACGTAACCCCCACGGGTATAACAATTATGATGGGTTCCGGATCCTGACAGATTGAAATGGTACCAACCAAACGCAAGCTCGAGGCTGCCAACGAGAATGCTCGGCCCGACAAGAAACATAGGCCAAGACCTTCGTCTACCACCAAGCCAACAATATTAAAAGGCGAAGAGCCATCTTTCCCTCGCGGGGGAGCGGGCATCCTCACCCCTTTGGAACAGAAGCAAATTCAGATACAAGCCAAGCAAGATGTGCTGTTCGAGCAGAGTACCGGCACGAAGGCGCCCAGGAATGAGTTCCAGGATGAGGAGAATGACGAGGATCTGCCAGAGCAGTCCAATGCGCTAGTCGCAAAGACCAAGCGCAAGCCAAGGTCAAAGGAGAAGAGGGGAGCTAAGAATGCTTTAGTCGAAGAGCTTGCTGTGCGAATTGAAGGATTGAGCTATAAAGTAAGCCAGCACATCTGATCAAAGTATAGTAGCTGACTATGGGTTCAGCGACTTGTACCAGGCTCCATTGTTCTTGGCCAAGTTTCACAGATCAATCGATATGACATTGCTCTATGCCTTCCGAACAATCTTACTGGATACGTTCCTCTGTCCTCAATATCCGATGAGTTGACAAGAAAGATGGAGATCCTGGCTGCGGCAGAAGACGAACCAGAGGAAGAAGTGGTTGATGCACAATTGGAGGCCCAGAAGCTTTTTCAGATCGGCCAGTATCTACGAGCCTATGTGACATCTACGCAGCACGCAGACGCATCTGGCGCAAAGGGCAAAAGGCACATTGAGCTTTCTATAAACCCTCGGCAAGCCAATTCTGGACTTACGAAGGCAGATCATGTCACAAACAACATGGTTCAAGCATCGGTACTAAGTGTTGAGGACCATGGTCTGGTAATGGATGTTGGGCTCACAGATGCCGGCGTCCGTGGTTTCATGTCGTCGAAAGAGCTGGGCCCTAACATTGATCTGGCAACTGTCGAGCCGGGTTCCGTCTACCTTTGTCTCGTTCTAGGAAAGAGCTCTAACGGGAATACTATCAAGCTCTCTGCAGACTCACAAAAGATCGGTAATATTAAGAAAGGCGCTTACCTGACTGATGCGCCTACAGTGGACTCTTTCCTACCTGGAACTGCTGTTGATGTGTTAATATCAGAAGTCACAGCCTCAGGTATCGCGGGAAAAGTCATGGGTCTTCTCGACGTAACAGCAGATCTCATACATTCGGGAGCGGCTTCAAGTGGCAAAGATCTTGCGAACAAGTATTCTATAGGCAGTAAGACTCAAGCACGAATCATTTGCACGTTTCCTACCGCAGAGAAGAAAAAGCTAGGCGTTTCCTTCCAAGACCATATCATGTACTGGAGGTTCAAGACCACCAGCTTAGCTGCTGCTGCAGAGAACATATTACCAACTCAGCTCTTACTAATATCAGCTATCGTTGAAGAGGCTAGGATCCTCAAGGTTGAGCCTGGTTTGGGATTGCTAGTCGATGTTGGAGTCAAAGGCGTGCGGGGCTTTGTACACATCTCCAAGATTTCGGATGGCAAGATTGAAACGCTTTCCGAGTCCACTGGGCGGTACAAGGTTGGCTCAGTGCACAAGGCTCGCATCATTGGCTACAATTATATAGATGGGCTTTTCATCGCTTCCATGGAGCCAAAAGTCATCGATCAACCCTTTCTACACATGGAAGATGTGAAGGTAGGACAAGTGGTCAAAGGTTCGGTGGAGAAGGTCATGGTTGGGGGTAATGGCGTCAGTGGTGTCATTGTGAACATTGCCGAGGGTATCACCGGCCTAGTACCTGAGACACACCTTGCGGACATTCACTTACAACACCCCGAAAAGAAGTTCAAAGAAGGTAATTTAGTGACTGCTAGAGTACTTTCAACGCATCCACAGAAACGCCAGATTCGGCTCACCCTGAAGAAGACGCTTGTCAATAGCGAGGCGGAGCCGTGGACGTCTTACGACGATTTGAAAACTGGTCTTCAGGCGCCTGGTACTATAGTGAATTTGCTGCCAACTGGTGCGGTTGTGCAGTTCTACGGATCGGTTCGAGGCTTTCTACCTGTGTCAGAGATGAGTGAGTCGTATATACAAGATCCCAAACAGCATTTCCGGGTCGGCCAAGTGGTCAACGTCCACATCGTCTCGGTTGACCCGGCGGAACAACGTATGATAGTCTCTTGTAAGGACCTCTCGGTGTTTGGAGCTGCGCAACAAGAGGCATTGAAGGATCTAAAGCCAGGTGATAGCGTGACTGGTAACGTGACAGAAAAAACCAATGACGAGATTGTTGTGGAGCTTGAACCATCTCACCTCAAAGCTACGTTGCCAATAGAGCACCTAGCCGACGGGTCGATCCAGAAATGTGCTTCTGTAGCGAAGAAGATTCGGGTCGGTCAAGTGCTCAGAGATATTGTCGTGCTAAGCAAGCAAGAAGTCAAGCGCATGGCTAGACTCACAAGCAAGCCCAGTCTTGTCAATGCTGCTAAGAAGGGAACGCTACTAAAAGCCTTCGACAATGTGGTGGAGGGCTCGGAGGTGCAAGGCTTCGTCAATAATATTACGCCTACAGGCGTATTCGTGCAATTTGCTGGCGAGCTGACCGGTCTGCTGTTGAAGCAACATATCACAGATGATGCAATCCAACTACCGGAATTTGGGATGCGTCGAAATCAATCTGTCACAGCGCGGGTACTATCTGTTGATCATGGCCGGCGACGATTTCTTCTGACCTTGAAACCCTTGCCAGATAAACAACCTGGCAGTGGAGAAAATGAGGTGGCGGAGAAATACGATAGATCCTTGACCAACCCAGTGGACGAAGTCTCGCTCAGCATCGACGACTTCACGCTAGGTAAGTTGACTAAAGCGAAGATTGTCTCCATAAAGGAGACGCAGATGAATGTTCAAATGGCAGACGCTGTACAGGGCCGCATTGACGTGTCGGAGGTGTTTGACTCTTGGGAAGATATCAAAGATCGAAAGCACCCTCTAAGAAGATTCCACACAAAGCAGATACTTCCTGTGCGGATCTTAGGAATGCACGATTCAAGGAACCATCGATTCTTACCTATCACGCATCGAGGTAGAGCACCAGTGTTTGAACTAACCGCAAAACCGAGCAACCTGACCTCAGGCGATTTGGATATACTGACCATTGACAAGGTTGAAGTCGGCTCGAACTGGCTGGCCTTTGTCAACAATGTATCTAATGACTGTCTTTGGGTCAACCTGTCGCCTAATGTCCGAGGACGGATTCGAGCAATGGATGTCTCCGATGACGTATCAAAACTCAAGGATCTCGCCAAAAACTTTCCAGTCGGGTCAGTCTTAAGAGCAAAGGTGCTGAAAGTCGATATTGAGAACAATCGCCTCGACCTCTCCGCTAGAACAGGGGCCTTCTCGAACCCGGTGACATTGGACGATCTCTCTGAGGGCACCATTCTGCCGGGGAGAGTTACTCGGGTTACGGATCGTCAAGTCATGGTCCAGCTCAGCGAAACACTCTCTGCGCCGGTGCATCTTGTGGATATGGCTGACGACTACGAAAAAGCAGATCCGTCGACATACCACAAGAATCAGATGTTACGTGTCTGTGTCAAGGGCGTAGATATTCCTAACAAGAAAATTACGTTGTCTACCAGACCTTCGAAGGTCCTGAGCTCCTCTCTGCCAGTTAGAGATCCAGATATAACATCTATATCTCAGCTCCATGTCAACGATATCAGGCGTGGCTTCATCAAGAACGTGGCTGAAAACGGCATCTTCGTTTCACTAGCTAGCAATGTCACCGCCTTTATCCGTATTACCGATCTATCAGACGACTTTCTCAAAGACTGGAAGTCAGGGTTCACGATCGATCAGCTCGTCGAGGGCAAAATCATCACTGTGGATCCAATGCTTAATCATGTACAAATGAGCTTGAAAAAGTCTCATCTCGATCATGACTACAAACCGCCGTTGAAGTTCTCGGACATCAAAGTGGGTCAAGCAATAACGGGCAAGGTGCGAAAGGTTGAGGAATTTGGTGTCTTCGTTGTCGTGGACAATTCTGCGAATGTCAGCGGTCTCTGCCACCGGACGAAAATGTCAGATCAGCCTGGCGCAGACCCGAAAAAGTTCTATGAGGAAGGTGATGCAGTGCAAGCAAAAGTTTTGCGTATTAACAAAGAGAAGAAACAGATATCTTTCGGGCTTAAGGCTTCTTACTTCAGCAAAACACAACAGCGAAATGCCACCGACCTATCAGGAATCGACAATGGAGATATTAGCGACAGCGACGAGCTCAGTGCGGAAGTTGGTGGGGTTGCATTGGATGATAGCAATGCTGAGAATGATCGCAGCTCTGCTAGCGAATTCGACATTGACAAAGTAACAGATATAGACTCTGATGTTGAGATGAATGGAGTGGATGGTGTAGGGAAGGAAATAACCGTGAAAGAAGACGGGGTCATCGTTTCCACGAATAATCTTCAGGGCCTCACCACAGGGGGCTTCGACTGGAATGGTGGCGTGTCAGGGGCCGGTGATGGAAGTGCGCAGTCGGAGACCGAGGCTGAAGCCTCCCAACCCAAGAAGAAGAAGCGAAGGAAAGCAGAGATCAAGGTAGACAGAACCGGCGATCTCGACGCTAATGGCCCACAATCCGTAGCTGACTTTGAGCGCCTCCTCCTCGGTCAGCCGAATTCTTCCATCCTCTGGCTTAGCTACATGGCCTTTCAACTCCAATTGAGTGAATTTACAAAAGCACGGGAGATTGCAGAGCGCGCTCTGAAAACCATCCACATACGTGAAGAGAATGAGAAAATGAATGTATGGATTGCACTGCTGAACCTTGAGAATACATATGGCAGCGACGAGTCATTGGAAGAAGTCTTCAAGCGAGCGTGCCAGTATAATGATAGCCAAGAGATCCATGAGCGCCTTATCAGCATCTACATACAGTCAGGAAAGAACTCCAAGGCAGACGAGCTATTCCAGGCAACCCTAAAGAAGCACGGCCAGAGTCCTGATCTCTACATCAACTACGCGACCTTCCTCATGACCACCATGGCGGCCTCTGACCGTGCTCGTGCTCTCCTTCCACGAGCAATGCAAGCACTGCCTCAACATACGCATCTGGCTCTCACCTCCAAGTTTGCACAACTTGAATTTAACTCCCCAAATGGAGATCCTGAACGAGGCCGTACGATATTCGAAACGCTCCTCTCACAATGGCCCAAGCGACTAGACTTATGGAACGTGCTGCTTGACCTGGAAATCAAACAAGGAGACCAAGCAATCATACGACGATCGTTTGAGAGAGTCACGACTAGCGGTCCGCATATGAAGCCGCGAAAGGCCAAATTCTTCTTCAAAAAATGGCTCGAGTACGAGGGTAAGGTGGGGGATGGTAAGAACCAGGAGAGGGTCAAAGCTCTGGCGGCGGAGTACGTAAGAACGCAGGGCAAGCAAAGAGATGCGGAGTAGGTAGATGAGCTTGATACAGGTTTTAATTTGTATCTAGGCACAGATGAAGCATAGAAAGAATAAGCCCATTCGGTGCTTGCCTTTTTCCATCAATTCTTGAGAATGAGAGATGAAGAACTGGAGCCCAGCAGGAGCTGGGGGGCGATTACCCAAGGGCAAGTGACGGAGTATCAAGATCCAATGAATTATTCTGAGCTTTGAGAGTGAACAGACAAGAGATATGTAGAGCAGAGAGCGGCGGGATTTCCTTTACATAAGATATCGGGTTAAAAAGCAGCCATGTTGGCATTGTGGAACATTCTGGGCTAATGAAAATTCTGGTACGTAAATTATAGAATCGATGCTCTGAGCGATTAGTCTAGCCAGTCTGAGACTCAATGGACCGTGAAAAGAAGGAAAAGGAGCTTCATAATTGAGCTATTTTGTTGTTGAATTGGCGGGTATCTAAATATAAAACACTTTGTGGTTGATACACCCGAGTTCGAGTGTGGAAGTCTACATGAGTAACGATTCCTTGAGAAGCACGGAGCTGATGTTGACATTGGAAGGTCATAGCTTTTTCGCCCTGATGTGCAAGCGAATTGTGCCTCAAGAGGCAGCTTTTAGCGAGTGAACTAGCGTACTAGCGCAGAGCCGTTAAAACTTCGGCAAAATTCTTTTCAACCGTTCGAAAACATTCACAGCAAACTCTAGATTGCCTACTTGGCGCCGGTTTACGACATGGAACGCAAGAATACTCGTGGGCCAGGGCCCGAGATCAAAGGTGGAGGCTTTCGTGGCGGGCCAAAAAGGTGGACTGGGCGTGGGCCTGCGCCCGCACGACACATTCCATGGCCAGAGGTAAGTGTTCCCCTCAAGCTTTAGCCGGAATGAGCTTATGAAGTGCACTTTAGATCTTTAAGCATCACATCTCCGTGGTTGAAGGCCACCTCAAAATGATTGATATGGTGCGGAAGCACACAGTAGAGGGTTCAGGGAATTGGCGTATGATCTGTGAGCTTGTGGATCGCACAAATGAAATGCTTCGAGTCTCGAAACAACAAGCGAGGACTTTTGTACGTTATAATTCATATATGGTTTCCCGATCAGCTACTGACTCAATCTAGGTTGCACCACCTGGACAACGCGAGCAAGTGCCTCTAGGCTCATCTTCAGCCTCCATGTACCCTGGTTATTCTCCCGCCGATCACGAGTACGGGAAGGCAGCTGAGGAATTTGGAAGAGTTGCAGCTGAGGCTCGAGCAAAGGGTGTTGAAATCAAGCATCCTGAGGTTGAATACGAGATTGGTCAGGCCAAGGGTATCAAGAGGCGAACACTGGCGGCGATGAGAGGAGCATCAGCTGCAAAGGCGCAGGGAAGTGGGAGCGGTTCCGGCTCGGGCTCGGGCTCGGGCTCGGGCTCTGAAGGGCCAACTACGCAAGTGCCTAAGGATAAAGCTACACCGCAAGAGAAAGCCAAGGATGAGAAGGCTAAGGCACCAACACCCGAAGGCGACAACCCGTTCTTTATCATCGACACCAAGCCTACTCCAGTCAATCTACCTGGTATGACGACTCAACCCGTAAAACGTAGTGCCTCGCCTCCCGGATCTACCGAAGCGAAGAAGCACAAGAAAGCGAAAAAACATCACGAAGGGGAACCGCCAAAAAGCGCAGAAGCAGCAAAGGTTGAATTTGAAGACATATCTGGGGAAGTGGATGCACGTATGAAGGAGAGAGAAGAGAAGCGCAAACAGAAAGAGGAGAAAAAGCGCAAGCGGGATTCCGAAGGCGAGCAGACCGAAGACGTAGAAGTGCATGCTACCAGTTCCGATACACCTGCTGCTAATGTGGAAGTGGAGAAGCCCGAAACGAAGAAAGCGAAAAAGTCCAACGGAGAAGAGCTTGCTGACAGGACTGTGGCGAACAAGCGGTCAGGTGAAGAAACAGAGCAGGCTGCGGACGGGCAAGGCAAGAAGACGAAGAAACGGAAGAAGGGCAATGGTGCATCGGAAGAGGCTTAGATGTGGTTTGGCGTGTAATGACACCATGATGTGCATTCTGAGCATCATGCGAGAGGAGCACTGGCTTAGCATTCATACCATGCATCGACATTAGGACTAGGTAATGCCGGTGACAAACTCATCAGCTACGGAGTACCAACAAGTGATACAGAGATTGTCGATGACTTAGAGACGAAGATTATTTCAATAACTTGTGCTATGCCTTGTGAGTTATCGTGACCCGTGCAGCCTTGTCTGCTAACATATACTCGGTCCCTCCTGTCATATAGCTCTCCTTCAGTGCGGTGGAAGTTGATGTGACTTCCACAGTATGGACAAATTCTTCCTTCAAAGTAGCCGTCGCTGGTTCCTAACCATTACAAGCCAATGTAAGATAACCGTGATATAATGACTCAAGGATCAACCTCGAGACAGTAATCTGACGCCGAGTAATCCCCCGCGTCTTAATGCCACGCTTGAAGTCCAACATTACACCAATGCGGGAACCAGCTGAACCAAGACGGTGCCCACTCACATCTGACAAAAGTTACATATATATATGGGAAATTTGAAACGAATAGCATCTCCCTCTAGATAAAGGTGGCTTTTGATGACATTCAAAATGAACCAAGATACGTTAATTTTGTCAATAGAAAAATTTCGAGGCATTAGATGCGAAGCAAATTATATCATCCCTTCCTTTCGGAGAATTCCCTGACCCATAAAGTAGAATTATCCAAACTGCATTCAAGTCTAAGGAAGTGAGGTGTCCGACAGGCAGGAGACAATGCTTCCAATGCATTAGCACCGACCTAAGAGCGTCGGCAATCCAGTCACCAAAGCTCTTCTACCCTCTAGCTCCAGCTTCCTGATCTCGAACTCCGACATATAATGGTAGCCGAAACTTCGATACTATACAGGTCAATTTCATTCTCGCTTTCCTTCCTTCCACATCTTGGCATGATACAATTTTGACACTTGTCAATCCCCTTCTCAAAATGTTTTCCACTCATAGCGCTGACACTAAAACATGGATACACCCTGTCTCTTGGAATTTTGGTAAATGGTGCCGCTGTTGCTCGAGCATCCTTACATCTAGTTTCTGAATTGATAATCCTTGCTTTGATACCACAAAGGTCAACCAGATTACTACTCTCTTTCACCTAGGGATTCTGCATTCCCGGATTATCAACGCTCTACAAAATCTATCCCAAGGTTTTTGTTGGATCAGAAGTTGACCCATGGAACAATGATGGTCCTATCGCCCAGCTCAACTGACATTTGGTACTTTATCTATTCCGGGGAACCCTCGCTCAAGTCTGTTGATACGAAGAGTGTTACTGATCGACCATCCATTGATTTGACGCTGTTGATATGACATCTAGTGACGGAATACTTCAGGATTGACTCGCTCTAATCCCACAGGACTAAGACAATGAGTGATCGAATATCCTTAAGACTCCTGCTTTCGCACGTATAGCGATGCATCGTTCTTGAACTTTGTGCGCCTCGTCTTACTGACGACCTGTACATATTATTCTGATGTCTTCTCGAACAGCGGTGTGAACAGAACCCTCCTTTGATTTCCTCGATTCTGTTTCAAGATTCCGTGTTTCATTTGTGCGGCGAAAATTCCAAAACACTGGCTGAGCGCATATCGCTCTTCGCGACGTCGCTTGTCGACTATAAATAACAAGCGGTCCATCCCATCTTTTTCCTTGACCCCCATCCCGTCTATGGACCTAAGGATTGATCTACCATTGGCATGGTTCGGACATTTGTCTTTGAGCCACGTTGATTCATATTATATAACAGACATGGGGCCCGGATACCTTAATCTCGCACGTCAGCCGATCAAATATGCCCCGCGAGCACTTGGAAAAAGTTTCCTGGGAAACAAAAGGGCGGGTCAGGTACCGAGCTTTCTTTGTATTATAATGTGATTTAGTGGGGTAGTTGGCTGTTGCGCTTTCTCAGCGCCAGCTCTAGGAGGCCACCACGGTCATGTATCTAGTCATGGGTGTAGCCTGGTTATTGCTCCAGTACCTGCTCGGTACTGCACTGGCAGCGCCAATGCCACAATATTTGGAGATTCTAAGCAATGCGATTACGACCCTTACGATGACTGTGGCTTCACCACCAGCTATAGTCGTGAGCAATCCTTATACCACGATGACTATTGTGGAAGGTGTTGTTGCTACTGTAGATCCAGTCACGACTACAGGTCTTTCAACATCGAGTCTGGATCCTCCAAGTTCAATCACCGCTCTTTCAGCTACATTTACTTCGACTTCGAGTACGGCACCTTCGGCTACAGGTGCTTTGACTCCAAGTGCAGCATCTCCAGCTGCTCCTGTTCCTGCCCTAACCGATCCTCCCACTACGACTCTTGCCCCACTCACTCCAGTTGCTGTGATCCCTCCTACAAGCAATACCACATCAATATTCGTCGCTCCTGGGCCTATCGCGTCATCTTCAGCAGTTCTCTCTTCGGATCCACCCCCTACTCAAACGCAGCCGCCCTCGAACCCGCTTAATTCAACAATTATTTTCTCCAGTACTGGAATACCAGTTGCTGGCCCGGCAGGGTCACCCTCGAACCCGATTAATTCGACAGTCGTTTTCTCCAGTACTGGAATACTAGTCGCTAGCCCGGCAGGGTTACCCTCGAACCCGATCGATCCGACAGTCATTTTCTCCAGTACTGGAAAACCAGTCCCTAGCCCGGCAGGATCTCCCTCGAACCCGATTAATTCGACAGTCATTTTCTCCAGTACTGGACTGCCAAGTGCATCTCCTGCACCCATTGTACCATCAGCGCCAGTCGTTACCGCGCCTTCAGCATCCAATTCGTCAACTCTGATCACTGCCACAGGCGTAGCCTCGAATACAGCACAGTCCCAATTTAATGTGATTCTCAACAGTAATTTGGCAGCCATTCCTAGTGGCATCGACAAGTAAGCCCCCAGCATAACTGTAATCATTCTTTGAGGGAACCAGAATGCAAAACGAGAAAGAAAATTGCTAACAATCATATAACCACAGCCAAGCCCCACTCCCCAGCATCACCGTCCCCCTCCCCCTCATCTCCAACTTCCCCGCCGCAGCAAACCCCACCGCCAACCCCGACGGTTCCCACAAAGTAATCCCCTGGACCGTCCCCGGCACCAACGTCACAATCATAGCAACAATGGCCACCCCAAACGAAGCCCCGCAAATCTCCGCCACATCCTACGAATACACCGTCGACTCAATGCAATACTACATCTCCGGCATCATCAACACCACCGGCGGCGGCCCCATAAACGCAACCCAAGACCCCTTTTACTGGGACATCGGCTATGGCTGCTGGGTGGAAGTCAACTCCAATCCCTTCCTGGGAGCTAGCGGAGCGCAATTACTCACTTATAGCGTTATCTATAGCGCGCTGCAGGGGGTGAAAGATGCTCTACTAACGAGTGGGTGGTGGTATTTAGCTTTTATTGAGATCAGAGTCGGGCCTCAGGGGCAAGTTGTGGGCTACGCGACTATATCACCGAGTCTGGCGGCGAAGGGGAGTTTGCCGATTACGAATATTGATGATGCGTTGCAGGCGCTGGAGCAGCCTGTTGGAGGTCCTTCGGGCACTGCTTCGCTTGTTCTTCCGGGTGCTACGCCGGTTGCTGGTGGTTCTGCGCATAAGCGTTGGCGTTGGGCGTTGGGCGTTGAGCGTTAGGCGGGTTCTATTCTGTTTTAATTTACTGGTGACTGCTGCATTTGATTGCATTTGATGTGGGGTTTCTTGATGTACTTACAACCTTTTTGTTAGAGCTATGTACATAGCCGCATATCGATTCTGTCGGATTTAGTAGAATATAAGTTGCAGTGTGCCGAAAGTAAGTCTCACGGATTCGTATCCATAGAATTCTTTGACGCTCAAGGTTGCAGAACAAAATCATAGACGGTGGCGAGGACAGTCTTGAACAATGTGATTAAAATCGTAAAATAGATGCAAGATTTCTATACTGGTATCTTTACACATCAGACGCTCGAATCCTTACACATGCTTGCTTTTTCATGAGGATACCGGTCCAACGCCTTGCAACGCAGTTATGTCGCCTCCTACCAAGCAGCTCCAGCGTCAAAATCAAACCTCGTCAATTCCTTACCGGCATCTTCAACATCCTTCTTCGCCTTCATACGCATGTAAAAGATAGGACAATCCTTACTTGAGCAAATGACCTCACAATGCATGCTCCCCTGACACCGCTGACACTGGGTCCACAGCCTCCCGAAGCTAACCTCCAATTCAGACACCTTCGTTAGTGTCTTGGTATATAATTCTCCTGTACGTGGGCGACAATTGCTGCAGACTGCACCCGCCATTTCGTCTGCACCAACGAGCGGCTTCTTGCAACCCATGCATGTCTGGGTTTTCTTCGCGAATTTCATGAGCCCACCAAGCGTTGGGGCTGCAACTGAGATGGAGCGGGTATGCTCGCCTGTGAGGAGCTGGCCGGCTTTCTTCTCGCCTAGGATAGGGTCGAAGATACGTCCTAGCGGTTTCGCTAGCTGATTGTCGAGATAGTACTTAGTGTCGATGGGAATGTTATTCTCAAGAACGAAGATGGGATCTTCGGATCTCTCGTAATTCTTGGCGCCACCAGCGCCTTTGACAATGACATAGGCGACACGATCGCCTAAAGTGGGTGCAGAGCCTGCATCGCGCTTCTTCATTCGTTCTGCAAGCTCGACGTGAGCCTGTTTGGCAGTGTAGTCGGATTTGGAAAGCGCTTTAGTGATGACCAGCTTCGACATGTCGATTTTATTCTGAAGGAGATCCGATATGGTGTCTTTGACGTAACTAGAGAAAGGGATTAGCTGGTAAGTATAACTTTGGTCAAGCCGAGGACGTACTCTTGAGCACCCTGGACATCTCGGTCTATCAGAATCTTGCGGAGGATAGTTTCAATTACGTTCTGGACCAGACGGCAATTATCTCTTCGCACGGTTTCAATACCTTTGCTGTCCATTTTGTCATACTTGTCGGGGTTTGTCCAATAGAGCCCAGCATACCGTTTCTTGTTGATGAGGAGGTATGGAAAATACACTTTCTCGAACTCCAGTTTGATCGGCTTGATGAAGAATTCCTTTGAGACGTAGGCAGCGGCGTCCTCCCCCAGCTCCATGGCTCGCTTCAGGTCAGTGGGACCAAATTTCACCATCACTGAATCAGTGTCGCCGTAAATCACCTGTGCGTCATGTGAATATCCATTCGCGATCGTGTATCGTTTCTCGACCTCCTCCTTGGTTCTCTCAATCATCTGCCGCCCGTAACTCGTCGTACTACTCGCAATGGCGAGACAAGGCAGCTTCCCTACTGTTGCGCCTGTAATTCCGTAGACACTATTAGCGCTAATTTTCAGAGCCAATTGTCGACCGTTAAGAACAGCTTTCTTGAACACGTCGGTTTCTACGGCTAGCTCCTTCTTGGCTCGTTTTCTAGCTCCCAGCAATTCTTCGAGAATCTGGGTAAGGAGACCTTTTCTGATTTTGGCTGTGCAGAACATGTCACCATTTGGCGTGACAATGTAGTCCTCGCCTTTGACCAGGTTCAACTTCTCAACCGCTGTCGTGTTGAGTAAAGTGGTATAACAGAGATTATGGGCTTGAATGATGCTAGGATATAGTGATGCAAAATCGAGTGTAGCAATTGGAACGTCATAATAACCTCTTGTGGGTTCGATAACTGTCGCCCCTTCATATTGTTCGTCAGTTGCGGCGCTTGGTAAATTTGGAATGACAAGGTGTTGCTCTAAAGCCTTTCGGAAAAGTTGACTTATGAACTTGACTTGCTGGCCTCTCGCAAGTAAATAGTTGAAGGGGACTCCTGTTACTCTTGCCATTTCCGTGTAGTTGACAAGGCACATTAGCTTGTCCATCAGTCTTTGCGGTAGAAAAGCATCTTTAAGACAGTACACTGCTAATCTTCGCCTGGACTCTGGGGTTCCGTTGAAAAGTTCAGTGATCATTGTGTGATGTACATCCTCCTTCTGCTCCCCCAGAAAATGTGCGCAAACCGAATTGAGAGTGTAACTTCGGAGCTGATGGTCACGTTGTATAAGTTGAAGTAAGTCCAATTGCAGACGTCCGTTGGTGTTGGTAGCCTTGGTATCCCTATTTCCCATCTGCTTACTGGAAAAATTGGTTTCTTTTGCCTGCGATTGGATGCTCTTCAACCTCGTCCAGTAGGGGAATTTCATGCACTTCAGATGTCTTGCTCTGTCTAGAAGATATGGGAAATCAAAATTGGCAATGTTGTAGCCTATGATGACGTCTGGATCAACCTTCTCTAGAAAATCCCTCCATGCCATAAGCATTTTGTCCTCTGCGTCGAATTCGAAGATCTGGGTGTTGACGATCAAGCTACAAGTGTCGAGACAGAAGACATTCCGCACGAACGGCTTCGAGTCACCGTATCTCGTTACTACGTTGGCGATCTGGATGACCGGATCTTGATTGGCTTCAGGGAAGACACCTTTGCGGCCAGCACACTCGATGTCAAAGGATAGAATTCGTAACGGAGCCATCTTTGCCCATTCACCATCATTCGGATGAGCTATCAGGTCTCGGTAGTGTACATATGCTTCTATTTGACAGTTGGAATGTCGGTCTCGATGGGGGATCATATGGTATTTTGAATGAGGTGCTTCGACCCACGACATGCCTGTGACCTACAATGGGTTATTAGCCTTGTACAGGGTCCTCGTTTGATGCTCTCACTCCTGTGTCAATCATGAACCGTAGAACATATTGTATACTGTCGAATGTCAAGATACCGCCATCTACTCCCTTCCACATCTGCTTATAGTTCATGTTGCCACCTTCGATTGTGGTCCGCAGTCTGTTGATGAATTTAGGATCGGTCACGGTGATTTTCAGATACGGGCTCTGCTGGTTGCCCTGGAAGCCGAATAAGTTTTCTCGCATTACCATTTGAACAGAATGGATTGCAGGTTGATATTGTGCAAGTTGTGTCTCGAGGTATGCTTTGAAGCCTTCCGTGTCCGTCTTTGCAAAAGAGACTGGGGCAGCAACATAGAGGTAGTGGAGAAAGTCGGTGACATGCAGAAGCACCGAGTGGCCGGTCTGATGTTGAGTGGACGATTAGTAGAGTTCAGAGCTCAAAGACGAGTGGTCCTCACTTCAGTGACCCCGAACAGCTTGATGGTCGTTTTCCCTCCATGCAGCGTTCCCTCCTCCGCCTCAATCTGCTGGAAGCAAAGACTATCTGTGTTCTCATCAAAGTCGTGCAAAGGGGGCCTGTCCCACTGCTGGTCTTTCTCCGAATTTTGTTGCTTCAATCCACTGATATCCTGTGTCAATTTCTCCAATACCTCCTCTTCGAACTGGCTCTTTGGCTGGCTTGAGCCTGTCTTTGTGCCATTTTGGCTGAGTTTGAGTCTCTTTGATGGTGAAGACCCGGTCTCGAGCTTCCGTCTCTTTGCTGTTTTCGGGGAGGGAATGGGGAGGTTGGCATTGCGATGGGCATTCGTCGAGTCCGCCAGCACTCTCTTCGGCGGTGGAAGAGTTGCTGCAGGCATTGTGAAAAATTGTGTACCGTATGTTTTCAGTAGTCGAACTGAACGTGTCTCTTAAAGAGTGCTGGTGGGGCGCGTCATAAAGCGCGTTGGAGCTAATTACGTGAGGTACTTCCGCGCTAGCTTTCTGCTTCCCGCAAATCTCCCCGCCCTAGTATGGCAACATCGACCGGGGTGGTCAGACTTCGCTAAAGTGATGCCAGCTCGAAGCCCTTCCTCTGGTTTCCAATCGGAGTGCAATCAGCCACAATAGCTGTGCTTTGAGGTACTGACACACATAATTAAGCTAGCCTCATATAACAGGTGGCATAAGTAATCAATATGTACTTATATTGAATATAATTTGCCGTTGTCTCATCATACTCGAATACATAAATATAAGTCATCCAAAAGTGGCTCTCTTAAACGCTAATCCGAAGATACCCCATACCTTTTTTTCAACGCCGTGCCCCAGGTCTGCCATCGCTATGCCTGATTCAACTGCAAGATTCTGAAATCAAAAGGTTCAACGTCAAATGCAAAGCGCCTACTGCCGGCTTTATAACATATCCTTCAAGTTCACAGGAAGTGGCCCAACGAAAAGATCCCGTTTGCTGGGGCTCGTTGTATTTTGTGTGGTTGTGCTCAATTGTCCAATATCACACCAATTCTTGATGTTCTGAAAATCCATTAGTAATGTTGAAACAGAAGTGAACTGAAAGATCAGGACTTACAATGCAGCTCAAATACTTGCACCAGGAACACGTCGTGGGGTTCGCCTTATAAAAGTTTTTGAGCAATACAATGAAGACAACGAAGACAGTTATTAATGCGGCCACTCGGACCAACCACCAGACCCACCAAAGGGGTTTGCGGCCTTTAAAGAAACCTGCCGGCTCCTTAAAGAAGGCTTTTGCACCGCTCATGGTATCATTCTGCCTCGTAGCTCTAACAGATGCGTAAGGCGGTAGATCCGCGCCAACCCTTTGACGTAGCACCTCCGGTGAGTGTAGGATACAGATACCCAGCACCAGGCCCATTAAAAACCCGCCTATATGTGAGAAGTTATCCAGTCCAGGTAGAAGACCCAGCGCGAATGATATGACGATGTCAAAGCCTAGCCAAGCAAGATCTACCCATGGCGACCGACGTTCTCCCCAGTGATAGAATAGATCCAGGAGCATGAGTGCAATGATGCCAAAAAGAGACCCCGATGCGCCTGTAGATGCGATACCTTCTGCGGCAAAGTTTCCGCCTAACACGAAGCCGAAGATACCGCTGCTAAGGTAGACCAAGAAGAAACGTAGTGGTCCAATCTCCAATTCCATCTCCGTCCCCAACATGATCTGTAGCAGCATATTGAATGCAATATGTATGAAGCCCGCGTGCAGAAACATGGGTACAATAAAGCGAAACCATTGGTTTGGTGGGTGTGATTGACTGTATGTTTTATCACCAAATCCACAAAGTTGGTTGATTTGGCATTGGTTCGATGGATCGTTTAGATCGGAGGAGGTCGAGTTTGGGCATGGCCACTGGATAGTGGTGTTTAAACCTTGAGCTGTATTGCGCATACACGGAACGTAGCGGGCGCCCATATTGATGAGCACATATGGTGAAGGACCAATCATTGGATTGAATGAAGGGTGAATCTCTATGGGCGTCTTTGTGAGGGTACCTGGCCATGTTAGAGCTGACCTACACGATTGTACGAATTATGTGCCTACCATTCTTGGCCAATTCTGCAATGAATACCACTACTTGTATGAAAGTGAAGATGTAGACCACCCATGGCTGTTTCCGCGCGAAGAAGCCCTTTTTCTGTCTTTTCCGACCAGGGTTTTGCAGTGGCCTATCTATCACTGTAGGATCATCGGGCAACGGATCATGCATCGGCATTCCCGAGTCGCCTTTGTCAGGATACTGGCGCAATGGTACGTCATCTGAGAAAGGATTTGGTTCATACTCTCTTCCACCACCTCCGGACGAATAATAGGGAGATGGAAGGCTGTGTTGGCTCTGCTCAGCGTAGGGATGGTAGCTAGAATCTTCAAACGATGAAGTCATGTATGGAGGTGATGGGAGAGTCGGTCGTGGGTTGTAAGCCGAATATGGATCCGGTGGAAGAGCCTTGTTAGGAGAGGTAGGATTTGAGCGTCTGCCAGTGCGACTTGGGGAAGGGTTGTAGTAGTCGTTGGCTGCCATGTCGGGCAGTTCGAATGTCTGATGCGGTGGATAGAAAGTCCAAAGAGAGTCGATCTTTCAATGTTTTAGTCGTAGCAAGGCTATCTAGCTTGTAAACGAAGCTCGTATGATGGGGGCCAGGCTTAGCTTGGTTCGGCGAAATGAGCGGCTGAACAAAGGCTTGTTGACGCAATTGGGAGAATGACACGCGATAGCTGAAGAAGAGAAGAAGAAGGAGAAGAGACTGTGGGTATTACTTCCATGAAGATAGAATACAAAACTATGGGAAGACGAGACGCGCGAAGAGTGATGTACATGGTCCGGAAATAGAACTCTCCTACGCAACTTTTAAGGGCAGTGTTCCTCCTGGAATGCCAAGACCTAAGTCGCCGAGCAAGCACGGGCCAATCAACATGAATGACGTTTTAAGTGGCTTAGCGGCACAGGGCTGGCAGCTGTACCTTACCTTACAGAGTGGCATTCAGGCACTTCAACAACCTCAAGCAATCAACACAATCTCTTTCTTTCTTCTTCACTCATTCCCCCTTCTGTATACTATTCCTAAGTACCTCGTGGACCGCCTGTACATAATAATTTGTGCTAGACCGGGGCTCCTTCTACATCTTGGCGTATCTCCAAGGCTTCCTATTATGGACCCTTAGGTATTCCTTCATCCCAACGCTATGAGAAGAAGATGACAGCTCTTTCATCGACGCCTTCACCTCCATCTTCGCCGTCACCTATGAAAAGACGCCAAAAAGGTTGGGCAAAAAGATGCGAGCGTGCTTGCTGCCAGACCATTACATACTTCCCTCTTGCTTTTGTCTACGGCTTGACTACTTGGGCGGTATGGGTTGAAGCAGGCATAGGCTTCGGTCAGGATACCAGAGGTTGGATCCGTATGAGCTATGCGTGTGGCTTGCTTGAGTTTGTGGCACTGATAAAGTATTAGGCTCCTTCACCTCTATAATTGGCATCATCCTCTACTTTCTCCTGAATTGGTGCTATACTACCGCTGTCTTTACCGATCCAGGGTCTTCTCTCGTTTCTACCAGCCATTCTACCAGCCATTCTGGCTACTCCCACCTACCCACCCATGAACCCTCCACCCATCGAGATGCTCCTTCCTTCACTGTAAAATCTACCGGCGAGACCAGGTTCTGCAAGAAGTGTAAGACTCGGAAGCCAGACCGCGCCCATCATTGCTCGACATGTGGGCGATGCGTCCTGAAAATGGACCATCACTGCCCTTGGCTGGCTACCTGTGTGGGGCTGCGAAATTACAAGGCTTTTCTTCTTTTCCTCATCTACACATCAGTCTACTGTTGGCTCTGCTTTGCGCTTACGTCGACCTGGCTCTGGAGTCAGGTTTTGAATGATACTCAATACACCGACGGCCTTATGCCCATCAACTATGTCTTACTTTGCGTCATCTCAGGGATCATTGGCTTGGTGTTGACAGGCTTTACAGCCTGGCATATTAGCCTTGCATATAGGGGTCAGACTACGATCGAATGCTTGGAGAAGACAAGATACCTGAGCCCACTAAGGAAAACCATGCGAGGTCAAAAATTTGGGCATGCAAACGGCGATGGGGGCCAGAGCTACGGGCAGCAACTAGCCGAAATACACGCAAACGCACTGCCCGGTGTGACAAGGCCAGAAGAGGGGGAAGCGATGCTCGCGAATGATGATCTCGAGGCTGGTTATACGCCAAACGTCAAGAGATCGCTACAGAGGAACTACAATGAAAGGGAACGATCCAGGGAACGGGAAAGATATGAGGACTATCTTGATGAGCAAGACTCGGACAAGTTGCCAAATGCGTTCGACCTAGGATGGCGGCGCAATCTGTTGCATCTTTTTGGAGATAGACCTTTGCTTTGGTGGTTGCCATTTTGCAATACCTCGGGTGACGGATGGCATTGGGAACCGAATGCAAAGTGGGTAGAAGCTAGAGAAGCCCTACGTCGGAAACGCGAGAATCAGTGGCAAGAGGAGCTGGATAGGGGAAGGACTGAACGTGGGAGCCCTCAGCGCGTACATCCTGGGTACCCCCAAAAATGGCCTGGTAGAGACGATTCTGACCGCCATTATCTGACGACTTCCAATGGTGTGATTACCGTACCTGGGTCTGGCACTAGGTCGCCCAATAAAGCTGATCTCGTCCTCGGTAGGACAGACGAGTACTTTGATCGAAGCTTCGACGAGGGTAGTCCGTCGAGTAGAATGTCAATGAAGACACTCAGACGGCGCGGAAGCTTCAGTGGCAGTGATGACGATGACGATAACTATATCGTCAGCAGCGACGAGGAGAGAACAATGCCCGGCGCACACCAAAGAGCTGGACAAAAGCAGGATTGAGCCTGCAAGAAGCGATGTATGTTTTTGGAAGCCCGCCTTATCGAGCAGCTTTTGGAGTCCAGCCCGAGGTATACCCAGACCCGATGGGCCATAAAACACTTTATGCACAATAAAAAATTGGACGCATGGTGCATGAAATTGTGGAAAGATGAATCAAGGGTACAAGCCTCTGGAAGCATGTAGGCTGGTAAGCCTCTTTGGACCTCCAGTTGGAGATCAGCGATTTTGGTATATTTGTCGAACCGTCTAATATTCAGGTCTCCTGGATTCGACTAGCGCGCTCCGATGCTCCACAACACGTGCGTCACACGTGGCAACCACGCCACGGCCGGTATATCAGTACGTCAGTCGCACGAGCGACACGACGCATCTTCAACAATGCCTTGTATACCTAGTACTTGTATCTGTTGTGGAGAATGTCTGAAGTGCCATCCCAAAATGCATGGCGGCCTTAATTGCAGGCCGGAAACAGAAAGGACTTGTCCAAAATCAAAGAAAAAACCTCGAAAGTCAACGTATCGAAAGCCATCGCAATGCCAGGTATCCAGACCCCCCATCCTGGCCATGAGACAAGAAAGATACCATCCATACCTGTCTCAGTCTGGACATATCCCGAATGCAAACATCACCACAGCATTCCGATACGACTCTTGCCCGCCATGTCCTACTCAGCAACCTTACCCATTCGAACCTTCAGTATACCCCCAGCATACGACTGTCTCCTCTTCCCAGCAGGACGAGTGCGGGAACACCCTACATCCACACCAAGTCAACGGTCATTGCGTCAACACATCGCAAGCGAACCTCAACATCCGCCACATCCTCCAGGACTCGGCTCACCCTTCAAATACATCTCCAAATCCTGCCACCCAAGGTCTCCATAGCTGTCCGACCCCTGGCGTCCACCTTTCCGCCACTCCACAGGGGTATTAGCTCCTCAACCCACGATGAAGGACACTCTTACTAAGCAACGTAGACTCCGCATGACACGTTGGCCCACGACACCAGAACTCCATTCGAGTAGTCATCGCGTGGATACTCCCTTTGGCAAAGCGGAAACGCTCGAGAAGTCTGAGTGCGCTATGGAGGATTTGACTCCGAGACATAGCTCGAGGAGCGATGGAGATGGAATATGGTGTCATGTATGTGGGTCACTGCTAGGAGTAGCATGTAGTGGGCAACATGCCCGTGTTGAGGTTGATGGTGGTGGATAAGGAATGGGTAATGTATTCTGAGAGAAGGTTCGCGCATAACAATGATTTGACTACGATTTTAAGCGTTGGCGTTGGGAGAATGGTACCTTGTTGGGTTGGCTGGTGCCAAATACTCCAGGCTACGACGAGACCTAGCCAGCAGTATAGAATACTCGTAAGAGAAGCATGAATATTAATCATGCCCCTGCTGCTAAAGTCCATGGATGTCTCTTGCAATATTTTAAGAATACATGGTTTAATGATTATGTCTCTTAACATGTGTAATGTTGGTTTGTTCTGTGATTGCATGGGGTGATGCCGATATCCTCTTCCACCGGCTAGGCGGTCTATGAAATGCACAATGACCCTTTCATTTGTCGGCTGGAGCTACTCCGCGGAGGTAAGAAAGTTTGTAAAACGAAATGGCATTCAGATATATGAACATTATATCATCTTATTACTTTATTTCCGAAGCAGAGACACTCACTCCCTTTCTGGCGCACATGAGGTACATATGGACCGGTAGGTTGGTTGGATGAATCAGCCTTGCAGCATGCCTACCTAGCGTTGTGGATCTCATGTTGGTATACCATGTAGAGTGATCAAGAGGGGAAATGCGTCAATTGATTATAGGAAATAATATAGAAAGCTATAAAGCTAGTCATAGCTTCACTGAAGTATACAAGTCCTCAGAACTGTCAACGCTTATTCCATATCTCTTCCGTAGCGGGACTACCTCCTCGATCGTGCGTGCGTGCGTTTGCCAACCAAGGAGGAGCGTGTGCACGAATGGTTGGTTGGTGGAAGGAGCGAGGAAGGGAGGTGGATTGAAGAGGCTCAATGCCGTGGAAGGAAGGAATGCTCGATAATGCCATAATCAGCGCTTGCTCGCTTCGGAGGTTTGAGTGGAGATGCTGTTGAATGTTGTAAGAAAATTCGTGTGGAGGGAGTGGAATGCAGGGTTGTAGCCACGGTCCTTCTCCTCTGCGCCCATGCTCACTTGGTATATTTGACTGTATGATGGGAGGTTTGAGCTGGTGCATGGGGGCTGCTGTTACATGATGGTGCAGCCGTAGGCGGGTGTGCCTGGGAGGAGATGAATGGTTAGTGAGGTCTAGGAATTGAGGAAAGGGAGGACCTACCGTTGTCGTATTCGTCCTTGGGCTGCGGCACCTCACTGGGAGCTGCCGTCGTGGTGGTGAGTGTGATTGGATTCATGATGATGAGAGTGTGAGAAGATCAGTGATCTTGGGAGTGAGTTGTCGCGTGAGCTGTTGGGTCTGTGTTTGAGTGATAGGTCTGGTGAGTGATGTTAGTGGGTTGTAGTAAAGGTGAGGATGCGAGTCAGTAGATATCTAGGAGAAGACCTACCTGTAGGCTTGAAGTGTTGATCGACGTAAAGACAAGTGGGAGACGAGGTGGATGTTTTGAAGATGGTTGTAATTACTGAAAATATTGGGGCAGGGCAACGAATATCAGCTGTTTGTCTTCTGGCCCACGTCAATGACGAAACTGATAATGGACGTGATAAAGGAGCACAGGAGTGATCTTGGTCATCAACGTGATAGCAGGAATTGTTCTCCGTGGAGAGTTCTGTGCTTACATTGGTTGAAACTGATGCCGAGTCTTTGCGTGTTAACATTTGTCGAGTCCGATTCCCGGTCTTTGTTGACGACACAAGTCTTTGTACGCCCTTAATATTGTTGGTTCATGACCTTGATATTGTGGTCACCGGTCTGAAAGAAGACCATCATCGCTGACGTCCGCTAAGCAGGTGATCTTGCTTATCTCCTTTGATTGGTATGTGAATGCGGAGATTCAGAGCCTAAGATTGCGGAAGACCTCTCCGATCACCTGTTTGTTCAGGATAGTGGGAAGTGTATAACACGTGCTGAGATACCCAACGCTTAGACTCGGCAGAGCTAGACCGCCATTTTTCTTCTCACAGGTGTTGACCAACACAAGTCTTGGCCTCCGCTATCGCGGACTCGAGAAGCGCGAAAGAATCTCGTGAATCCTTGGTAGCTTGAACTTGTCTGGTCACATGTTAGACCGACCAACACCGACAAGTTCTATATGCCATTCTTGCGCGGCCTCGGAATGCGGTGTGATCGAGATGGGATTCCTGGCCACTTTTAAATACAATTAACTTCAGTATACAGGCGTCACTGAAGACGCTCAGAAGTATAGATAGAGGGAGTTTTGTTAATACGAGTTCGAACTTGGTGAAGGCAGCCATTCAATCGTGGGAGCAGTCGCGTCTCCGTGATCACTGCCCAGCTACATTGATGTTGACATTTCAACTATGACGTATCAACGATGGCGGCGCGTAGAAAGGTCCTCATTTGCAGACTGGAATAGTACCAAACCGCAGTGTCTTAGATCGACTACGACATCATGAAGCGCATCGATGCTTCACCGCCGCGCAGGCGTGCTGACACCATTCACGTACGCACGTAGGCTTCGTGAAACGCCAACATGACCAGAACTCGCCTCCGACTTGCAAGGGTCGGCTGATGGTCATTAGAAACAATGCCGAGTGTATCAATGTGCAAGTGTGGAACAGCACTCTAAGTGCGTCCAAGGGAATCTGAAGCCTCGAAGTCGCCATTACCGAATTCGGCGTTAGCGCGATGTTTCTTTAATCAGCTTCGCCCAACTTGCATTGTCATTCTTAATATTGTTCTGACCAGCGACAAAAAAAATGCCTTGTCTTGGTCGATTCTTAATGTTACCATGTAGTGGTATCGTCTGCATTCCGTACCTAATGCGTACTGCCAATCCTCACGGCGTACCAATGATTCACAAGCAATTTCAGCGCCGGAGGCATGAAGTAATACCAAGTACTCAATGAAGCATTGCCCCAACCCTCGTATATCTGGCTCGTCGGCTTAACCTTATGTGTACACCTCTTCAGTGAAAGCATTCAAGCTCAATCCCTCCTTTGCGATATCCTCCTTGATTAAAAATAGCAACGGCATCTCCACCAATGTCCCTTTAATCGTGCTCAACAGCTCCTTAACCTCTTTAACTCCTTGCTCCCCAGGCGAAAATTCCTCCTCGACGACGTGACCCCACATGTACTTAGCAGGCTTCTTCTTCCCTTCTTTACCATCAGCTTCTTCATCCGCTTCGTGGAAGTAGACCTCGTAGTATTTCTGGTAATCACCCCATGTCTTCACATCATCGTGAGGAACAGGGTGGAAGATCTTGCCAAAAGCGTACGTGTTGGTGTGGGCGCGCGTATTCCAGAAGTTTAGGAAATTATCGGCTAGAGGATCCATGACCGCTTGGTCCTCAGGAGAACCGTAGTCGTAGGCGTTAGGAACCCCGACTGGGTGGAAGTTCTGATCTGGTCGCTCCATGTTCTGAGGTTTCAAAAGACCAAGATGCTTGCGAAACAATTGGCGTCGAAGTGTTGCTGCAAATCTAGCAGCCCGGTATGGCTTGCCATCCATGAAAGAGTCAACAGGGTTAGGATCTTCTACAACCACAGCGATCTCTGAGTCATGGGTTCCTAGCTGCGAGCGATCATTCATGTTGGCCGAACCAACAATGGCGACTCGATCGTCGGCGATGCAGATCTGTAAATAGTCAGTACGGACATATTGAACAACATTGAAATACCTGACCTTCGTATGTATGTAAAGCTCCTCGGAAACAAAAGCTTGAATTTCGGGATAATCCCCTGCTTCCCAAGGCACTTCACGAATATCTTTGCCACCAAGCATGTAACATTCACTCACACTATCCCAGACCCCGGTATAAAGGCCCTGTTTTCGATTCATTTTCGTAGTGGTCTGCTGATATTGTTGGTACTGCGGATGGCTTTGATGCTGACCGCTGGCATCTTCGGCGGGCAACTCCACGGCTTGATCATGCTGCTCTCGTGCAACGTTGTAGTCCACTCCACTCTTTTGTTCCGCTTCGCGCATGGAACCACTGACATTGATGCGATCTGGGGGATAATCTTGTCAGTATCTCCTTTCATGGATGGGCTGGAATCTAATGCGCGCAACTGTGTGAATATTACAAGGGTTTCCTCCAATAAGAGAGGTATATTCCCAAACAGAGGCATTACAATATTCCACGTTTACGCGGAAGACTTACCGTAATTTCTTAGGTTGTAGAATCGAATGAATTCAGTAGGGTCATACCCCTCCTTTGCGACCATTTCCATAATACTGTGTCCTCCGCGGTTGATTGAATTATATTGATATTCCATTATGGCTCGGGTCCCCAGACTACTGTCGTCCTTGAGATCCCCAGCAAAGCCTGGGATAGCCGGCATTATCACAATGACTTTGAACTTCTGTGAAGCTCTCGCAGCTCGGAGAACGCGCTCAACGATAGCTGCCCCAACTTTGTTTTTCACAGGCTTCTGCGCGTCCGAAGTAGCCGTGATGAAAAATTGATTTTCAATATAGATAAAGTGCTGGCTATTCTCAATGACACTGATATAAGCATTGGCGATCGAATGTTCGGTAGGAACTCCATGGCTCCATTTGGTGCAGCTCCTCACAATCTGGCAAGAAATCCCGGCCTCCTGGAACTTGCCCTGAACCTTGCCGTAGTGTTCGTTGCCGCTCAGATACTGCTTGCCGTCCTCAAAGCGGCCATACATAGCTTGGCCAAGACCGCGAGCTTCTTCCTCCAAAGCTTCACGGTGATGGTGACCCATATGCGCTCCCATGCGTTGTGCATCTTGTTGATCGGCAGATTCCTCATCCAGGCCGCGGCCAGAGACTGGAGGTGGTGGGAAATAAGGTACCTGTCCCTGAGAGTTGCCTTGGGGTCTTGGGGGAGGTGGTGGGTAAGCCCCATATCCCTGGGCTTGAGCAGCAGTTTGAGACCCCGGCGGTTGATATGGTTGATATGGCTGACTAGCTGGTCCTGGCGCCGCAGTATGGTAAGGAACCGTCCCTGCCATGTTTTGGGTAAACGTGAGCCGCGAGTACCTCGTGTCTTTCCTAACGTCGTATTTTTCATTGTAGATAAAATTCCAGCGCTCTACGAAATGCCCTCGGAGATCTTCTACCACTGGTCCGCTTAGGCTGACAGAAAGGTCGGACCAGCCCATTCTTCCGCTGTCCTTACGGTTCACCTTATTGTTTTCCCAGTTTGTGACATCTTGGAAGTCCATGATCCTGTCAATGTTTAGCCATTTGAAACGCCTATAAGGCTTCCATTGCATTCGTGCTTACCTAGCGTTGTTGTAATCTTGACCAGGAAATACGATGTCGTCAAGGTTAGCGGGATGACAATCAGCGAGTGGGTGCTGATTGGTGTCCCATCGGCCGAAACACAAATCTAAGCCTCCCATAAAAGCGATCTTCCCGTCCACTAGGCAGAGCTTCTCATGATGGGCCCAATACAGAACTACATCATCATTCATACCATAGATGGCTTTTAAAGCGTCCTCAGGTAACGTAGCCGCCGTCTTTGCACTAAGTGACAGGTGTTGTAAAGAGGAGAAGAAAGATGACTGGAGGGTTTGAGCATCAGGAAGATGATCTGGATGTCGAAATACGGCGATGTTTGGGTGTAGATTTTCCAAGGCATGTTTCGTATGGTAGGAGCAGACTGTCAGTGGCGGGACAATCAGCGGATTCTCCCTCTCGATGTGCTCAAGAGACATAAAGGTGGCGGCAAGACCCAAGCCAGTAAGGGTCTTGGTTACAATGTCGGTGCTTCTTGGGAGGAAGGAGTGTAGATAATCCGGTAGAGTGGGAGAAAGATACTTACGAGTAAGTGCCTGGGTGACTTCTTTATAGACGATTATGTTCACCTTGACACCACGTTGAGCGGCAGCTTGGAGCATACGATCTAGCCTATATTGCTCGTTCTTTGATGGTGGTCTCCGCAAATAGAGCTCCGGTGACAGCCACCCTATTGATGGGTTAATAAGCAAAGCATCTGACAGGGTACAGAGTCTTTTACAATCCAGTATCCATACGGATTCAGTAGCCCGTTCCAAAGCTTCAGAAACCGCCCACATGTAGCCGCAGCCATCAACGTACCATTTTGCATCATTTTGAGTTCTCTGCGCTGCAAAGCTTCCATAACGATGCTGGGTATTGTTGTGCGTGCCGTCGTCACACTGAACTCCTACGTGAGTATGACTGTGCTTATTGGATCCAGCAGGTCCAATGTTGCTTTCTAGCTTGCTGCCAATATCCTCGACTGCATCCTTCACCTTGTTTAGGAAGAAGGAGCCTATGCCCCCCGAGGAAGGCTTCGGTTTCGATTGGCTACTCCCATCGTACTGAGATTGATACTTGCCACGAAACTTACGATAGGTATCTCCAATTATGCCACGCTCTCCCTCTGTCCCTTCGCCGACGTCCTCTGGATCTTCAGGATTCGCTTGTGGTGGTCCGTGATAGTCTCCGTAAGCCATCGCATCTTCCTCACCACCATACCGCTGGCCAGCTCCAGGGTCCATGTTACCGTTAAGATTGAGCTGAATGGGATGTCCCACCTAAACAGTTCTCGCGACTTATAGTGTTTGAGTGTTCAAAGGCTCGACGCAAGATGCAGTCCAGCTGTGTTACGACGAAGTAGAGTATAATGATATGGTTGTAGGATTACGAGGCCACAAGATATATATCCTGTGGAAGGGTTGGATGTCGAAATTTGGCAGGTTTCCTATTGTCGAGGATGTCAGAATAAAGTGGCAGCTCAGCTGAGCTCTTGCCTTAGGCGCTCACGTAAGAACTGTATTGGTTGGTGACAACGCCGTCGACCGCCCTTTCTTGTTCAAGCTGACTTGCTGATCATCCGTTGACCTATCAACATCCGCCTAGCCCAAGCCACCAAAAGCGGCGGGAAAACCTCGCTAGAATTATCGACGATGGACAACGGACGGTGGTTACCCTCCTCTTCTTTCATACTCTTGAGGAACTAAACATGAGCCTCAATCCCAAAGACTTCCACCTCTTCCACTGCTTTTCTGACATGGAGTGGTCATCGGTGGGGAATGGCAGCAGCGATGGGAAAAGCGGACATGGCGGCACCAGTGGAGGGTCCCGAACACCTTGCCGATCGTCCAGCCAAGGTCGAAAGACCCCTCCATCCGATGATGCTACTCCGCCTTCGCCCGCCCTGGCACACATACTGACTGCATCCTCCCACTTTATATATTATGGCCTCACTCCTCTCTAAATCATTGCCTCGCGCTTTATCAAGACATCCTCGCGTCTATACCAATTCCTTACGACCCTTCAATACCATCAGGATGGCCACCACTAGGATCGCTACGATTGACGTTAGCTGTCTTCCTCTGGTTATTTCTGAGCGAACGCTAATTACTAGACGTAGAGTACTCTCCGGGACCGTCTCCCTATGCAAGCCCATACCCTTTTCGAAGCCAAAGCAGCCAAGAATATGACATTTGAAGATATCGCTAAGCAGCTGGGCCGCAACGAGGTGGCTGTGGCAGCTATTTTCTACGGCCAGGCCCAGACTATACCAGAGGATGTCGAGAAACTCTCCAAGATCCTGGACATCGACCATGGGCAGCTCACTAAAGAGCTGGCCGGGTATCCTTTCAGAGGACAGGTCATGGACATGCCACCTAGAGAACCCTTGATCTACCGTCTTTACGAGATCGTGCAAAATTATGGCTATGCATACAAGGCGATATTGAATGAGAAGTTTGGGGATGGCATCATGAGTGCTATATCTTTCTCGACAAAGGTGGAGAAGGAGACGGACAAGGATGGGAACAACTGGGCAGTCATCACCCTGAGGGGCAAATGGTAAGTCTTCTGGACTGAATTCGGAGATATGCTGGGTACTGATGCAAAATCCAGGCTACCATTTTCAAGATTTTAGATGTAAATTTCCAATTTGCATGATGGTATTGTTGTACATATCTTGGTGAATATGCAATTATAGAAACATTTCCTATCGACTGTTAAGGGACAACATGCTTGCCCTGAGCCTATGGCTAGAATGCCATTATCGAGAAAGTATTACAATGCAGGGGAAAGGCAGAAAGGTGATTCCAGATTTTCTAATCGTATTTGATTGCCAAGCCTAAAAAGCCGGGAAGCTGACACAAGACCTCAAATTCACTCCTCGTGTACGACCTGCTTAATACAAGGACCTCCAACCTAGAAACTTCAAAATTCCTGAAATGTCTATTGCCCACTGTACCTCATCCAATCATTGCGATATGACCTTCTCGTAGTCTTGTTGTAAGATCATATAAGCGAAATTAATCTCAATAGAAGATGCTAACGAGAGCGATAAAGGTTGTTATTAGCAGACGCCTGGGACGCGTCCGCACCAGAAAAGACGATGGGACAAAAGCAGACCAAACGCTCTTCAAACGTCTCTTCTCAATCTCTTATCAGGACAGCTACCACCGATGACCATTCCGGTCCTCCCACAAGCCCAACAACAACGAGCTCGCCAGGATCTCACAATGGTTCCCCGTACGCCTATGCTGACAACGAAATCACGCCACCAGCACCAGCTCGCGTGCTCAACCGTCTTTCCGAAATCATCGACCCTAGAGATCTAATTCAAGACGAACTCTATCTGCTGACACCTACACGCCATCGATCATCCTCCCAAGCTATACCATTCACATTCAGAGGCCTTGTGCAATCACCGTCTGGCAACGAATTGGGGGCAGAGGAATTCATCATGCATCCAAGCCGGCCATTGGCGATGTGGGAGAGGCAAGAAAGGGTATTGCAAGCGACGAGGGAAGGAATGGAGAGATTCGAGATGGAGAGCCGGATAGACAGTCAAAGCCGTAGGGGTACGCGTGAAGGTCCAACACCGCAGCGAAAGTTGAGAACACGTTGGTGGCGTTGCGGTTGCTTGTGTTGAAAGGGGTTGGGAGCTGATATGCTTCCAATGGAATCAGACTAAGGTTCACATGTTTTACGCATTCTGTACCGGACAATGAACAGAATCTTGTATGTACCTATCAACGCGAATTCATGAAGCCGTTCTAACACCACTGCTTGGATGCACTGACTGTAATTGTCATTTAGCGTACTTGACACGTGACTGAGTGTTGCTCAAGGCGTGGTGGCATACAAATATTCACTGAAATTGATCTCTTCACTTCGTCACTAATCCAGCGCTCACCGACTTTTGGGAGGGTTCATCTACTTTATGACACCCTCTTCCTCGACCCATCCTTAGCACTCCAAGCAGCCACAACTACCCTCAAACCTTCTCATTCTCGTTTCCTTTTCCATACAAAGGCCTTTCAAGATCATCGTCGTACCCATACCAGCTACCGCGGCAATACTCGGATCCGGTGTCTCGGTGAACCTCAATAGCGATCAACCGACTTACTTCTCCATCTCGATATTTCAACAACAACAACTAGCTTACAACACAGACAAAGCGAGAAACCTCATCACCTACCATGTCATTCTTCGAAGAAAAGTGGGACCCCACTGTTCGCGAGAATCTTCCTTCGCAGGTCAAGGCGTGGAGAAATGGTCAAGTCAACACTGCTAGTTCTCCTGGCTACACGGAGAATGCTCGAAAAGCTCAAAGCTCCGCCTCAGGTGCAACTATCGTGGATGGCAAGATCCTCAGACCCGTGCATGCTAGGCCCAAAGAGAGCTTGCCTTCCAATGTACATGGCTTCCACAACACCGACAGGGCAGGACAGTCAGTGAAGCAAACGGGACGTCCTCCAACCACGATCCCTCGCATGCTTCCAGGAGGTCGACCAAGTTCATCAGCAATGTCTGATGTTCGACCATCAGTTATTCCTTGGCGAGCTTCAAACACAGCAGCTTATGCAGGATCAACGAGTCGCTTTTCGGGGCCTGACTTCATCCCAAATGCCCAAAGCTCATCAAAACATGATACACAGAGTCGAGGCTCGTCACCATCCTCAGAGGTCACCCCCCAACGTGCTACCAAGGAACAGGAGACATCGTCACACACTGAACACAATAGCCAGACCTCATCATCCGAAGCTCGAAAGATGCTTCCACCCCATCTCCGAAGTTTAGCAGCGACCAGAACAGCCGCAAACGCTTCGGCCAAGAATCAGGAAATTGAATCGTCCGGCAAAACGGATGCCGGCAGGCCTACAAGATCTATCAAACATGAGAGCAACTTCCCGTGCACTTATGAAAAGTGTACCCTTGGCTTCAGGGACCAAAAAGCCTTAAAAAATCATAAAGAGCTGGAACACGATTTTTGCCGTGTTTGCGATGAGGACTATGATAATTGGGAAAAACTGCTCGAACATAAGATGAATAGTGTTGATCATATAACTTGCGGTGTATGTGGAGAAGATTTCCGAAGCGAATCTGGACGTGACAAACACGTGCACCAGGTGAGACAAATTGATATATGGTTATGTGACTCTGCTTACCTTTTCAGTCTCACCCTACCCCCCAAGAGGTCGTGTGTCCTGGTTGCAGATTGATCTTTGAGAGTGGTAACGCCCTAGTTGCCCACATCTATGGCAATCATTGCAAGACTCGTGACGGTGGCATGTCTAACCGCGTCAACGAACTCAGGATCAGAGAAAATCGAGCTCAGGCAGTGGTTGACGTGGATAGAGTGTCACACCGCCCAAGCAACACAAGTGCACTTATTGCTGCGATGCAGCCACCAGAGATTGGAGATGCCCAATCTTCTGCCCAGTCTGTTAATGGCGGTGTACCTGTGCCATCTCACCTCATGGACGACAATACCCCTTATGATAAGTCGACAGGACTCCCTTCAGCCTTGATCGAAGCCCCACAGACAGCCCATGGTGAAGCTGATACTACGACAGTTGCAGAATCAGGGGCGTCAGCTCGAGTCACGGACACTGAATGGCCTACAATCGGGCAGAGTTTGCAAAAAGGCAAGGGCAAGGAGGCAAATGTCATCCAGGGATTGAGTGCATTAAACATAGGACCTTCGAATGGCCCTCAGTCGAAAGATCCTACACATGCACAGGCCTTGACCATGTACGAAAAGCCCTTCCCTAAGGTTGGCCAATGGCCCGAACCCAGCATGCCAGACTACCGTAGGAACATGATTCCCTCCGATTCCGGCAACGAACATGTCATCAGAACAGACTGGGACCCTTTCGAATTTGTTCGTAACTTCCATGGCGAATTCGACTGCCCATTCGCCGCATGCAAGTATGTTTTACGCAGAGCTTATCTACTTTAGCGATTTTGTCGATCTTCTAACTTTTCCCAGGGCGTCATTCCTTGAAATCAACGATCTCAAATGGCATCTGACTTCGGGATACCACCAAGGCACCGACCCACGTTGCATGAAGTGCTTCAAGGTCTTCAAGACTATCGCAGGACTTGTAGCCCACATGGAACGGAGCGAAAAATGCAAGATCAGGGAAACTATGGGCTTCGGCAATGTGCTCCACCTTACCTCTGGAGGCTTTCTTGGAATCAACGGCCGTCACGCTGATGGATCGATCAAGATTGAGGTTCCTGATGTCCCTGACGACCAGCGTTATATGATGAGGTACGGGGAGGACGGCGATGAAGACGAGATCGCGAGGTTTAGACCCGTCCTGCGCCTGCCGCCTCCTCATCAGCAAGGGGATTCCACGGCGGATTAGCTTCTCTACTGGTAAGTAGGAGCGATGGGATTGAACGATTGCAGGGTTTTCGAAAACGCGTTATTATTACAATAGAGGAGGATTTACTTGAGGAGAGATCAGTTGATAGAAAACCGGGTTGAAAGTACCTATCCCATTCACATAACTCAGCATAGATTACATGACTTCCTACTGGCAGCCAAACTCGGCCTCGCGGCGGACACGATGCCAACGACGAGATAAGACATAGCTCAATAGCTTAGCTGCGAAGTAACATAAATCATCAAGTTGCTTTTATTAAGTACTACCTAAATAGCACCAGATACTTATTCTAATGCTTGAGAATACCGAAAAAGGAGCTCTTGCAAGCCCTACATATTAATTAATACCTAGATAAAATTTCCGAAATAGAATGTACTTAGGCCTTTTGATGGCCTACCCTTTTTAATCCTTTAAAAATCCCATAATGAGTGTGGTGTAACTTAGGCCTTTTGATGGCCTACCGTGTTGATCTTTAAGATCCCTTGAGTAGCAGGTGATGAGTGTGGTGTTGGATTATTAGTGAATGGTTGTCGTGGAAATGTAACGGGGGAAAGGAAAGTGCATGCAGAATTCTGCGCGTTCTGTCACTCTAAGTCGGAGTGCTAGCCTCTCCGCTGGCCAGCCTTAAAGATTCTCCCATATCCTTTAGCTAGCCTGTCACGCGTCGCCCTAATGTGGTCAGGATCGCGAATGGAGTGAAGTTGACGCTCCAATATGTCAGCGAGCTCGTCTGGTTTAAACTGTGAACCGAAGGTGAGGATGAGATTCTCTTCGGCTTCCGTATAATCTCCGAAATTGGCTGGCCCCCTGATTTCTTGCCAGCGTGTTCTATGATTTTCGGGTGCGCGACGGGGGCCCGCCAGACTCATCTGCTCGGAGATCTCATCCCAACCAGTGAGAGTGTCCCACTTTTTGTATCCTTTCACGAGCTCGGTGAGCCTATTATCTTCTTCTTCCGACCAATCTTCTGGCTTGAGATTTTTGGCTGTCGCCTTTAGCTTATTATTCCAGCGCTTTTGACAGTCATCTGCTGTATGACGGAAGAATTTAGCTCTGTACAACCCCTGAGCGACAAGCGCCCACTTATCTTTTCTATGATCATATTGTCCCTTTAGCCAGACGAGCTCGTCCTCTTCTTTCTGCGACCAGCCCACATCTGATGGTGCCGACCGGTCAAAGGAGGTTGGGTTAGCTGCCAAAAATTTGCGTTTCGCCTTTCCTTCCTCACTATTCCAGCGCCTTTCACAGTCATGAGATGTGATATTTTGCTTAAATTCCGTGGACATTGCCTCAGCGATAAGATTCCATTTACCGTGTTCCATATCATATTGTTCCTTGAAGTCGATGAGCTTCTGGTATTTTGCGTCGTCCCAGAGATGACTTTGTTGTTGTCCAGGTTCATCAGATGCATATGCTCCATATTGTCCATGTTGACTAGGTGGATATGCTGAGTGTTGTCCGTATCCAGCAGATGGATATGTTAGGGATTGTCCATATTGAGCAGATGGATATGTTAGGGATTGTCCATATTGAGCAGATGGATTTGTTAGGGATTGTCCGTATCCAGCAGATGGATATGTTACGGATTGTCCAAATTGAGCTGATGGATTTATTCCGGATGTTCCATATCCAGCAGATGGATATGTTCCGGATTGTCCAGGTTGATCAGATGTATATGCTCCGTATTGTCCATGTTGACTAGATGGAAATGCTGAAGAGTGTTGTCCATATGGAGCAGATGGATTTATTACGGGTTGTCCATATCCAGCAGATGGATATGTTCCGGATTGTCTAGGTGGATCAGATGGATATGTTCCGGATTGTCTAGGTTGATCAGATGTATATGCTGAAGAGTGTTGTCCATATGGAGCTGATGGATTTGTTCCTGATTGTCCATATCCAGCAGACTGATATGTTCTGGATTGTCCATATTGAGCAGATTGATATGTTCCGGGTCGTTCAGGATGATTAGATGGATATGGTAGGTATTGTCCTGGAGTTGGTCCGGCAGTTGGTCCGTATTGATCATGAGGAACTGTACCACCTTGGGGTTGCGCATACGCATCCAGACTAAATGTTTCAAGTGATGCGGTGACATTGTCTAGTGCATGAGCACTTCCTACTTGCCCCGGTTGAGTAGAGCGCGTAGGTTTGGAAGTAGGTTTGCGACGCTTAGGGATAGAAGGTAAGGGAGGGTCAGGGTCGGTAGGTGGCGATGATTTGTCAATACCACGTTTTCTAGGCATGGTGTGAGGCAACTGGTGATAAGGCTAGCAGCGATGTTAGTATTATTGAGGTGGGTATAGAACAAGTTAATGCTCTTGAGGACTGAGCGTATAGCGTACTAGGATAAGATATAGGAGTCTAGATTACTTAGTCAATACTTGGTCAACTAGCTTTGGACCTAGGATAAGGGCATATGATGATAGGAATAGAAGGTAAGGGAAGAGGAATGGAGAGGAACTTATTAGATTTTATAGACCCTGGCTTTACTGTAGCACACCCTCTTCTTCGGAAAATACTCCTGAGTGGTACAAAAAAAAAATGGAACAAGGCATGCGTAATGCGTTTGGCAAAGTAGCTAGACTCGTATCAACAATCATTAATAGCTCATATAGTTTCAGGTAGTACATGAAGGCGTCTCAGCTTAATAGCTTAGCTGCGAAATAAAATAAACATCAACTTGCTTTTATTAAGTACTACAAAAATTGCATGAGATGTTGATTCTATTAGCTAATACCGAGAAAGGACTGCTAAAAGCCCAGAATATTAATGAGAATAATCCGAAATCTAGACCCTGCTTGTTGATAGACAAAATTCCGAAATGTACTTAGGCCTTTTTGTGGCCTGCCCTGTTGACCCCCAAAGATCCCATAATGAGTGTGGTGTTGGATTATTAGTGAATGATCGTCGTGGAATTAAGATAGGAGAAAGGAAAGTGCATGCATAGTCCCGCCCGTACTTTCACTCCGAGCGCATTCCCCGTTTCCTTCGACGCTCAAGTTCAGTCCAGCGAGTTCTACAACCACCCGGAGGCCTATGAACGCCTAACTGAGAAACTTCTGCAGAAATATTCTCCCAGTCCTTACTAGACAGGGTGTACCTAATCTTTGACACGAGCTCTGTGAGTTTATCGTCTTCCTCTTTTGTCCATTTCGGGGGTCTCGGCGTGGATTCGCTCCCCGCGAGATCTTTATTCCAGTGTCTGGTACAGGCTTCCTGTGATCGATTGAAACCCTTCTTCCTCAAATTGTGAGATATTGTTTCCCAATCAATGGCTTTATTTTTCTTTGGAGGGACTTCTGCCTTGATCCGCTTGAGCGTATCATCTTCATCTTGCGTCCACCATCTTGTAGGCACTGGGGGCTCACCCAGCGGCGTATAATCACCCTCTGGTGCTTCTTCCTCTTGAAGCGAAGATGTGACTCCAGATGTGGTAATTCTCTTCCTACGTTTTGCTTGTCCTGCTTCTTCAGGTGGAGAAGGTGGTTTATGCCCCCCCTTAGGTCGGCCAGAGGGGTGGGGTTGGCTCTTCTTGGGTAGAAGAGGAGGAAGATCTTGCTGTGAGCTGCTAGGCCCACGCCTAGGTAGGCCTGAGGGGTGGCGGTCGCTCGGATCGAATGGACGAGTGTGAATATCTTGCTGTGAGCCGCTAGCCCCACGCCTAGATTGGGCAGAGGGATGGGGTTGGCTTTGTTCGGATGGAGGAGGATGAAAAAAAGGAGGCTGTGGCATATACGTAATATCTCCGGGTCTAGGTCTATAGCGAGGATCTTCATTTTGGAATGGGTTCCCTGTGGCTCCCGCAGACGCCCCCAGGTTCATTCCACTAAAGCTTGTGGTGATGGCGGTGTATTCACGAGCACTAGGGTTGGACGCTGAAGCACCTATAAGGGGGGGGGGATGATGCTGCTGCTTGATAGAAGCTGTCAGGTCCCATTACTATAAAGAGGTATCAGGGCTTATAGCTACCGAATATGCCGACCCAAGGCCAGCTGAATCATATCCTCGTTCGGGAGGTGCATTTCGGGGAGCATTAGGGGCAGCCTCAGGTAGAGCGTTGGGATTGAGAATTCGATGAGATCTGTTTGCATAAATCGGTTGGATAGGATCCTCGGTAGTGCCAAGCATAGTGTTAGGATTGAGTACTCGATGTCCTCTCGCCTGATCCTGTCGTCGATTATCAGGCGCCGGTGTTGGAGGTAGTGGAGGCAAGTGCCTAGAAGGATCTCTTCGATCACGCCTAGGAGGATCTCCTCGATCACGCCTAGGAGGATCTCCTCGATTACGTTGCGACATAGCAAGATGCTATTGGGAAGGCTAGCAATGATATTAGTGTCATGGAGGTGGGTAGACAAGGAGTCAATGCTCTTGAGGACTGAGCGGATGGCGTACCAAGATGATTCTGGAATTTTGGATAGATTGGTCAATCAGCTTTGCAGTGTAAGAAGGGGATACTGTGGTGAGAGTGGAATGGAAGAGAAGGAGAATTGGAAAGGGACTCATCAGGTTTTATAGACCCCAGCTGTGACCATAGCACACCCTCTTCTTCGGAAAAAACTCTCGAGTGGCACGAAGAAAATGAAAAAAATGGAACGTGGCATGCGTAATGCGTTCTACAAAGCAGCTGGACTCGTATCAGCAATAGACAATAGCTCGTATGGTTTTAGGCAACATGTCAAGGCGTCCTCTCCTCCGGTTCGCTGAGCAAGTAAGTGGGTCCGTGTGAGACTGCAGATCACATACTGACTTGCAGAAGTGATTTGTCCAAAGCAGGAAGTTGTCGGCTTGATGCAGGGTAGGGGTGTTGGGACTCGGGTTAACCTAGATGTTGAGGGCAAGGCATACGACCCAAAGACTTGGGCCAGGGTCATAGCCGCCTGAATTGTGATTGTTATACAAGATGATCAGCTACTTGATAGGCAGGCATCGATCCCGTTGAAGGACACAACGTATGCGATGTAACAGGAAGGAGCAGGGTTGATATTCAAAACACGGGGGACAGGGTATGCAGAGACACAGCCTTGTGACTCAACTTTAAATGATGTGAGAGCCTTGTTACGACACCCGTCAGCCGGAATGCATGTCCAGGCTGCTGTGGGAACGACGAGGCTAAGTGGTTCTTGAGAGCAGTGGTCCATCAGAGTCCTTTGAGTCCTTCATGAATGGACCCAGCTTCGAGATTAGACTGATGATCATGAACTTCCTTTGAAGGTAAGCAGTCAAAGTCCTAATATTGTCCATGTGAAACCTCGCCCCACCCAATACTTCCCTCTCCGCCACTCGTGTTCCGCAACGTCCGTAAGGTGCTCGTGACTTTCTGCCAGCATTCCTTGATAAGGAAACGATGCAACCCACCCTATTAAAGGGGCAAGAATGAAAATTGATTTGTTGGGACCCTTCGAACGAAACGTGGGCAATGTTTGTGCATGGAACATGCTCGCACAGCTTTCAAAAGTAATTTTCATGCTTTGCCTTCCACGAATTTATTTGTTGGGACCCTTTGGACGACGCATGGGCAATGGTTGTGCGTGGAACATGCTCGCACAGCTTCCAAAAGTGATTTCGTGCTTTGCCTTCCATGCCGATCCCGCAAGGAATCGAGCAGTAGCCGTTGATCGTCCACATTCTTTTCAAGCGTCTATCGACTTCGAGTGGCCAGCCTCCGGGTTCGTTAGGTAACTATTCGGATATCATGACCGAGCTATTGAAGGCTGACCTCTTTAGTATCTCAGAACAACTCTTCAACTACGGACCGGGCGACAATGAAAAAGATTCGATTGCTACTCCATATCAATATATCGACGGTAGCAAAAGAATGCTCATGAAGCTGCCTCCATTTCCTCGCTTATCTATAGACCTGGCGACTGGTCATTATATCGTGCTGCTTGCGCTGTACGCTCCACAATGTCCATCTCCAACCTCACCGGCTATAAAGAAGACTTCTACCAAGATCGTCTCCTATCTTGAAACTGATTTGGCCCAAGGCAATGACGCCAGCTTGATATGTTATCTTGCTGCCAGAGTCTGTCCTCGTGTCGACAGGTCAAGTTCGTTGTATCTATGCTGGTGGGGCCGAACAGGAAAATGCTAGGCTGTGGATGCCAAGACATCCATGTACGGAGTGGTGACTGAGGAAGAACAGTCTTGACACATACCCCATTTACTGGTTCACATCGCTCCCAAACTTGGTGGAATGGTAGCTCATCTTTCTAGCTTACACAGAAAGCTTCTTGAGCATCAAAGTCGATCCTGGTATATTCGATGAGCTATTGGTGAACTCAGTCGAGTTGGGAAGGAAAATACCACGGCAAGCGTGGTTCTTATTGGAGTGCATAGAACATAAATCTATGCAACAGATCCTTACGAGAACGGCTGGGAAGAGTTATTCATACAATATGTATTGTAGCAACAAAATATGCTGTTGAACCTTTGTTTAGCAGCCCATGGCCTTCAAATGACTTGCGTGCCTGGATAGCATCCCGAGCCTTGGCTGTCTGTTCGATTGCCTCGCGGAAAGGTCTGCTGAGACGGATTTTTCTCCACCATCATTTTTATTCAACCCTATCTCTTGTTTCTTTCCTGCCCCACACTTCGTCTGCTCCACGCTTTCCTTTAGTCTCAGGCACCCACCAAGCGATGAATCCACCGAATACCGCAGCTATGGCGGCAAAGACGTAGTAGACTCTGCCTTTCTCGCCCAGGGCCTTGTTCAATATTGGGAAGAACTGCGAGACTATGAAAGTAGCAATCCAATTCGCGGCTAATGCCCAACTCTGAGTTGCTCCCACAGCTTCAGGCCCGACAAGCTCGTTGGCCAGTATGAAAGGAACAGGGCCGAGACCCACTGCAAATGAAGCAACAAACATAAGTGTGGCGATAGCGGCCAAAACCTGAACCCCATAGGACATCCCGAGAGCTAGTAGAACAGAACTGATGCCCATTCCTGCTATACTCAAGAGAATGCAGGTTTTACGCCCAATTTTGTCGGATAGAGGAGCACAAAGTGTAGTTATGAACAAATTCAGGGCCGAGATCGCGACAGTGAGAAGGGCGGCGGTTGTGGGAAGGAGAGCGGACAGTAGACTGACCGAGTACATGATGATACTGTTAATGCCAGTCAACTGTTGGGCAAACATGACAGCAACCACTGCTGTGATTGCAGGCCGGTAGTTTGGGTTCATGATAGCACCAAATATACCAACAGACTCTGAAGATGCCTTGGACCTTGACTGAGCACCGAGTAAGGATTCCTCCTCAGCTAGGAACGTGGTTAGCTCGATTGACTTAGGGCCGGTGGCTGACATACATGTATCTTCGGTAACGCCGTCAACGTTCCACGCTGAAAATTCATCTTCGAGATCTTCTTTACGACCCCGAATCCGTCGTAGGATATCCCTTGCTTCCTGGGGATGATTATGCTCAGCCAGCCATTTTGGACTTTCTGGAACGAGGAACAATCCAAATAGCTGCGCAAGCCCAATGCATCCAGCTACGCCTAGTATAATTCTCCAAAGGTTGTCCCTACTCAGGAAATATCCCAGAACCTGAGTGAGAAGTATTCCCACATTAATCATGATTTGAGTCAACGCTCCGAAGAAGCCCTTCTCTTTCGGTGGAGCGACTTCCGAAATATAGATGGGTCCAACAACAAGAGATGATCCAGCTCCAATTCCAGATATAAACCTTCCGAGAGATATCATGCTTATGCTAGGGGCTAAGCTTTCGAATATAGGTCCTATCACGAAGAACATTGTCGTGAGCCGCATTGTGAGCAGCCTTCCATACTTGTTACAGCAGGGCCCCGCAACAAGAGCTCCCAGAAGACCGCCAAGAGTGAAAATGGAGGAGACGACGGCAAACTGGTCAGTGTTCATCGAGATGCACTGGGGGAGGCTAGGACGGAGCGCGGAGCTGGAAATCGACTTCTTTTCGCAAGTGATGACATCTTGGGGAGCATTGAGCTCGGACTGCGTATGGTTAGCTAGTCATAGTGCTATTAGAAGAGAAAGGGCATACTAGATGATAGCCGAATTGAAGAGGACCAGTGGCTGTGATGAGCAAGATGCTGCAAAGGTACGCGGTGATATCGCGGAGCAGGGACCGATGAAGTGGCTCGCCTTCACGAGCCATCTTTTGTCAGAGTTATAACTGTTGAATAGTATGGCGTCTTATCAAGGTATCTGTAAGCATGAGCACATGCGAAACTCATGACTGGCAATGATGTAGTGAGGGTCTGACGTAGGCTTTGGAGGAGGGTTCGAGCTTGGATATGACTTACCACTACCTATGTATCGAGTCTTCATACTCACAGGCAAGCGTAGTCAGCGTGGTAAGACGTTGCTTCGAATATATGACTTTGATGATATTGTTCTGGTGTCCTATGCGGCGTGTGAGGCAAGGTTCCTTAGCCGGCGGCAATTTCCTTTGCTACCTGAATTAAACCCCTCTTCAAGGAATGGCAGAGCAGCAATGTAGCTGCCACTCTTCCAACTGTCTTCCATCGGAAAGGGAATTGAGTCAATCTCTTCCACCTCCGCTGTTGATAGCCGTCCTGCTTCAACTTCTCGGGTAGAAGCGCAGCATGACGGCGGTACCCCTACGGGCTGTTGATTCCATTACTAGGTCAGCTTGACGCTAGGTAGGATGGTTGGCACAAAGCTGCGAATGCTAATACGTGGTATGCCCGTAGTATCACTCCTACGTTCTCACGCCGGTCCGCGTCTATCCCAAATGATCAAGGCACGAAAGCAATCTATACCATCAACAAACAGACGCCAGGAAGCCATGCGAACATCACGGAGACGAGGATCCTTGACCTCAAGACTAATACCTCTGCACTCTTTTCGAACGATCCACGAGATAAGGAGGCCCGCTGGCTTGGGGTAGGCGACCTAGTGATATGGTTAAAAGAGGTGGATCAAGGGGCGACCGAATTCTGGATTGGTGATGCAGACGACGTGGTGAAGGACTATGTGGACCTCAAATCCTTAGCACAGCCGGCTAGCAGACATTGTGCAGGAAAGATTGACGCGAAGGCTTCCTATCTCAAGCTTCGGGGTCTCCAGGACGAGCACGAAGACATCGCAATTGCGGTCTCCTGCTCCGCGACCTCCAACGGAGTGCTCTACAACCCCAAAACAAATGCTAGTTATGCTGGTGATATATACAATGCAATATGGTATACTACGCTCAGGAAGAAAATCACTCATAAAATGATGCTCGGCACCAAGTATATAGTATCCCCATCCAAATTCATCAACGCGCTCAGAGGTACGGGCTTAGAGTCCCCTTTAATCGGACCTACGGATTACGACATATCGACAAGCGGCATAGTGTTCCTAGCAAGAGCATCAAAGAAAGATCTACATGGTGCTAATGCGTACTATATTCCTCTCAAGACCTTCACCGAGTTGTCCAGGCCGAGACCTCAAATCGTACACGTCAATGGCCTCGAAGGAAGTAGCTCCAATCCCGTTTTCTCCCCAAATGGGAATTCTGTAGCATTTCTAAAGAAGCAACATCCAACAGATCCGAGCGATAGAAATCGGGTCATCGTTATCAACAACATCCGTCATTTCCGTATACATATGGCCATCAATGAGATGCCTACTCAAGAAAGTGAAAACAAGTGGCATTTATCGCCTTATAGCGTGGCTTGGAGCGAGAATGGAAGGGAACTCTATGTTGTCGCAGTGGAGGAGGGGATTAGAAGGCTTTACAAGATACCTGCAACCCTCTCATCGATTCGAACGGCCCCCGAACCAATTACATCCGATAGTACCACCCCTGCAGATGTACGACACTTGAGAATGGTCTTTTCGGCACCTATGGATACCTCAGCTCTACGAAGTTCTTCAGGCTAAGAAACGACAATCGTGACATGGCTACGTGTATCTGTATTTGCCAATTTATGGGCAAAGAGAGGATGGCAGCTACTTGCATTACAGCAATAATTCCCTTGTTTGACAACAATCAGAAAGAGAAGTCAAAGTGTATCCTATATGCTATATACGGGGCCGCGCGTAATCTATGCCTGTTCAGTTTATGTCAAGTCCTATACATCCAAAGCAGCAGATGCATAGACAGAGGCCCGAAAAGCCGGGAACCCTTTTTTCTATGAAAAGCCATAACCAGGTCCGCGTTGTACGGTTGCAACCAAGAGCTCGATATGCGTGCGTTGAGGGCATACTCTTGTGGTGTACGGCGTCATTACAGTGCGCTGTCGTTGAGATCCACCTTGTAGCCAAAACAAAAGCTCGAGAGTGGACGTCAGGGATATCAGTCTCCAAGTAATCGCCATGTGTTGCCAGCCAGCAATCTTACACAGACTTTCCGTACGAGGTCGTGAGGATAGGAGAGAACCGGTGTCTGCCTTTATTATAAGGGGGCGAGCATAATCGATCTACATTCATCTCTCATCTGAATCCCACGATGAAATCAAATCAAATCTGGAAATTTGAAGGTTAGCTCCATAATTTGCACAATTAGCAATCCGTGTTCTTACGTGTGATTGGCCATGGTGCTAGGTGGATTGCCAGAGAATTGTATGGTTTGTGCGCTTTGTTATTAATGACGTGCCGTATAACTAGGTTGGGGTTGGGCAGCAGGATCCCCAGAGAATAGCCTGTGGAGACGAAGACAATGGAGGAGCAGGAATGGATGGTGGCCCTAATAGCAAGACCGAATTAATCTCATTTGCGCCTGCAGCGATGCCATTGAACACCAAATACGGTGTACCAACCGCATCACACCATATTGCCAGTGGGTGAGAATGTTTCAACATGGCACAATGCAATGCAAGCACCTCGATCTCACTCCCTACCAGAGCTAGACTCTGAGACAGGGTTCTGTCTAGCGAACTTATCCATTTGCCCCAATGATACCGATCCCTTTCATAGCATGACGTCTTTAGAGACTCCCTCCCTCCACAACGCTTACCGCCCTAAGTTCCAAAAGTCAAGAAAACTCCCCGGACAAGTTTGACCCAATGGATATTCCACCTCCTTCATTGGATGAGAGTACTCCAACCACCACAATCAGCACGCAAGATATCCGCTAAACCTCCTCCTTTGACGCAAGAGAAATCTCTTGTGCTCAAATACGAGAGACTACGAATGCAGAGCAGAGGGCCATGACTCAAGTATAGATACTGAACAGCAGTCTCAGTATAGATACTGAACAGCAGTCTCAGTATAGGTATGGCAATGACCATATGGAGCAAGGCGGATCCTATCTGAAATGGCTCACGGCGCATGAACGGTACCGACTGGCGGTAATGGTATAACATACAGAAGAACACAACGCTGTACGAAGGCCTACATGCAGGCTGGTCGTACTGTTGATATCAAAATATGATTGATTACAGCCCAATCTGTCGGCCGCGTTACCAGCCTACTACCTCCGGTTCCTGGATTCTGATGCTCGAACCATCTGGCAGGTGAACACCTAGACCATCTGGCAGTGCCCAGATATACCATTTCAGGACTGCGCACCGTATGCAAATTGCACCGCATCGCTATCGACATTCTCTGCAGTGACGACAAGCACCAAAGCTATGGCGCTGTCATCATCAACACCTTGGCCAATAGGCGTGTTTGCAGAGACGACTTGCGCACTGGAAGAATGAAGACTGGCATTCATGAGGGACAAGAGAGATTTGAAGCAAAGAAGTGTAATGCTCTATATAAGGGAGGCTTCAACCTAGTAAGTCAAGGTACTACTAGTAGACTCTATACTTGTTTGCTGTGTTCCGGATACCATGTCAAATTCTCAGGATTTTGCCGCTGGGTGCCTGCTGCGACTCCCAATCGAATCGACTCCTTTCCGTCACTCTATCGTCAAATACTGTAATGAAATCGAAATGAAAATACAAGAAACAGATGACAGAAACATAACAAAAAATAGACAGTAAAAATGTTGAAAAGTGTTTGCTGGGGGTGCATATCCAAGTTTTCTGATACAGCTCTGTGTGGCACCAGTTGCTCGACTGCCTCAAACACCGCCAGAGTCCGCGAGCAGAGGCCTCGAATGCGTGTCCGACAGGTCTATACTTTCACGATCTTCCATCGCAAAGTCATTATCTCGTGATGAGCCATGGTCTGCGGGTGGAAGCATAGAATGTTGGTCTACGGAGGTGGTCCGCTGTTGCTCTCTTGGAGCCCTGACGTAACGAAGTCTTGGTCTCGACTTTTCGTCGTAGAATGCCACCAGATTTGTGGAGTCTTTCTCGCCTTGTCTAGAAAATGGAGGCGACAGGGATGCTGTAGCAGCGCTCTCCGTCGACTTCTCCGGCCCCAAGGCAGCCAGCGTCAGCGCCTTGATATCGAGGAAGTTGAAGTCCGGTAAGTGCTTCCAGTATCGTGTTCGGCTTGCTTCGTATAGATAGATTGTGCATAGGAAAATATTAATGACAAGCAGTACGAAGTGATACTCGGTTTGACCGATCTTGATAGCAGTAAATTTGTCTTTGCACGGGTTGAGAAACACTTTCATTGCGGCCAACAGCGAGGATTCCCTGATAAGTCAGGAGGTCGTCTGCTACTTCAACGATCGCATCTTGCAACGAGAGCTCCCAAGCAGCATCGTCACTGACCTTATAAGCGGTCTTGGCTGCTTGCCAGTTATTGTTAATAGCGTAGTAAAGAGGCGTGAAGGTTACAGAAGAGGAGCTTGTTCGTGAAAAGAGATCGAGATCCCATATAATTGCGTCCTTGATATTGCCGGTTTGATTAAAATTGTCTATTCGTTCCATAGGGGTGACTGTGATTGACTGATTGACTTTTGAAACAATGGTGTGAAAGGTCATTGGCGTAAACTCAATCGTGCAAAGTATGTTGTTGGGATTGTTGGCACCATCCGACCAAGAATCTGATTGAGAAGAAGTAGCTATATAGTACGCGCCCTTGTGAGAGAGGGCTGTCCATGCGAAATAGCCGAATGGCTTCGAGTTGACTCTGTCAGAGACCGAGCTAGCTGCATAGAAGGGTGGGATTGAAACGTTTCCTGAGTCCAGCATAACAACTTCGGAAGACCACAAACTCAACTGTCTACCTCCACCAGTGTAGTACTCCTCGAATGGGAATGTAACATGTTTTTCCTTGCGACAGGAAGCGCTGATGTTGTAACCAGACTCTTGGTATGAGAAGCCTACATCTGCCGACTTTTCAGTAGTATTGACAGGTTCGAGTACACCCGCCAAAGACCCTTTGCCATACGAACGACCCCTATAAATCCAGGTACTGTTGTCTATTTTGGGGTGTTGCCGCAGACCGGTGGCATTTGTTGCGGTAGAGGCTGTCATAATGAGGTCGCCAAGCTTGCTTATGACTATACAGTTATCCAGTGCAGGATAATTTGACCCTCTTGGGTCTTGAACTAGCCCCACGCCGCATTCTGTTATAATCGCCCCATCTTCCCGGCGTGGATACATAGTTGGCATAATGGATAAGTTAAAGAACGGTACCGGAACCTTTCCATCGTCCCTGAAAGCCGTTGAATGCAATGGCGTAAGTGATCCAGTCCAGAGCGCTCCCAGTCCTGTACCAAGTGCTAGCGTCAACGTAACAAAGAAGAGTCTACTCGAGGGCAGGCTTGCGTCGAAACGTGGAATTGACAAGGCTGACCAAAAACTGAGATTGCCGATAGATGGCGATGACTCAAAAAGTTTGATGCGAGCAGCGAAGTTGAACAACGAACAGACAATCAGCACTTGTGCCGTCGACAAGACCCTAGATAAGATATGTACAGCTATCTGGGACTTGTTTGGGTACCGTTTGACCAATCTTGGAAGAGTGTTGATGAATCTCCGGTCACGGATTAGAAATAGAGTCAACGAAGCTGCAAAGGCAACAACGAGACAAGCAAGAGGCAATGCCTTAGACGCTAGTGAAGCTTTTCTCATCTTCCACGCAATTTCGTATTGCGGTGACTGCCACAAAGGATTGCAGGATTGCGCTGCTCTAGTTGATAGCTATCTTCCGTCCATCTGTGAACTGGTTAGGCTTGTAGATGGATCGATTCTACGCTTTCCGTGAAGCAACTTTAGGCTAAGTGCCGTTTTTAATTGGATAAAAAGCTCGCATATCGTTATCTTCTATGGAGAATACTTACCCCGCTATTGTCATTGACATCATCACTATAATCATCCAACATTTTATGGAAAATACTGATGCTGTAAATGATGGTGAGGGAGATAATTAGAATAGTAAGGGTAATAAGCGATGTAGAGAAGCTAATATGCGGTCTAGGTAAACTTTTAGACGGTTCATATACAGACGATTTATGAATGGACAATCTGTTTTTGAGCAGACTAAACCACTTTCAAATAGATTACTGGACCTATGGACGCACAGGGTGGAATTTGTCCCTCCATTAGCGCAATCTCATCTACACAGCCGCTATATGTCTAGTTCCATGCCTTCCTTAATCGTATTACGTCCAAAGGTTAAAGGCACTAGTACAACGGTGCAGCGCTTACGTTGGTTTCTTTGCCGCACGTCTGAGGCATTGAGGCAAGGCTCCTGTTAAATATCTGTAACGGAGACTGTTTTGTTTATAACTACTCTAATACAAAAAACAGAAAATAGAAACACAACATAAAAGTCGACATTAAAAGTGCTGAAAAGCGTTTGCTGGGGGGGCATATTCAATGTTTCTGATATAGCTCTGTGACGCAGCAGTTGCTCGACTGCGTCATTCAACGCAAAAGTCCGTGAGCGGAGGCCTCGAATACAAAGTGTGTTGTTGGGACCACCCGACCAAGGATTGGATTGAGAGAAAGTAGTTCTACGCCTTTGTTTGGAGAATGTTATCCATGCAAGATAGCCAAATCTATCAAGGTTGATCTTGTCAGCGGCCAGGCCTGCTCATCGTTTCATCCAAAGCTGGGGTTATGATGTTTCTTGAGTCCTGCATAATGACAGATCGTTGATTTCCCGTTGGAGCCGAGACTTTCTAGATAAGGGTAATGGCGTGCCGTATCGAACATCCAGCATCAAATTTGCTAGGCATGATCCATCGCCTCCGTGCAAGCTGCCTGAATCTCCTTCCCCAACTGGACGTCCTCCACCGCAAATTCTGGCTCAACCACCCCCAGCGCATCAACCAGATCCTCAATAAACCCGCATAAGAAATCTCCACCAGGACCAACCTGGAATTCCCAGCTTGCATCAATATAATCGGTGGATGCCGGGGTCGGCTGCAATCGCCAGAACTGACCGTAGTATTGCACTCCGGCGAAAGAAGCTGCGTTACACCAGGTGGCCGATTCGGTCTCGGGGTAGGGGCGATCGCGTTCTTCGACGCCGAAGAAGCGGCGGATGGGGCTCCAGACGCTGGGAGAGCGTTTGCGAAGTTCTTCAACGGTATAGTGTGCCGTGTAGCAATTGGTGGAGCCCATGGCTGACTTCATGGCGGTCAGGGCGGCGGAGTTGATCATAGCGTTGCGGAGGGAAGTGACGTTGTAGGCGCTTGCGGCGACTTTGATAAGCAGTTCGCCATCCGTTGCAAGGGGCCCGCCATCACCGCCATCGCTGTAAGGGATGTCGCCGATTGTGACGGTATCCGTGGTGCAGGATGTCATGCTTTGGGTTTGCGAGACAGTGGGACATAAGATGTCAAGCGCGCTGGAAATGGCGGTGTAGAGAGCGGAGGAAGTTAGAATGCCCACGTGGACAGGGGAGGAACCTACTTGCACCGTGGCTTGTGCAGCCTGTGGAGGTTAGCGCTTATGGCTTACAATTTCGAAGCACGAAAATTCAAGGATAGAGGGAGGATGCATACCTCAGGCAAGCAGTTGGCGATGGTTGTACAAGAGTCCTCGTTATTCACAACTGGCGTACAGACCTCACAAGAAGCACTCATAGTCGTAGCAGGACCGAGACTTGCGGAAGGTGTAATAGCAGAGCCCGGCAGAGTGGGATAGGCGCAAGCCGCAGTTGCCATGGCTGTTGTTGGAATGGACAATAACGACCCGGTCTTGGTGGTGCCGCTTAAGGTGCATACGCAATAATCTGACCAAATTCCTTGGTCGGGGTCTTCCTGTTGTTGAGAGCAGGTTGGCGTCGGTCCAGCCGGAGCAGGATTTGTGAGTCCCTGTGTGGTCGACTGTGCTGAGCTTCCTGGCGCTGGGCACGCAGCGGCAACCCTCTTACGTTTAGTGGTGGTGACTGGGTTCCCATTCCAATTGTAGTTTTGTGACCACGTAGGGGTATCGCTTTCAATGTAGACGTTAATTGTAGCCCCACTCCCATCTGATCTAGCAATGACCTCTACAACTGCTTTCCCCTTCGGACCTTCGTGAAAGTCACTGAATGCTGACGTAGCGGTGTATTGATGGGGACGTATGTTTTCAGCCGGTATTTCGTAGGTCACAAGGTTTTTTTTGATTAGACGATAGCCCGTCGTAGATGTTCCTGAGGAGGTGAGAATCCAAGCATGCGTATTGTCTGTAAAGTCAAGCTCAGCCTCAACGTCTTCCAATCTGTCAATGATGTTTTTCTGGACAACAGCGGCGTTTTTCATCGTTGTACAGGACTCCTGGCCGTTGGTTCCGGGCTTCGCCATTTCTTGCGCAAAGTGGCCGATGATGATACCGTTGCCATCTACAGAAATGACGACAGTACAACCGTAAAAGTAGGCTGTACTATATGAGGTGCTTTTGGTAAGATCAAGAGTATAGGGCCGAGCTCCCCCAACGGGCACTTTGTTAGGGTTTGGGACGCTGTTATAGAGGGAATTTAAGTCCGTCCGTTTGTGCAACCCGAGACTATACTCATGCCTGAAAAGGAAGACTGTCACTCCTTAAGAACCTTATGATGAACATCAACGGGGATTTACCCTTCGAGAGGCTTTGTGCTGCCTTGGGAAGCAAGACAATATACTCCTAGGAGGCAAATGAACCACAGGTTCAGGAAAGACCCAACGAATATTGGCGAGAAGTCTCCTTTGGGTTCTATGGTGAGAATGGAGACGCATGTAGTCGGGTTCAGGGCGAGAAGGAGGGCTCGATGTGCTGTTCTGTATGACAAGAGTGCTTTGACAAGGAAAATTGGAAACTGGAGATGAACGCGAGCAATCGACCGTAGCACGAATATAAGTGCAGATACAGTACTTATGCCACAGACAGAGACTCGTAGAGCATAAAAGCCTAGTCTATGCCCTGAGTGGACGCATGAGCAAACTTGGTGGCGTAGCATGTTTTATCTTGCTGTAGCCACCACTTCCAAGACATTTGCTGCCCCAAGATCCTTTCAAATGGTGGCATAGCAATGCCAAATGCTGTTGGCATGATAACATGAAACCTGACAAACCATGTGAGACGTAGCCTGGATGTTACTGCCACTGGATCCGAGCAGATCACAACATCCAGGTCGACCTGGCAATTCCAGCTTTGGAGAGAACCCCATATCTGAGACGGGCCAGAATTCCTTTCTTGTCACGGAGAGGCAAAAATCACGCAGAAATGAGGGGATTGGAACGCATAGCGCTGGCATAGGTTCCAACTGCTATTCAGCCCACGTTAAGTCGAGCCAAATTTGGCTATGGAGCTGCGACGGAAACGGCAATCTGGCCACCGGAAGGATTCATTCTGTTATTTTTGGAGGCCGAGAATAGCATCCGCTAATCAGAAAGACACGGTGTGGGATGGAGAGGATGGCACAGAGAGGAAATAATTGCCAGCCTTTCATTCTGTTGAGTTCTCTCTTGTAGGTGTGCGGCAGGGGACTCCCGTATGGGCAAAGGCTTTGCTTTTAGAAAGAATATGGTATGGTTCCATTACCTACTCAGATGTCTGCTTGTATCAACGGACAACGCTCTTAAAGAACAGCGAAGCTAGACTTTGAGAGCCGAGTGATGCCAGAAGTAACAAGCTGGTAGCCTGCTATTGTGGACGTAGTTTGACACAATTTGCATCCTCCAAGTCAGGATCAGCCAGTAGCCTACGCCAACCGCGAAGCGAACACGGAGTAGTCGTCGAGGCGCCAAAACCGTATACGGAGGCACAAAATGAAGGATTAAATCCAGGATGCCGTCTCTAACTGGTACTTCGGTACCCTTGTACGTTCCTTGTGGAATCTCTGAGGTCCTAGCGGAGACTCAGGATCAGTCGATACCTAAGGTAAGGTAGGTTGATGTTGGTAGTATGTGTTAAGGTTAAGGCGTGAATTTAGTTCATTTATAAATTAACTAGGCAAAATAGTATCTAGACTAACTTTATATATAGATTAGTCTATTTATAAATTAACTAGTCTATATAATTTTTACTAAACTATTATAGTATAGCCTTACTATAAGCTTTTAGTTATAATATTAATAGTATTAAAAATTTAGCCCTACTATAGCTCTAAAGCTAAAAAGAATACTAAATTTTTTTATTAATTACTACTACTACCTATTTATATACTATTTTATAAAATATTCCTAATACCCTTTTATAATCTATATAGATTAATATATTACTAATTAATTTATTAAATAGATTATAATCTAGTTTACTATAATATATATATAATTAATATTACTACTATCTTTCTTACTATATTACTTACTATATTATTTATTATATTATTTATTATATTACTTACTATATTACTTACTATAAAAATAGGGGGATAGGGAATAGTAAATAAATAATATATTTTAAGGTAGCTTATAGATTAATAAAAGAATAAATATAAAAATTAAAATCTCTACCTAATTAGGTAATACTTATAGAGAAATATTATAAGATTAGAATACTATTAATAGAGAGAGTACTATAAAGATAATATACTATTAATAGAAGGGATTAATAAATACTAGTAGAATATAATAATAGAGGTAGAATAGATTAAAGAATACTATAAAGATAAAATAATAATAATAGTAAATATCTTCTTAAAGAATTTAATAAAAATAATAGTAAGCTTACTATTAAAGCTATATACTAATAGATAAGCTATTTTAGAAGAAAGAATAATAACTTATATTCTAAAACTTTTATATTTAAAAAATATAGTATATTTATTTATATACTATGCGCTAAGTAACTAAATATAATATTTAATAAATTAGATTTACCTCCTTTATAGTATTTTACTAACTACTATTTTTATTATAGTTTTTATAATAGATAAGTCTATATCTAATAGACTATTTTATATAAATATTAATTATAATATAGTATTAGCGGACGGCTATAGTATAATTATTAATAATAATTATATATATTATATACCTTATTTATAGAGTACTTTTTTTTTTCTATATAAAATTATCTCTTTAATATATCGCCTTTATAAGCTCTTAGATTAGTAGGATTTAGGTTAATCTTTTATTAATTTTTTATCTACTTTTTATAATACTATACTAGCTCTTAGGTCTTTAGAGGGATATATACTATTATTCTTACTAGCTATACTAATATTATTCTACTAGGGCCTTTTAATAAGGCTAGTTATTATTAAAAGTTACTAGTACTATATATTTAAATAGCTATTTACTAAAATTATTTATCTATAAGATTTAATCTAATATAGGTAACTAGTTATAATTATAGAATCTACCTTTACTATTTTAAAGTATAGTAAGTTAATTTTAATATAGTTTATCTAAAAGCTATATTTTAATATTATTAAAGTAGAAAGAATTAGTCTTTTAAAGCTTATAGGTATTATATCTAAAAATATAAATTTTATAAATATTCTTTAAGTTAGCCTTATTAATTTACTTCTATTTAGTAATATATATTAATATATCTTTCTAGATACTATTTTTAGAGCTATTTAATAACTAGTTAAGCTAATAGTTAAATAACTACCCCTAATTACTAGAAATTAATAAGGAACCTATATATTAACTATAATATATAGAGATATATTTACTAATCTATTAGTCTATCTCCTAGTACGCGTAGTACCTTCCTTTTAGGGAAGAAGGATATATACTACTATTATTTCTATTAAGAGTACTTTAGTAGAATTAGGAAATAATAAGACTATAAATAGCTTTCTAACTATTAGTAATATTTTAAAATTAAGGTTTATTTTATAGTAGGTAGATAGTCTATCTATTAAGGGTAGTTATATTACTCTTAATAGAGATCTTATTATAGTTATAATAACTACCTCTTTATAATCCTTTAAGGGCTTCCTTATTTTACTCTAAGATAGTATACTTTACTTAAGGTTTATCTTATAAATAAATAGTAAGAAGATAAAGTTAAAGCTTAATTAAGTTTAATTCCTAACTTTATATATAATATATTATATAGTAGGGGCTAGTTTAGTAAGGTATTAAATTATTATTTAGTTTTAATATACTAGTACCCTTATTCTAATATTACTAAATATATAACTAAAAAAGGAGTTAAGAATATTAGGATATATATAGATTTATCTAAATATTTAATTAGCCTAATATTAAAATTTAAATATACTAAGTAGCTTCTAGTTAATAAATTAATTTATATAAATCTACTAACTATAGTAATATCCTAGTTATTATCTTAAAATAATAGATTAGTACTATTATTATTAGATATAGATAGTATTTAGTAAGACTATACTTTATTTTCTTTATAAAAGTTTAAAAAGGTATAAAATACTATTATTTAAGACTATAAATAAGTATCTATAAATAGAATATAAGATAAATATAATATACTAAGATATTTTATATAATATCTATATATATATTAGTAGTTTAATATATATCTTATTTAAAGTAAGTCATTATACTATAAAATTTTATATATATTATAGTTATATACCTTCTTATTTAAGGGATATATATCTTCTTAAAAGATTTCTATTAATAGATAGATATTTATTTAAGGCTCCCTACTTTTAAGAATATTTATATAAAGTTTATATAAAATAATAAGGCTCTATTCAGTTATCTTATATATACTTTATTATTAAGTTATATATATATGAAATTTTATATTTTTTAGTATTTTAAGTTTTCTCTACTTCTCTAGTAGTTAATAAATAGTTAAATATTTATATTATAGATATTAGGGATTAGGTAATAAAGCTTAATAGATAATCTATCTAGTATAAATAGAATCTAACTATACTAAGTTCTATAAAGCGTGTAAAGCTATATATATATAGCTATATAGTAACAACTACTAAGCCTAATCTAGTTAGAGTAGGGCTAATACTATAATATTATCTCTCTCTTTTATATATAAGCTCCTATAAGTATTTATCTACTATTTTATCCTATTCTATAGAATCTCTTTTTTTAATAATAATAATATAATATATAAGCTACTTCCTAGTTAATATTTACCTTATATAGATAGAGTCTTTATAGTAATTATAAATATACTTATCTATACTTAGTTAACTTCCTTAGTTAATTAGTAGTAATTTATTAACTAAAGAGTACTACCTTAATTTAGTATTTTCTAGTATAAGGTTAGGATTTATTAATTCTATCTTAAATATTTTATAATAGTATAGCTAATAGTAGCTTTTAGCCTTTTAATATCTTAAATAATTTATAAGGTTCTATCTTATTAGGGTATTAATAATAATAATTAGCTACTAATATTAGATATTCTATTATATTTAGGTATAGTTTTTATTCTAGTTTTTTATCCTTATATCTAATATACTTAATCTTATATAATAAGTAATCTTTTTTTTCTATTAATAGATTATTTATCCTCTTATTAATCTTTAAATCTAATATCTTCTATATACTCTAATATTCCTCCCCTTCCTTATTAATTATTATAGGAGGTAGAGATATAATTCTTTATTCTTAAAGTAGTAAGCTATTATCTAGATATAATAATTAGGGATAGAATACTAAAAATATACTCTTTATAGTTAGGGGTAACTTTAGCTTATATATTAAGTTATTAATAGCCCTTATTATCTTAAATAGTTTAAGGTTCTTATAGTTTAATAACTTATTAAAATAAGTAGTCTTTATATTTCTTATATTAAGTATAACTATATTATTTACCCTAAACTTTAATATAAAGTATTTCCCTTTATTAGTCTACTCTATCTAGAGTATCTATACCTATATTAGCTATTCCTTTAAGAATTTTCTTAGTTTTTTAATCTTTATAATAAAGCTATCTATAGCTTTAAACTTAGTTTTTATCTTTTAAATTACTATACTATTTTATAGTATTAGTAGCTTAACCCTAGACCTAAGGATATAATCTTTTATTATTAGAAATAGTAATAGACTAGTTATATTCTAATTTATATTTACTTTAAATTTTATAACTAGTAGAAGGCTAATCTAGTTAGTTTAATTATAGTTAATAAATATATATAGATATTATTTTAGGGCTATATTAGTATTTTTAGTTTAACTATCTATTTCTAAATAAAATACTATTAATAGCTTTAGCTTAGTTTCTAGTTATTTATATAGATAAAACTAGAAATAGATAATAAACTCAATACCTCTATTTAATATTATTATCTTTAAATATCCCTTTTCCCTTTAAATTTACTTAATAAATACCTATATAACTATCTCTACTTCTAATAAATTTAGTATAATAAATTATCTCTTCTTTAATAACTTATTAATAATAACTATAATATACTAAAAGCTCCTACTAAATTATTTATAGATTAGTAATAGGGTAATAAAGTTTATTAAAATATTTATCTAATACTTATCTAGAATCTATAGGGGCTTTAATAAGCTATACTTACTTATTCTATAACTCTTTAATTACTTATATATATAATAGCTCTTAATATATTTAGAAACTAAATCTACTATCTTTAACTAGAAATAGTAAGAACTTATTTTTATATATATACTTATATATCCTATATACCCTATTAGAGGTGTATTATATATTATATAAAAAACTTTTATCTTAATATTACTAGCGTTAAGTATATATAGTTTCCTATTAATAAATAGTATACCTTTATAGATTTTATAATCCCCTATTTTAATTCTTATTTTTTATTTTATTATATCTACTAGCAGCTTCCTATTACTAGCTTTCTTATATATTATAATTCTTTAAATAATTTTATCCTTAGGGTATATCTACTTTATATACTTTATAATCTCTTTTATAGATAGTAGGCTTGCTAAATTCTTTATTAACTCCTTAATAGATCTATCTATAATTGAATTTTAAGTAAGTTTATTATTAGCTAATTTCTCTATTAACTCCTTAGCTAATAGCTCCTTTAGGAGGTTAGATAATAATTTCTCTATTAACTCTTTATTATCTAATAGCCCTTATTTACCTAGATTATAAGCTATTATATATATTACCTATACTCCTAGTTTAAATTTATTTAATAATATAATAGTAAGTCCTATAGCTCTCTTTATACTCTTAGTTAAATATTCTTTCTTTAGAATTATCTAATTTTAAAATTTATATCTAAGATTATAATCTTTTTTTAGTAGATCTTTTAGATATTTTATAAGATTATTTAATTTTATTCTTTATTTTTCTAATCTATACTTAATTTTAAAATTAAATTTTAATAAAAATTCTGCCTACCTAGCTTAGTATTAATTAAGTTATTTAATAGTTATAAAATACTTTAAGTTCTTATAATTAGTTAATACCTTTACTAGATTACTTATAGGGGTTTTTACTAGCTTAAAATATTATTTTTTAAATACTTAAATTATTACTAATAACTTCTTATTATATATCTTATAGTTATACTCCTATAGTATTATCTTATAGAATATAAAAATAACTAGTCTTAGCATACTATTTCTATCTTTTTATAATAGTATATTTACTATAATATAATTTAATATATTAATCTCTATCTATATCTTTTAATTAGGATTAAAATAAGCTAGTATTAATACTATAATAAATACTTTTTTAAGTATTTTAAACGCCTTTATCTCTAGTCTATCTAGTATTAGTAGAAATAATACTACTAGCTTTATCCTAGTAGACTTTAGATTACTAGTCTTAGTTAAGTTTATTAATAAGGCTATAATCTTTAAATAGCCTTTAATAAACCTTCTATAAAAATTCATAAATCTTAGAAATAACTAGATATTTTTTATATAGCGCGGTGTTTTTTATTCCTTAATAGTCTTAATCTTCTTTAGCTCTATCTTTAAATTATTTATAATTATAATTAGACTAAAGTACTTTACTTCCTTTATATAGAAGTTGTATTTATTAATATTTAAGAATAGATCTACTTTTAGTAACTTATCTAAGACTTTCTATATATAGTTAATATACTCTACTATAAAATTACTATAAACTAGAATATTATTTAGATATATTATATAGAATATATCTAAATACTCCTAAAAAATATTATTTATAAATACTTAGAATATTACTAGAATATTATAAAAATTAAAAAGTATTATAATATATTTAAATAGTCTATACTAGATAAGAAAGGCTATCTTTATTTAATAACCCTCCTTTATTTAAATCTTATTAAAAGCTGCTATTATAATAAACTTACTATATATCTTAGCTATATATAGCTTTATAAGCGTATCTTTAATAAATAAAAACGCGTTTCTATTCTTTATAGTAAGGGTATTTAATACCTAATAATTAATATAAATATATATTCCCCTATTTAACTTCTTAACTATTAGTACTAATATTATATATAGTAATATACTTAACTTAATATAGCCTTTTTCTAATATTTTATTAATATACTTCTTTACTATTAGTACTTACTAATATAATATCCTATATATCCTCTTTATTAGTAATATACTCCCTAGTACTAAGTTAATAGTATAGTTAATAGTATACTTAGGTAGTAACTTATTTACCTTTATAAAATTCTAAACCTTAAGCTACTTATAATAATACTTAGAAATCCTCTACTTTAACTATTTATTAGTAATTAGCTTCTTCTTTATCTTTATAAAGAACTTTTTATAGTCTTTTAAACTAATAGCTATAATATTTAATATAAACCTATACGCCTTTCCTTTATCTTTATTTAATAACTACTTAAAGTCTTTTAGCTATATTACTATTATCTTATTATTTATCTACTTAACTATCCTAGTAAATACATATACTAAGATCTCTACTATATTATTAGATAGCTTAGGTATTAACTATCTATATTCCTTATTATTATAACTATATATTATAACTAGTCTATTACCTTTTAAATAGTTTAATATATAGTAGTTAGAATTAAATATTATCTTCCTAAATCCTAGTAAAATATCTAGGTTATACTATTTAAGCTAAGATATTTTAAGAGCTATATTAAATTTTCCTAAAGATATTATAAGGTATTAGATTTTATTAATATAATCTTTTAGCTTAAATCTAATCTATACTCTATAAGTAATATTTAGAGTATATTTATAATTTATAAGCCTTAATATTATAGGTTTTAATAGCTTAATTATAAGTATTTTATATTTTTTAATAAATCTTAGGTCTATAAACCCTAGGGCTAATACTCCTATATTTATAAGATATATAGTCTTTACTTATCCCTTATTAGTATAAGTATAGCCTATAAAATTAAACTATCTATTTTATTTTAGCTCTTTCTAGTATAAGAATATTATAATTATAATAAGAGATTAATTTAAATTATCTTCTAATTTAGCTATTCTATTATATAGTCTATTTAGGGTATCCCTAGTAGTAACTTTATTAGAAACTACTAGTTTTTTAAATTAATACTTACTATATAACTATTATTCTTATCTTTAATCTTATAATCTATATTAAAAGACGCTAATTTTATTTTTATCTTTTTATTAGTAAGCTATTTATTACCTCTATATAGTATATTACTATCTTTAATAAAATAGTTTAGCTTTAGATATTTAATATAAAGTTTCTTCTTCTATATCTATACTAGTATATATAGTAGCTATATTTATTAATTTAACCTTAGTATATTATTAAAGTCTCCTCTACCTCTACCTCTACCCCCTTTTTAGAAGTTATTATTTTAACTATCTCTACCTTTATTCCTATAGATTAATTATATTATTTTAGCTTATATATTAAGTATAGAGTTCTATTTTATTTCTAAATTATAGGTATAGAGCTAAATAATATACTCTTTATATAATCCTATTTTTAAATTATTAGTTATCTTATCTCTAAGCTCTAATATAATATATCTCTTTAAGTTCTTTATCTTATAGTTATCTAAATACCTAAGAAGTATAATAGTAGTAGTAAACTATAAATAAAAAGTATTAAAGAACTTAGTCTTATCCTTAGATTTTATAAGAAATATAGGTAATTATATATCTATCTTTATCTAAACTAGCTTATTATAAGTACTAAAATTCTCTTTTAAATTAGCTAGTACCTATTTATAATTCTTATAGAGGTATTTAGCTTTAGGTAAGATATATAGCTAAATAATTATAAATACTTATATTATATACTTATTATAAATATAATCTATTTTAAATTACTTTAATTTAAACTAGTAAATACTTTATCTAAATTTAGACTTAATATAAAGCTTTTATTATTCCTACTTAGCCTAGTCCCTATTAAATATAGGTATATTAAGATAATTCTTATTATATTTAAGTATAATAATATCTTATATATTATTATATAGGGTATATATTAAACCTAGGGTATATATAAGTATTATTATATTATTATTAGAATTATATAGATTATTATGCCCTATATATATTACTTTTCTTAATTTTAATATTAAAGTCTTATTTATCTTTTTTAAGACTTTTATATTTTCTTAGTATTTATCTCTAAGTTAATATAGCCTAGCTATATTATATTTATTAGTAGTTTAATTTATTTTAGCTTTCTAAACTCTAGTCTTCTATAAGATATACTTCTCCCTTAATATATTATAAGTTAAGTTAACTCTATAATTCTTCTTAATTAATATCTTTATTTAACTTTCTAAGTTATATTCCCTAATATAGGAATACTTAATTATATCTTAAAGTCCTTTAAACTATATATTAGTATTATTATTAATTATCTTAATAAATAATTCCTCTCCTATAGTCTTAACTATATAGTCGTCTCTATTAGCTTCCCCTAAATAGTATAGGACTATATATTTTTTATTATTAAACTTAATAATAAACCTCTATCTATTAGCTAGTATCTTATTACTATTCTTAGTCTTAATACTCTTTTTATTCTCTCTTTAGAGTGTATCAGCCTTATTATATAAGATTATTATAACTTTATTATCTAAATTTATAATATTATCTTTATAGATTATTTATATCTAAATTTCTTCCTATATTTAGTCTATTAGATATTTATTATTTAATAAGGATTTTAGTTTAACTCCTAGTCCTACTTCTAGTCTATAAAATAGTTTAGCTTATAAGAATATATTATTATTAAATTAAGCTAGTTTTAATCTATTCTTTTTTTAAATTATAGTTAATAGAATTTAATATTAAGCACTTCCTAAAGATTTTAGTATTAAATAAGGTAGTTATTATTTATAGCTACTTTTTCCTAAAATATTTAACTTATTCCTTTAGAAAAATTTTGAGTAATAAGAAGGATAGTTAGATTATATTAGAGATTAGATAATAAAGCTTAATAAATAATCTACCTAGTATAAATAGAATCTAATTATACTAAATTCTATAAAGCGTATAAAGCTATATATATACAGCTATATAGTAGCGGCTACTAGGCTTAATCTAGTTAGAGTAGGGCTAGTATTATAATAATAGATAATAGTAATAATATAATCCTAGAAAGTTAATAGCTATTTAATAGGATATATAGAATAATAGTATAATATATAGTATATTTAAAATATCTTAGTCTATATTATTATTATATAGATGTATATTACTATTTTATAATAAAGAAGACTTCTTACTCTAATATTATTAAAGAAGAATAAATACTTCTATTTAGATAGTTAGTTATTAATTTATATAAGGGACCTAACGCGCTTTAAATTTATAGTATACCTTTATATAAATCTAGGGCTAGTATTAGATATATCTTAAACTATCTTTTTAAAACTAAGTTTTAGCGTTCTATTATCACCCTATTTAGGAAATACTAAGACTACCCTCTAAAGTTATAAAATTTTTAACTACTAATTATTAATAACTATTTATTCTTTCTTTATTCTTTATCTATTTATTATATATTATCTATTAGTAGGCCGTAGAATATTATTTATCTATATTTATATATTTTAATATTAAGTCTAAATAGCTATAAAGTAAGTAGAAAAAATAGGTAGTCCTTTATTCCCTATATCTTTAGAATCTTAGCTTATTAATTATTATTTAGCTTTAATCTATCTATCCTTCTATCCTCCCTTTTCTTTACTATATAAGATATCTTTAACTTATTATACTTATTACTTATAGTATCTTTACTATCCTTTATAGACTATATTTATCTACTTAAGATATTAAATCCTTACTGTATAAAGTATAATTATAAGGATATAATAATAAGATTTACTAGTTTAGATAAGAGCTCTAATATATTCTATTAGTTATAAGAGATTATCTTTATAACCTATATTAATAATCTTAGTTATAAGAATCTATCCTAGCTTAGCTATACTTAATACTATAATTATAAATACTAGTATAAGTATTTTAATAAGCCTAGTAAAGGCCCCTATATCGTGAATATAAAGAGTAGGGCTAAGTATTTTAAGGTTTATAATAGTATACTATATTATAAGCCTTATATAGTTAGTAAAGGAATAAGATTAAAGAAATCCTTTAATTATTATTAGGTTATATAAGTAGATTATATATATTTCCTCTACTTTATCATCCTAACTACTAATTTATTTAGGCTTAGTTAATTATTTAAAAAGTCTATATATATTCTAACTATTACGGCTAAGATAAAACCTAGGATATAGTTTAAGAAAAATACTATAAAATTATTAAGGAGGAGGTTAACTAATATATTAAGAACTATAGCTATTATATCTAGGTAAGGAGATATTTAAGTAGACCTCTAATAATATCTATTAAGTTATATAACACCTTTAAAAGGGTTTAAGTAGATTTTATTAATATATAGTCCTAGCCTAATAGCTAGTATAAGTAGATTTTTTATTTTAAAGATTACTTTTCTAAGCTTACCTTTCTATAATTATTAGAAAGTAAGATAGCTTAAAATATTTATAATAGGATTATTATTTTTATTATAGTATTTAAACTAATATAGATCCTCTAAATAAATAATAGTATAAAGTTTAAAGATATTTTATTATACCTTCTTTACTACTATAGGATAAGGATTATTAATAGTAATTCTTATTACCCTTAATTTTAAGGTCTTATTAAGTAAGATAATAATATTATTAAAACTTAACTTACTAGTTAAATAGAAGAAAATAAGACTAAATATTAGACTACTAGTCTTATTAAGGTTATTTTTAGAATTAATAATAATTAATCTAAAATAAGTAGATTATAACTATATAAAGTTATTTTTAACTATCCTTATAATATTAATAATAACTACTGGCTAGACTATACTAATTATTAGAAAGCTACTATTTATAATAAAGATAGTAAGTCTAAGAATAATAAGGCTAGTATTAATTTCTAAGCTTAGCTTAAATATACTAATCCTTTTAATACCTTAGTATTAGATCTTTATAGTTAACCTCTTCTTACTAATAATAATCTACTCTTATTTATAACTCTAACTATTCTAATACCTACTTATATCTAGTAATAGCTTGCTATAGAAATTAGCTTTAATATTATTAACTTATTAGCTCTTACTAACTAACTTAGAGTTTTAAAGCTTTAGAAAAAAGCTTAATAATAAAAAAAAAAGACTACTTAAAATCCTTATATCACTAAACCCTTAATTTAAGTTAAGGGTAAGTAATAAGCTATTATAAATCCTTAAAGCCTAATATTAATAGTTTTATAAGCTTAACTTATTATTAATAAGTAACTAGCTTATTAGCTTTAAACTAAGTTTAAAGAGGTTCTCTAATCTTTACCCTCTACTACTAGTAGTAATACTATAGATGTTAATAAGGATCTTTTTTATTAATCTAAATACTCCTTACTTAATAATATTATATAACTTTTAGATATTTTCTTCTCTCTCTTACCCTTATAATCTCCTTAGTCCTCTAGTAGTAGCGGTGGTGGTAATAGTAGAGTAGAAGAAATAGATAATATTATATCTAAAGTTAATTAACTTACTATACTTATTAAAGTATATTAGGAAGGAGCGTAATAAAAGTAGAAAACTTAATTTAGAGTAAGATTTAGTAATAAGATTAAAATATTTACTCTAAAGTAAATTATTATTTTAATTATTCCTAAATAAGATTATGCCTTACTTAATTAGCGCTAAATATTTATTTAAGTACTTAAATAAAGTAGCTATTACTATTAATTATAAATAGAGTATAGAATCCTTAATAGAATATATATTATAAGATATATTAACTTAATTTTAGACTTTTTAAATAAGAATACTACTATTTCTAATAATAAATTTAAGCTTATTTTATAAGAGGCTACTTAATATACTTTAAAGATAATAGTAGATAAAGTTTATTATAATTATAAAACTATACCCTATAATAAATAGTATAAGTATATTAAAGTAGGTAAGTAATATATAATCTACTACTATAAAAGGGATTATAGCTATAATAATAAGACTAAAGGATTAGCTTTTAATAAAATTATATTATTAGAGTAGTAAAATATATAGTAAAAATTTTTCTACTAAATATAATATTTTTAATTTTTTCTTCTCTATTACTAGATTTTTTTTTCTATTAATAGTAATAATCTACTTATTAACTAATAGTATAAATATTACTCTCTTTATTAGTATACTTAAAATAGTTACTAAGTACTAGGGAAAGTTTTTAAATAATATTATTATCTTACTATATTATTACTTTAAAAATTATACTTTAAAAATTTTTTTACCTTCTTTTTTATAGGTAAGATTATAGAATTTATTACTTTATCTTACTTAGATATAAATAACTTTATATAGTATTTATACCTTATATAGTTTATAATCTAATCTTATAGAGCTTAATATTTCTTTTATTATTTATATTCTTTTTTTTCTATCCTACTATTATTATTTATAATTTTTTAGAGATAAGCCACTATTATATTTATATACTTATTTAAGTATATAGATTAATATTATATAGCGCTATATAGCTACTATATAAGTATTAATACTAATACTACTCTAAGATTAAATAGGTATTAATAATAAAATTTATTATATAATTAAGATAGTATTTTAGTCTATTTATAAATAGATCGTCTATTTATAAATAGACTAGATTAATTTATGAATTGTCGAAAATTCACGCCTCGACCCTAACAGTATGTATGGGCAGGATTCCGCCGCCAAGGTATCTAGGGCTGAATCCTTTGAAGGCTAAATCTGATGGTGGGAACCAACCAATGTTTCACGTGGAAAGAGCGACAATCCTTACCGCGCTTACACTAATCGATCTCTCCTACAGCTTTATTCGTATATCAGCAATGGACAAATGATTATGTTATTCTTTGGTCCAGACGCTGGGCATGAGCACCCCTCACTTGAGATATCTACTTTGATTAAGGTACCCAGTTTGTCCGCTTCCCTTCTCTAAAGTAGCTACTTCATCGTCCTATGTTCAATCCTTAGTAGCGCCATCCAAATAGTGCAGCGCTTACCTTGGCTGCTTTGCCGCACATCTGAGGCATTGAGGCGAGGCTCCTGTTGGATATCTGTAACGGAGATTGTCTTGTTCACAATCTATCAAGCGTTTGTTTCTGCATTCTTATCCCGACAATCCTTCAACCACTTTCACCTCGCGTCTGTCTTTTTGCAATCATACCTCCTCCGCCTCTTCCATGGGCCCCACGCTGCCTACGTTAGCGACCGAACTTGTGGAACTTATTGCGCGTTTCTTGGGACCGGCCGACTTCTGCTCCCAACGGTTAGCCTGTAAGAATCTACATCAAAAGTCCCTACACTCATTCGGCGCATTCTTCACTACTATCCGAACAGATCTTTCGCAGAGGAGTCTTCAGAAATTACAACTAATATCGGAAGATGATAACTTGCGATCTCATGTCCAGAGACTCCTCATCAAACCGGTTGAAGGAGAAACGCTGGGCCAAGATTTCCAATGGCACCGACATTCCTCAGGTCACCTAGAAGGGCACCTGCCTGGTCTCGACAAGTTGCAGTATCTCCTCGCTCACAATTTACCAAATTGCCGATCGTTTCACATCTTTACTCTAGGTGGAGAAGAAGACGAGTCCGATGCCCTTACCCCTAGTGATGTGGTTGCGTTGATGCTCCGCATCGTCCCCTCCATCAGCATCGACGCTCCTATGAGCTTACCCCTAAAGTCATTCATTGTAGATTTCACATCCACAATCATGGATATCCAAACCCATGGCGACGGTACCATTTATGCGAAACGACTTCTCCAAGACCGTGGCACCAATAGCATTTGTGCGAAGCGACTCCAGATGGGACAGTACCGCCAGCCATCATTCCGAACCGCGTGGGCTCACGTTCAGGAGCTGATTCTCGAGCAAAACCTGACGCTGGAGACGTTCGACTGGGCGATGGACCTGATAGTAAACGCCACCAGTCTGCGAAAGCTGTCCCTAGATGTTGGCCATGACCACTCCGGTCCATTCCTCGAACGTCTATGCCATGTAAGCACCTTGAGCAGCCTTGACAGCTTCAAGCTGGCTCGTGCTAGTACATCCGTGGAACATCTCTCCAGGCTGATTGAGAGATCGTACAATACTCTGCGCGTGCTTTCCTTAAAGCACGTATCGGCCGAGCGCCTCAGTGACTGGCCAATTTTCCTAGGGCGCCTGAGGAAACACGCTCCTTTCCTCCAGAGTGTCTCCATACACTGGATTAGAACTTACAATTATGACTTATATCAGTTCGTGGCGTTTCCCGGTCTTTTGATTGATTCGGTAGTTCCTCACTCGGGGGGGCGGAGATGGACTTTGACAGAAAAGAGACGGAAGAAAGCAAAGAAGATTCTCGGAGTGGATTATGAAGGACCACGAGTAGACATGGCTCTGGGTATGCTAGTGAAAGCGGCGGAATATATCTAATTCAATGATGGTAGAAGGGTGGGCAGATAAAGACTTTCAAGGCGCGAAAAGCAAAAGTGGAGGGATAGGAGGAGTATATTATGTTCTGGCTGGGAGCAGGTCTCCAGCAATAAAGACAAGGACTGAGAAAGGAGAAGGCTAGAGGCAGGAGGGTCGACTTGGAGTAAGAAATCGATCAAGCACTTTCACTCACACAATATATTCCAATTCAGCCTTTAATTTACTTAATGGTTCAATGTACTTAGCACTTTCCGTCCACTCTGTATAAATGATCTCAATACTGGTGTTCTCCCTGGATTAATCAACTACTACGCAATCCTTCACTAGCTGCTGTCTTATGAATGGTAACATTCTGAAGAGCTAAAAGGAACTGTCATGTTGCTGTATCTTCGTTCCTACCCGGAGTCCTTGAGTTGGGAAGTTGAGAAGCTGCCATGATATAGGACAAGACTGACACGTCAACTTCAAAGAATGAAGAGAGTCCACTAAACAGGGCAATAGGAAACACGATAATTCAACGAGGCTTACTCGCCAATGCCTCAACGCAGCCCAGCTTGCGTAATTTGCACATACGAACACCCCATACTAACGGATAGACAGTAAATTCAACTTGATTTCAATCTACCACCAAGGCACCAGTGCAGACAGCAAGTAATGTATCAATTAGTGCATGACGTAAAAAGTCAAAGACTTCACCTAAGAAAAGTTAATGGTCGAGGCGGCAGGAGGAAATGGTTGCTGTAAGCAGTGTGAGTTACTAAATCTAACGTCAGTATTTAAGGGCCTTCTAGCCCTGTTTGTTGCTACCAATAGTATCATTGCATAATGTATATTAACCACCCATTTCCTTTTCCATAATGCAAGCTACTCACACATCAGGTTAACATCTGCAACAGGACCCTCGAATATCGAAGACGGCTAACATGGGCCAAGCGAGAGCAGAGGAAGTAGAGCAATTATTAGCGAAACATTGGTGAAGTTTTGCTAGGCTCTTTGGAAACCAAATTGCATCGACGAGGACATTGAGATCTGCATCATTCATTCACTACCTAGATATTGTAGATGATTCACGTACAGTAGCCAAATACATCCAATCCTTCTCCACTTCCCCAATTCGCACATCTCAAACACTCAGAACCCCTCTTCAGACCACTATCCGATTTTCTCAATCCCCACTTTCTCATCCAATTTCTCCTCCGCTTGTACCATCTTAGCTGGATCGCTAATGTCAATGCCCATCCTCTCCTCCTCAATTTGTCGAATCGGCCCGGTAAACCATTTCCTGGCCCACAGAAACCAGCTTCCAAAAGCCCACGCGGCAACAATACCCACGGCTACTGGGGTATAGTTCAATGTCTGACTGGTAACAGGGTTCAATTCTGGTAGGCAGAAGACAATGGTAATGAAGCCTATGTATAAACAGGCGATCATGGCAATTGGGCGAGAAGCCCAGCGTAGATTGAATGGACCCTTTTGGAAACTGTCGTGGTATATGAAACCAATTAGTATAGGGAGGCCGTAGGATATATATAGTCCGATAGTAGCGATGGAAGTAGCTGCCGAAAACGCAACACTGGATCCTAGGGAGGGGATGGCGAGTAAGAAGGCGAGGAAAGCAGCCAAGCAGACGGTACGAATGGGAGAGCCAAATTTGTTATCGACGTGGTCGAAGAAGGGAGGGAGGCCGCGGTCTCGGGCGAAGGCGAACATCATTCGCGAATTGGAGGTTAGGGAGAAGAGACCGGCGTGCCAGACACAGCAGATGATGAGTGTCATTAATGCGATGGCGCCTTTGGGGCCGAAAATGTCGATGAGGATTTGGGTTACCGGTTGGCCTACTGTGCTGTCGACCGTGCCCTGGAAATCCTGGATGGAGAAAAGGAGGGAGATGATTAGGAAGAAACCGAATACTGCAGAGACACCGACGGACATGAGTACTCCAAGGGGGGCGTTCCAGGATGCGTTGTTGGTTTCTTCGGATAGATGGGCTGAGGCATCATAGCCGGTGATGGTATATTGAGCCATTAGAATACCACACACGGCTACATAGGCTGGCGAAGCACGCATACTCCATCCTTCCGAGCCAGTCTCCCCAGTTCCGTCGTAAAATGTTGCGAAAACAAATTTAGCTGACTGATGCGTTGGCGCTTTTGCTAAAACAGCGATAGCGAAGCAAGAAACTCCGATTGAATGGAGGACGACAGATGTGTCGTTGAAGTAGCGCAGAAATTTGACGCCGAAGCTGTTGACCAGTGTGTGGGAGACAAGTAAGGCAGCGTAGATCCCAATTGTTTTCGCTGCCGTTGGTGTGTAGCTGCTCTGGACGGTTGCGGTCGTGGATATTAAGCCGGCACAGCCAAATGTGATGCCTGTAGTTACGGCTACCTGACCAAGCAGGTTGAACCTAGCGCTTATCAGTATCATCAATTCCCACTTCACTATTGATAGCGACCATTTCAGAGGAAAATTACAACTTACCATCCAGTAATCCAAGACCAGAATGCTGCAGAGTGTTTCGGTGCTAAGATGGCCGCCCAAAAGTAAGGTCCGCCGCTTGTTGGAACTGCAGATACAATTTCCGCCATTCCCAGAGCAACGAACATTGCTGATTCAGTCAGCACCGAGACCGTTTTGGGATCTGTGGGGAAGGTAACATACTGAAGAAACAAACAACAATCCAGCCAACGGACATGACGCCTGGTCCGCCTGTTGATAGACCATATTCAAAGAGGCTAAGGTACGAACCCTATCAGGACTGAACCAAGACATGATATATGAGATCTACATACGTGGTGATACCTGTTATTATACTCTATGAATGCATGTCAGCTTCCAGTATGACTACAATCTTCGCCAAGGCTTGAAAGAACATCAACCAAGACCTAATACGATTCCCGGCTCAATGTCTGCTCAATACTCGCATCTTGCAAGATACAATGCCGAAAGAACAGAATAGACCAATCACACTTGTACTATCCGGATTGGGGTTTAGACGAAAAGAAGGTGTAGACGTACAATGATGGAAAAGGATACACCGAAATTATGCAACAAGGACCAATTGCGCGTGAGCTCTTGCTTATAGCCCAATTCGGCCAGACGATCTTCATCTTTCATTGACATGCGGGACATGGAATGCTGCCTGGGAGTGTCGTCCATCTTATCGGATGCAAAGTCTCCTAGCGCTTATCTATCATGCGATGCAACCAGTAGCTACCTTAGGGCTAACGATGATACGACGACAACTCTCAAAAGCCCGACGTGCGCATATATATGAGGTGTATGTAATGTACTTGTCGTACGAATGGTGAAAGAGGATGGTGACCCATCTTGCATTATCTCTTAATTTACGTGACTCGCGTGACTGACTCGGGACTACCTTAATCTCTGCTACTCTGGACTGGGGGACGGTATTCCGCATGGTGCTATCTGACGATCAATCTTCAGGGCCTGGACCCGTGCGGAGTGATAGTGGCGGAGGACGGGACGTGATAAGGTTCACCCTTTGTTTTATTGGCTCGCTTCCTTTGTCTCAATCTGGCTAGCTCATGAATAAGGTAGTCCACTCTTTACCTTACTCGTAAGATACTCGCCTACTATCGTACCTTATTTCCGAACTCAGTGCGGAATTAAGGTAGTCCCGAAAAGGTACCTACCCATTCTAAGGATAGGTAAGTAGAAACTCTGTGCAGCAATGGCTGACAACCCCCTCCTTACTGCTCTCCCACCGGAAACTGATTACATCTCGTACCTCACCATCCTCGAGTATAATCTCACTGCTGAACAGCTTCCTACCCTGCATGACATCCTGCAAGACACCACACTAACTGCCAACATTGGCTGGGACCTGGTCCATTTGCTCCTGCCACTTCTGCCCACCTCCCGAGAATGTCTTCAAGATGTTGCCAGGCTGGGAAACCCACGAGAGGTTGTGCTGAAGGTGACAGAGCTCTTGGAAGGAATTGGGGCCGAGGATGAAGATGAGGAGGACGAGGACGAGGAGGACGAGGCTGCGGAGGATGAGGCAGAAGAAGTAGCTGAGAAGGTGGAAGGGCTTGATATCAAGGATGACGAGACGCATGAGAAAGAGCCAGATGATTTGGTACATCCCGCACTCAGGCCACAGGCACCTCAAGAGGCAGTAATGCCGCCGTCCAAAGCAACCAGGTTCAGCACCCTCCTCGAAATGCTCGCCATCCTCCATCCTCGCATTAAAACGAAATATCCCAGTCGGTTTCTTTCTACCTCTCTACAAGCCATTCTCCCCGCTTTCATGCAAGTTGCAAGACGACCAGAAGCTACAGAGGCGGTTTTGGGCTTCATCAAGGAACTCTCTGGAACCAAGAGGCCGAGGCTCCCGCCACGCAAAAGTAGCTCGTCAATGCTCAACCAGTCAGCCGGGCAATCCGCCCCAGACCCAGAAGGCAAGGACGAGATACTGGGTGTCGACGAAGCGGCCCTGCAGACTCGTCTGCTACAGTCCTTTCTGACCTTTGTCGCTGAAGGATACATGACATCAATGGCTGTTGATGAAGATGTACCAGGTCTAGCCTGGGCAAGCAGGTATCAAGAGAAGCTACACCCTGAGAAAGTCATCCCGGGCAGAAGAACATACAGCGAGCTGTTTGCCGAGGTAGAGCATTTGCATGAACGGGATACTGTGGTTGGCCATATTCTTGTAAGCGTCTTCTAATTTCCATGCAGTATATCCACTGACATAACAGGCGCTGTCGAGAGATCTGAAGATCAGTGTAGAAGAGCTTTTGCATGGTATTGCCAAGCCAACCGAAGAGGAAGACGAAGAGATGGAGCTGCCGTCACACTCCAGCGATGTTCCATTGTCTCGAACTGGGTCCATATATCTTCTCTCAGCAATGGCAGCCTCATCGGCATTGTTTGATGCTCCAACGACTTCGCCGTCTTTCGAAGTCATCCCTGACTTCGCTGCCATACTAGCCAGTGCCCTTGGGGATCCGGCGACTGGTAGCACCGGAGCAGAGCCAGAACCATTGATCGATGCAGTTCTTTTTCTAGGCTTCCTAGCTATTGACGCTGCCCAAGGTATGTCAACGAATGACGACACAGCCTACAATAACGTCCTCCAACGGCTCTCTCTACTCTCCGCAAATATGCCATCGCCCGCACTGCGGTATCACGCTCATGTGCTGACAAGCTCGATCCTCCATGCCCACCCTTCGGATCAGTTTCGTCTAGCCTTTATACGAGACACCCTTGAACATTGCCCGTACGAAAATCTGAAAGCCAGTGCTATTGGCTGGCTGAAAGAGGAGATACTCGCGGCGGATAAATATACGCAAGAGGATAAAGATACTACAGCGGAGAGGTCGATATTCTCGACACCGGCTGCTCTGATTACACTCGGACCTTTTCTTTGTCCTGATCCTGACAAGCTCATGCAAGATCAATCCATCTCGGATAGCTATGCCACGTTCCAAGCATATCAGGCATTCTATCTCGCAGTCCTGAACCTCATCTACCTCCTTCTATCTTCCCCACATCTTCTCTCTAAACTCCAGATGGCTACCGTGGTTCAGGAATGGGGGTTACCACATCTTCTGTCCGCTCTCCTTGGTGCGGCCAACGACTTCCGAAATTACATTGAAAAGGGGCGGCTAGGCTATGGAGACGAAGAAGCCAAGGGCGCAGGATTGGTGAGCATGGATCTTGTGAAGATGTCGATCTCGGAGGTCAGAGAAGCGGCAGAGAAAGCAAACGTTCAATTGTGAATATACATCCTGGCTGAGATATGAGTATGACGGGGTATATATAAGGCGGCGGGCAGGAACATGTGATATCCATTAGGTTTTTGTTCTAGCCTTTTTACAAATTTCGAGATGTAGCTGGTCACGTTTCGATGAAATTCTCCTGTATATCTGATGATGCCCAGACGCGCAGCGAAGAAGCAAGGGCCTTTCCTAGTTTCAATGTCTGTAATATGGCACTACAGGGCGCTTCTTTAGAACGGAATGACACCCTTGATTGCCCTAATTGATGAGAAGACTTCTGGCCCGCAAGTGACCCACATCACCCTCCCCTAGTTTTCTCTCTCCCCTTATCTAGATCGTCAAAAAGGAAACTTCAATATGTAGCTGTTATATGCTAAGGATGTGCAAAAATTCGACACCTGCAGGATTTGAACCTGCGCTCACGAATGAAACAGATATCAGGAAAATTCGAGTCTGTCGCCTTAACCACTCGGCCAAAGTGTCATAAAGTCTAAATTTGACAAGTTATTTTTATTTATAACAGTAAAATATGTGAGAGCCAGAAAGGATTGTTCTGGGCGTCTGTAGTGATCTAATTGAGTATCGACATCGCACATTGATGGATCATCACCACCGACAAGTGAATTCCGGCGTCACATCACCCTCTCGTGACTTTGGCAACTGCGCATCCTCACCAATGGCTTATTCATTACCCCTACGAGGTTGACTTCTCGCCCTCGCTACCAGGGACTCTATAACAGGTCCTCCTTTCCGAGTATCATTACGAACCCCCAATACCAATCGCCCCGCGCTGGACCTCCTGCACGCCGCGCTCCACCATGTCCCAACCCACCACCACCACCACCACCACCTCCCCATCTTCCCCCTCTTCCCCACCTCAACCAACCACATCCATCCCCCCAACCCACCCCTACCGCCCCATCTTCCTCTCCCTCCTCATCGCCTGCCCCGTCCTCGCCCTCCTCCCGCCCCGCAAACTAGACCTCTACACCTTCACCCTCAGCGGCGCATGGGTCTACAGCGCTACCGAACTAGCCTATTCGCATCCGAGAAGGGTGAGGTTACAGCAACAACAAGCGCAATTGATACGCATGAAGGATATGAGGGGTGCTGGTGATGAGGAGGAGGTGGTGGTGGTGGGGCGGGATTTAAAACAACTTGATGCCTCGGGCGAGAAGAGGAGGGAGGAGCAAGTAGAAAATGGAGAAACAACGGAAGATGATGGGGGCGTTGCGGGTTTATTAAGGAAAATCTGGATGGGTGATGAGAAAGCGGGGTGGCAGAAACGGAGACTGGAGAGGGAGAGGGAGGAGCTGGAGAGTGGGAAAGGGTATGGGGATATTATTATGGAGCAGGTTAGGGAGGTGTTTCCTAGGTTCGGTGGGGGGAGGGGGGGAGGTGAGGAGGATGATGATGGAAATGGGGGAGAGGAGGGAGGTGGGTGAGGTGGGTTTACTGGGCGAGAATGGGTAGGTGATGAAGTTGTGGGGGTGGGAGGTTGCTGTAAACACATGAGGGATGTATGGACGAGGATGAGATTATGGAGGAGGCTTATATTGTATGTAACGCATTTGAGCGGGCATTCATATGGTGTTGGACTTTTTCGTGTATGTATTGATTTTGTAAAATTCTTCAAGACTTGTATTTGTTCATATTATAAGCTTCATAGCTGAATTTGTATGGGTTGGTCTGTACATAGAAAGGCCAAGACCGATAGCTTACAGAATCCTAGGAGGAGGAATCTTGGATACTGATATCAGGTGTGATTGGGCGTGCGGGCTATGATTTAGTGCATTTCCTTACTCTACAGGTTTTATTCAACTATGTTTGATTTTCAGGGTACTGGGTTTTCTAATATGGTGATGAAACCCTTTTAAATCTCTCCACGGCTGCCTTCTTGGCCTTTGCAGAGGGTTCATGCGAGGATCACGACTAGAGCTGTATAGCATCTTCAATATTGGCGTGTCCCAAGACGCCCATGTCATGGAGACTTGCAGCTCACCTGACGTATCTAAGATAGGCACTGACCATTCGATTGGCCTCTAATCCTTCTTATCTTTCTCACGATTGGTGGTACAAGATGGCCTAGATCTAACACAAAGATGGTTTTTCTGCCGCTTGATTTACTTTCTGGTGATAGGTACAAACTCTTTTCTCCTTGCTTAACCCTAACACTGATTCGCCAGGAGAGTAGAAAGATACGTGGGAAAACTGGAGTGCTGTCAAAATAAGAAACATATGATTATATACACTTTCTATGGTAAGACTTGTGAGTCACAATTTCAAAAGCAATCAGATTCATTCCCATGGCCTAGTAATTAGAAGCTAAGAATTCCAACCGATTGTGGTAAAATTGCAGATGCTCGGCCACTGCTAAAACGATGGAGCTTGCTCGACAGTGAGGATCCAGCGGGTTTGAATATAGGCGAAGTAGGGCCTATTTGGCATTTGTAGCCATTGAAAGTCTCGCTGGCATCACGATTAGATTGGCACATAAAAGTGCGCTATCGACCGGCTGCAGTCGAAGGCGATTTTAAGTATAGCATCTCGCATGCAAGTTTGTAGTCACAGGGTAGCTGCGACATGGAGCGCAGATGTTTGATGCCGCGGCTTCTGCGCATGTTGCTATCCACCTTTTGCCTATTCGGCGTTATAATTGACGCTTTGTCTCATAAAGGTTTTGAGTAGTAGTTCTGATTGTCTTCCCCTGGCTTCATGTGAACATTTATTAGCTCATGTACTCACATTACGAAATATTGAGAAGCAGATCACTGTCAACACTCAATGCCTCTCCCAGTAAAGACTCAGGGGCTGCGACCTAGATTAGCAGAGCTATATTCCGACAGCCTGCGCTCTGGCTCCCACTGGGATGTCTCTGAATATTTCGACAGGGCGTGTAATGGAGAGTTTCCGATTTTTCCCGTGCAATCATGTGAGACCCCAAATTCCACCCCTAGATGATTGTGGCGTATGTGATTGGCCAGGTATACTCATCCGCCATTTAGCTCTAAATGTAATACAGCGGACGGAGAATATCTTTCCATTGCCAAGGCTGTTGAGCCGCGCTATGCCCCTTCAAACAAGCTGGCGGGGTTTGGGGGTTTACGCGCTCCATCCATTCTGAGGTTGATTCGAAACCCTTCCTAATTTGTAGAAGACCCTGCACCAGAATTAGCGCTTAGCTTGGGATAGAAGCAAGTTCTAGACCGGACTGTGAGACCTTCACTAGTCATAGAGGCTAGATGATCAATTCCTGTAGTGAAGTTGCTCACGGCATCTTAATAGGTGGTGCAAGATAGACAACAAAAGCTTGTGATGCTACTTAAGAACAAACCATTGATGTTGAATCGGAATAAGAAAGTCGTCAAGCAGCTTTCCAAAAATGCCAGCATGCATGGTGAGACGGCTTGTGTGAGTCAAGTGTCACATGAATCATTCAATCATAGCCTATAACGCGTTTTGTCAACCCAACCTCACCTGGCCCCAACCAACATTGACACTCTCGCCATGCGTGATATCAAACTCCATTGCTACACACTGATATTCGCTTTGATAATGCCCAAGCAGCAGCCACGTATTGCCAAACATAGACCAGGTCATTTTGGCGTTTGGGTAAATCACCAGAGTCACTTCGTCGTGGGTGTAAATTCTGTCCCTTTTCCCCATAAGAACATCGGATTGAAACATGTGTGGTTGATAGTCATTATACATCTGATAAAGGACGAGAACAAGTTTTGCGTCTGCAAAAGGAGTCGAGCCAAACTCGAAGAATAAGACCGTCTCGGCATTCTGGGTTGCAAGATAGGGGTCTGGCGCTCGAGGTTTATAACCGGCGTTGTATGTGAGGGTCAGATTGGGCATCAATAAGCCGTTCGGAATAGATGTAAGATTAAGCGTGGGAAGAGTGGCTGTGCGGGAGACGGAGCATGACTGTAATATCAATACTAATAGAGAGGCACGACAAGTTGCCTTGAAGCTATGCATGGTAAAGACTCTAAGGAAAGCATCAGGGAGGGGAAGGTGCTGCCTTATCTGTTTTCTTTCTTACTCTCGCAATGAGAGGCTTCCATCAATAGAACGACTCCATCCGTGCTATTACCCCATCTATGCTCTTACCCCATCCGTGCTCAAATTCTAATCGCCTGTCAGACAATGAGTGCGGTCATTACCATTCCGAATATTGCCGCACAGCACATCTGGGGCAGCGCATGTATAGTTGATGTGAAAGTATCATAGCGCTCATCGTTAAGGGACTGAAACCCTTTTGAGACAACTGAGACAGCGTATCACATGATACGGAGCATCTGTTTGGATTTAGCATACCCGCAAGCTACCTGTATCAGTGTCCGTGAGCCATGTCTTATAATTTATAATTCTTTGCATAGGAGTAGGATATTATAGTCCATGAAACCTATGGTTAGAAGTTTAGGATGATTCAGCACAGGAGGCACAAGAATATGGCCCGCGCTTAGTACCGCGCTTATTGATCGACTACTTTAGTACGCCTGCCCCCAGAGTCTAGGGCACTGAATGCCGGCTTGCCTGCTGAATTCCACAGAAAGCCCCCGGGTTTTTATCCACTTCAAAACACCAGCTCCCCCAATTTTCCGAAGTAAGCCAGGAAGTAGGAAAGATATTCTCGCCCAAGTCATGTTTAAGTCAAATGTTATAGTATCAGACAATGATAAAAGGACAACGACGCGACAATAGGTGAAAGTTGGGGGTTCGTGTTAGCGCAACCACGCGGTACGCAACGCCTGGGCTATCGGTCCATCTCGCAATAGTACTCTATAAGACTTCACGATGCAAGTGCAGTTTGACGTTCAGCCGTGTAGCCTCGGTTTTTATTACAGTGCAGATCGTCGCTCGAACCCATGTCCTAAGGCGAATTTACTTCTACTGACATCGGCAGATAGATGAATACGTGACCTTGCAAATTCGTCCTACATACCTTCGAATCAGACTCATACAGGAAGACAAATTTTATCTGGGAAGGTGGCTCGAATACATTGGCCCGAAGAGAGATCCAAGATTAGACGATTCACTGTGCTGAGATGCACGGCACCGTAGGTCGATGACACGAACCTTGATGTAGAATATTTGACCAAGCAGCGGCCTCAGACGACGAAGCACACGTGTTCATCTATCACTTACAACTCCGATATTATTTTGTTTACCACCATTATTCATTCCGGACTACAAGATCCACTAGATCAAAAGGGAACAAAGCCTTTACTTGCATATAGTTAATGCCCAGTCTGATAACGGCAGCTGACATGTTTGCTTCACATTGACCTGAAACTTATCAGGGAATGCTTGCGACAAAGGCGGGGCGAAGCCGAGCCAAACACCGATTGGCTCGACGGAGCCTGGACTTTTGTTCTCGATCATTAATGCTCTGATACTGTTCTAAATTCCGCATTAAAAATCCAAACCTCCCCTGTTCAAACAAGGTGAAAACCATACCCCCCCGCCCCCTCATTACCTCTCATGTACCACGACAGCTTCCTTTTCGCCACCTTCGGGTCTAGTGGTAGTTCACCTAGTTTCTCATGTGCTCTCAAACCTGAGATGTGGATACCATAGGTTGTACAAACTATGGACGAGAAAGAGTTTTCGTGGCTCGCGTTATTGAATATGTAGGCAAAGATCCCTAGGATATTAGCGAGAAGGGCAAAAGAAATGGCAAGAGCGTAGGCTAGGAGGACGTCGAATGGATGGTAGGAGTATATATTTTTAGGGGTTGTCGTTGTCACATTGGTCATGGTTGGGGGTCTGACGCTTATTAGCGTGAAAGATCTTCAAAGCTCTGAATGATCAATGTTCAATAACTCACGCGAGAAGCGGATCAATGATAAGACTCAATGTGATATTCGAAGACAATTCCGGGATCAACACGTCCAATGTACGGTTACGCGCATAAGCCATATCTTGCAACCGCTGAGGCGTGAACACCCCGCTTATGGCTGTGAAGAGCATGATTTTTAATGAAGTAGCTGTTGAAGTCGGAGCTCCCCAGCAGACTTGTCTGGTCAATATTGGTATAGATTCCGCTGAATATTGTGGTTGTAGCATTGTTGCCGCTAGTGGATTGATTGCCACCAGCGTAAATGCTGCTCAAGGTACTGTTTCCATTGCCATTGCTGCCGGTGGACTGATAGAAGCCCATCGAACCCACCAACTGGTTACTCAGGGCCCACATGAACGCGGAATATGCTAAGCTCTCTTCATACGCACCGGTGGAGGATCCATTTGTGGGGTAAGCGACCACGCCTACCACCTCAGGCTCGGGCATATTAATAGATTGTATTCCATTTACCCATGAGAAATTGACCTTATATGAGGCATTATATAATTCGCAACTGAGATAATGAGGATAGGCATTGTCAGTGACGTTTAAGATAGTTACATCCGGGGGGTACCGTGGAAATTTCATCCAAAGTTGATTCGATGCGTTCAGAGCCCAATTCACATCGCTGAGGTTGGCGATTTGGACGCCGGCATCAGGCGAAACGCCGCTTAGATTGACCAAAGCAGGCACAAAGGCAAAGTACTCGTTCGATACTTCTTGAATGGAAGGATCCAAAGCCATCACTGCTCTCTCCGCAGCCATATTGACTTGGTTGGTTATAGTACTGTTTGCAGTCTCGCACTGCACGTATGGTCCGTAGATATTCTGTTGGTATGTTGCGTTAATGAATGGCGCGGGCAGTGATAGAATCTGGCCTGTGGTTGCGGTCGCCACCGCTAAACGGGTGAGAATGGTTCGGGGACCTAAATATGCCTGCACATTTTGGCTCACTTGACCTTGCTTTGGGACGGTGTAAGCAAAGTTGAAATATTCCGCAGCTTGAGCTATTTGCAGTGTTGAGACGTTGACCATCTGAGACCCTACCTGCACGACGGAGTTGACATTCAATGTTGCGGGCGTAATTAGAGACGCGATGGGGATGCACCTGCAACCCTATATTAGATCGCAATCAATATAGCTGAAGGGCGCAACCATGACTGACCATGCGATCAAGGCCAGCAGGGAGGCTAGCTTTAGCTTGGATAGCATTTCAACGTTCGTGAACGATAGCAGGCTGCTAGTGACATCAAAACCCGCGTCAACTGCCTGGACGGATATCACGCTGCTCTTTAATGCTCTCCAAAGACATTGAAAATATGCGAAATGTACGGAGCCCACAAGGCTTATCTGCGCTATGAAAGCAAGTGCTGTACCGATCCTGTCAGGATTTTTGTTAGCGTTGGGCATGTTCTGCTAAAAGCGCATTCATGGTCTGCTTAAGCTTCCAAGAGACTTAGGCTATGATAGCAAGAGTAATACGCATACCTCAGTGCGTTCTGCTGCTGGAAGCTATCTCCAACTTCCTTCCCATCGAGGAACGAATAATAGCCATGCAAAGCAAGGGCAGACCCTAGGCCTAAAAGAAAGGCCAGTATCATGGTAATCGGCGACCTCCAGTAGATTCCCTTCTGGGATCCCAATATTGAAGATATGCTTTGACGAGGTTTCTCTTCATCTTGGTTAAGCACTTCGACAGAGACTGTGGTCTCTCGCTTCTGTGCCTGCGAATCCTGTTGAAGCAGTCTCTGTCGTTCAGGGGTAATGATTTCTGTCCTCGTTTCCGTTATTTGGTTTTTCATAGTCATAGTAGTGGATGGCACAGCGGTACTGGTTCTCGGAGCTGGCTATCTAGGAGTGAGCCATCCTTCTTGCTGATGTAAAGACATTCTCAGTCCTACTTCAGAAATGAAGATCGTGGGAAAGAAACCAGATCATAGGAGCATAGATTAAGACAGCACAAATGGTTAAACGCTTTTCAGGCGATGAATTCTGCGCATGCGACGAATGGAGCCAAAGAAGATAAAGAGAGAAAAGAACAGTACAAGATTTTGCTTCATCAAATTTCATGCTTCCGAAAGATTATGGTATCAAGGCTGGCAGAGCAACACATCCATAGCTGAAACAATATTGCGCACAGTGACGCACGCTCGCTAAAACTTGGAGAGAAGCCTTACTTTATGCCAATGTACGGCGCAAAAAGTTGCGTCTAGTTAGGCATGAAGCCGCATGTGCTCTTGGAAGGCTTGCAGCACAACCCGACGTTACCGGTATCAGGTGGTGGCACAGCAGCTGTATGTAAGGCCCTTCATTCTGTTGATGGTAGGCTGCAAGTAGGGTGTGATGCTCGTATCAAGCCGGAGTCAGCCTTCCAGGCCGCCTGCTACACAGCACTTCATACCTCACCTCGCAGGGCGCGCCGTACGGGGGACAAGAAAAACGGCACCCTTGCCCCCCTAAATCGCGTAAAACTTCTTGTCTGATAATTCTCAAACATCTTGATATCATAAAAGCTGTACTTCTATGAAAGTTAGTTGTAATCCTAGGAGGTTCCAGACTTTATGGCCCCCACGAGGCCACATCTTGTGTAGTCCATGATTTAGATAAATCAGTTCCCAAAATCCTGGGGAACGGTAATCTGCAATCGAACGCCTTTAGTATTCTAGCACACCTACCCGCGGGGTGCTAGTCCATGCACCCTTCTAGGGGAAAGCGTAAACCCGCGCCGATATCGACTTATCCCTGGTAGGAAGTGCAGCAAGTACAAGTCTAATGTATTCTTCAACCACGTACTCTTTACTAAACCTCTTCAGACCATGTCGTTGGAGCGTGGACATTGGATGTCCTGTATCCAAGCCTCTAGTCCGATCTAATCATAGGACATCGCGTCTCCAACAAACGCGTGCTAGGCTACCAACTCTACTTCACTTGCGAAAGTGATGGCAAACACCACTAAGCCATGTGATAATGGCTCTGACCAGAAGCTAATGGCATCCTCCCACACAGACGATCGCCAACGTTCTAATCTATAGCAACGAAGTGGACTTGCAATCCCTAGAACTCACAACCAAACTCAGCAGCAGCATGGCCAATTCAACCAAACCTGCTCTCTTCGAATTCCGGATCCAAAATGTCGGCAACATCATCTCTATCGTCCATACGCATCCCGTACCCACCTTCCTCTGTACGCAGTCAGAATCCACACAAAAGAGCAAAAGCTTCTATGAAGCCTTCATCGACGTTCTCTCCCTCATCACAAACCAACACCACGATGAATGCATGAAAGCCATCACGGACCCCTGCGCCGGCTGTGGCAACCCTACCAAAGATGCCCTCAAGTCACCCATGTGTTACCTCCATCTCGCCGAGCCGATGGTCATTATACAAGTCACGCCCGTTTGTGGAAGCAGGCAATGTGAAGCGAAGATTCGGGCACAGTTGGTTGAGATACAGAAGAAGGTCATGGGAGAAGACGTTGAACATGATAAGAAGATCTATGGGAAGATGAATTGTGAAGCTTGTGGTAAGGAGGATGCGAAGAGATGTGCTGGGTGTGGGACTGTGGCGTACTGTGGGAAGGAGTGTCAGAAGGCGGGTTGGAAGGAGCATAAGAGGTTCTGTCACAGGAGGAAGTTGGCACCGCCATCTGAGAAGATTGAGCTGGGGTATGAGGTGATCTGAGGAGAGCCTGCCGCCGTCATTGCGAGCAAGGTTGTGCTCTCGCGATGATTGCAAGGGAGCTATGATACATGAGACATGAAAAATGAAATGCGCATATACTTGATATGCGATATGGACTTTAGACGCGCTTGAGACTCTTGCATTAGCTTGATCCATAGAGCTAATTCGAGGTCATTGAGGTACTCTTGCCCATTGAACCGATTCACGATCGCTCCTGGAGGTTTGACACTTTGCATTCGCTGCTTCACAGAGGGTATGCCATAGAAGGAAGGGCTTTTACTAATCATACAAGCTGACGGTCTATGACTCCAAAAAAGCTGATTCATTACAGAAAAATTCGAGAATGTGTTTGCGACGTTCCAGCCAGGTCCGCTCGGCACTGTATCGCTTTTTGGAGCATACAAGCATCCAGATCCAAAACAATACTCCATGCGATCATAGTACGATCCTTCAAACCAATTGAGGCATTCCAGAAGGTCGCTCATTTGTTACCAACCCAGCTAAAGAATCCCCAGCCCGCTGTGCAACGATTTTGTTCTCAGCATATGTGATTTTATCCACTATGGCATTATCAACCTCCGGCCCGCCAGCTAAGGCACTCAGCGCAGTTGCCATACGCGCAAAGACGCGCATTGTGTTTCCTTTGGTAGCTGTCTTACCCGAATGGACGCTATTTTTCTTATTGTCGTTCTTATTGGGTATTTTCCATAGGGGGAGATGAATGATTTTGTCGGTCTCGGGTTCGAAGGAGGTCTTATTGTCACCGGTTGTCTCTAACTCGATAATTCCCTCGTATTTTTCGTTCGCTGGCCGATCTGTGATGGACACTTTCGAAGGGTTGGATCCTGTCAATGGATTGACTAGGGTGTCAGAAGAGCTATTGATTGCTTGCCATGCTGTCACCTCATCAGGACTGTTCTCGTCCTCTGGTTGTAGAGATCGAATCCGTCGCCGAAGATGGCCGGGATCATGATTGTCATCAGGGTTGTGCTTTATGACGCGAACATCCTGTCCAGCGACAGTTTCGGTCCCTTGTTCGTTATACAGCGTGACCAGCACCTCGTTTCGTGCTGGACTTTGAACCGGTTCCCCGTCTCTTAACCTTCGACGAGCAAAAGCTAGTAGGACAGCACCAAGTATGACCGTTGTGAATGCAAGCAATAGTAGGTAAAATGTCTTGGAGATGCTCAATGCCTGATGAAAGTTGCTGGAGAAGGCGTATAGCTTCGCATGTGTCAGCTCCACCAGAAAGGGCGAAGTATGTCTCAGAGCTCGTTTGCCCACGTAGTACGGCGAGTCGGTCACCCCTTGAGCAATGCTTTTCTTACATTCTGAGCTACTGGCCTCGAGAGTTGTGACGTTTGCCTGGCATGTTGTTAGAGCTGGGCCAAGTCTATTGGGGAGGGTAGTGACCTGTATTAGACTTGTACATGCCGCCAGAGCTCCATTGATGGCTTGAGACACTTCAAGTTTATACGTTCGGACCCCAAGGAAAATCAAGCTGCTCAGTGAAGCCGCTAGTGATACGATACCAATCGTGTTGGAGAGCCAGTGACTGCTGGATTGCACTGCCGCGCGATGAACAGGCTCTCGAACTCGGCTGCCTGTGAAAGAGAGCGTGTGGCGTGGCCATTGTGGAGCAGACCGGGGGATACTACGGCCACCAGGGGATGAGTTCCTTGTCGGGGTAGTTGGTAGAACAGCAGTTGATGCAGAGCAATTGGCTGGAGGGACACCATCTTCGAACCGGCGCAATTCAATGTCAGCATCCGAAGTTTCGGATTGAGAAGTAGCGCTGCTACATCCAGAATCGGGTCGAGACGATTCGGAGCGATTGAGGGATGAGACGTTGGAGCTAGTAGCTGATGTTGACGACTCGACAGTCCTTGTATGGACTACGGGCCTTTCAGCATCCATTTAGATAGAGAGCAATGCCACAGTCCCGTGCACGTTGGATTCAGTCAACTAGGTCACCAAGGAAGGACTGTCTAATGTAGTTGACTTGGTATGTGCTATGTGACATCTGTTCTTTCGCTTTCAGCCTTGTCGCTGACATGAAAACAGGTTTTGGTACACCTTGCTACCTGCGGAGAATCAGCCCGACCGCAGCTCAGTCATATCAAGGCTGATTCAGGCCGATCTACGCTGAAAACGGGATTTGGGCCTGCTGCGGTTCTATGCAAGAAATCGTCGTCCGCCAACCAATGGCTGCTGACCCTGCCCGCGCTTGGCCACATTTTTGCATGAGGGTTCGGGGAGCTCCGTATGGGTTTCCATGCTCCAAACCGTAACAAAGAATGCATCAGACACTATGGCAGTTGGACCATTATGACCAGCAGGAAACGATATGCATGATCTGTTGTACCACTCTCATTGGATATTGGTTGATACCATATTCCATACAGAGTACGATGGCGAGAGTCCAATGCTCTAAGGGAGGCGCCGAGAGCTTGGCGACAAGCGGCAACGAAGGCGGTAATTCACACTCTGAGCTGACATGGTTGAAGATTGTGCACATTCCAATTGGACATTTTCCAAACTCTGCAATAATGGTACGCGGCTTTTCCCGAGCAGCGTTGGTGCATATTTGTTCCAGTGCGGTAGTTGTTCTTGGAGCCCAGGCACAGACAGCAGCGGTACGTACCTCGGTCTAATTTTTCTGGTTAAGGAAGGTAGAAACTTCTGGCAGCAATACGTCAACAGAAAAAGTCTGTATGTATGAGTAGTGTGTGGTGTGACTTAGGAGTACAGTGTCGTTATGGCTGACAAAGACGATACCGTTGGGTGAAGCCAAGGGGAAAGATGGTGTGATGCGAGATATTTGGTGTACCCAATACAGTAGAAGAGTAAAAGATGTAAAAAGAACTATGAGAGCCCTGAGTGGCCAGAACGTGGTGACGTAATCATGCTTCCGATGACCCCGCGCTCCGGACTATTTACATACATTTGCCTCCAGTGCTGTCTAGATTTTTCCTTTTAACCCTCCTCCCTGCAACATTAAACGTGATATCCTTCATACCCATACCATTCAGATATTCAACTGCAATCATGTCTACACAACAAGGTGGCCAGGGCCAAGCCAATGGCAACTCTGAAGCAGGTGTCTTTAGATCCTACGAAGATGACCGCAACACGGCTTCCCAGCAAACTCTGTACACCACGAGCAATGGCGTGCCCATGCCTCACCCCTACGAGACCCAACGTGCTGGTGCGAACGGCCCTCTTCTCCTCCAAGACTTCCATCTCATCGACCTCATCTCACATTTCGACCGAGAGCGGATCCCAGAGCGTGTCGTGCACGCCAAGGGCAGCGGTGCTCACGGCACATTCAAATGCACGAACCCCATCGACGATATATGCCTTGCTGATGTCTTCAGTGAGGCTGGCAAGTCCTGTCCTGTCTCCGTTCGCTTCTCGACTGTGGGTGGCGAATCCGGATCTCCCGACTGTGCTCGAGACCCTCGAGGGTTCTCTGTCAAGTTCCGGACTGCAGAGGGCAATTGGGATATGGTAGCCAACAACACCCCAGTCTTCTTCCTCCGCGATCCTGCCAAATTTCCACACTTCATCCATACCCAAAAGCGCGACCCACAAACCCATCTTGGTGGTGGCGACGACAGCACAATGTTTTGGGACTATCTGTCTCAAAACCCCGAATCAGTCCACCAGGTCCTAATATTGATGGGTGATCGTGGTATTCCCGACGGGTATCGCTTCATGCACGGATATGGAGGACACACCATGAAGCTCGTCAACAAGGCTGGTGACTGGGTGTACTGTCAGTTTCACATGATATCGCAACAGGGCACCAAATTCCTCACAAACGAGGAAGCGGCATCCAAATCTCCAGATCATTCACAGAAAGACTTGTTCCAAGCTATCGAAAGAGGAGACTATCCAAAATGGAGTGTGGAAGTGCAGACAATGACGGCGAAGGAGGCTGAAGAACTTTGGGAGAAACAAGGGATCAACGTGTTCGACTTAACCCACATCTGGCCTCACAAGCAGTTCCCTCTGCGTAAGATTGGTGAATTCGAACTCAACGAGAATGCGAAGAACTATTTCGCTGAAATCGAACAAATTGCTTTCAACCCAGCACATATGCCTCCGGGCATTGAACCATCGGCCGACCCTGTACTCCAAAGTCGTCTCTTCTCATATCCAGATGCCCACCGTCACCGTGTAGGCGTCAACTACCAACAGCTTCCCGTCAACTCAAGCAGGACAAGCTATCGTATCGGTAACTTCCAGCGCGATGGTAACATGGCTTTCTACAACCAGGGTTCGCGTCCCAACTACCTGTCTTCAATAGAGCCTATCAGCTTCCGCGAGCGCAGCGTCAATCTCGACAAAGTTCATGGCGAGTTCATAAGTGAGGCTGTCACCTTCCTTTCTGAAATCCACCCGGAGGACTTCAACGCTCCCCGAGCTCTCTGGGAGAAGGTCTATGATGAGAAAGCCAAGGCTCGTCTGATCGAGACCGTCTCTGGCCACATGTCGACTTGCCGCAAGGAAGAGATCATCAAGCGCCAGATTGCTATTTTCCGCGAAGTGTCTGAGGATCTCGCGAGTCGTTTGGAGAAGGCCACTGGTGTCAAAGGCTACGATGGGATAAAGAACGTAAGTTGTAACCACAAGGAAAGCCCCCCTCCTGATGAATTAGGCTAACACGCTACCAGATGAACTTTAATGGAACTCACAACGGTTTCAGCAAAGACCACAAGATACGCAACGCCAACGGCATGACATCGAAAGTGGGCTTCAGTGGCCACAGCCACAATGGTGCACCTATCAAGGGTACCCACAAGGATGAGAGCATCAGTAATCCTGGTACCAACGGAACAAGGGTAAATGGTGGTGCAACTAACGGTGCCAATGGACACTGATTGTTTGCTCCTTTCTAGATTAGAACATGTTATGCCGGGGCTACTCGGAACGAATTTATTATGAAGCTGTAGCATAGCCGAGAGAAGAAAATTGTATTTAGAGAAAGATTGAATGGACGCCATTTACGTACTACAACTGTCATTTGCTCTCGTATTGAGATTGAGATGGGAGTGAACACGAAGAAACAATGTCATGACTAAGCCTCACAAGCTTAAAGTCCAATCATGTCGTCCTGTCACCAGTCCTGCGGAGTATTAATTGCTGAAGTCTGTCCGCGGTAGCCGCTGTAACTAACACATCCTGGGTCAGGAATCCAGCGAATTGTCTAATCCTTTCTAGGTTAAGTACGACCCGGTGGTTTGGGACAGGCAGAAAGCCGGTAGGAGCAGCATAACTCATGGTCCCTAGAAATACCTTTGACGCGATTCTACAAGTATTATCTCTTAAGTCAGACCCTGTAGCTATACAGTGAGAGGGTTCATACTGTAAGTGTGAGCTCTCGTGTTGATGCCTACCTAGCGCTAACTGACTCTAGGTACCTTTTAGATTGAGTCTTTGTCTCCTTGCGCTCAACTTGCATCCAAATCACCGCTTCAGCAAGTTTGCGCACTCTAATCCTAATCTACAATTGCCTACCTTGGCCCGGGATGGATGGGTCTCTCACGCAGAAATCAGAAATCTTCCGGTACAGTGGGCCACCAGGAAGACTCACACCTCCTCCCCTGATAACAGGAGTGCGTCTAGGCCACAATCATTTCATGCATAAAGCTAATGATTGCAAGGTTTTCCGTTTCATGAGCCTTCCACCGGAAGTCCGTCGGTTGGTTTACGCCGAATGTCTCGTAGTCGGCAAAGTATTCCCATACACACTCAGCGAACGATATCATGATTATGATGAATTAGACGATGAGGAAGATACCGGTCCCGAGTTATCTGGTTGCGAAGTACCAGATGTAGCCCTCCTTCAGGTGTGCAAGATGATCCGCGAGGAGGCAGAGCCGATGTTGTACCAGCAAAACATCGTTGTCCTACCGGTTTGCGACCTTACCAGACTTTTCTTCAAGCGCAGCCTGCATAACGACATACGTAAAAGCTGGGTGGAGTCCGTGGAGCTCGAATTCCTCGCGGCAGACTTGACTAGAAAAGATAGAGAGCTGGTGCTAGATGAACAGATAGCGCTAGCGAAGGATGATCTACTCTTTCCTGAAATGCATGGGGATCACGACTTCTTACATGAACTGCACAAAGCATACAATGGCCACTTAGTCGAAGTTGTCTGGCCTCGGAAAGCATCATACGTCCTTGACAATCTGGCCTTACGAAAAATCCATCTTAACTTCAACCGAAGCGCATGTAATGAGGATTGCTGCGTGATGAGGGGGAAAGCAATCGAGGCTATGAAAGCGGGTTTTGCAAAGGGCATGCCCGTGAAAGTAAAGTTAACGGGTCTTGGGGATGCTAGTGACGGTCTTGGGGATGCGCATAGAGTGACATACAGGAAGGTCATGGCCAAATGGACATCGATGCGAAGACAGGAGGATAATCCTTTTGATCATGTATCTGGCCTGGACCAAGTCTATCGGATAGTACAATAATCTGGAATGTAATATGAGAAAACGATGCATCCATGTTGCCATGGCATATTAGGCAGACAGATCTGTATTGGGACCGGTTGGGGGGTTGGCCGTGTTTGGATGGTTAAATATACCCTCTTACTACTTCCAAAACCCTACAAACAAACTATCCTATCAATGCATGTACTAGCCAAGCACATCTCCAACGCTTCAGCAGTTCGTTAGAGAACCATCTTAGGGATCAGGTTTGAATACTAGAATCTGGACCTCTCGAAAGAATCATCTTGTTCGGGGCTGGTATGGGCAGGCGTCTAAGCTCATGGCTCCTACCACTTCCTGCCTTGCCCGCACTATGACCGCTAATGTGTAGGTACTACTCAGCTACTTCTTTTGTACAGTATCCTGTGCACAGGCTTGTTCGCTACTGTCACTATGGAAGTTCGTGAGCATCCCTGTGGCAAAGGAAATTCCATAGACATGATGAGTATAGAAGGACACAGAGTCCCAAAGCTTCGCACTTATTAATCTGTCTAGGAAGATCATACTACTGGGCATTGTTGGAATGTCTGACAGGGTTACATTTGTTCTGCAGGAATGGAGCATGTGAACACCCAGCTAAGGGTCCGTCTACAGTCTAGAGCGTAAAGAGGAATACTAACACGCGACCATAAGCGAAGCCGAGATAACGCTATCCTTATAAAGGCCTTAGCGTATAGATTAGGCTCTCTCGGAGATATTTTGAGCATTGAGCCTTAAAAGCCCTCGCTTGAACTCCCTTCCCCCGCCAGCCCGCCTTGCAATTCTTCTCTCTTCTCATACTACCGCAGTCTCTATATATATTATACCTTTATGTTATATACATAACATACTCAGAATACAATTGCATGATAGCTCTTACGTCACGCTTCTGCCGCAATGGATCCTAACGCCAGCACAATAAAGGAGGCCGGCGTCTCCAGTGCCACCGCGCAGGAGCCCGCTGGAAGACGAGCATCAGCATTTGGAGGCAGGCGCAAGTCTTCAGCAGTCGTCGACGAAGCTCCAGCTGCCGTCTTTGAAGCCTCTGCCCTCAATGCCGACGATCGCAGGCTAGCTGAGATGGGCTATGTTCAAGTTAGCAACTATATTGCCCATCAACTCTCACACCAACTCTGCTAACCACCCACATCGAGTTCTAGGTTTACAAGCGAGAATTCTCCTGGCTCTCCACCGTGTCCTTCGCCCTTTCCATCTCAGGCCTCTTCGCTAGTGTTTCTACCACCTTCGTCTACCCGTTCGAGGCGGGCGGTGCTTCGTCGGTAGTATGGTGCTGGCTCATCTCAGGCTTCGGGTGTTACTGCATTGCCTTGTCTGTGGCCGAGCTCGTCTCTGCCTATCCCACTTCAGGAGGCCTATACTTTACTATTAAATACCTTGCGCCAGAAGAGTGGGTCCCGGAGGTAGCCTGGTTGACGGGATGGTTGAATCTTCTCGGCCAGATTGCTGGAGCCGCATCGACAGAATACGGCTGCGCTCAACTGCTTCTGGCTGCTGTTTCAATGGCAGGTGACTTCAACGGCTATGCTCCTACGGACCGTCAAACTGTCGGAGTCATGGCTGCTTTCACTACCTTGCACGCGGTCCTGAACAGTTTGAGTACAGCGGCACTCGAGAAGATGACCAAGACATATGTTATATTCCATCTAGCAGTCCTCTTCGCATGCTGTGTCACCCTGCTGGCTATGTGTGACTATAAGCACACCTCGTCCTACACTTGGACTACTGTGGTGGATAATTCTGGCTGGTACCCAGAGGGCTGGTCGTTTGTCTTCGGCTTCCTCTCGGCGTCATGGACTATGACTGACTACGATGCCACCGCACATATAGCAGAAGAGATCAAGGATCCAGAAATCAAAGCTCCATGGTCCATCGCCATCGCTCTTGGCTTTACCTGGATTGGTGGCTGGCTCTTCAATATTGTGCTAGCCTACTGCTCTGGAGACCCCACGCATACTCTTGGCAACGTAGTTGCGCAGCCCGTTGCGCAGATCTTCTACGACGTTATTGGCCGCAACGGAGGAATTTTCTTCACCGTGGCTGCCTGCTTCATACTCAACTTTACAGCCATGACAGCTATTCAGGCCGGTGCCCGCACTATCTGGGCTTATTCCCGCGATGAAATGTTACCCTTGTCCCGGATCTGGTACAAGATCGATAAAAGAACCGACACCCCCATCATTGCAGTCTGGCTCTTTTGCTTTTGTTGCGTTGCCATCAATTTGATCGGCCTTGGATCATATACTGCTATTTCCGCGATTTTCAACCTGACAGCTATTGCCCTGGATTGGTCATATTGTATTCCAATCATTTGCAAGTTGGCATATGGGAAATTTGAGCGTGGGCCCTTCCACTTGGGTAAATTAAGTGTGCCGATTAACGTCTGGGCCATTGTATGGACTTCCTTCGTGACGATTATATACGTTATGCCCACTATCCGACCTGTTACGAAAAACAATGTAAGTTTTCCTGAATCCCCGGCCACACTCTCAAATCTGATACCTCTAACCTTCTTCAGATGAACTATGTTGTTGTCCTAATGGCTGCTGTGGCCATCTTCTCCATTGGATACTGGTATGCAGCGGGTCGCTACTACTATGTCGGCCCAAGAGTCAAGGCACAGCTCATTATTGGTGTTGAGGGTGAGGGCAACGGCAAGGCAAATTCCTCAGAGGGTTCAACTGAAGAGAAGCGTGTGGCTTAGGACACCTATTTTGATGAGTTCTTGGAACTACAAGCCCCTTGCATAACGGACGGTGAGGGGTGGTACTATTCACGCTTTGTTGCAAATGTTATCTATCCTGTATATATACCCCAGGCCTCATTATGACCAATGAGGAATTCGAACCTGGTTCCTTAACGAAGTAATGCATCGGCCACCCGTCTGTTCATTTCATACTTCCCGCTCATGCGCGGCGACAAGTTGTCGTACAAAGCAGACGCCTTCCTCCCGTTAGCATCTCCCAGTCCATGCGCTCAGCGGTCCACTCACCTGGAGCTTCTTCATTGTCAGAGACACGGTATCCGTTCCGTAGTATCACAGATCCTATATGCTTATTGTTGGCAGTTGGTGTCAGTACCCGTTTTTTCCGTACCCATATCTAAGACAAGCCTATTGGAACTGTATCAGAAGCTCGCTGTGAGTGTTGGGCGGCGAACGGTCCCATGCATGATTCATGATGCTACTTTCCGTTTAATATTATTCATCGTGGTGCAGACTCGGTTGTTCCCCGTACAGATTCATTTCACGCCTGATGCGCATCCCAGCTCCAGTCCCTGCAAGAAATCTACCAGGTCACGGAGCATAGCAGCCGAATACCAATGAGCTAGCCCCTCGTATTTCTTCCAGTAGATCTGCATCCCCAAAATCCTGAGGCAATTTGCCGCCTCTACCCCCAGGTGTAAAAGGACCTTTTCATCCTCCATGCCATGCGCTAAAAAGAGTGGTGTGCGTCGAAATGACATCGATGGCTGTACGATCGAAGCCCCAACTTCCTCGCACAAAAATTCAATAGCTTGCGTAGGAGGATCAGATTCCCCTCCCTGGCCAGAACGTTCAAAAGGATCATCCTCATCCTTCGCGTCATACTGCGGCTGTGCAATCTCCTCCATCTGCTTCCGGAACGGCAACCATCCACACATCCCAAATGCAGCACCCAAAGGCTCTCCCTCCCACATTAGCAAAGCCACCAGAGAAACTGCGCACCCCTGACTCAATCCCCCAAGCACAACATTCCCAGCTCCAACGATTGCAATCTCCTCTCTTAACAAGCTATGAATATACGCACTACTCTCCCGCAGCCCCTCAATCTGCAACTCCTCCCTCTCTGTAGGCTCCGTTAGAGACCAGTAATCAAACCACTGGTTTATACTAGCACGATTGTAGATTACTGCTCGGCGCTTGGATGCGGTGGGGAATATAAATTTTGCGTGGGGGAAGGCTGTGCGGAGGGTGAGGGTTTGTGAGGGAGATACGGGGGTGGAGAGGAGGGGTGGGGCGAAGGCTGAGGCGGAGGAGCCGCGGCCGTGGAGGATGATGATGGAGTGGAGGTGGGTGGAGAGGGGACGGATGATGAGGGGTGGGGGGTAAGAGGTGGATTTGCGCTTGGGTGTGAGCTTTAGAGGGGGGTTTGGAGATGTTTCGGTGTTGTTTTCCTGGTCAGAATGATTGGTAGATTGGGCCATGGTTTTTTTGAGAACATTGAAAGATGGACGAAGTTGCCATTCATCTCATAATCCTTGCCCAAATATAGGGTTGGTTCGCTCGTAGTGGTGTTTGTTTGCTTGTATCATACGAGGCAGCAACGCTGGGGGGCAGCGCCTTTGCGCCTTCCCGACCCGGCAGCTGTTTTCTTCCCTCGGGAGCACAAGGACTTCACGGGACCTAACAAACACCAGACACAGCACACAAGGTATCATCAACGGGTCTTATTAAGTGTTGGCTTGTCCTATCGCGCCACGAAGGAAGGTGTTGTGGCTGCCACGCTTGGACCACGCCACGCTACGCTGGCCTGGAGATTGAATACGCCGCAAAGGATGCAAGCGAATCCTGCGAACCCTCCCTTAAAGCTCGGTATGTTTCCCCTCGAAATGACAATCGCATTCTGCATAAGTGACTTCGCTGTGGTCTAATTGTCAAGCAGGGCCCCCATAAGAATGACTTTGTTCCACATCATCTTTTTAAAGTAACCATCTCCTGCGTAACGGCTTCATTACTGTTTGAATGTCAATCAAAATCTGACGTTGATCGTTACTAATACAAGACCGCAAATGCACTCAGTCAATCGCTGTATCTGTACCAAGATCTAGAACCCTTTTCGCCATATTTCACCCTTCCCTGATCTATTGATACACCATAATCCCGACAAGCTTCCCTCGGGCACAGCGCTTTTCGCAATATATACATGTGGCACACATCTCATACAGCGTGTGGTACAGTGTTCTCGTCCGTTAAAGTCCAGTCAATCTGCTTCTTTATAATCTTCGACTGGCTCGATTGGCTATCCCCATCCGATTCGGCCCCACGACCACGAGCAGATATGGTTGCTGTCTGTGTTTGCTTATCTCCTGGATGGAAATTTCCCATCGCTATGCTGTCATGATGTACTGACTCGGGATCGCGCGACTTCTTCCTGCCAGAATGCTTTGGATACCCGTGTGAGCCGCTGCTACCGGAGACATCGAGACCCTTGCGGGTAGTTCTTCCTCCATCGGCACGAATCATGCCTGTCTCTAAGGCCTCCAGGAATGGCTTGAGATAGGGTACGCAAGCTGAAACGAGCGAAACACATTGAACGATCTCCGTCCATAGCACAACTTGCCATAGGTCGAAAGTAAGGTCATCAGAATCCGTTAATTCGTGTTGGGTAAAGTAAATTTGTACGGCCGTGGCGGCAACGGTGCTATGGGTCTATGTCAGTTCGAGTGCATGAGGTACCAAGACAGAACTTACAATAGACGGCAAGAGAAACAGATCAGCACGATGGCTTTACGTCGACGGCGCATCTGTAAAGTGCTAAGGATCCAGAATGGAATGGCAACCAAAGCAAGGTCCGTAAGAATGTTCACAACATCAAAAAAGGTCCAGAACGCAATGAGGTCGATACATTTGCCGTCGATAAAATCCCACGCATCTGGAAGTCCGCATCTGAACACAAAGACGAACACCGAAGAAAAGGCCCAGAGCCCAACGAGACCTCCAAGGGCATAGTTTGCGGCCCTTTGTTCCCGCACCGGGGTTAGACTTTGTAGGTACAAAATGACTGAAGCCTTCGTTAAAGCCAAAGCCCCAACAAACAGAATGTCTGCAGCATATGCATTCTACCCTCGTTAGCAAGTCGACTTTGATTTGGAATACCTGGTACGAACTTTCTGAAACCGTGTTACTTGCGATGCAGACAGGTTGTCAATTGGCTGGCCCAGCCCAGCGACAATCTGAAGAGATGTTGCAATGGATTGACCTATGGCAAACAGCTGGACTATCGGTCAGTATGATGCAGACCAGGTGCCGGCATGAATACTCTCACCAGTGCTAACAGTATGGAAATATCATCAGAACGAATGGTGTGTACAACGACAAGCCTTGTTGCTATTCGCGCCAGGACAGCAAGAAAGGTTGTGACGATGAGCAACCATGTCATAACACTGACCACCGGTCCGTGGTTTTCGGCCTGGTTCCACAGAGGACCATTTGTGACGGTGAGATTGGAAATCGAGCTCATCTTGACATATGCTCAGTGTTGCCTTCGGACTCTCTTCTTGTGCACATAGAGTCGTCTGAAGAATTTTTGTGGAGTCGGAATGGCTGACGATTGTCAGGTACTACCTCGTGCAATCTATCTCATGGTAGAAGATATTCGGGGTCCTGGACCGGCACGAGGTAGTAGTCTGATTCACAGTCAGCCACAAAGATAACGGTTAGAAAACCCGAAGCCTTTGACGGCTGGCCGCTGTGATGTTGTGTGATGTGAATTGTGGTGATGTGATGGGGGTCGAGAGGGACAGATGGCGAGTCGCATTCTGGGCCAATCTAGTGCAAGCTCTAAGAAATATACTTTAGAGTAGAGCCTCTGGAGCTAATTTCCAGGTCCAACCCTGCTGATTGGGGAGGTTGACTATAGGCGGCTGGCGGGCCATGGCTTGAAAAGGCTACCGCCAACCCAATTTCAATTTTCACGATCCGTCTTTTTACAGCGGGTTACTTTTCGCGACAGCTGCGTGGTCTGTGGGGCCATGAGTGTGAGGCAACCACGGCATGCAAGATAAACGAGCAAGCCACCTGTACCTGCGTCAACCTGGACCGCATGTAACATCGCGCGACGTTTAATTCACGTCTAATCAAGCATTCAGTAGTCTTTACCTACTAAAAGAATGATTACGAAAATGGGAACATGCGTCGTACGCAAGCAGATCACGATGAGCGGTCACCAACAGAACTGTTGGGGACATGCATCATGCATTATGCATGAGAGGCTCTTTGGCACGAAAGGGGCTGGCGGAGCGTTCGTTCCGGCGCGCGACTCAAGCCTCAAGCTCATCAATCTCATTTCTGATAGGGCACATGCTGGCAGCCACTCAATTGAGTTCGACCGGAGAGATGATAATGCACAGATAATTGTGCAACGGATCCTTTTTCAGGTCGTTAGTTTCAATTAAGTAGACCCCACTGGTCAACATCCCACTCTCCCACGCTGTGAAAGAAGACTATTTCGCGGGGAGTGGCTCCCGCTGTTATGGAGGTCTACATACGCGATTTCAACTGGTGCTGGTGCTCACCGTTCCGGCGCCCCTATCACTTGGTTTTCCATTTGGGAGCGGTGAGGGTAATAATCCATTACATGATCGAGATTGCACACAATCATCTCACTTCCAATGCGCGACTTCCACTGGAGATGTACAGAATCAATGCCGTGACAGCCGTACTCAGTAACCAGACGCGACACTCTTATGCTGTTGCGCCGCTGACGACCGGACTTTTGATGACGGCAACTCTCTAAGCGACATCTTCTGGGGTGTATGGAGTATGGTATAAGCGACCCGTTTTTGCTGCATCTTGATCGGAAGACATAAGGGCCAACATCCAAAGAGTTTAAGGTTGGTGGGGCGTGCTGAGGCTTGCTCTAGGCTTGCTCTAGGGTGGCAAGCGAGGCATTCTACCCGACCAGCTTATCACTAAAAGAGCTGCGAGGGTTCCTAGGTACCGCTAAACGCTCTACTTTAATACCAGCCCCACGAGCATAACAGGGTTCTCCACTTTGAGATTACGCTCTCAGGTGGCAGCCCGGCATCTAAGTAAGGATTACGCTATAGTTCCATTCATTTGATTTCCCACATGGCAGCTTCAGCTCGAGCCTAGCGTTTTAGAACATGCTGATCAGCTTGCGGCTCGAACCTCCAAAGGTCCCTCTACATTCCTTTCCCAACAAGCAAATTGCACAACTTGTCTTCAGGAAGGGCGTTCAGGGAATTACTTGGCGACCATTCTCGACCGTTGCTTGATTGACATTGGTGGACTTTTGGGTTATCACAGCTCTTCCATGCACTGACTTTCTGTCTTTATACTCCCGTTGCATCCTTTCAGGACACCACTGTGCAGTCGCAATAATGAACGGCGGTCTTGAACTCGATACAATTGATGACAAGGGCTTGCAAAAGTCTCCTTATCATTCCGAGATTGAGCCTATTACAAAGGAAGAACGCGATGCGCAGGTGCTAGCACGACTGGGAAAGAAGTCTGTCCTTGAGGTATTTGACATCAGTATCCTCAAATGCGCTTGTGCTGATATTCCTCAGCGGCGATTTGGCTTCATCTCCATTCTAGGATTCACGTGTACTATCTTAATTACCTGGGAAGGATCTCTGATGTATGTTGGCCCTATGGGAGAGTGAGATGAGATGATGAAACTGACACAATACATAGTCTTTTCACGACTGGCCTGACCAAGTACATCTTATGAGAATCGATTACGTGAAGTGCGACTGACGTGTTTGAAAATATAGTGGAGGCTCTGCAGGTCTCGTATATGGCTATCTACTCGTCTGGTTAGGTACAATCAGTGTCTTTACAACCATGGCCGAGCTGGCGTCAATGTGAGCAACTCCCACTCGGGCCGAATCGCAAAACCGCTGACGTCTTCAAACAGGGCTCCTACGGCCGCCGGCCAATATCATTGGGTGTCTATGCTGGCCCCTCCTTCCATTAAGAACTTCATGAGCTACATAATGGGTGCGCAACCCTGTAAAATTATACCAGCCCCGAGCTGACGATATCAGGCTGGTTGGTGATATGCGGATGGCAAGCTATACTTGCTGGAGGTGGCTATCTTGCTGGTACCATGATCGAAGCATTGATTCAATTGAATAATCCCAACTACGTACCGGAGTTATGGCATGGTACCCTGCTCTTCTGGGCTACGGTTCTAGTCGCTGTTTTCATCAACACGGTCACCAGCACCATACTGCCCAAGATTGAAGCCTTCATCTTGGTTGTTCACGTCATCGGCTTCTTTGCTGTTTTGATTCCAGTGGTCTATGTAAGATTCCCTCGATCTACGCTACTCGGCCATACTGAATGGCTATAGTTGGCACCCAACAAAGCATCTGCCCACGATGTATTTACTCAATTCTCGAATGGGGGTGCATGGCCCACCCAAGGCTTGTCATTCTTCATTGGTCTGGTTGGAAACGTATTTGCCATGTTTGGTATGTTCTATTACCCGGATGCGTCGACGCTATGATTTGCTAATCGCTTCTTACCTCTGTAGGCTGTGATAGCGCTGTACATGTTGGTTTCCAGCAGTCCTTTTCTTGCTGACTACGCTGACTTGGTCTAATTAGATGGCAGAAGAAATTAAGAACGCAGAAGTCGTTGTCCCGTGGTCAATGTTGACCACAACAGTCCTTAACGGAGCGCTTGGATTCGGCATTGTCATCGCAGTCCTGTTTGTCACGACGGACATTACCTCGGCCCTATCTAGCCCAACAGGCCTGCTTGGTTACCCGTTCATGCAAATTTTCTATGATGCCACTGGTTCCAAGGCCGGTGCTTCTGTAATGATTGCTATAATTATTATCATGGATGCTGCAGGAACTATTGCCTTCTTGGCCACTGCGTCTCGCTTAGTATGGGCCTTCGCGCGTGATGGAGGCCTTCCTGGCTCGCGATTCGTTAGCAAGGTGTGTACTGTCTTCATAAGCGTGTTGTATGACCGGAAGTTGACATATTCCAGCTCCAACCAAAAACGGCCATTCCCTGGATTGCAGTCATCATAACCTCGTGCATCGCCTGTCTCATTGGATTGATCAACATTGGTTCCGCAACAGCCTTCAATGATGTGATCTCCCTCGGAGTCAGCAGTTTGTATGCTTCCTACATCATCACAGAGAGTTTCCTACTATGGCGGCGGCTCACTGGAGCCATCCGATCACCAACGGATGTGGCGAATGACACAGGAGAAGCAAATCAGCTCATCTGGGGACCTTTCCACTTGCCCGGCATCTTTGGAATAGCTGTCAACGCATTCTCGGTCGTCTTCGGTATCATCATATTTTTCTTCAGCTTTTGGCCTGTGGCCACTCCAGTGACAGCTCCACACATGAACTTCAGTGTGCTGATGACTGGCTCGGTGGTCCTGTTTGCAATCGTCTACTACGTCCTTGTCGCAAAGAAGACGTACAAGGGCCCCATTGTAGAAGTGACCCCATATCAAATGCAACACGGGGGCGCGCTGGGCTCCGCTAAATGAGCTTCTTGTTGACTGGAATTAGATATTCTTGCCTTTAATAGAGCGAGTAGTCCTTTAATAACATGTCGTAACGGGCGCTTGAAACATCACAAGGGTTTATGGGGACGAAGGGGTTGCAGCTAAGATATTTGCTGGGCCCTCGGGTCTTGCATGAACATGTGAAAAGTATTCCTCTTTGGACGTCTAATGTGCACCGCTTTTCCTCCGATTCTGCCCCACCACCTCTAATTGCATACCTAACAATCAAGCCATAGATGCCCGACGTATTTCTTCACCCCACCGTCTTCCCTCTGATGGAATATGCATGTGATTGGTGCGCATCGCTGACGAATCGACATGCTAGACCATTTTAGAAGGTGTTTATGAGCAACATGAAGCTACTAGCAGATCTAGCGCCTCTGACCTGCCGCTACGCTACAGCCCTTCCGGTACACGAAGTAATTAATACGTCCTATGCCACAGCCTTTTTCAGCCATCACACAAGAGTGGAGAAAAATTGATTGTCATCAGTCCGAGGTCAGTTCTTCGGCATTTAATATAGGTATCTTCACCAAATCATGCTAGGGTTTTGGCTAACTGGATCTCAGAAAAATTTTGGCCTTTGTGCTATAATTTTGTTCATGTTCAGCACAGGCATCAGATCAGTAACCCTCTTGTCTTCTCGAGATGGTAGGTGGGCTTTGACCTACGTAAAGACCTTGATTACATGCGCACTTGCTGGACATAAGTACACGATAGCATGGAGTCTTCCGACTGATGTACCGTGCCCGCTTGGGCCTTTCTTGGGATCGTAGCCCGTGTCACCAGGACTCGGTCTTCATTGGGGTGGTGTTGATTATATCGAGCATCTCGTAAATTAAACCTGCGGCGGTATGGCGCATGCCAATCAACCCAACTCGCCGCCTCTCCGCCTCCTCGGTATTGGGTATCTCTAGTCGCTCGTGCTGGCTTTACACCTGCATATGACACCACCACCACTACGATAGCGTGAAGATTGCCGTCCAATCGTCAAGCTAGCAGGCAAATATGTCACTTGCATATGCACAATGACTACCAATGTAAGCTACTCCAGACCTTAGACCACCCTATGTCCCTTTGAACTGCTTTAGGAATGAACTATACTCTCATATATTACGGCAATCCTCATCTGCGTTTCCTAGATCCCCAACGAAGAGAAATATATCCTTCCAGGAACTGATCAAAATGTAAGTTGAGCTATCATCCGCGTAGACGCCACAGCACCTATCTGACAAGGAATACAGACGAAACGACCACGACATGAAGCTAACTAAAGCTCTATACCTCTCGATTCTCGGCCTCGCGGCCTGGGGCTACGCTGCCCCTCTGGCTATCAATACCGCCATGGATCTCAAGCGAGATGCAGATGCAGATGCACTTCCCGAGCCATATCCAAAGGCACTCCCAGAGCCTCAGAGACCAGCAAAGAGAGATGCAGACGCACTTCCCGAGCCATATCCAGAGGCACTACCGGAGCCCCAGCGACCAGCAAAGAGAGATGCGGACGCACTTCCCGAGCCATATCCAGAGGCACTCCCAGAGCCCCAGAGACCAGCAAAGAGAGATGCGGACGCACTTCCCGAGCCATATCCAGAGGCACTCCCAGAGCCCCAGAGACCAGCGAGGAATTAGAACCCCTCTAAAAAAGCACGAAGCCTGGGCAACTAAGACTGGATCTTTCTTGAGGCCGTCGGCCAGCTATACTAGTCAAATTGTCGTCAGTGGTCGTGAAGATCTTCTGAGGGTTAGGCTTGACTTTTGGGATCCACGCACGTCCATGCTTTCCCCTCTTTACAATTCCGCAATGTGCCTGTTGAGAGAGTCGGTAGTCGTCAAGAGTGCTTGCAACACTCTGATCGGGTTAGTGGAAGGCCTTAACAAAGTCTGTTCTCGTATTATATAGGATAATTCAATCCATTGATGCTAGTCAAAACAATTCCTTGGTGCTTGCAATTTGACAATCTTACTACGTGACGCATGAGGCTTTGATGGTTCAAGAAGTGGCCTTTGGCTCTCTCGGCGACGCCTCCGAGTTCAGCCTATTGCTCTGAAGTCACCATCAAAACGTTCTAGAATCTTATGCCGTGCGAGCTAAAGGCAGATCGATCTAGAAGCATGTCATAGCACATACCAGTGGTGTCTCTAGCTGGCGATCAGCGGTCAAGATGTGCCGTACACGCATGAACCTATCACTAGCTGACGAGCGAAGGAACGGTAGTTTGTGGAGAAGAACGCATGCAGGTCCGATGTCGTATGTCCGGCTTGCATTTGAGAAGATCTCATCTGTTCGCGACTAACAAGTATACTTGACTATAATGGCGGTTTCTACCTAGTATAAGCTCACCAATTACAGTAACTACCAATTCTTGTAGTATTTGTTATCCCATGGGACGACAGTCTTTCCCTCCTCGAATTTGCCTCCTTTGGGTCTCCACATAAGGTAGCAGTGAATTGGGGTTTTCAAGTAGTTGCCCATCTCCATCCACTTCTTGCTAGGATTGCGGCGTGCAGTGTCTAGATAGAACGTGTTCATGAATGTAAAACCATGTTGTTCATAGCAGGGTTTGCCGTCATCCGTTGCTTCGACAAAGGCTTCAATTCCAAGCTCGTCGGCCTTCTTGGCGCCCCATCCTACAAGCATACTACCAGCGCCACGACGGCGATGTTCAGGATGGACGAAGCAAATTGCAAGTACTAACAACATCGATCAGCACGACTTGGTCGGGAATGAAAATTTCACGTAGAAATGCGGAAGAGCACCGCTTACGCATGTGTGGCCTGTTCATCTTGCGTGACCGGTGTTGTAGCCAGTCATCGAGAAGCTTGTTTGCAAACTCCCGCGGTTCGCCTATTTGCTGCATCAGCGTCACAAACCTCTTGATTGGGTTATTGCTCACCTTCGGGCCACCAGGAACCCTCCAAAGGGTGGTCCAAGGGCTTTGGATACGGGTTCTCGGTGAAAGTATTCCAACAAGCCCCGCCAACTACCTTATCCCCAATGTCCGTGTCCACAACCTTGAACCACCTGCTCGTTGGATCACTTTTGTGCCAGCCCAATTGGCGGTCCCTTAGCTCTTTGAAGCCCTCACGTGCTTTCTGGGAATTGCCACGATCAGGGCGCAAAAGTATGTAGAAGGCATTGAACGGATCCTCATACGACTCACACTCGCACTGAATCAGCTCATTCCATTCGTGGTCTTCTTTGACTTCACGCAGTTCGAGAGGCATATCGAGGTTGTATTAATTGACTTGATGACACCGCCGTTCAACTCATGCAAGCAAGATTGGTTCGGAGGCCAGTAAGTAAAGCTGCGGAAATCCTGTCCACTAAGTGGCCCATAAGAAGGCTCGATACGTCCCATGTCTTTGTGCCCTGTACCAGTACGGTGTACTTTAAGGTGCGGGGACAGGACGCTATCAGAACACTCGTTCAGGGCCTGCTTGGACTTGAAGGCGGCGGCGCGGGTACCTTTCAGGAGTTTAGGGGGGAGCGGTCAGACTAACTTGAGGCCGCCCCGGGGCGATATGCCCCTAGAGCCGTAGGGGCGAGCTAGCCGATCATTTGGATCGAATTTAAACCCCGAAGCGTTTTACTCCCTCGCGAATGATGTTCCACTTTACCCCTCCTTTTTTCACTCTGCAATCAAGCCGTGAGTGACGGCTTGTGATGATCCCGGTACACCCCTCTCACCGCCTTTAACATAACAAATCTCTAGATTGCCGCATTGGCCGGACAACGGCCAGACGGATCTCGTCCAGGCGGTGTTTTCTGCGGAATGCAGTATCAACGCGGAACAGCACTGCAATTACCGAACGAGGAAGGTGGACAGTAGTGTCCTTACAGTGGGGCCGAGCCAACAAGGAGGTAGTAGACCTAATTGTAATCGTCATGACCACGGATCGGCCTAATACACCATTCCGGGTAAGCTAGGTGCCGACCTCCACCACCCACTTATCTTAGACTACTCAGACATGGGTCCATGCATGGAAGACATGTGATAATGCAACCAAGATGCGATGACATTAGTGAGAACCCCTTCTATGCGACCCATCCTAACACATTAGTGGCTCTTGGGGTTCACGTTAAGCACTTTGGTCCTGTATTTGGTAAGCTACCTGTATTTGGTAAGCTACCTGTATTTGGTAAGCTACCTGTATTTGGTAAGCTACCTGTATTTGGTAAGCTAGCCGTGTATCGCATTTTTTTTGGCAGAAATAGCTTTATACAATTGGATCCTCGACCAGGGTCAGGTTGTACCATGTGTAGCTGGCGGGGTCCTTGATATCAACAAGTCTCTTTGATGATTACGTCTCCGAGTTGACCTGTCCTCTCTTCATCAGTTCCCATTGTCCTTGTTGACATTTCTGCCATAATGAAGAACTCTTATGAGGCGTACCGTTTATTAGGAGAAGATGCCGATTCCGAGGACAGCCTCGAACTTTCTTCCTCTCAAGCCAGGTCTTCTCGCCGTTGTTCAATGAAAGGCGTTGTCTCTGTCCTCATCATTGTTATCTCCGTATCTTCGTTATTAGTCAATAGTTATTTGGTGTATTATATCGTAGAGCTCAGAGGGCAGCTCGAGACAGCAGGCGCAACTCAGTTCGGTTTGTCAACAGTGTTCTATTTCACAATGTCCTGGCTGACAAGCTTCCAGCTGGTCTCACTTTCGACACGCCAATTCCGTATGAATGGCATACTCCGTACAACGGCGAGAACCAGACCCTCGCAGACGAGCTCTGGGCGAATCTCCAACCAGATATCGATGCCGGTCTTGTTGCGTTAACCGATGATTACACCAAGGCAAATGATCTGCTTTACGCTCAACGGTTCCCGTGGCAGAAGGATATGGGTATCTATTTTCTAAATGGATTGCATAGCATGCATTGTCTCGTGAGTCCGGCCTTCTTATGTAAGCTGTGGCCGTAAAATATTGGATATTGACATTGATAGAAAAATGTCCGTCGCGCTTTCTTCGAGTACCGCCGAGGGGAAGCTCAGTCTGCCTCGTTTCACCATATCAATCATTGCCTGGACACGATTCGCCAAGACCTCATGTGTTTCGCTGACGACACTCCCAGAAACACAGGCACCACTGGACCTATGGAATCTGGCGTTGGCCAAATACGTATGTGCCGGTCGTGGGACAAGTTGCAAGGATGGGCGGTGCAACATACAGCATGTTTCAGATATACAGATGAGGACGTTGAGCACAGCGAGTTGACCAGGTATAAGTTCTGCCCAGAAGAAGGGATGAAATATATGCCGAGGATAAGACAGTACTTTGGTTTGCCAGCGGATTGGATGCCGCCCCCGTTTGATGTGAGAAACTATCTTAACACGGGTATAGACGGTTTGAAAGGGGCGGCAAAATTTGCGCCTGATAATGTAGATTAAACAAGTAACTCCTTCAATATCCAGATTATCCCAACTTCCGGCATAACGCAAGACAACAAGTGGCACAACCGTAATCCAGATTGGAGAGTCTGACAGATGAAAGGGGCAATGGACAGGCTTTAGTGGACAATAGGCGACATCGACTTGTGAACAGAGGGATTCTTGCATCTAGGAAACCACATGATCGATCATGATCCTGTACCCATGTGAGTGAACGGCCAACGAAGACGTAGGCAAATAATTGTGTAGGAACCTCCAGATCGCCTATCTCATTCCCTCTTCCGTAGCCCGTGCTGTTATGGAGTAGAGCACACCTGAATGACACTTCGAAACCGCCGACTTATAAAGACCGGAAGTTTACCCGTGCATATGGCTATTCTTCTGGTTCACTGGCTCAGAGCTTGCTCTTGTAGTGTACCTGCAACTGGAGGCCTCTTGGTATGGACTTTCCAGTTCTCGATGAGCGCTTGAGAAATTAGTCCTGATTGAAATATAATCCCATTAGTAACAAAGCTTTTGCTTAGGCGTTTTGACCCTTCTCGAGCATAGAGCGGCGTTGCCGATTATATTGCTCCGTTCACCCACGCATGGTGTTGATTTCAACCCGGGACGGCGTTAACTTGTCATTGCTGGGGCGGATAGATTCGCTCAGCTCGCTCCGAAGGGTAGCGAGGTCTGCTTCGTCCCTAGATGACTGATCCTTTCAGAATTGGGATAACATTAGATATATTGGCCAATTCTTGTAATGGTCAACCTATGAATCAAAGTGGATCAGTCTGGCTGACGGGCGTAAGGACTGGAGCAAGTTGCTATTGGCTTGGCAGCTTAGTCAGCCAGATGGCTGGAGTTACAGGTCTCGCCCGCTTAGAATGTTCCTTCATCCTCCCACTCCATCCTCTCCCACCCCACCGATCGCTAGCTAATAGTCCTGTTTCCTCTTAAGCATAACACCTAGGTACTTGGTGTGGCTCACTGCGCCTTTAACCAATCAAAGACGTCATATCATCACTTAAACCTTGAATGACCTGCCTCGGTTCATTTCAATTATTCCAACTACATGGAAGATGTCAATCATAGGCCACGCGTGCCATAGAACCTGCCACCACTCCTAGGTGCAGGTCCCCGAAATGGCTGCTTCGGTGGAGTCATATTTAATGTGGGGTGTTTGAGCAAACGAAGACGTGGAAAGCCACATGGTCTTACTGCGGCTATTCAAGCTTGTAAGTATGCCTGACCTGGGATAAGACAGGGGCTTGTATGGATTCGCTTAAGACTTTACAAGTCTTGAGACATATCTCGCGCTGCAATGAAGTTCATTTCGATCAATTGCGCGCTTGACAGGCTCGACTAAATAAGGGGTTGCTCGGGTTCATTCAAAGCCATACCCAATATGACTTGAACAAGGCCCTGCTGAGCCTACAGACCCTTTTTTACCGCCTTCCTCGGCTCTGTACGATGCTAATCCGAGACAGCTTTACCTCTAATTCGTTCCACGCGCTCGACGAATTGGCGACTGCGGGTCCACGTCCATGGCCAGCTTTCATAACGTCGAGATCCGTTTCTCACACGTACAGCTACTCACCTTGAACGAGTGGGGGTTTTATCATATCACCTAGGACGGATGCTAGCGATAGTCACATTTTGGGATATGTATATCGGTCTACAACACATTCAGGTGGTCTTGATGCTATTGAATCTTGCATGTTGCACCCCAACAGGTCTTGAATTCTCAAGCCCGCTGAACACAGCCAAAGCCACTCTTGGAGCAGCGCTTTCAACCCAATTACCTTTTAATTTATTCCTGACCGGTTCAAAAACCATCACCAACGCAACACTCAACGCTGCCCCTTTTGCCCTCTCAAAACCGAATGTTACTAAACTATCGACTTACGTACCATACAAAGTCCAGAACACCCCAGTCACCCTCGAATTCCACAGCTTTGGCTCTATTCTTCCTGTTAATGAAGTGATATTCACCATAGCCCCAGCAATGTCCGGGGTCCTTCGCCATTGTCTCATGGGACGAGGCGGCAGCCCAATCCTCTTGGGCTACTTCCAATATACGCACAAATTTGACAGTGGGCACATTACACGTTTTTCTGTGGGAGACTTTCGCGAGATGGGCCGGCCCCCGATGTCATGGGATATACTAGCGGACACCCTCAAAGGTATTGCAGCTTTCATGAAACAGCCAGACGAGAGGTATACAGAAGTTAGTTTCGAAGTCGAGCAGGAGGGGTTCGGTTATGTGGGCTCCGGGAGTTTTGGACTCGTATCATCCCCATCGTCTAATCTTGTTTGACCTGGAGTTCTAGCACTTCATGCGTCCTCTTGCTTTACCCGCGTTATTCGCTGGCGGATGCCCTTAAATATATCTATCCTGTCTGATATCCTACGCCCGAGTCAGATGCCAGCGACCTAGGATTGTCAACAGCCACAACTCATTTTAAACGTGAAACACATGGAGACGGCTAAGATCAACATTTTCCCTGGCGAAAGCCTCCGATTGACTCCAGCTTCGGCACCTGAAATACGTATACTCATCGTTCCTCTACTCGGACATGTTGCCGGAAGCTTGCCAACCGCCTTCCGTCCGTACATTATCTATCGCAACGCCAATAAGGCTTTATTTATACTTGCTGCTATTCCATTGCCGTCGCAGAGAACCAGTGCATTCTCATTCAGAGCCCCCATAGGTAGCTGATTGGATGACGAGCTCTCCCTTGTGAAGGCGCTCACCAATTCAGAGTAATTCCAAGAGTAATGAGAACCCTCACATCTTGTCCCAGACTAAGTCATTGACTATCGTACTACCTGCAGCTGATACGAAAGGCGCCGTAAGCTTCGCCATCCTGCAGATTGGGTGACGCGGGGCCGACCTAGGGAAGACGAAATGTTCGTGCGTCGTGGCCAGGTCTGTTCTGATGATATGGGCCGAATGACCGTCTTCCGTGAATCCAAATTCTTCTAGTGGAGCTCGAAATGATAATGGAGCATCGGTAGGGTCTGGTGGGCTGAAGGCGGTGATAGCAATGTTCAACACCATGATCCATCCCATTTTCGCTTCCAGATTGGACAGAGAACTCTTCAGGCACGCTTTTACAATTCCGGACCTTATGCTACAAGTAGCCCCAATTATAGTGGTATCTCGACGGGTATATCTGCGACTGATAGAAAATACGGCAGTTTTGGCCACCGCCACACACGTGTCTTGATCTCCCGCGCTGTTTGTGATCGAAGACGGACACTACCATGGGTCCGCCCCGAGGGGGACTAAGTGTCAACGCCCATGTATAAGTCACTCGCAGAGGGTGATGATGTGCTAGACTGCGGCTGCAGGACCATCTGGGAACCTACGTGGAGGTCAAGTCTCCCAGTAGGGATCCATCGAACTGGTAAGGAATTGGGACAAGTAGTTCAAGACGTTGGTATGTTTTGCATAATATCAGCAAGTTCAGAAGGCCTCGAGACCACGATTAGGGTGCCAATGCTCATTTCAATGCTCGATGTAGGCTCGGAAGAGCCAGGTTTTGTCGAAGCCATGACTAATGAAAATATAGCTGCTCTTCGAGATCAAACCGACTTCCAGATACACCTCGCTAATCTTTTCTTGCGTGCATGCCATATTTCTCCGGCAGAGCTCCCTTTGAGAATGTGCACAAGATTACATGGACTGCGAGATGTTTGAAATGTGGCGATGGTTACAGACTAATTACTTCCAATCTGATAATTTCAAAGCAACCAACGACGTATCCCAATCCTTCCGACTGTGACCCATGTTATAGCACTCTTCATTTATGGGTGGTTAGGCAGTTCCTCCTCCTAAGTTTCCAGCTGTGCCTACGACATACTGTGCGGTACAAGCAGTCTCGCAGTCGTTTTGCACGAGTGTGCTAGAATTCAGTGGTGAGCAAAGATACTACCAGCTTGAATATCCACTGGGTAACATACCACCCTTCATATGTCACGGTGTTAACTGCACCGTCCTTGCACATATTGTAATTATCCGCACAATTGGCATTGCAACTCTCTAATGTAGCGTTGTTATCCTGAGGGACGGGAGAAGCAAAGGTAAAAGAGATGCCAAAGGCGGCGAGGATGAGCTTGGAGAAATGCATTGGTGGTTGTAAAACAGCGGTCTTTGGTGGTGGGAAGTCTCCTAGATGTTCTGGTGGAAAGTGCGTGACAAGGCTTAGTCGTTCTGCGGGAGCGGCTGGATATAAGAGCGCTGATGTTGTAGATATGGGTTCTTATATGCAAGCGGTAAGACAACCCAAATGACCTCTGCCGTTGTCCTGTTGATGATCGCGAGTCAGGCACATTCGGCACCCATGGCGCGCCCCTTCGATATCCGATGATTACCTATTTTCCGGATAGCTTACCAACTTCGCAGACAGAAGATTACCATGGTGAGATTGCCGCAGTTGATGGGAAAAAGGGATGGAAGGTCAGGACTGATCTAGAACGAAATTAATAATAAATAGATCCCGCATCCGAATACCACCGCTTAGATAGGCGCCACTCACTGATGATCATTACCTTAATCAGAACCAGAATTGCATTTTCGTAATGCGCAAAAGCGTGGGAGCCTATGATTTTGGACGTTACCTAAAATTGATGTCCACCATCTCGCATAAGCCTCTAGTAGTTTGTCTAGGAGCTTTTCGGACCTATTATAGATTTCTGTGTGCATGGAGGAACGATAGGACCAAAACCCCTCGGCTATCAATCAACAGCGGGATCGAGAAAGATGGGCCTGGAAGCAACATGGAATTCTTGAATTGACCATAAAGATCGAGAGCTGTGGCCTAGAAAGGTCCATTTGCCTGGAAGGTGGCGTTGCAGGCCTGAAAAGTAACCCTAATCGAGGAATAGCATATGATCAAATAGATCATGTGGACAATGCTCGCAAGGAAGTCGACAAACCAGATGTTTCCGATCTCAAGCATAAATGAGGCCGAATACTCATAGGACGCTTGCCGGATTGCTAACCTTGGCTTGCATATGGCTTCAGCATTCTGGACCATCTCCGTAAGCGTTACATGCCTCAAAAAATGGTCAAATCAGGATTTAAAGAAGCTTTCCTCGGTACACCATGCTGACAGTGTAAGCTGACACTTGGTACGCTCCAAGAAAGATCGGAAGCTAGTATGCCGCGAAAACAACGGAAAGCCAAATCACGACTAGAGCAAACAGCCTGGATCCAAGAATGAAAGTGATCGCTGATCTGGGGTAAATATCCTGAAATTTGCTATTTTGGCTTGCGTGTCGCTCCGAGGCTGTTAGGAGAGGTTATCTAAGCCTCACATGTCTGGAGTGGGCTCCTGAGCCACTACCTAATCAGGGTCTGTCTTGCCAATACTGGCGGAGGATTTCAAGCCTTACCCGAACATCTCCTATTAAACCTTTTGCGACATTGGACATGCATGGAACTTCACATCTACATGCCCATGACTAAATTTCCTAGCAGCAAGCAGACGATATGTGCAAGCGGCGCTACTGGAAAATTGTTCGTACTATCCAATCATCAGTCGATTATCACCACTGAAAGGGTGGTCACGAGTCGACTATGCCACGAGTTTTGAATACATCGTCTTCTAATTGGTTGAATGATGACGGCTTCCAGTACCTCCTATAGCTATTCGTGGACTTCAAGAGGATTGTTCGGTCTCTGAAAGGTTGTTAGACACGTACCTAGACCTCCTTCAAGATTGATCCCTGCTAATCATTGGATCCAATGCATGTGTAGGAGCCCGGACCTCATGGTCAGGTTTACACTTCGGCCGCATGATCTATTTAGGGCGGCGAAGACTCGATGGTTAAGCAATCTTGAGGCTTGAAGATTCCTTGAAGTTGAAAATTCTGCTCCCAAGACTCTTGCTTTTTTGACTGATCTCTGCTATTAATAAAGCGCTATTTCCCGCAGCTGCTTGTTGGACAATCGGTATCAGTATATACACCAGTCTAGCGTCTTCCATTACTCATGTTGGACATGATCCCATCATGTCTGTTAGGAGCCTCATTCCTATAGATTTTAGCTCCCCAGGGTAGGTATTGTAGTCTCTTGCAACACTGCTACACTCTCCGTATACCATCTCCCTTCACGCTAAGGTTTATCCCACGGATCAGCTCGATGCCATCTTATTCTTAATTATCGGTTTTGTTGTTTTCTAATTGAAGCTTTCGTATGAGAGCCGAGAATCAGTTATATCACGATCTTGAGGTTTGCTTTGTCGAGTTGCAGAGAAACTAGGACTCGAGTGATGGGACCTGCCATCCTCTACGTTCGTGTCTAGGGGACAGGGATCCGCTGTTAAGGTTTCCTTGGTCAAGAAGACGGTGCATTTTCCCCTGCCAAAGTTTAGCGAGATTTTCTGTATATACTGTCATGCCGTAGAGAGGCAGGAGGAACGATGACGAACCGTACGTCGTGTATATAGCTTGATAACCAATAACAACTATAGCTGGCGTACGATCAATATGACACACATTAGAGATATAGTTTGCCAAGGAGCTTAAAGCGATTTCAACGGAAGGAATGCCTTGAGTAGAGAATGTGAAAACTTTATTTTAGCTTTAGCTTCAGCGGATTTTCACGTGCGGTATTCCGCGCTTATGTTTCCCCAGTCGGTAGCTACTTCCTTCTCTTCCACGTCTGTTCGAGCCATTCTCCTGTGACCAATCTTGATTTCATTTGTGAACAACCTTGCATTCGTGCGTACCCAGTCTTGCATTTCTCTAGTCAGCCATTCGTCGTTGTTCACTGTTCACCATGTCTCAGCCTCGCCACCCACCGATCCCAGACCGGACCTCCAGCAAGCGCGCTTTCGACCAGTCAATAGAAAGCGACTCCCAACAGAAACAAATTATCGAGAAAGAGATACAAAGTCGACGGAAGAAGATCAAAGCCAAAGGGTCTTTTGACGCCGCATATTGGGCTGGACATAAGGAAGTAGCCGAACTACAATTGCAAAGACATGAACTGGTTCGAAAAATTTCTTTCAATCAATTTTTGAGCTCGGGGGGTGAGGAAACCGACTGGGACAACGACGACAAAGCAATGACGTTGAGGGAGGAAGCGAATGAGCTTAAGATCAAGGATAGGGTCTTAAAAGAGCATATAGAAAGGATGTCGTTCCCCCACACCAATACAGCCAGGGCTCACAGGAAGTGGCTTATGGAAATGCTAACATCAATGCCAACACATAAGGGCGGTTTGGGGATGGGAGATACCGTTGGACAAGGGCCGAGAGATAACTCAGCTCAGTCTTCATTCCGATCCAAATTGCAGATCGTATATAATAGCAGGCACCCCGATGAAGAGATCGAGGAACAATGGTGTCCTATAACTAGCAGCTGGGTGAACGAGAACACCATTCGAGCGGCACATATTTTCCCCTATTAGCGTATGCATAAAGCTCTGAAATCCTTGGCGCGCGAAAAAAAGAAAAAACCACCGCTTGTTTATCCTACCACTAATTTTGCATACAAATCAGAACAAGTAATAGACCCTTTTTATAATAAACCGCCGTTGATTTATCCCTTTTAGAAAAACTTAAAGCTATATAGAAATAATAACTAGACCTCTTACTACCTCTACCTACTCTAAAATTATTTGCCTCCTACTCCTTTAATAGCGTCCTAATACTATTATTAAAGAAGTCTATTATAGTACTATTACTATCTATTCTATATAAGAGAACCTTTTTATCTATAGCTTAGTATATTAACTATAGTTTTAGTTTAAGGGAGCTCCTTATAAGGTCTATAAAGTAGTAGAGGACTTACTTCTATATTATCTTAATAAATAGTTATAGATATTATAGAAAGAGCTAGTATAGTTTCTTTAAAAGGAGTAGAATATTTATATAAATTAGTTAACTATTTCTTATCTTTTAAAAAGACTATATTAGAGTTCCTATAATATCTCTTAAATAGGTAATAAATAGAATAATAAATTAAGGATATAATAAGCTATAGAATACCTTTATCTATAAGTAGAGTAAATAGTTTTTATAGATAAAACTCTATTTAATAAGTTAACTAGTTAGAGGTATTAAATATATACTCTTATTAATTAACTTATATAATACTATATTAGCTTAAGATAAGACTATTCTTAAAATATCCTTTTTACTTATATAGTAGATAGCTACCTACCTTATATAGCTATATAAGAAGGCTACTTTAATAATAAGACCTTTTTATAATAAATTAAGAATAATTTACTACTACTCTATAATACCTAGCTAGGTCTAAAAAGTATTATTATATTAAATAATATATCTATTTATTATAATCTATATATTAAAGAAGCTATTTATAAAGTAGTTTATAAGGTTAAATATTTACTACTCTACTTACTAAATTTAAATCTTATTAAGCTTAGCTTTAGTATCTTAAAATTATAAATTAGGTAATACTTTTACTTTATTTAATCTATATTTAAGGGCTTCTTTAGTAATTTCCTATAATATACTATAATTTAGAGTTAATATAATTATTTTATAATATAATACTTTTAATATAGTAATAGTGGGTATATTTTTAAAGTAGATATTTAGAATTATAAGATAAAACTAGTAAAAAATAAGATTAAGATAAATTTTAATATAAAGAGCTAGCTTTTTAAGTCTAATTATTTAATAAATTTAATAGTGCCTATACCTCTTTCTATTAAGGTTTAAATAGCTTTAAATCTATTTTAAAATTTTAAGCTATTTTTTTTAGTAAGCTTAATCTTACTCTAGTAGAATATATAAAGGAATTAGGATTTATTATCTTTTTTAAGTTATTAATTAACTATAACTCCTATTTAATAATAGCCTTAGTCTTAACTATTCTTATTTTAAGCTTTAATTTTATAGTCTAACCTATCTTCTATTAGAAGAAGTAATTAAGTATAACTACTTCTTTAGTTAATATTATAAATAGACTTAAGTAAGGACCTATTAATAGAATAATCTAAGTAAACTAAAAAGGTAGAGCTAGTAGAACTACTAAAACTATTAGTAGAGCTAACTAAGTTAGTAATATTAGATATATAGGTAGGACTAGTAGAGCTAGTAAAATAGGTAGAGATAGTAAAACTATATATAGATACTAGTATAACATCTATATTAACTATAGGATAAGAGAGTAAGGTAGGTATAAAGAAGAAAAAATAAATATCTATAACTATATTAAAGAAAGAGGATAAGGTTAAATAGCTTATAATTATAATTTTAATATTATCCTTTTTATTAAATCTACTATAGTTTCTTATAATTATATTTTTATTACCTTCTTATTAAACTCTATAAATTAATTTATAAAGTCTTTACTTTCCTCTTACTTAGTATAATTATTCTATTATTCCTTATAAGCCTTAATTCTTTATAAGGTTAACTTATAAGAACTTTATCTCTACTAGCTCTTATAAATCTTAGTTAATAATTATTTAATTAAGACTCTAAGGTCTCTTTTTATAATAGTCTTACCCTAGTTTAACTATTATATAATATTAATATTAAAATACTTACCTTTAAAATTAATAAAATAATAGCTATTTATATTTTTATACTACTAATCCCTATACTACTAGTAATTAAGTAATTATTTATTATAATTTCTAATAGCTTCTAAAACTTTAGCCTAGTCTCTTATAAAATTAAGTAATTTATTTATTCTAGTAACTCTCTTCTTTTCCTAAGCTAGTAGGGCTATAAGATTAAAGGAAAGCTTAATATATTATTATTTTAATATATTTTTTAGTAGATTAAGTAACTACTTAGTCTTTATCTAAATCTTAATCTTTAAATTAATTATTTTACTAAATCTTTATAACTCTCTAAGTATAATATTAAGTACTTTTTCCTATTTAAACTTAATAAAATTATTAATAGATTAAGTATTCCTTTTAGCTTTATTATAATAAGCCTTAATAATAATAGTTCTATAAATAAAAATCTATTCTTTTATCTAATTATTATATTTTTCTATTTTCTTATTTAAAACCTATTTAAAGTCTATAATATTAAACTTCTCTAATAATATATCTTTTAAAGAACCTTATTATTTAAACTTCTTATTTATATAAAATATTAAATATATATATAGAGTAGAATTAGATCTTTCCTTTTTTATTTCTATCTACTTAAGATTTAAAGTTATTAATTTATTTATTTCTACTATTTTTTCTTATTCTTTCTAATAATAATATCTAGCTTTAAATTTATTAAACTAGGTAATCTTAACCTCCTATTTAACCTATTCCTTTATTAAATAAGTATATATTTAAGTAAGAGTTTTACTATCTTACTCTATAGCTTTTTAATAAGACTCTTAAACCTTCTTAGCTAATATATCCTAAATTCTAATATCTATAGTAATATTATTTATAGAACTCTTATTTTTTATCTTATTTCTATAATAAAGCTTAAGAAGTTATTTAATAATTAACCTTTATTTTACTAAAGCACCGCGTTTATCTATTTACTTTAGAGGAGGAGAAGGAGGAGGATAAGGAGGATAAAGAAGAGGAGGAGGTAATAGTAGAAAATAGAGATCTTATATTAGTATCTTTAAATCTAGTATTAGTAATAGCGAAGATAGTATATCTTCTTTTTAAGAATAATAAGAAGGTTATATTAATTATTTAGACCTTTTTTATAGAGTATAGGGATTAACTAGGGGCCTATTAGTACTATAAGTAGAGTATAGATTACTATCACGACGGGTAGGCATATTTCTATATAGCTTTAAGTTTTTCTAAAAGAGATAAATTGATAATGGTTTATTATAAAAAGGGTCTATTGCTTATTCTGATTTGTATATAAAATTGGTGGTAGGATTAACAAGCGGTGGTTTTTTTTTTTTTCGCGCGCCAAGGATTTCAGAGCTTTATGCATACGCCAATACAGCGCCGGCCAAACTGCGATGGACGAGCTATTCGGTCGAGATGCTAACGACAGGGAGGAACTCTTCGAAGCCGAGAACGGTATGATGATGAGTGTAGAGGCAGAAAAAAGAATCGCAAATGGATGCTTAGTCCTCGTTCCAGATGTGCCCAACAACGCGACAGCTATGGTTTATGATGAGTGGACAAAAGCCAATATCAAGAACTACAAATTAAGAGTCCTTCAGCCCAACGATAAAAGTATGCGAACAGCTCTCCCAGGTAGTCGAGCAAATGAAGAATCTGGCAAAGACCGCAGGCACTGGCACGAACTAGACGGCCAAAAAGTAACGTTCAGGAGCGACTTCCGCCCACGTGCAAGATATCTTTACTGGCAATTCGCCGTCTCACTTATGCGCAAAGCATTGCAAACGCAGCACCGGGAGAACAACCCACTCACAGAAGAGTTCGGTAAGCAATTTTGGGGAACAAGGGGCAGGTGGATCAAGCAAAAGCACCTGCTAGGATTTGCAGAATATCTCGGACACGCAGTCGAATGGGAAAATCTTATGGAAGCGGCAATTGAACCGGGTAATGAAGAAGACATGAGACCGGATGCGGGAGGTGTGATTGTTGCTTGCAATCAACTACGCGAGGTTAGGCAAAGGACAGCCAAGGGATGGAAGGATGACGAGGAAATTAATAGTGATGATGATGATGATGACGAAGATAACTATTAAGAATCAGGATCTTCTTGAGGCTAGTAAAGCATTCAGAGATATAAAGAAAGTATCTTTGAGGACGTATTAATTTCTGAGTATCTGAAGTTAATCATCTTTTTAACTTCTCTACCCTTACTATTCATGCACACAGAATCCTTCGCCTGGTACGGGATGCCCTTTTTCAGTCCACACACCATTCCTTGTTCTCCCCAAAATTTTCAGCAATGTAATCACTCCAGAACCAATCAAAAGTAATTATTTCCAAGCAATGCTCGTTTTGGCCAATCGGTTCGCTCCGCAGTGCCTCAAGTACCCTCTCATCAGTCCTTCTGCCCGTTGCTGCTTCTGAGAATAATGACTTTACATTTCGAGAACAGGTTTGGAACTCCTCGCTATCCTCGTCTTCAGCTCTGAAATCGTTCATACGCTGAATGTATGGAGATGAGCGCGCTGATAAAGCAATCTCTTCCGCTGTGTTAAGGATAAGACTTTCAGAGTGACTATACTTCGCGAGAACGACACGGACAAATTCAGTGACTTTGTGTCTCGCGTTTCCTAACCGTTCTACTTTCCCCAACAGCGCCTCACATGCCTGAGCTTCGTCGAATTCTGTAGCGGGTATGATTGCAAGAGGTGTTTCTTCGGGAAACTCGTATCCAGGACCTTGCTGCAAAGTGATTGGAACCTCTACGTTGCCCGAGGGGATGATCCTGTAGAAGGTGCCAGTCGTTCGGTCCTTGAAGGTGGCGCGGGTAAAATTCAGAAACGGACTCATTGCATCTAGAGGATTTCTTTTGAGGCCATCTTGCCACTCTCTATGGTATACTATGAAGCCAACGGACTTGAACAGTAAGCCACTGTTGTCACTCTGGACGATTCGGCCTATCTTTGGGAACGTCATGTGGTATAGCCAATTGATCCCTGCCGTGTTCTCGATGAGGCTCCTAGGCGCCCAGCGAAATCCAGGTCGCCGAAGCTTAAGATATCCGAGAGTTAATATACCAAACGGAATTCCGTATCTTTTGTCGATCCACGTCCATATTTTGCACATGCGATCTTCGCGTAGTCCGTCTTGATCTTCCACCTCCGCATTCTCGTTGGCTAGAAGTTGATCCAGCGGAAATTCCGTGAGCAGACTGACACATATTGCTTCGTCTGCTGGGAAGGTTACAGTTCGATGCTGCAGCGCTTGATTGAGAATTATGAAGTCAGCAAGACCCGGCGAATCCTGGGTGAGGCTACTAAAAACGTCTTTTCGTGATGATCGAAACCTATCTAGCCAGAGATGTTGATTTTGCAGATCCTTCCACATGCCCCTAACTATGGCATTCTGCCTGACTTCCTGGAACAAACGGTCCTTCAGGGTGTCCGAATTCTGTGGCTGGTCCTGGAACTGAAACCATAGATTCTTCGGCAACATACCCTCTTGCAAGGTCCATAAACGTGTTGTCCAGCCAGAACAGAAAATCCATAAAAGTGTCTCCCATGTAGGTCTTATACTCGAGTCTACAGACTGTAAGCCCGTATCAAGAACGAGGACATGTTTCGCATTAGCGTAAGTCTCTCGCAAGCGCATAATGGCTTTCTTCTTAGCGGGCGAAGGCTCCCATGGGCAGCAGAGTGTATCTATCCAAATGTGCATCTCCTCAGTATCTGATGTGGGGTTGATTTTCTTTCCCAGGTCATCCGCCAACTGCCTGAGGCGAATGATCTGGCATGTTGGTAACGAATTTGCGGAAGGATTTCCCAGACCATCTGCCCAGACATGAGAGATTGCGATGTACTGCGTATCAGGTGTTGTTTCTATGACTTGGATGCTAGGCGATTCTCCTTCACCGCTTATTTTCAGCACTGGCAAACCACCATCTACTCTGTTAAGAATTCGTCGGACTGCTGTGTCCATCTCAACATCTTCGAAAAGTCTGCACTGGTCGTGACCGGGGCGATGCTTCGGCTGATAAGTGGATATATCGATTTGGTGCGATGTGCAGTATTTTTCGGTGCAACTTTTGTGATTTCGAGAAAGAAAGGTACGGTCCATCCTGCTGAGAGCGACCAAAGTCTGAAGATTGGCGAACTTCGTTTTAATTGCGTGAAGCTCGCTTGGGCACCAGCCCGCCACTTTCATTTCTGATTGGATAGCATCGTTTGGGAAGAAGCCACTTTCCACTGGGGTAACCTCATACCCTAAATCTCCGTACTTTTGCGAAGTCGCGTGAAGTAGTGACCTTCCAACCATATGAGCTGAGGAAAAGATGGAAAGCACGATTCTCCAATCGAACACGAAGCCATACAAGCCAGTCATGCCCCCTTCCATCAGCAGAGTGCGTACTACGTCGTCGAAAATTGTCATACAGTCTGAAAAGTGTTTGTGAGTTGTACTAGCATGAAGCCGAGACTCAAGTCGCCTGGTCCACGCTTTTTCCAGCTTCAAGACAAGGAGCCGGGTTGTGATATAAGTCCCATCTGCCATTATGGAAACAAAGTCTTCCGGATTGAAGTCTTCCTCTAAGACTTCCTTTAGGAAACCGAAGAAAAGCCATTGTTGGCAGAAAATCTGTAAATCTCTCATTGGTGGCTGATGCAGATATATGTAAGTACCTATCTGCATTGATAAGCTCACTGAGGAGTGCTGGTCGTGTACCAGCCATGGCTTTCCTTTGGTGCGAGGATAGATGATAAACGAGCCTGGCTCCCCATCATAGTACGGAGGTTCACAGATACACGGCACTCTAATCTCTGATGAAGTAGGTTCTATAGGCAGGAGGTGATGTTCCATCACGAACGGATCTGCCTCGTCTAGGATGCGGCGAACTTTGTGAAGGAAGTATCTTCGTAGCGTAAGATACGAGACAGATAAGGTAACTTGCTAGTCTGCTAAAGCCCCGCCTCCTTCCCTAAATCGGCTAGATTTAAACGGAGCCTAGCCCTTCATACTGTATGCAGATATGGGAAATGCGGACGGCCAAAACTGGCCTGGCGGAAATCAAGTGATGGTTCAGCAGGTTTGGTCAGTTATGTGACGGTTCAGTGAATTCAGTCGTCGAACTTAGTAGGTCCAGGGGGCTCAGAGGATTCAGTAAATAGGTCGACTGAAACAAGGAATCTTGGTAGGTATTTCAATATGTCTATATATACAGCGATATCACATACAGATAGATCTCCGTGTACCCAATATCATCAAGAGTTACAGCCTTATTAGCAACCAGTATATGCACATCGCATTATGATACCATTTAGTCGTTGAATCCAAACGAAGCCTGCCTTACCTTTAGTGTGATTACTCATCTAGCACGAGAAAGCAATCTCGATCCAAGTCTCCACTAGTGAGCACCCAGGGCGTAACACATGATATGTCGCCAAGCCGGTAAGCCACTAAACCAAGCCACCGCGTTAGCCACCACCTCATGGGTAGCAAGAATCCCCTTTTGTATCCCAGCCGCCTTTCCTGACCAATAATCACTTTGAATGGTGCAAAAATTGGGGCTCCATTGACCTTATTAGCTGTTCTGCTTTAGAAAACAATCCGCAAAGTAATAGTTATTATCAAATGTTCTCACGTTTCGCTTCAGAAAATACCTCAGAATGGCATGGACTGTTTGGTTCCTTGTTTTGCTTTACCTCCTAGATCTTATAGCGGCACAGCAGACAATGCTTATCACGGAGCTCCAAGCATACTCGAAGCTGGACAACTGCCAAATGAGTGCAGTCAGCAGTGCCGCGGTTTTGTTTACAGTGGTGTACTGTTCGGGAGTTAATGTTGCTACTTCTCTCGCTAGTTGCATATGTCTGGAGTATGCATACTCGGTCGGTGTATCTGCTGAAATATCAAATGGAATAATAGTTGCTTGTGGAGCTTCAGAATCAGGTGAAGTGAGCTCTGCATTAGATGTTCTAACCGACTATTGTCAGCCAGCTGAAAATGCTGCTGCCGCAACAACTACCGCAGAGTCCCCGACATCTTCGCCTGGATCTCTTGGATCTGTCTCAATAGCAGCCGCCTCGACTGGGGCTCCAACGGCCTCGAATTCACCGGAGAACTTCCCTTCATTATTCAGCACAAGCAATGAGGAGCCATCGAGTCCATATCCTTCCTCTTCTATGTCTTTGACTACCATATCAGCGCCCCGGACGACAACATCTACATCTCCGACCACGTTTACATCTCCGACCACGTCTGAATCTCCGAGCACGTCTACATCTCCGACCACGTCTACATCAACATCTAGCTCCACACTCAACAACTCACAAAACTCAAATCACTCGCCAAGTCCGCGTTTAAGCCATACAGATATCGCGATTATTATCTTATGCTTGGCAACTGTCGCTGTTATTGTGCTGTTTATCATATATCGTTGTCGAAAGCCATCTACGACACCTGTGGCACGATCTGCTGCAATAGAATTATCTCGAATTCAGACTGGACCAGATTCTAACAATCCTCAATCTCCAAATTCTGGTCCTAACTCCGATTCAAATGCATATAATGGCACGATAGGTGGTGGTTCTAGAAATTCAGTGTTGAACTGGTCACCACGACCACCTGCGATATGAACGCAAATTAGTGCTGTGCTCCCCTGCCTGGATCGACTGTATCGAAACGTTTTCTATTGGATGGTTGGCCGAATCCTTAGCCTCGGAGCTCCACCTTGCTGTTGCCGCCCGGACGCTATCAGGTGTGGAGTAGGAGGCTTCTACCTTGCTGTCGCAGCCCCAGATGCTGTCAGATGGCCACAAAACAGGAGGCATGAGCTCGTAGCCGAGACTCTTTTCGTCTAAAGTGACAGGAAACGCGGGGCAAATGCTAGGTAGTCCATATATAGGCGGGGGTGGGTGGGTGAAGCTGCTTGCTCAGGATTTGCGGCAAATTTGACTGATGTTCGTAGGAGCAGATACAGAAGGAGATGCAAGAAGGAGAGGAATGAGAGTGGGCGGTGACGCCCCTATATGATTGTTCCGCAGATCCCCATTTCCCCTGCGCTGGCGAGAGAGCTGATAGGCACTAACAGCCAATCAAATTGGTGCGATATTCGATGACGGATGGCGAATATATATGAATGAGAGCATTGATCGACTGTTATTACCACGAACCGAGCACGAGTGAGGATATCTATTGTGTTCTCTAGAAGTTATAGCCCAAAGCAGATAAGTTAGTAGCAAATAAAGCGTCTTTAAACCAGTTAGAGTAATTCTCTATTAAAGCTCAATCGTATGTCCTCATCAGCTCGTGTCAAATATTCCAACTCAGTAGGACCCAGCTGAGAAAGATCAACTTCCCGGCGAAACCTCTCAATGACAGCCGAAACCTCAGAAAAGGCATCAGAAACAGAGACAAGATTTTCGCCGTTCAAGCTATAATCTTTTGCGGACTTGTCTTCTGGAATGGGCAATATACTATGCGAGTGCAAAGAAATGCTTCGTAGCTTAACGGCCATCCGGCCAGCTTTGTGCAACGCCCGAATCCTCAGAACCATCATATCGACCGGTAAGTCTTCAATCTTTCCGAGCTCCCTTGCAATGCGGTCGAATTCCTCGAACGCTTGATTCCACATCTTTCTCAGAGACGGCGCAGATGCTTTGGAATGTTTTCTTGCCAGATTTGCTTTTCGTTCCGTGATGCATGCCCTGTCAAATCGCACCTTGCTAAAGTTGCCAAGACCTGACGATTTTCGAGCTGCCTCATTCGCCTTCTCACAATAGGCTTCAGCTAAGTCGATGTGTGTCTCATTCTCTAACCCCGGAAGATGAGTCATTTCTAATTCAACGTAGAGCAATCCGCGATAGGTTCGCAGCAAACTATTGGGATCATCGGATTCTCTGGCATAGCTGAGATTTTCAAAGGTGCGATTACTCGAGGATAACCAGGAGCTACCTTCTTCAACAAGCTTCCTAGCAGATCTATGTTAAACGTCAAGACGTGCTTGCTTATAGAGAGCTTCTTCTGACTTTCTCTACTTTACGGATCTAGATGCGGCGAGAGTGCTAACCGTAAAAGAGCCTGAACCCGTTCTTCGTGAGCTCTAATTGTCTCGTGATTACTGAATTCAGATACCTCCGCCTGAATCCGCTGACATACTATTCGATACTTATTGTCTTGAGCATCGGAGAATCTGCACAACCCCTGCTGGTCTGCATTGAGGGTAATGATAGTTTCATTGGGATGATTCAGCACCGAAGAGCCTTTTGAAACGATCTGAATGGAGTTAGCACTTGGACTGCGATATAAATTGGAAATGTACTCCTGTGCCTAATTCTTCCTCGTTTTCAACAGCGCTCGTCCGTGTACAGTTGTTTTTTACATCTCCAATGAAGTGTGCATTTACTTCCATGGAAGGGCCACTCCAGAGCTTGAGCTCCCTCAAGGCGCTGTCCAAATTTGCTCCCAAGACCGATGAACTCAATCCTCTTACAAATTCCGCGACTGAGATGACACCAAGATGCGGTGTGCCAAAGAAAATGATGTGGCGAACGCTTTGCAAGAGATCTGCCCATTTCGATGATCCCAGGTGGACCATGATCAATGCCTTATATTTTAGTATAACAAAGTATCGATCCAAGGTCAGTTGCCGAACCTTCTTTAAAACAATGCCTCCAAGGCTGTGAGCCAAAAACATCAACGGCCGGTGGCGCTGTAGACTATCACAATGCCTTTATTACGAAGTGATAGAAGATATTTTTACTACTTCGCCGACCCACCAATCTTTGACCGCGCTTAACAGATTTTCAGCAAAATCAAATGTCCGCTGTGTTGTAGCTTTCGTGGATATCCCAGCGTCGTATCCGTAGGTTATGATACCGGAGTTCCTCAGTTCGTGAGGAAGCAAATCTCTCAGCCAAAGTGTCTTATTTGGATGAGTCCAGGTTGTATACGAATCGCCGCTGGGGCCGTGAATCGCTATGATACTGTTGCTTCCTTAGGTTAGTTTCTCGAAGATCCGGATTTTGTATCTCACTCGAGCATAACAGGTATATCGCTGCGTGGTTCGTACAAAACGTGTATGCCCAAAGTATCATGCTGGGAACCTTAGCTCTATACTCTGGAACACAGTATTTCGTTCATACTGGTACCTCTAATCCCGCGATTGGTGATGTTGGCGGCCGTGATGACTCTTTTGACACAGAGGCATTTGTTTGAGACGTCATGCCTGCTGCTGATGGCGAGGCGTTTGCATTTGCCCTCTGCTTTCCACGTAGATTGGCAAGCCATTCTGGCATATTGCAAAGGCTATCCAGAAGAGTGACCGTCAAGAGTATTCAGCTTTAACTGCAATAGAATATGGGTAAATATATTGAATAGAATAAGGGACCTTAATTACAAGTTGATAGTATTATCAGAGGTAATGTTATAGCTATGTGTATAGTGGAACAATCTTCACCGAAAGGTATCAACAGGCTGCCGTGACTACATCTACGCAGGCAGCAAATTGACAAGGGTTTACAACCTACCTTCCCTTATCTACGGGGGCTCCTTATCTGCTTAGCCGTAGGGCTGATGGTCTTTATCACGATTGTGGACTCGTAATAGGGAATACACGGGTAAGGCGTATACCTCGGCATGCTAATGGAGGTCTGTTGGGTGCAATAGTGGATTGTCTATATCTGTACGCCATTCGCAAACTATATAGATCTCCTCACATTTAACCCCTTAGTTGCACCTACTACAGACTACCCGCTTGATGTCAGATAAATGTGGTTCCTGCAGGTGGTTTGCGAGGCGATGCTGATAGCTGGACCGCCACTGGATACTGGGCATGTTATGGCAGCAGCTACAAGCTACTGCTTTATAAGGTGTGAGTACGACAAATCTGACTTGGTATCTATCACGACGCATGCTGTTACGAGGATGTACAAGGAGCACTACCTATAGCCCTTCGATGGCTGATCCTCGTCCACCTAAGCGGCAGAATCCCACGAGGTTGCCTCTGAAAGGTGGACCCCAGCCATCGAAAGGATAAAGGTTGTCAATTGCATCTATGGAACGTCATAATGTTGTTGAATAATCTTCCACTCTTCACCCTCTTCGACTGAGAAACTCCTTGCATCACACGGTAACCGCGGCCGCCTTAACCACCTTCGCCGGGTCCACATTGCCTTCCTGAAAATCGGTAACATTCTGCAGGGTTGTCTGCGCGATAGCCGCCAGGGCCTCTTGCGTAAAGAAAGCCTGATGTCCCGTGACAATAACATTTGGAAAAGTCAGCAGATGCTGAAACACGTCATCTTTAATAACCTCATTCGAGCGATCCTTGAAAAACAGATTGCTCTCCTCCTCATACACATCCATGGCCAGCCCGCCCACATGACCGCTCTTGAGTGCGTTAACTACCGCCTCGGTATCGATCAGCGCGCCGCGGCCGGTATTGATGAGCAAGAAGCTCGGCTTCGCCAAGGCTATGGTGTCTGCGTTTATCAGATGTCGCGTCTGTGACGTTAGCGGGCAATGAAGGCAGATGATGTCGGCGCGGCGGATCAAGTCATTGAGCTCGACGTAGGGAACCCCCATCTGCTCGACCTCAGGGTCATGGTAAATGTCAGTAGCCAGCACGGTGCATCCAAACCCGAGCTTGAACGCCTTAGCAACGAGTGAGCCAATGCGGCCCGTCCCGATCACGCCAACAACCTTTCCATGCAGGTCGCGCCCGACCAGCCCGTCCAGGGTAAAGTTGTCTTCGCGTACGCGCACCCATGCGCGGCAGATCTTGCGGTCGAGTGCCAACAGCAGCCCGACGGTGTATTCGGCGACGGCGTAGGGAGAGTAAGCTGGCACCCGCACGACAGTGATACCGTGGGCCTCAGCGGCTTTGAGGTCCACGTTGTTGAAACCGGCGGCGCGCAGGGCGATTAGCTTGGTCCCGGTCCTGCTGATTTCAGCCAACAGGGTGGCGTCAAGGCGGTCGTTGACAAAGACGCAGACGGTGGGAAAGCCGGCGGCGAGGGCGACTGTGCTGGCGCTTAGGGTTTGCTCGAAGAATACGAGCTGGTGCTTGGAGGATTCTTTGGCTTGCTGGAGATAGGCCTCGTCGTAGGGCTGTGTACTGAAAACAGCAATTCTCATCGTCGCGGCTTTTCGTCTAGGCTATCTAATTTAGGCTGAAGTCAGATAGATGGAGATATATGATGGTATGGAGAAGTTTTGGAACGATGGGAAACCTGGTTTCACTGGGAGAATGGCAGCTTAGCGCGATTGTTTGGGCTTTCTTATAGTCAGCTTGCAGTGATCTCATCAGATGATAAAGGGAGTGGCGTGACTCTGGTAGGCAAGGTAGTGAGCTGACTCACGGCTGTTCACCTTCCTGTTACGGAGTTGCACCTATGTCTTGTGCTAATTGACCTGAAGATCATGGCGAGACCAAGAGACCGTGGCGGCACGAAGTGCCATGCGGGTAACTGACTAGTTATGGTATCTACATAAGACATACATAGCCTCATGTCTGCTCCAGCCATGCTCTGATCACGAATCAGTTGAAACCTTACGGCTGGTCCATTTCAAAGAGAGCTGGGATCATTGAAGCATGAGTGTTTTATTTACAGGTTGGCACGCATTTTACTACCAAATTAAAATTCTGAGCCTCTCGGTCCGCATACTCAGGACGCCTTGGGCGGCCGAGCGTTGGCTGCTGCTACGTAATGACCCCAAGAAATCAGCTCCTTGCTGCAGTCGTCGCGGTCGATAACACATTCAATCAAGGTAGGGCCACCTTTATGCACAGCAGCTTTGCAAATCGCGACAGCCAACTCTCCTCCATTGCTGGCACGATAGCCCTTCGCATGGCCGTCGTCCCCGTTGAAGGCTTCCACCAGCGCCGCATAATCCCAATTCTGGATATTGTTGTACTGGCCGTCGTGTATTTCCACCTCAATGGTATAGCCGTGGTTGTTGATCAAGAATAAAATGATGGGTAGCTTCAAACGAACCATCTGCGACACCTCCTGCGCCGTCACCTGGAATGAGCCGTCGCCAACTAGGGCAATAACCTTACGGTGTGGAGCCCCGAGAGCATAGCCGAACGCTGCGGGAACTGACCAGCCAATGTGACCCCACTGCATCTCGATCTCGAACCGGCTACCCTCTGGTAGATTCATCTGGATTCCATTGAACCAAGAGTCGCCAGTATCTACCAGCAAGGTCGTTTGGGCCGTGAGCATCGGCTCGACTTGACGCGAAATCTCGCCCCGGCTGAGTGCGGATTTTGGGTTAACGGTGCGTGCTTGGATAGGATTTGGGCGGAGACGAGCGTATTCAATCATGGTAGTATTATTATAAGTCACCCTTTCCGCTAATCCCGACAGAAAATCGGCTAGTCGAACACGATTGAAAGCGGCACCAGCACCACTTACTTGATCGAAATCAGCAGTTAAGACACGTCCACCCTTAGGTTCCGCCGTCCAGCCCATGGTGCTATAATCAGTAAAGACCGTCCCTGCCGCGAAGATGGCATCGGACCAATCGATCATAGTATCGGCCCCGAGCGTGCTAACCTCGCCCCAAAAGATGCCAACAAACTGTTTGTGTTGCTCTGGGAAAAAGCTTTTGGCGCCTGGCATAACAGCCACTGCGCAGCCAATGGCGTTGGCAAACTTCAGAAAGGAGGCCTCGGCGCCTGCGGCGCGAAGCTGGGGCCCGACGAGAAGGACTGGCTTCAGCTTGTTGGCCAGGAAGGACAGTCCGTATTCAATGGCCGCCGTGAGCGTCTCAGGGTCACTGACTGCAGGGCTTGTCACCGCGCCGATTGGGCCGGGCGGAGGACATGGGGTGCCAGCCAGATTGGTAGGAATCTCAATGTACGCGGGCTTCTTGGCCAGCAAGGCGCTTCGAAGGGCATAGTCGATCAAACGCGGGGCGTCTTCTGCTCTCTCGAGGGCAACGGCGGCGCACGTGATTTTCTTGGCCATCTCCAACTGATACTTGAAGTCATGGATGCCGAGTGTATGATGAAGTAAGTGAAATGCACCGGCATCGTTGGTATTGGGTGAACCACTGATGAGAATCACAGGGAGATTTTCTGCAAAGGCCCCTCCGATCCCATTGAAAGCTGAAAAGGCCCCAACGCTAAACGTCACCACGCAGGCAGCGGCGCCCCTGGCCCGTGCATATCCCTCGGCAGCGAAGGAGCAATTCAGCTCGTTGGCGCAATTGACTTGTTCCATGTGAGGGTTCAGCAATAGTTTGTCCAGCAAGATGAGGTTATAATCGCCAGGCACGACGAAATGATGCTTCAGACCAATCTGTGTTAAACGCGTCGCGAGGTAGCTTCCGACGGTAGCCATGGCTGTATTTTTGGCTTGAGATATGATGAAAGCGGGAGGTAATCACAATGTTGAAGGGGGTGAGAAGGTTTTGACGTCTGGTATTCCCGTGTATTCATGTGCGAGAAGGCATCCTTAAATGCTGGCAAGCCTTTTCTGATACTATTGTCTATATCAATGATGGCACATTTGATGAATCAAATGCTCCGGAGTCACGCCTCTGCTTCGGATTTCCTAGACACTTATTGAATATCAGGACGAAAGTGGCGTGATTCTGGTTCAAGCGGGGTCACCAGAATGAACCCTGAAAATAGAATGGTTCCTAAGCGACAGGAGAAACTGTAAACTTTTATAGCGTGACATTTTGTGGCGTGACATTTTATGATGTGACATTTGATGATGTGATATTTATTGCATGATTTGGCTGCATAATATATTGGATCGGTTGGAATTTCCTGAACCTACCTTGATTGTTGGGATCCCATGGAGTGGTAGAGATGGATTCTTTATTATGCAGCGAAAGGTTACCAACTACATCTACTTTACCTGCGGAAGACTACCGCTGTCACTACCAGAGCGACTGAAGATTTGTTGAGTTAGAAGAACGGTCTGGTTAAGTTTAGAGCTTACTAATTACAATTCAACCCAAAATAAGATTAACAATATGCTTCTTTTCATCGTGTACTACTTCTAACACTCGCCCATTTATAATTTTCCGGTCCATTGCGTAGCATAGTCTTCCTCCTCAAGCCTTCCAGCAAAGGTCTTAAGAATACGTAGACAAGTCAACTTTAAAGAGATATCCAGCATCCCATTATTTATCAGCCAGAGGGTGACACGATAGGCTACAGCATTCCGCTCAGTCTTGAAGCACCATCTAACTATAGAAACTACCTATCTTGTGAGGAGCTGTTGCTGTTTATATCCTCCATGTTGAAGAACTGGCAGCATGGTTTCCAAGATCTTGCCAATCTTCACTCCCAAGTTTAGCCATCCACATAATTCGCGAATAAAGCGGACGTATCTAGTTGTCTCAATGGCTACTATACCAAAGTGCTTGGTGAAATCTTCGATGACAATTTCGAATATACCGATGGTTTCCGAGTGTTATCCTTTCCTCTTATACACATTGACGAGGATCTCCATAGTGACGGCAGCTTTATGTCATTTTTGTGTAATACCTCTGGAAATGCCAAGGCTCTGTTGTATTCGTTTTCTGAATGTCTCGTTCTCCAGTCGAAGTGCGGGTCCCTCCTGGCTGAGCGGTCGGTAACGAAGTGCCAGGTTTCCCATGACCCGATATGTCATGATGTTTTCAGCCCCAGAAAAATTTCGAAGCCATTCTTTAAAGCTTTTCCAGGAAGGAAGAAGGCACCGGCGAGACTCCCCTGAAAGCCTTAAGCTGGAAAAGCCACATAATGTAGTGGGTTACCAGCCATACCATTGTCCGCGGTGCTTTCACCGGAGCATTTCTAACATCATCGAAGATGATTCTTGTAATTGAAGCAAATTTCGAAACATCACTTGAAGTGTTTGACGCACCTGCTGCCTCGTGTAGGGTGGTAAGATAGTACAAAACTCATGGGAGCCTTTTCAGCGCCTCGAATTTCGATTATTGGGCCCCAGTCGTTAGCTTTCGAGCTCTGAGCATCTCAGCGCCCTTTCGAAGACCTGAAGAGATCGAGTGATAACCCTGCCTGTCGCCCGAAGCTGCAGCGGTTTCCAGAGCCAACGCAAAGCTCCGCAATAATTATTCGGATGTTGGCAGCAACTTCGCCTGGTCAACCACTCCATCCCATAACGGCGCTATCTCGCATCCTCTATTCAAGGCCTTGCAATACAGGGCGTTTTGGAGAATGATGGTGTCACTTGCTTCCAGACAATCCGTGAGGAAAAAGATCTCATCAGGATAAATGGAAACTCCTGTGACTGCTCGTAGGGTAATGAATAATTCTCGTAGAACGTTTTGCTGTTTTTGCAACGTATCCTCGTGATATGGACCAAGCTCTTCCGCAGTTATATCCTTCAACATTCGGCGATGATCTAAAAGGTTAGGGCATGATTCATCATGGATCCGGACATGGCCAGACGAGCTTTTGCACTCTTCATGACAAAGCGCATGTCACCTTCCAAGGTCGGACACCGGTCGAGCACAAGTCGAAACATGGTGATTCCCTCCGACGATTTGCCCGTCCCATCAAGGACCGACCGATTGAGGAACGAATTGACCAGGCGAGAGGGGATATCTCTCCGAGATCCGCTTTCACCTCCAGCAGAAATCTTTCCAGGCTTAGGAGCCTTCCGTCCTGACCGAGTCTATAGATAGAACCCAGGACCATCACACCCTCTTTCCGAGATAAGAAAAAGTTATGATTCATCTCGTCTCGATGATCATCGGCCCACTCGAGAGCCCGCACCTCGACATCGTCCCTTTTAACCGGCGTTGCGATTTCCGTCAGCGCGGTGAATAGCAGGTAAAGGAACTCAAAATGAGCCTCTGCTCTGTTGCCTCTGTCGTTGTAAGTGTTTAGAGTCGGAGCAAGGCTCAGCATAGCCCCCGAAATATCTGCGACAACATTGGCGCAGGAAGGGTGACTTGTGTTGTTTCGAAGTACAAGACAAGTATCGCAGTCCAAGTGCTAACTACATTCAGATCGCTTCAAAAGGCTCTTAACCCTAAGTGTCCATAATTTCAAGCATCAGTTCGAAAATGATTGCGTGAGGATGGGTCGATATGTAGGCAATGGCGTGAGGATGAGGAGCAGCGTCTGTCGATCAGTTGCCTCAAATGGATCTGTGTTGTGGCTCGCATGTTGATTCGAGCGCTTGCTGCGACTTGCATGAAATCGGATAGCTACGGATTTCGAGCGGATCATGCACCTTCTTTGGACCACACCAGTATTCATCAGCGAGCCAGAGCGCCCTTATTCAGAATTTCCCTAACTGTTTTTATTTGAGCAGCAGCAGCTGACATCCAAGGTTGAGCTACCCTTCCGGTTGCGGTACATCGAGCTGCGGTCCATCGAAAAATAAGCACGAGTGGAGTCACTTTGTTGCCGTGTGTAAAGTCAAAGTGAGAAAAGCTTACACATTGGGATGTAGCTCGCATCGTTAAGGTTGCCTTCAAATGTGTTACCATCTTCAATTCTTCGTGATGCCACTTTGACCGGTCTGTGAAATGTTTATAAGAAGCACCGGAATGTGCCAGCTTTCTCTTCTCGTACAATACTTTCCTCCTCCACAATCAAAATACTTTGTTCTTCTACAATTACAATACTTTCTTCCTCTACAATCCCTCCACCAGAAGTAAACACTGAACCGTACGAACCTCCATACAAGATGCTTTACAACATGATGTATAGCTCCGTCGTTCTCCTCAGTTGCTTGAATGCTTTCGCTCTTGGAGTTCCTACCAATAGTGAGTGTAAATTGTCTGAATATCTGTTCGAAGCCGAGGTGCTGATTCCATCCCTGTTATGAAGGCCCCGAGAAGAGCATTGACAAACGCGCTCTCCTTGATCCTCCGACTCTTGCAGCTTTAGCCGTCATTGAAGCTTCGGCTGCTGCCGCAGTTGCCGCTACCCTCGCGAGCGAAACAGCAGCTATTCTGGCACTCGTGGGATAATGTTGTGCTAGGGAGAGAAGAGGATTTTAGACATGATGGCGACAATGATTTTTAGGATCTAACTGCTTTCGATGTAAGCACTGAAGAGATGAGTACTCAGTAGCAGTTTACTCTCGGAACACAATGGACATTGGGGTCGATGAAGACGATAACTTTTATTGATATTAAACACTGTCATTACGCTAGTAATTCATATAATCAATCGTTAGCCTTGTCTTAACGATTTACTCTACGCTTCTTCCATTGAAGAGTAGACCATTTGGAATTCTATGAGCTACTAAGGCTTAGGGCCTGTTTCGTAGATTTCTTAGGAATATATTAGGCCGTACTCTAAAGTAGTCCTTCAGAGCGCCCCTGGAGTATCCCTAAAGCACCCCCTAAAGGATCTTTAAAGTACTATCTAAGAGACATCCAGAGTAACCCCAGAGCTGTCCCTTAGAGCTCTCTCTAGAGTCTAAAGTACCCTCTAGTATACTATTCTAGGTTTAACCCGTAGAGGACTCTTAGAGGTTACTCTCTACGCAGGATCGCTTAGTACGCAGACTCTTAATACTAAGTCTATTTACGTAGACCCTCCTATAAGCAGGAGCTATAGTACTTAGACTTTATAAATAGAAGTTATAATAATAAAGTCTTACTACTATAACTCTAATAATAAAAAATTAATCTAAAAAGTTATATATAATTATTATTTCTTTTAATTCTTTACTTAGTTTTAATTTAATATTACTTTTATTATTTTAATTTATTATTCTTTCTTTTATATTCTATTAATTACTACTTTAATTATTTTTATTACTTCTTAATTTCTATAATCTCTTTATTAAATAGTATAACAGGGGGGTTTAACTCCTTAGGGGGTATAAACAGATATGAGTTAGATTAAGTAAGTTAAGTATTTATTAGCTATAGACTCCTCTCTATTATATAAGTTAAATATAAAGAAGGAAATTCTAATAGTAGGAAGACTACCCCTTATATATTTATCTAAACTATACTAAGCTCTAATATAATCTAAATAACTAGTATCCTAATCACCCTAATCACTTTTAGTAATTAGAGTAATTAATACTATAATTACTCTAATTACTTTTCTATCCTTCCTTAAAGGTATCCTATACCTAAGGACTCCTTAACTTAGCTTACCTTATAAGCTAAGGGCACCCATAATAAATAGATTGTACTTTTATTTAATTTAAATAAATTTTTTTTAATTTATATAAAGAGTATTTAGTCTTTTTTAATTTTAACTTATATAAATTATTAATAAATATTTATTAGAAGATTAACTAGATTAAGATTAATAAAAAAAAATATAAAACTTAATTAAAATTAATAACTATATAATATATTAAATCACTTAGATCTTTATATAAAAAAGATATATATTTTAATTAAGAATTTAAATTTAATAGTTAATTAAAATTATCTTTTAATATATAAATATTATTAATAAAAATAGTTAAAAGAGAATTAATATTCTAAATATTAAATACTAAAAGTATATTTAAATTAGTTAAATTAAATTAATTTTATAAAGACTATTAAATTATAGACGGGTAAGGGTTAGAGATAGTAGATAATTATATATAGACTTAGAAAAAATATAATAAATTTTACCCTAACTAAGTTAGTTAGATAGAAAAGTTTTATATATAAAAAAGATATATATTCTTATATTAAGATAAAATCTAGTTCTCTTATAAAATTATACTACTATATAATATAGATATAGATAGATAAAGTTTTAACTAAATTAATATTCTTAAAGATAGAGGTCTTCTATAGGAAAGGACTAATTAATTTAGTAGAAATTTATTAATATAATAAGGTTTCTATATTTAGTAATTATATTAATTATATTAATAGGCTTCTAAATATTTTATTAACTTAATTAAGTTAGCTTTATTAATTTAATTATAGATAAATAATAAATATTAATAATAAGTATAACTAAATTATTAATTTATACTTAGAATTTATTATTTTATTATATATACTACTATATCCTTCTATCTCTAATAAGGTTATTTTTAGTATAGAATATTATTATTCTAGTCTCTTTCTACTTTAAATATAAAATTATTAATATAGTTATCTTAGCTAGTATAGTAATATAATAGGATTATTATAATATTTTATTAAATAATCTCCTACTACTTTATTCTCCTATTAGTTAAGATTAAGCTCTTAAAAATATTAGTTTTCTTCTCTATTATATTTATAAGTAATACCCTTATTATTATAATTAACTATAAGTAGATAAATATAAATAATGCTTTTATATAATAGCTTAAATTAATTAATACTTATAATAATAATAAGCCTTTGCTTCTTACTATAAATTTAGGGTTAGGGTTAGGGTTAGGGTTAGGGTTAGGGTTAGGGTTAGGGTTAGGGTTAGGGTTAGGGTTAGGGTTAGGGTTAGGGTTAGGGTTAGGGTAGTACTCTGCGTTGATACCACTGCTTTT